>CAWUFW010000994.1:1250000-2450000 GCA_963921515.1 Calotriton arnoldi | reverse complement strand
ATGTTCAGCTTTGGATTCTGAGGCTCACACCCCTCAGGTCTCCTGTATCCATAGTCTGTCCAGTAATCTGCAGGCCACCTATCTTCCCTGGTGCCAGACAGTGATAATCATATTCATTCACTTGTTCAGTTCAAAATAAGATTACCGTCGTTTAACAAAATGCATGAAGCCTATTACCTCGGTCAGCCAACCACGGTGACCACCCCAACTCAATGTCATGCGCTTTCCCACTCGACTGTGTCAGGCAACAGGTTTAGTGAGAAGTTTTGTTTGGAGCTGTTGAGGTAAATAGAAGGGAGTCACCCAGATAAAAACACAAGTGAGACACCCTGACCTCAGCCAGATTCGTAGGAAGTGTTCACTCAACCTGGTTTGGTATGTAGTGGGATAAACAGTAGTGACTCAACCACAGGAAAAATGTCCCTTAGTAAGAGGAGTCCCTCCATTGCATTAATAAAAACACTCACAGATAAGTGCTATGCTGTGCTGTGCTGTTTTATGCTGTGGTGTACTATGCTGTGCTATGATATGCTATGCTTAGCAGGTGGGGTTCATTCGTTAGTGTGAAGGGCTCATCCATCTTTGTGTGAGAAGCTTGTCCATCACAGTGAGAGTGACTTGTTCGTCTTGGGATGAGAGATTCACCTGTCTTACTAGGAACTATTTATACATTTTAGTGCGAAGGATTCATTCATCTTAATATGAAGGAGTCATCCAACTTCTTATGATTGGTTCACCGACCTTAGCATGAGTGACATGCATTGTAGGATGATGGACTATCTTGGCATGAGGAACTCGCCCATCTTGCTATGATGGACTCCGGGCACTGGTTCCAGGCCCCACTCCTTGAAGGGGAGTGAGTCATGTCGGCTGCCCGTGGTCCACGAAGGGGACCCTCCTAAGAGGGCGGCCGCCTTAGTGCCACATGAGGGCACACGAGTCAGTCCAGTAGTTAGGAACCCACTATGGGTCCGCGTGCCTCGTCACTTCCGGTAAGGGGTGGGCGGGGGAAGCAGTATAAGTGCTTCTCCCCGCCCATCGGGCGGCCTCTTTGTGGCTGCTCGTTAAACCGTTTGTGTCATACTCCGAGAGCTGCTGTGCAGGATTACCGTGGTGAGTGCACTATGCCTTCCCCCACGGCCCGATCTCCCCGCTATGGGGTAGTATCTAGGGCTGGACGGCCGGGCCATGGCTGTGGTCTGCCTTGGTGGGGGGGGAGGAGAGCTCTCGGAAGGCACGGCCAGCTGTGCTGGCCAGGACCCGGCCCCGCGGGGGTTCGGGGTTTGACTGGGCTTAAGGGAGGAGGGAGCCAGTGGTGGAGCAATCTTCCCACCATCACTTCGCCCGTCATCGGTGGGGGGGCTTGAGTGACGCTCCCCCCTCCTCCAGCAAGGAAGGCGAGGCATGGCCCCTGGGGAGAGTCTCGGGAGGCCTCTGCCCACGTGGCAGTGGAGGGCCTCGGCCTGCGTGGGACCGCCTCTGAGGTGGGGGGGTGCAGAGAGCACCGCGAGGCGCCCTCCCTCTGCTATTATTACCGTCCCGCTTGCAGGATGGCAGGAGGGTCAGCAGTTGCGGCTCCTGCGTGGGTGTTCCAGAGCTCCCAGCGGCGCGGGGGGCCCGGGAATTCGGTGTCAGCTGGCGCGGGTCCCTTCCGGGGCTCCCCCTCTTCCGGGGCTCCCCCCTCTCCCAGGGCTCGAAGTTGCAGTCGGCGCCTGCACGGAATGGCCCTGGGCCCGTGCGGGCTCCGGTGTTTACTGCGGTGGCGGCCAGTGTGTCTGGCGACGATCGCCCGGCCATTGCCGGGGATGCAGTCTGGCCGGGGGGGGGCCGTCTTGATTAGGCCCTCTGGCAAGGCTTCAGGCCCGGCCACTGCCGTGGCGGCGGCCCACCAGAGGTGGAGGTTAGGACAGCTCCTGGGGGCACTATGCGAGATCTGTTCCTGGCCAGATAGCGCTAGGCACTATGATGGGCGCTGGTCGGGATCCGGCCCTGCGTGGCATCTTGGGGGTGAGGGGAGCCAGCGAGCGTAGCGCGGCGCCCCTCCTGCCCGCAGTGTCTGGACAGCAGAGATGGGCACTGGTGCCGGGCCCGGCCTACGTGGGCCTGGGGGTTGTGTGGGGGATTCCTGCACTGCAGGTCCGGAAGATGGAGATCGCTGGCCCCGGCACACGTGGGCCTGTCGGGCGTGCTGGCTTTGTCACCTTCATGGCTTCCTGCTAGGCTTAGGCACGCAGGAGCCGAGGGTTACGTTGGGGGATGGTAAGGAGTGTGTCGCGTCCTCATCCCTCCTCCCCCCCTTTCATGTTACTTTTATCTCGGCCGGGTGCTGGGGCACCAGCGGTGGACTCGAGGGTTGGGGGGTGCGAGGTCGTGTTGCTCCCTCCGCTGCCGGGCACGGGGGGACTCACGAACTTAGGCCCACTGGGGCCGGATATGGCAGGGGGGCAGTGGGCTCCGCGAGGCTCCCTCCCCTGCGGCTCCCGTCATGCGGGTGCCAGGGCGTGGGTGTGGCGGGGTCAGCGAGCGCGCGCTGTTCGTTCCCTGCTTCGGTTGAGGTTGGGGCCGTTGCTCGGGCTCCGGCCCGCGCAGGCCGGGTGGTAGGGGGGCGCAGCGGGGGCCGCTTGCTCCTCCTCCCGCCTCCGCGGCGGGCCCACTATTGGGAGCATATGATCCAAGGGCTCGGGGGGGTCCGGGGCCTCTTGGGGCGGTGAGCCCGGGCCTCTGGTTAGTGGCAGTACCAGTTCTGGGCCCTGGCACGCTGAGTACATTCTCTCTCGTCCCGGCAGGGGCACTGGCCGGGCGTCTTTAGAGACAAGGGGGTGCCAGGAGCTGTGGGTCCTCCCGCAACTTCCGCCAGCACAGGACGGCAGCAGGATGGGGTCGCGCGGGCACTCCCGGAGCTCTCCCGCGCAGCCTCTACACCAGCAGCACGCGATGAGGGAGAAAGGGAACACGCGCACGCAGGCTGGACCAGTCCTGGGGGAGACTGGGGCAATTGAGACGCGGTGCTATGAAAGGGATAGCAACGCTGATGAGACTGCACCATCACCGGACATTCACCACTAGAGTTAAATCACGTCAACGATTTCCGCGGGCACAACACTCTTCGGGGGTTTCAGTCATTGTGCAGTATTTTAAGAGCGTTGATCGAACATGATTCACTCCTGCAGTAGGGTTTCTGTGCTAGGGGGCGGACTGCTGTAGCATACGCTTGGCAGGGTCCTTTAAGTACGGGGTAACGTTGCAGTGGCATGGCATTGGGTCACCTGAAGCATCTAGGGGCTGCATGGACCAGGGGAGAAGTGCCACGTTGTTGTTGCGCTGCATCGTGATATCGGTGACCTCGTCGTGCTGTGGGCTCATCCGGAGCGCTGTAGTCGGGTGGAAGGCGCCCAACTCCCTGTTGCTGGCTCTGCTTGGCCCGGGGCCGTATTGTGGTGGTTGCAGCCTGCGCAGGTCCCCCCCCCTGGGGACGGCGGGCGGGTGCGAGTCACCTCGCTGGTTGGCTCCGGGAACTGAAGGGGTTTCTCGGGTCGCGGGAGGGACCAGAACGAATGCTGCCATTTCGCGTCCTCTTCGCCGCTGCGGGAGACTCATGCTGTGGGGCATTTTGCCAGTTGAATGTTGGGCATTGTGCGGTCGGTCAAGTTAGTCGGCCTCTTGGCGCATGGGGGTTTCCTGTAAGGTGCATGGGGCCCTCACCGCTATGTTGTTTAACAGGTTTAAATGTCAGTTGTGGGGGCAGTCGTGATGACTAGGGGCGTGTCTCCTCCCACACACTGTTTCTAGCGTTCACTTTGGCCCCAGGTTTTCTCTGCTCCGCCAACTTCTTAACGGTCATCCCGCGGGGTGACCTGGACAGTGGATGACTGGGGTGCTGGTCTCAGGGTCTGCGTCTGGGGGTTCCTGCTCGTGTCCCGGCCCTGGTCTGCTCGAGCTGGAGCTCAGATTGCGGCCCATCTCAAGTTGCTGCTTATTTGTCTTGCAACTCACAACCATTCACAAAGCCAATTTTCCTGACTTGTGATAAGCATGAAACTACTGGTATAGCATATTCTGGATGCAATGAAAGAAAAAGCCAAATTCAAGTCGGGCGGCTCACTATTTTAAGCAAAAGTCAGCTTGCTTGTGTTAGACACGCCCTTACCCACATTGGCCACCCCCCTCTAAGAGACCGCCACCAGTTTTCATCTCTAACGATGTGGCATCCCGCCAGAGCTGCTGTATTTGGTCGAGTTTCGGCACCGGCTCACAAACCTGTAATTCTGGCCAAATCCCTTAATCTCCTTGGGTCTACAGTAATTGACCGTGCCCTTGTGTAATGCAACTGGTCCTAATGTAAAGCGCTCCAATACCTGCTGGTCAAATTCGCGCTTATGCTAAACTGCAACACCATTGCACAAAGGATATGAGGATCAAATCAAATATCCCGAAAATAACCGTGCTGTTCCTATATATCCCCATCTGAGAATGCTCTAGTGGGCACTAACTATAAGAATTCTTTGCTATGTCTTCACCAAATAGGCCAATTGGTGAGTGTGTTGGTCAACTTGCGGGATCGTCAAAATCCAGAGCTTAGCACGCATGTGAGTCCGTACAAAGGTGTGCGACGAAGAATAACCCGAACGAGAGACACAAAAATTCATAGTATTTAAAGGTATAACGTGCATCCTCGGTCGCCTGCCGCCAAAATGGATTATTCTTGTGAGGTACACGGACGACTATTCCGGGTGTCCACACAGCCTTGCTTGACAAGCGCAATTTACATAGTTTCTGGCCTGGCTGGTCAGTCGTGCTGTTGGGCTATGTTGAGGCTGCCATGGTCGCGGGTTCGTAAGTGGGCACTCCTCTCGCAGCGACGCATTGATTGTGCGAAAAAGGTTTGAATTTAGTTCGCTGTGTATGGAGGCAAGCAGCGGCCGCTTGTATAGAATGAAGACTTGGGGGTTTATGTATATGCCTAGGAAATAAAAATTTGGCCCAAATACTTAGCTTTGCATAAGAGATTTTCTCAGGTAATGACACTATTGTTGTAATGAGGATCTTTGTAGAGCGAGCTACAGCTAAAACGTGTCAATAGACCCATCCCCAGCACAAAGGGTTCGAGCTGCACACAGCAGGCACGAGGTGAGCTGCTGGGTGGGGTTGCTCTACAAACTCATATCCGCTCTACAGTAGCTGGCAACGCGCTACTGGTGTCCCCGTGTTTGGTTTGCGAGCGTTGCACTTTCCGGGAACTATCGGGGATCATTGCCCCAGTCTTACTTTACGGTGAACTGAACCTTCTGCCGTCTATTGGCACAATTAGGTTTATTTAATTGATGCACAGCGAGTAACACAGGAGCACATTGTTTTAAGGTCTGTTACCTAAGAGTTCTTTAGTAACGGTTAGGACAGTCATTTGTGGACCCGAAATGACATTAATTGAATGTTGGCATTTTGCCCACAGCCAACCTAGCAGCTTTGCCGTGCACACAGGAGGGTCTTTACGTTGTGTCAGTTAATTTTAATGGGTGAGCCGGCAGAACCTCGCACTACATGTGCCAACAACAGTGGTAAGGCAGCTCCGCACAGCCAGGTCACTGGAACCATGCAATGCCACGCCTTATGGCCTATATCCATGAACCTGCTTCAAAATCCGTCATCTCCAGCACAAGTTGCAGTAAATGAAATAGTCATAGATGTTACAGCTCAAACAGATCTACAAGCTAAAAACGCAATGACAGGGTTTCACACGCAGTGGAAGGCCCATGGCTAGGTGCACTGGTTATCTTTTGTTCCCTTATACAGTATTTATTTAGTGGTTAAACAGGCACTAAGGTGGGGATACCTTTGGCAGTATTTTCATGCCTGAACGCACGTAGTGATGAAGTAATAGTGTCCCAAGTTGCGCGGTATGATTTACTTTTGTATAGGAAGCTTGTTAAAAGCTTCATTTGGTATAACAGGGCCAGGCTAACGGGGACGACTTGTACAAGTAACAAACCTGAGTGGTTACTCAACTCTGTTGGTTAGAAGGGATGTTGTCAAGAGCAGAACTCAAACTAATTCGCCTTAAACACATGATGGAGACGATTTATGTGACATGCCCAAAAGCTGTAAATGTTGTGCTTAAGGGGCCGCCAAGGGAGATATCTTCCATATTTCACTGGATCCCCTCATTCAACACGCCTAAAGTAAGCGGAGGATGCCTGATTGATTTGTTATACCGGTTATTAGTTTTATTAAACACACCGGGTACTATGTAGTAGTGACATTTGTACTCAAATCATGGGTACTTCCAGGACACATGTCGTTCAACACACACACCTCCAGACAGGACTGCGCCCCCCCTTGAGCCAAGGGAAGTAAAACACTATATGGGTTGCATGCTTTTACAGACGTTTGTGGCAAGCTCGCACATGTGGGTGTTCGGCTGAGTTTGGGGGCAGGTTAACATGCTTCATCTTGTCACTTCTATGTCAGAGCCAGCAGACCCCTAGGGTGACAGTGCGCGCAATTACACGTCATGTTGGAGGTAGGCCCAGGATAAAAGGTTGTGCTTGGTGAGGCTCAAATCCAAAGCGATTGTGGTATTTTCAGAGGGGCACATCGGGTTGGGCAGTACAAAAATTTTCAAGTACAACTGGGGATCCCCTCAGTTATGTCAGATCGTGGAAGCACATGAGGGGGACTGCACAGAACAGGACACTGCATAGGTTAGATGCCGGCGAATTGTGGTTGCACTACTGCACGTGGCAAAGTAAACCTGGACTGATTCATCATGCGGGGGTGGCGGGGTGGTCCCTACCTCACTTCACAGGATCACTCCATGTTGGGTCCATCTAACGATCATCTCAATGGGCTTTAAATTTACAGCCTCTCTTGTCTCTGCCATGGACTTTAATAAAGTGCGGGAATGGCCCTCTAATGCTATAGTACGGCATCTAGTCTACCGGTGCTATATTAGACCATCATTAGCACCAGCAGCGGGTCACATGGGTAGCAGTAAAGCTTCCTTTGATTTCGCACGGGATTGGGGCTGGCAATGTCACATAACTTTGCAGCCAGAAACGGAAGAGGCAAAGACATACCTGTGATTGTGCAACGGGCACTCAGCGTAAAGCTAGCTAAGTTTTAGCATTAGCCTGGTATACCGTCAGTGAAAAACGGGGGGTTATGGGCTACACACGAATAGGCACTTTCTGTCAGCTGGGGCGTGAGTGTGCCATTCCCAAGTTGGTGCGATTTGCCTTGATAGTGCTGATATGGAAGGGATGGAGCACTTATACGGACAACTACCAGAGCACATTTTGCAGTCATAGCTAAGAGGGTGCAGGTACATTACTCATGGGTTTACTCCATGTCCCCTGATCAATATGGATTGCATGTGACCAGTTGCGTCAGTTAAGAGAATTTTCCTTGGGAGCATGAGCTAACATTGGGACTGCAATTTTGGTGGGCAGCCGGTTGGCAGGCCGTTTAGATGTGGGTTTCTAGCTCAGGCATGTCCAAGTAAGTGTAGGGGCCTGAAGTCGGCCCTGGGATTCAAGTTCACAGGCATGTGGAGCGGCAGAACTGAAAGGGGCTTTGTTCGACCTCTTGGGCACAGGTTCAGATCCTGGTAGGTCCACTGGTTGAGAGGAAGTAAGGCGGGGGTTGATAACTCTTACTTCTACCCACATTGGCACATCTTGTCAGGAGTGGCTTGTCAAAGGTATTGTGATTCAGCCAGGCAATGTTAACATCTAACCAACACCAAATTAAATATTTTAGGTCATCCTGGGCGCATATACACTTGCTGGTGTAGGGACACCAGGGTGGCAACACAGCACCGGTTGGCAGTTGCCTTATATGCTAAATGGGGGGGCCAGGTCGATCCTACTTTGTCTCTCCTTTTCAGGGCAGCACTGAAAGGCTGGGTGAGGCGAGTGCCCCGGAGACTGGGTCCCCCTTCGAGTTTCAGACTCGGCAGGACTTGCTTGCAGGTTGGGCGATGGGAACCTCTAGGCGTCAAAGGGTGCAGCCGGCCGTAAGCCACCTGGGGAGGGGCAGTGCTATTGTGCAGGCACTAGAACAGCTTCTGTAGAAGCGGCGGCACGGGCGGGGGGGGTGGGTGTCTCCCCTCCCATCTCTGGGGTAGGACACCTGGGAGGCAATTATTTGACTTTCCAGGGTAGGAGGGTCCTGCTGCCAGAATAGAATTCCTCCTGGTGTAAGTTATGCAACCATTGGTGGGCAAGTGAATGCGATGGTCAGAGATACCCAATGTAGTTGGGGAGGGGCCCGGCCAGGGGTTGCCGTGGAATACTCACGCAGGAGAGTTAAGAGTGCCAGGTGTAGAGGCCATGAACAGAGGGGTTTGGTTTTAACAGGCATGGCCTGCCGCATGCTAAAGTCCGCAGGGAGTTTTAAAAGGATGGGGGCACCTGTCCAGAAAGGGCAATCTGGCCTCCGGTCCAGTATGGTCTTGGACTTGTTTTGCGGGACCCGGGACAGGCCCTCAAATCATCAGGATGTAGGTAAGAATGCCTACCTGGGTGGGGGGCCCTGGTTGTGACGGTGGCCACACCCAGAGCTGTGGCGGAGTTACAGGGCGATCCAGAGGCTGTAAGGTACAGACGTGTACCCTATGCAGGAGCACAACAAGGGTGCAAAGCCAAGTGTACCCAGGGATGTCCTAGCGTTGTCCCCTGGAAGAGCGACGGCGCCCCGTTAGTCCTACGGGCGGTTGTAGGCCTGAGCAACCGGGGGCTGCCTGGAACACTCCTCCCCCCTTTTGGGGGCGTGAGTAAGGGCGTGGACTGGCGGTCCACCGCAGGGAGGGTTGGCCCCTCCCAAAATTGGTAAGCACCGATTGGCGATGGCCACGGTGTAACTTGGCTCATCAGGCGGGCAGGCGGCATAGGGGGGCTTGCCTGCCCTTGGATCGCCCGTAAGATAACCCACCATGTTGGCATATTTGTTATGCAAATAAACCTGCAGCAATTTTCTCCACAAACAATGTGTCGTGTGGTTTATTTACTGATGATATTGCTGTATGTGGTATGGGGAGTGTTGCTGATATTGGCACTATGTCGGCTGCCCGTGGTCCACGAAGGGGACCCTCCTAAGAGGGCGGCCGCCTTAGTGCCACATGAGGGCACACGAGTCAGTCCAGTAGTTAGGAACCCACAATGGGTCCGCGTGCCTCGTCACTTCCGGTAAGGGGTGGGCGGGGGAAGCAGTATAAGTGCTTCTCCCCGCCCATCAGGCGGCCTCTTTGTGGCTGCCCGTTACGCCGTTTCCCTCCCTACCGCTTACCCGGCATACGTGCAGGGTTTGGGGTGGGAGAAGTGTACTAAGGTGTTATTTTGTGTTGCAGGCGGAGTGACAGGGCGATCCAGAGGCTGTAAGGTACAGACGGGTACCCTATGCAGGAGCACAACAAGGGTGCAAAGCCAATTGTACCCAGGGATGTCCTAGCGTTGTACCCTGGAAGAGCGACGGCGCCCCGTTAGTCCTACGGGCGGTTGTGGGCCTGAGCAACCAGGGGCTGCCTGGAACGCTCCGCCCCCCCTTTGGGGGCGTGAGTAAGGGCGTGGACTGGCGGTCCACCGCTGGGAGGGTTGGCCCCTCCCAAAATTGGTAAGCACCGATTGGCGACGGCCACAGTGTAACTTGGCTCATCAGGCGGGCAGGCGGCGTAGGGGGCTTGCCTGCCCTTGGATCGCCCGTAAGATAACCCACCATGTTGACATATTTGTTATGCAAATAAACCTGCAGCAATTTTCTCCACAAACAATGTGTCGTGTGGTTTATTTATTGATGATATTGCTGTATGTGGTATGGGGAGTGTTGCCGATATTGGCACTATGGGCAAGGTAGTCGGCGAGGCACGGGCGCAGTACGTTTCACAGCAAGGCTCACTGCAATTCTTAGCCCCCAGATTTGAAACATGTTGCACCCGCATTGTAAACATTAGGCAAGCTGCGCTCTCGCTGACTGAGTGCGAGCGAGCATAGGCCCCCATCTGCGTGCTGCCTGCCCAACACCCAAGGTTCTCCTCCTTGGCTACTGGTGGCAGCCCATTAGGCAATGATAGTGACGGTGGTGAAGGCCTCCAAATCTGTCCGCAGGAGCTCTACCCGTGTTCCATCCTGTGATAGTGCTCGGGTTGTGCAGGCTGGTGAGGGCTTCCAAGCCTGTCCGCAGAAGCTCTGTGTACCATCCTGTGACAGTGTTCCGGCTGCAAGCTTAGTGCTGGGCAGGCTGAGAACCAAGAGATCCTGCCCTCTGCTCAGTCTGGATCTCCCTCCCAGCAAGTGTAACTGACTGCCACTGAGCCGGAGGTACGAAATTTTAAAATAAAAAGTGTATTCTATAACATCGTGGATTCTTTCGCTTTAGCACATTAAAGCACTTCGACGCCTCGTCAGGGTTAGTAAGCGTTATATAAATGCAATTACAACTACAATTAGATTGCACGACTGGACTGAGTGGCCTTTATCAGATTTGATAGTGAACCGCCACCTCCTGCCTAGTCAATGATTTTATTTGTGACTAAAGAGAAACATCAGTCGTCTTGTGCCTCCCATACAAACAAGCCTTTACTGTTGCTATAGACTGAGCAATATTATGCACTATTGAAGCATATCCAAGTATAGAAGAGACGCTTTTGAGGAGTCCGAAGATGTTTGGAGTCTGTGTTCTGCATTCTGTTTATGCCTCACAAGCTACATCCTACAACAGTGTTTCTACATCAGCATGAGGGACTAACCAGTGTGTGAGGGACATACCTTGCTATGGATGGGGAATTAGTTCAGCATAGAACAAACGACTCGCCCACGAAGGGAGCCTTCGCCAGGCATAGCAAAATAGGCGCAGCCATCTTGGTGCGAGTGGCTCACAGGGGCTCGCCTCGTGTTCAGCCGAGCCTTACAGGATACACTCTCACAGACGGGGAGGGTTTGATGTAAAGAAACGGATACACAGGGAGCAGAGGTGCACGCGACTTTCACCTCTTGTTTTCAATAATGAAAACCTGGCCATTGAATAAGCACTTCAGACAATGCGAATGTCATCTTCTGCATTCGGCAGGAAGGGAGATTGGAGAAGGGAGAAAGAGTGCGTGAGTGGGGGAAAGGAGGAAAACAAGAGAGTAAAAGTAGGACGAGTGAAAGCAAGAGAATATGAGAGGTTGGTTTAAAGAAGGAAGGAAGGAAGGGATGGGATGGGGAAAAGAAAAAGGACGAAAACAGAGAGGAAAGATAGGTTGGCTTGAAGGAGACTAAGAGGAAATTAGGAATTCCGGAGTGCAGATGTCGGAGAAATGCTAAGGGTGGCTAATTAGAGTTGAGGAGAAAGTGAGAAAAGGAGGCTAAACAGGATGATGGGATACAGAAATATACAGGGAAAGAATGAAGTGGAGAAAAGAGGGAAGAAAGGAGAAATTAAGGCAAGGATGGAAACAAAGATAAATAGATGTAAAGGAAAGACAGAAGGAGACATACTGAGAGGAGCAGGAGAAACAAGCATTGGCATAGCCAATAGGTCTCGCCTTTGGGACCTTATAAGTATTTAGTTATGCAGCACAATATCCTTACTGCAACAACATTAACTGTTGCATGGCTAAACACTTATAAGGTCCCAAAGGCGAGACCTATTGGCTATGCCAATGCTTGTTGTAATTGTGACTTGCTCAGCGAAGCACTGTTGTTGTAGTCTTCCTTGCCCTACGCCTCTGTTCTGTAGTATCCCTGAACCTTTGTCTCTCTCTAGTTAATCAGGGTGCCTATTGTGGAGCATGTGGGTTTCCTAAGCTTCTCAGCTGAAAGTAGTTTTGTTTGATCTACTGCCATTGGGTGGTTGTGGGCGTTCCAGTTTACAGCTGGCTTGGGAGTTTTCAAATGCTGTCCTAGTGGCTGCAGTTATTTCCTCTCAAGTGAGGGCTGAGTTGTAGGTTTTCAGTTATTGCGAGGGAACTGAATAAATATGTCTACGATTACTGTTGAGGTTGTGTGTTCATTGGTTTGAAGGGGTGTAGGAAATTAGGTGGTATTCTGGGGCAACAATTTGTACATTTGGAGCTGTAGAGAAGGTGATGGAGTGACAAGGATAAGGTGGGCTGAGGGCATTAGAGGAGTAGATGGTGGGAGTTGATGTGGGAAGGTGGAGTTAGAGTGTAGAGTAGGGAACAGATGGTGGAGAGTGACGTGGTGGCTGAGTTGGAGCAGAGTGTTGTGAGAGGAGTGAGAAATTGAGAAGTGGTGCGGGAGGTGAAGGGAGTTTTAGGGGGTGAGCAAATAGGAAAGACTTCGATAAGAATGCAAAGACAATTGAAGGATTTAGACAGAGAGAAAGAGAGAGAGAGGAGAGGAGAGAGAGAGCGAGAGAGAGAGAGCGAGAGCCTGGGAGTGCTGCGTGCGTGCGCAGTCTGCTCATTTTCAAGCACTGCACTCGTGCTTGTGGCGCGCCCCTCCTCGCTCCCGCAAGGTGGATGCCGCCACAAGCACGAGTGTGTGCTTGAAAATGACCAGAGCGACGGCTAAAGGTCCTCCTAAGCAGCGCATGCGCGTTGCGTAGGCGAGACCTAAAAAGAGTGAATGCATGTAAGTACCAGGGAGGAATTATGGAAGAAAGAAGAGAAGTGAGGTGGATAATACATGAAGAAGGAAGCCGCAGTAATACACACTAAAGGTGGGGAAGAAAAACTTTTTTTTTAAATAATTGACCTCCCGTACACAGAGCATGCATAATGTAAACATCAATGTAATTCTATGTCATCTGCTAATGACAAGACTCTGAAATGATATCTCTTTTAGCCTGCAATTGTGTCTATTTCTCCCTCTTCCCACCCAGCCAAACACCAGAAAACCTGAAAAACATGCAAAGTGAAGCAGCATGGGCATCCTTAAGTAGGAGCAAGAAAGGAATATTTCCATCCGTGTAACCAATGTAACCTCGGAGCTCCTCTGCAAATTCAGGCCTCTGCACCAAAGTTATGTTATTTTATGTTAGCATGTGATACATTACATTGTGCTGTGCTGTGCTATGCTATATTATGTTATGTTTTGTTATGTATGTCATGTTATGGTGCACCACCATCCAGCAGTCCTCCCAATCAATGCAGGGCTGCCAAAGGCAGAGGAACGTTTAAAGGCAGCAGATTAAAGAGATGACCCTTAACTATTATTTCTGGACTGTAGATGGGAGGGACTTTCCCTCTTTTTGAAAGGCAGAGAATTGCACAAGGAGGGAGTAAGGATCGAAAAAGCATGAAAGCGTTACAAAAGCCAGGACTCATCAGTAGTGAATAACTGGAAGAGCGTATGGTGTAAGTGGAAATATAACCAACTAGTGTCTTGCACATAAATTCAGGGTAGAGTCCACAGACAACACAGTAAGCTGTGCATAGAGCCTTCAAGAGACTCCAGCATGATTGGGAAGCCAGAGAAAGCATCTCAGTATATTGAGTCTACAGCATGGCTCTAATGGCCCTACCTGCAGGTGACAAAAAGAGTAGATTTGATATCAAGATAGACAGCATTCAGTTATCAAGGTGGAAGCATGAAAGAGCTGTTACTATAGTGAGACAACCTTTTTCAGGGAGGAGCTTTTGACTTGTCCTCATCAGGAACATATGTGCCGAAACTACAAAAAAAACAAGGCAAATATTTTTAGAGTGGATTCAACTGTGATCCTAAACTTATGACCACTGAAGATGATGGGGGGCAACGTCCAAATTGTAAGGACCAAAAGGTGGAGTTCCAAAGATCTACACTCCTAAGTTACCAACACCTCCACCTTTTCAGCTTTAAACTTCAACCAGTGCCTTCTCATCCACTCCCTGATGTCCAGCAATCACTTCTGAAGGACCAGTTCAAAAGAGGCGAGACCACTGAACTACAATAAACCAGTCAAGTACCCCACCCAGGCCTATCTCACAAAATCTGGATGCCAGTAGACTGTGGTCAATGCTGTCCCATGCCGGTGACAGAGCCAATAAGATCAAAGCCTTGGCAGTCGTCAGCAAACACAGATCATGTATAACTGCCACAACCACTGCCTGCACATAGCGTCTAGGGTGGGAGCCAGCCTGAGCATTTTCAAGAACACTACTAGGTTTAAGAAAGGTACACAGGGCCTGATGTACAAAATCATTTTTAATCTCAATCCCTGTGATTCACAAATTCACGGGGTTTGTAATAACAAAGTGGCAGTTGATATGTATGAAACCCATTTTATCAGTCAGAAAAAGTATTTCCAGTTTGCAGACTGGTTTTTCTGAACCATGCTGAATCACAGTTAGGAAGGGGCATGAAAGGAGCATTGCTACCTAACTGCAATTCAGTATTGTGTGCATGAATGATCTGCAGCAACATTTCCAGTTGCAAACCATTGACAAGTTACCGACTCCTCAAAGGATGTTATTACTGATTAGCAAAGGGAACACTTTCCCCTTTGTGAATGGTGACGGGTGCAGGCTTCCCCTGAAGTTTTCTGAAAAGAGGAAACCTTTTTTTAATCAGCCCCAGTTCCTTTAAGATACACAATCTTCTTTAAAAAAATAAAATGTCTTACTTGGGATTGTAAATGTAGGGATGGTGGTCTGCTATTCTTTGCCGGCTACCATCCCTATGTTTGTAGCCAATCATAGGAGGTTGAAAATCGTGACCTGCCTAATTAAGATTCATTAGACTTTTCATTCTGCAATCTCCAATAACTGAATACCAAATCAGTGTGCCATTTGTGACCTCTTTTTGGTACATCTGGTGTGTAGTCCTTTAGCCACATTGGATCTCGCCTGGTCACAGTAGCTGGTTTCCATGGTGAGAGTTTCCCTCAGCTGGCTGACATGTGGCACAGCATGGAACATGCCTATCAGAGAAAGGTTTAGTGCTCAACCAGTACTTAGCAACCAGTGCAGACAGCCATACACACCTGAAAGCAAGCATTTATTACGGACCATTAACTGAACGTGCTGCGGCACTAATGGGCCTCAACGAAACATCAATATTTAGGTAACCAAGACAGGGCAACCCGGGGCTATCCCGACCGGAACTAGAACACACAAGCCATCTACCTGGTGCATCAAAGCTCAGGCAGGAGACCAGGGTTGCAAATTTGTGTGAGGTTCACTTACGTTTGGCTCTATTACTGTATTTCATTTACGCTCTGTTCTTTCTTATACATTGGTGTACATGTGTCACATGCTTTTCCAATTACACTTTTTTCTCTTTGCTTAGTTTAGAATCTATGAATTCACACAGTCAGCTTTGTATTAGGACTAGGTGAAGTGTTTATTTTGCTCTGAAATCCTCTCCTTTGGAAAAGTTTGCTGACTTCGTCCAAATTCACCCCGGGCAAAGTTAAACATTTGTAGTCCATTGGAACTGGTGGGACGGCCTGTAGCAGGAAATCCTGAGGCCACTCCTGCAAGCACTCCTTGTGCAGGTGCAAAACGCCAGGAGTGGAGAGGGCGAGTGGACATTGTGGGGTTTGGGTAGGCTGTGGGCAGCCACAGCATGCAGAGGACAGCATGGGTTTGAGGAAGGAGGGGTGTTCATGAGAGGCATGTTTGGGCAAGGCTTGGGTGGGGGTCGGGGGGGGAGTCCACCCACTATCCAGCGCAGCTATTTGCTGCAGCGGAAATGGTTGCAGGCAGGGAAGGCGAAGAGGGAACACATAGGGGCCCGCGATGAATGCCCACTGAGGGCAAGGGACAGCAGGACCAGGAGGAAATTCCCATGAATATGCACGCCAGCGATTGGTAGCGTGATTTGAATCACCCAATGTGGTAGCAGGGACATGGAGACGGGTGAGGTCATAAGCGGGGCACGCAGAACATCTTCACAATTGACCTCTCCACACAACAGGAACTTTGCCACTCGGGACCCTCACCAAAGCGGAGACCAAGTGGACTTGAGGCCAGTGTGAGGAAAGGGTGTTCCAGAGCATCAAGGATGTCCTCCTCAGCGAGGCCACACTGGCGTATTTTGACCCTGCAAGGTGCAGCAAACTGCTGGTGGACGCTAGCCCAGTGGGACTAAGGGCAGTGCTAACCCAAGAGCAGGAGCCCAGGCAATGGGCTACCCTCGCGTTCGCCAGCAAGTCACTGACTCCAACCGAAGCCAGGTATGCCCAGATCATGCGCGAGGCCCTCGCCATCAAGTGGGCATGCAACCACTTCCACTTATACCTGAGCGGCCAACCTTTCACGGTCATGACCGACCACCAGCCACTGGTCCCGCTCTTCAGAGGGCCAGCCCCACACCCGCCACCGCGGATTGAAAGATGGGCCATTCCGCTGCAACACTATGGAGTGGTCTACCGCCCAGGGGCCAAGAACCCAGCGGACTTCTTATCCCGACGTCCCACACCAGGGGAGAAAACTGGACTTCCGGAGGGCTCAGAGCAGCACATCCGTATGATCTCAAGGGCAGCATGCCCCCAGGCAATGACCCTCGATGATCTCAAGAAGGCAGCCGAGCTCGACCCCGTCTATGCGAGGACCCTCCAGGAGGTCCAAAGTGGATCGTGGAGAGAATTCCTCCGGCAGGCAAACAACTGGGCCTCGGGGAACAAGGACAAACTAACCAAAATGTGGAGTGCGCGAAACGAACTATGCGCTACTCAGGATGGAGTCCTGCTGCGAGGATCTCACCTTGTGATCCCACAGACACTAAGGTAGCAAGTCACGCACCTGGCATACAGCGGACACCAGGGCACCACCAAGATGAAGTCCAGAATGAGGGAAAAAGTGTGGTTCCAGAACTGGAGGCGATGGTAGAGGACCTCGTGCGCAGGTGCCAGGCCTGCCAGCTGACAAGCCTACCAGAACGCCCGGCCCCAGTGGTGAGGGAAGAACCCTGCATCAATCCATGGTCCAAGCTAAGTCTTGATTTTGGAAGCTTCCCCGGAAGGAAGACCACGCTCGTCTTGGTGGATGTGTACTCCAAGTACCCGATAGTGGAGGTAATCCCCTCGACAGCCCTCACCCACGTGGTGCCCGTCCTCGAGAAAATATTTGCGGGCTCCCAGCCAAGATCAGGAGTGACAACGGGCCCCCGTTCCATGGGGCTGAATTTGCCGAGTTCCTCAACCAAAGAGGAATCCACCACCACCGAATCACCCCACAATGGCCACAGGCCAATGGCGACGTTCGGAGGTTCATGTGCACGCTGAATAAAACGCTGCGCATCGCTCTAGTTGAACAGGTCAACCCGGATCTGCGCCTGAACCTGTTCCTCCAAGAATACCAGAGCACTGCATGACACTACAAACTCCATGGGCGCTGATGTTCGATGGGCCATGGCGGGGCCTGATCCCCGACTGTCTGGGCTGAACACCTCCGCCTCAAGACGTCCAAGGCACCCAAGCACGACGGAAGTGGCGGAATGACCAAGTCAGCACGCGCTGCCATGTATCCCCGAGGTCAATCCTGCCAGGAGCGACAGTACTCCTCAAGGACCGGCGACCCGGCGTCAAGTTCAGAACCACACACAAGCCAGGGGCTTGGACCATCATGGCCAACACAGGAACCATGGTGACGGCCCGGAAAGGGACCGAAGAAATCTCACGCAAAATCTCATGGTTCAAGGAAATTCCACCACCTCCCTTTGGACAGGCCCACAGAGACCAGCAGGAACCTGACAGGAGCAGCCAACACATGGCCAGCGAGCACCCGGAGGATCTGGACCCTGAAGGGGCCCAAGGACTACCACTGGACTACCCACTGGTCACACCTCTGAGGAGTGAACCACCAATCCGCAAATAACCCCACCATTACAGTCTAAGGCCAAACCCTCTGCCTAGCCAACAGCTTCAGAACTTTGCGTGCTAATCAATTTGGACTGTTGTTAAAGACCAACTTGGGGAGTTCTGTTGTCCGGTGCCCGAAACGGATGTTTGTATGGCACGTCATCCATGGGCCAGGCGTGGCCCATGGGTGTTAATAAAAGGGGAGGAACCACACGAGGTTCAGCTCCTGAGCAGGCATTAATTGTATGGCATTCGAGCAGCGGAGGGCAGTTAACGAGCTGCTATCTTGAAGAGGTCAATGGACACTTCTTCATATTGCGCTCCACGCCGATTAGGCTTCCCTAAACTACATGTTGGGGTTGGATTTAGAAACTTAAAGTGGTCGTTACCCTGTGGGTGCAGTGTCGCCCTGACCACACCTGACTATAGGTACTACAGGGTGTACTGAGTGTCGCCGTCTCAGACCCCTGCTCTTCACTCTTTACACATCGCACGGTCCTGAAGAAATGCCATAGGATCCACTAGGGATCTCTAGAGGCGTGAAACATGTCGATCTAAATTTATTTACTTTTCACCACCACTACCACCTAGACTAAGCAGAAGGAAAATACTCACTCCTCTGACTACTAGATCAAGAGGACTTCTCTTGTCGCCAATATTTTAAACAAACCACACCGACCCCTGAATAAAGTTTTCTCAGGGTACAAGTGCGGTATTTTGAATTCACTCACGTCACTCCCCACACACCTGCACTCACTACTGTGGAGTTTCTCCAAAAGATCTCCGATAAAGAGCCCTCTCGCGGGGCCCATGGGGGACTGCAGCGCCACCCCCATGAGGAGCAACGCCCGATGATGAAGCATGACACCCGTTTGGGTGTGTGAGGGCACTTCTTCAAAAAGGAGGAATTCCCTCCTCTGAGACTACCTCATCCAACCGATCTTTTGAAAAAGTCACTTTCATTAGTCCTCTTAGCGACCAAATAGGCCTGCTTTTCTCTCTTTTAGGAACAGTTACCCTCCAGTGATTGTATTGATTGTATGGTGCCATTTATTTATGCCTTTCCACATCTATAGGCCTTACCACAACAGCCCCGCACCACAGTGGAGTCGCCATCCACATCGCGCTCAGACGAGCAACGCTTGTGTCCTGAGCCCAGTGGCTGCAGAAAGGGCGCCTTGAGTCTGGAGCGGCATCCAGAGTGGGGCGCCATCTTGAAATGGATACATTACAACAATAGCAATTGGGCGTCTGCAGCAAGCGATACACGGAAAGCGGCCCCATCATGCCCAGACACAATGCAAGGGCAGTGAGGGAAAGGCAGAAGCTGGCCTGCTTTCGTGAAGAGGCACAGAAAGCAGGGAGGTGGGGCCAGCGCTAGGGGAGCACATGAGAGCACAGGTCCCGAACTAGATGAGGATCTCCAGGCCCTACTTGACAGGGCACGTGTGTTAGTTGCCAGCAGTGGCAAGGAATGGGTGGGCGACCAGGTGATGCAGTGCATAAGGGAGGAACCAGCCGCAAAGCTGAAGCATACGCAGGAGGCACGTCCAGAAGACATCACACAGGGTGCAAGTAAGCACATTGAGCCTAGAAGAAGGGAGCATGCAGCCAGCATGGCGGCCCCCTCGGCTAAAGGTGGAGCGAGCCCACAAAAGGGGCCGATTGCCAGGAACTGGCCTGTGGACATGAAAGGGCCCAGCCCAATGCGGCGAAAGGCAAGCATGCAGGGAGCAAAGGGTGCAGGACACCTCTACCACTGGATGAAAGTGAGTACTATGGGGGAGAAAGCAGCACCAGCAGCAATGACCATTGACAGAGACCTGGAGCCAGCACGTTGGCACCCAATGGGTCTGGTCTGGTAAGAGAGAAGGCACAGTTTCAGCCAGTGGTGAGAGACATACACAATGCACAGGGGCCGAGGCGCAGTCTGCGGTGCATGCGCAGCAACAGGGCCCTGGGGGCATCGCTAACTACTTGCCCCCAAGACAGCACAGAAATAGCGTAAGTGCTGTGAAGCTGTTGGAAAGTGGGTTATTAGTAGTGATAAATATGCATCTACCACTGGCAAGAAGGCCACCAACACAGTTTAGGGTCCAGTATAATTCTCAATACATTATTCCCATGCTCAACCCTTCTTAGCTTGGCTGCAAGCAGGCAGGCTTAACTTAGGACACAGGTATTTAAAGTATTTAAAAACACCAATTCAGTAAATAATTAAGAAACAACAAACAAAAATTCCACACCAATTTATAAAAATAGGAAAAATTTGTATCTTTAAAATCCAATGTAGGGAACCAGAGATATGAGTTTTTAAAGATTAAACACTTTCTAGCACTTAGAAACCTATAACGTCACTCTGGGACATCTAGTCGTGCTTGACAAAGTCAAACTTTCAGGCCAACCGAGACAGAGCCCTGTGCCAATACACTGAGCAGGAGGCCCCGGTCAAAATGTTACCTTTGGACTTAGTAACTTTTCTGGAGCTTTTTTCCACCAGGGTCCCTTGATGCTCCTCACCAGTCTGGATTCAGTGAGGGTTCGCCGGCTTGACTTTCAGGGAGCTCCCGGTCAAACTCTGGAAGTCGGGAATAAGGGCCGGGTCGCGGTTGAAGGTGGTGTTGTGTAGTTCCTATAAATCTATATAGGATCTGCGCATTTAGACAACATAAACTAAGGGATTGGTGTCCAGACTGGTTCCAGACACCCCCGAAGGATATGTTAGTCTGTAGACCAGCTAGCTCACAGTACCACTATAAGCCTCACAATCTTACCAAGGAGTGAATAGTTTCTGACAACTATCAAACATGACAACCATGACCCCTCAGGGATAGTGGAAACAGTACAGTATTTTTTGCTCAGTCACTCGTGCTCACTTTGTCTCAGAGAGATATACAGAATAAACGGTGGGGACGTTTTCTATAAGTATTTAATACATGTGCTGCAACAACCATGACACAGAAACAGATATAGACGATTACCAGCACCAATAGAGTAAATAAAAGGTAGAATTCTACCATAGTGATAAAACAGTGAATATATGCAGGCATATAAATACATGACAGTAATAATGCGTACTCCTAAGATGCTAACCCTAACTAGATGTACCCAAGTGTACCTAGCTTGTATGTAGATGTATAGCCAAGAATCCCCCTAGGAAAGATCCAACCCCATTACCTGATGTGGTCTCGAGTTGGACGCCCCGCGAGGGGTGTCAGACCACTTCGTGCGGGAGTGTCTGCGTGCAGGGACTTCAGCGTCTCGTGTCAGTGTGTCAGCATGGAAGTTTCTTCTCCTCTAGTTTATCCAGCAAAGATGGGGTACTTATATCCCGAAAGGTACCCTTAGGTGTTCTACCTAAATGTGCCATGGTACTGTGGGTATGTCGGCCAAGGATGAGGATAGTGGTGACCCTTATACAGAGTTATTATGCAGAAGATGGTATTCCTGCTGTGATACTGAGATTCCTTATGCATAATAAATGAGGCTAGTTTTCGGAGAAAACCACACGAAATTTATGCGGCACCTAACTAGCTAAAAGGTGAGTGCCAGAACCGTTATGTAGAACAATGGTAGGACAAATGTAGGTAAAAGGTTGTGTAACTACCTAGGCCTATATCAGGGTACATTGGGGTTTATGGGCACTCAAACAACGGGGGCCCCTATCTGAGCAAATGGAGGTAGTGGGATCATAGGGGAAACAAAGGAGCAATCAAACAAACAAGAATCCCCTACCTATTTATTTAACAATATGCTAAACGTCATATAATATAAAAGTCTGAACAGTGCTGGAGAATAGAAGAGACAGAGGTATCACAAAATAAATTTTTTTTTTAATAAAGATACAAAATACTCAAATATGATACAAAACTAATTATTAAATAAATAAATATACATATACATAGTCCCACCACTCATTCAGACAACTCACAACTGCAAACATACTGTCATACCTCTTTTATACAAACAACCGACATACATACAATAACTAAAGCAACACAACAAAGCAATAGATACCAGTATATTCAGTACATATCATAAATATAATAACACAACATTCAAACAATCGTAGGAGTATCACAAACGCCGACGCGCGTTTCGGTGTACAATCCGGATGTGGCTAAACACCTTCATCAGGGCGTGGATACCACAACAGTGAGGTGGTGGGAGAATTTCAGTGGATCAAACAACTATCCGATTGACCAAGCCAGAAGATGCCATACGGGGTAGCTCGATGAAATAATCTAGGTACAGTCTGATACGGAATGGCGCCTGAGCTGGAGTGGCGATAAGAATCAGATAACAGGCAAAATTCTACATGGAGATGAAAAACGACCGCCGTAGTGCTGAATTAATGCGTGCCCTGGAGTTTCCAAGAGTAATGAACAGAATCTGCAGTCCGATGTTCGGTAGGCAGCAATAGGACGCTGACAACAGGGAAAGGCTCGTCTGGCCTAGAGAATCGAGTGTTCACCAATCGGGCGAAGTAGGTGCCACGGGAAAAGTGCAGGCACTCGCTGGGACCCCTCACTCGAAATACCGGAGGGACCTATAGTAGTAAAAACACAGACAAATTTCGAGTGAGGGGTCCCAGCGAGTGCAAATCAGGTTTCCAGCATGGCAATCCTTCTTCTCTCAGTTTCGAGCAGCAGATCTGAGAGGCTCTGCATCTCTCACATATTTATTCAGTGTTCCCTGGGGTCAAGCAGGAGAGCACTCCTTTCTAATGAGGTGCAAGGCAACACCCCAGAGCATGACCACTTCCTCCAAACTGTGGCATAACCTTCTCCCAAAATTCAACATGGCTGAAATCTCAGCAGAGCACGAAGAGCTAACTAAACCAGCTCACAGTATCTCTCATTTCCATTGCTCTCCAGCCCCTAACATTTGCAGATTCCTGTCTTAATCCTCCCATCTGGCTGGGTCAGAGGGGTTGGGGGCAGATGAACCTGGCATTCCCTACCTGTCCTATTCCTCCTTTAAGCTTCATGCTTTATAATCCCTCCCCCCTGCTCCAGAATTTCTATGTAGCAGAGCTCTCTCCAGCAAATAGTCTCTCCCCAGGTGAGCCACTTATCACTTCATCAAAGTAGCCTGGCTAATCCTGTTAACTCTGACCAATCTGGGAAGACTACAGGAAGGCTGAATTTTGGCTTATAGACAAGAAAGTCTTATAACTTTTTTTCTGTACAAGTTAGGATAAATTCAAGAATAGCATATTGTTGGGTTTATCAATACCATTCTCCTAAGTCTTTGAATGATATTTTGTTCAATTCCTAGCAAGATTTATGCATTCATAAACTATTACAATGTTATCTTATGGGGCTAGGCATCTACAATGGGAAAACTGAGATGTGCAATTTCTCCATCACCTGGGCATATAAAACATATTTTAAAGGGCCCTGCTTATAGTTACATGACCCCCAATCCTGGAACACGTAGGGGAGACCTTGAGGGTCCTGAATATGCAAAAATAGTGTAGCTCTTCGGTCCCCAGTGTTCATAGCACGAAAGTCGATTTTGGGAGGCACTTTACTACAATGGGGGAAGTGAAATGTGCAATTTCTCTATCCCCAGGATACATAAAACATCATTTATAAGTTCCCTGCTTAAAATTACTTGACCCTTCATCCCTGGGACACTTAGGGGAGACCCTGGTGGTACATAATATGTAAGAATAATGTAGATTATTACTTTTCAAGTGCCCTTACCACCAAAGTCAAGTTTCGGCACAATTGACATTTAAAAACAGTGCTGCAATGCAGGGCTGCTTTTCAAATTACGTCAGGCGCTCAGCAGTGCACACATGCAAGAGCAAACAAGCATTGGCATAGCCAATAGGTCTCGCCTTTGGGGCCTTATAAGTGTTTAGCCAGAGCTATTGACTTTGCCAATGTCTTCAAGCTGTGCTGTAGAGAAGTGTGGCTGCTGTGCGGCATGCTGAAAAGTTATAATAAAAAAGTGTCAGAAGCATTTTTGTTACTTTATATATGACCAAGAAGGCATTATGTAAAACTGAACGACCATATTAAAAAAAGTATTTACAATAAAAAATTTCCTCAGTTTTCTTTTGTTCTTGCAATGCTGGCAATGGTTGTTTGTTAAAGCTTTTTTTTGAGGGGGCATAAACAATCGGAGGGTGAAGGTTGGGAACTAGTACCTGTATTATAACCAGTGCTTTAAATGGGCCGGTACTCACCGGTACTGAGTACCGGCACTTCTTAAATTTACCGAGTCGAGTACCGGCACTTCTCCACTGTCAAGGAGAGTACCGGTACTCAGGGTCAGATTAGAAGGTGGGCAGCTGCGTGCCGTTTGTTTGGCAGCATGTTGGCCGTTGCCTTATTTATTCAGGTTTGGCAAGCTGCCCGATGCGGCCTCTGCTCCCTTCCTACCCAGATGGAGGCTCTCCTTGTCCTCATCACCCCCTGCTAGGCATCGATGCTGGGTCCGTGGAACGCAGACACAAAGGGTCATTTTCACCCCTTGGCCTCCCACTGGGGTCTGACTTTCTTTGTCCGGACTCTTTTGCCCTTGCGATTCCACCCACCCCGCGCGCTGGGACATTAAGTCCATGATAGGCGGTGATGATCGAGGTGGCGAAGAAGGCTTAAGCAGCCTCCCTGGTGCCCAGGTGGAGGGGGGGGGGGAGTTCAACTGACCTTCCCATCGGAGGCCAGTACTGTCAATTATCTGAAACTGTTAAAGGTTACCTTCGAAAGGAAGCAACGTTGCTTTTCCATTTCCCGCATGAGGCCCTTCTCTTTATTTTAGCCTCTGCCAGATTTTGACACTAACAAAAGGGACAGTTCTACCCATGTCTGTACGCAGGGCCGGCTCTGCATGGCGTTCCTGATTGCTAGTTTATATTGTTTTTAAAAGCACCCGCTGCAGTGTTCCTGACCTGCAGCAATTTTTAGCCAACAATAAAAATGTCAAGTTAACTCCGGTGATTGACGCTGTTCCTGGAGAGAGAACAAAGTTTTTGTCTAGTGGAAGTTTTGACTGGGGGATGTTTTGATTCATCTTAAGGTAGTGCAGAGGGTTAATGTGCCTGGGCAAAGAATGTGTACCATGCAAAGCACGAAGTGAACATAACATAAATCTTTCGTCAGAGACTTCCTTTTGTTACTTGCAGCTTATAAGTTAAAATGCTAAAAAAAAACGGAGCTATTTACTGTCATCAAAGAACTGAAATGCAGACTTCAAGTATAGATTAGAGCGTTTGATTTTTTCCCCCAGACTTTCAATATCCTAATGTTGTACTAAGTGTTGATTTGGGTGTAAATCAATTCCAATTATTAAAGATAATCGCCAACCATGGTCTTACATTTTAAATTCTGAGTTTGTGCTTCTCCAGACCAAGCACCCGTAACTATACTACCTACCAGTATGGATGACATATAAATCCTACCACTCTGTCATATGGAACTTTTCCTATACATTGATTTACACACATATGATTGAGTAATGTGTGTGCAATGTAAAGTGCTCGGACACCCTTCACTTTTATGAGTGACACTATAAAACTAACTCGATGCATCTGAGAGAGAGTGGTTATGGAGACTATTAAGGGGTGGTGGTAGTGCGGGAATCCGTTGCGCAGGAGGTCATTGGGGGGAGCGCCAAAACCATTGTCGCACTGGGCGCAACCAGTGCTAAAGCCGGCCCTGCCAGTATTGTTCTTCCCCTGCTGGACTCTGCACATACTCGGGACCCTCCAGTGCTCACTGCATGCCACTGCAAGCTCTACGGCCGTGGGGCCTCCTGCCGAGGGGAGAGGAGGGAAAATGGGGGTGAGTGAAGGTGAAGAGTTAGGGGGAAGGAGCAGAGTTTAAAGTAGGAAACGGTAGAGAGGCAGAAGGGGTAAGTGCAGACAGAGATATGGAAGGGATCCAGACGGCTGTGGAAAGAGGTAGAGAGGCGCGGAGAGGGCAGATTAGAAATAGAGTGATGAGACAGAGTGATAAGATGTAATAGGGGTAAAGAGAGTGGGACAGAATTAGCTACAAACGGGAGAGAGGTGAGTGCGAGAGGGATCTTGAGGTTAGAGATGTGAAAACAGAGTGTGTGTTTGAGAGGAACAGAATCAGGAGGTATTTGAAAAGAAATGCATGGAATGCTTGTTTGTATGTGTGCAATATTAAATATTTAAGGATTGCGCCAAATGCAACCAAGTAGGAATATTAGAAATATTATGATATTAAGAAGCTGCAAATATTAGAAAACAAGGAAACATGAACATTTGGTGTTTCACCTTCATTTTGTATAACGAGTTAACACATTTTGTTTGGATTGATACATTTCTCACATGTTTTGTTCTGTCCCGCAACCGGTGTAAGCGCCAGAGTCTCTCTCGTCCTAGAGCACATTGATTATTAGCCTTAAAGTGCTAAAAGTACTGTTGATGGCTTGGCTCATTCATGGTTTTATTTGTTAATCTGCACATATGGAAAGTTTGAGACCACTATCCAGGACAATGCAAGGACAACATGAATACTCAATAGAAGTGTTTTTGTTTCATGTCTAACTCCGCCTCTAACCCCGCCCACTAGCCACGCCCCTCACTCAATTTAACGAGTACCTGCACTTATTTTTTCCCATTTAAAGCACTGATTATAACACTAGCAGCGGCCAGACGCTAGGGGAGAATAAACAGATGCCAGATTCCGAAAGCAGGCTGTGGTGGTGCTGAGTGATGCTGAGGTGGTAGTGGTGGTGGTGGTGACTGTTGCGGAGACGATGCTGAGGTGATGCTGAATGATACTCAGGTGTTGCTGAGTGATACTGCTGTGGTGCTGAGTGATGCTGTGGTGGTGCTGAGTGATATTGTCTTGGCGCTGAGTGATGCTGTGGTGGTGCTGAGTGATATTGTCTTGGCGCTGAGTGATGCTGTGGCGGCGCTGAGTGATGCTGTGGCGGCACTGAGTGATGCTGTGGCGGCGCTGAGTGATGCTGTTGTGGCGCTGAGCGATGCTGTGGTGGCCCTGAGCGATGCTGTGGTAGCGCTGAGCGATGCTGTGGTGGCGGTGAGCGATGCAGTGGCGGTGCTGAGCGATGCTGTGGTGGCGCTGAGCGATGCTGTGGTGGCGCTGAGCGATGCTGTGGTGGCGCTGAGCGATGCTGTGGTTGCGCTGAGCGATGCTGTGGTGGCGCTGAGCGATGCTGTGGTGGCGCTGAGTGATGCTGTGGTGGCGCTGAGTGATGCTGTGGTGGCGCTGAGCGATGCTGTGGTGCTGCTGAGCGATGCTGTGGTGGTGCTGAGTCATACTGTGGTGGTGCTGAGTGATGCAGTGTTGGCGCGGAGTGATGTTGTGGTGGCGCTGAGTGATGCTGTTGTGGCGCTAAGTGATGCTGTGGTTGTGCTGAGTAATGCTGTGGTTGTGCTGAGTGATGCTGTGGTTGCACAGAGTGATGCTGTGGTTGCACTGAGTGATGCTGTGATGGCGTTGAGTGATGCTGTGATGGCGTTGAGTGATGCTGTGATGGCGTTGAGAGATGTTGTGTTGGTGCTGAGTGATGCTGTGCTGGCTCTGATTGATGCTGTGCTGGCTCTGATTGATGCTGTGGTTGCGCTGAGTGATGCTGTTGTGTTGCCGAGTGAGAGATAGAGTGAAGATATAATGCCCAATTAGAGAGGGTGGTGAGAGAGAAAGAGAGAGAAAGGGTGTACATAGAATAAAGAGTGGAGCGGGATAGAGAGAGAGAAAGAAGGGGAGAGAGAGTGAATGAAGGAGTTTGAAAGAGAAACAGATAAAGGGGTGAGAGAGAATGAAAGGCTAAAAAAGATAGAGAGGGGAGAGTTAATTAAGTAGAGAGAGAATTAGAGAGGGGCGAGAGAGAGAAGGAGAGAGACAATAAGAGTGGGGGTGTGGAGTTTAAATAGAGTGAAAAAGTGACGCGGAAAAAGTAACCTTAAATATAGTTTTGTGCTTTGCGCGAATAAATATAAAAAAAAAAACTGTGAGAGACAAAAATACTGGTAATTAGGCTGTGACTCCCAATATAAAACAAATAGCGATATAAGGTGAAATCAACCCACCGAAGCAATATTTCTAACTAGACAAAGAAAAGCTTGCATTTCAATGCTAATCGCTGTTGTTTTTCATGTGACTGTAGTCCAGGGCCCTCAGTTGGTAATGTGAGCTGCTGCTGCGATTGAAACATCAGAGTCCAGAGAGTTAATGAGCCATGACGAGGAAATGAGGAAGAGATAGGAATCCCAGATGCCAGCTGCGCGTGCACGCCATCGTGAACTCAAGCTGGTCGCCAGCCGAAAGCCAGTGTTTGCACTTCCAAAACCCGCTTACTAAAACTCTCGGCCAGACCAGCGCAAGCGCTGGTGCAGGCCGAGACCTAAAAAGGGCTGCTGGTCTCTAAACTGCCATGCCCTATTATATACTAGGGACTTATAGGTAGTTTTAATTCCCCCTGCCCTATTATCTACTAGGGACTTATAGGGTAGGTCATGCCATCCCTAATACACAGTGTACCCTAATGCATGTGTGTATTTTCATTTGTGTTTTCAACACAGCAGTGGGTGTTTGCAACATAGCACTGGCCCTGGGCCTGCCCAGAGCAGATCCCAGGGCACTCTCAAAGTCAGATAGCCAGCATGCAGGGGTGTAAAATGGGCAAAAGGTGGGGGGACATTACAAACAGGTCCTAATTTCCAACAGAAGCTTTTAGGGCCGCGACTGGTGATGCAAGTTACGTGGACGTTAAGACCAGTAGCAAAATTCATCCACTGGGCCTTCATGGGTGGAGAAAGCTGGTCGTGGGCGTAGGCACACCTAAGTGCAGTGTCCTATTACGCGAAGGTGGTAACAGGAGAAGGCCCTGCTGCATCATTCTATTGCAAAGTAGCAATGAAGGGATGGGGGCGGTTGCACCCTAGGCGCATGGATCAGAGACAACCCATTGACTTCACCTTATTAAGGAAAATACTCGCCACCCTGCGCAATATTCGCAGGCCTGGTCACCAGGTGGTGCTTACAGAATCAGCGAACTAGTAGCCCCTGCCAAATCCAACTTGGGTTGAGCATACTTACATGCTGAAGACGTGCACATAGGGAAAGGGTTCATGATAATCCACCTCCGCCAGTCCTAGACCGACCAGGAGGCCAAAGGTAAACACACCTGCCTGGACTGTCTGGACGAGCGTGACTCCTGCCCAGTCTGCCTCTTACAAGACACATGCGGTTGGGCGGACACAGCGGGCAGCTGCTTTTCAGGAACGAGGACAGCACATACCTCAGCCGGTACCAATTCACAACTGTACTCCGATTGGCCCTGGCGGACTTGCCTCCCAATGAATTTGGGTCGCATTCATTCCGAATAGGCACTGCAACGACAGCGGTGGTGCGGGGGGTGAGCGAGAAACACATAAAGCACCTTGGTCGTTAGGCCTGGGGCGCCTTTAAGTGTTACATCCAGCCCGTGAGTATCTGATCCGTTTTTTCCATTGCAGTAGGGCCACCTGGCAGCCGGCGAAGTGTCTGGATCCTGTGGCACTCAGACTTTGCGAGAGCACGACAGTGGGCATCGACGCTTCAGGAGTACAAGTGGATATGTTTGCCCAACACGGGAGTGACTTGGCTGGGATGCCGAGGCAAAAGATGGGGTCAACTGATTCCGATCGTCCAGGAGGCACTGAGGCAGGAAGGAAAACGGGACTTCGTACACATGGGGATAACGACCTTACCGGCATGGGGAGGAAAGACCTTTTGGGGGCCATGATAGCCAGTATCACAATCATTGCTTCACAGATCCACCCGTTGAAGGTCATATGGTCCTAGCTCTTCGCGATTGGAGGGGGGCGCTGGACCACGGGCCGTGGAGAAGTCCAGGCGTAAGCTGAACATCTCCATGGCAAAAGAGTATAGGGCAAACAGCTAGGGGTTTCGTTAGACACGGACTTTAACAACCTTAGGACACCAGGCTACTATACGGCGGATGGAGTGCATTTGACCGGGGTGGGCATGGACATGTTCCTTCTCACTATAGTCTGGGTGCTGGAGCAGCGGGGTTTTTCGTAGACAGATGGACAAACGGAGAGCTGTCGATGATCGCAAAACCGCAGGCAGTGTGGAGGAGACAGCACGCAAAGACAAACACAAAAGAACAGTAGCCCAGTAGAAAGATCAGCTCAAACAGTGTCCTTGGGATGCCTCACGGCAGGGGCACTGAGAGCAGGCAATTGGTCAGCAAGGGTCAGGTTTAGACAGACACAGCACTTGCAGCCCGGGCTGGACATGATGGCCACCCACACAGATCACGGTAGAAAAGGAAGCCTAGCAGCCACGAACACTAGACACCTGCTAATGGGCCATCGTGCAGAGCTGGGCCAAGTCATGCTGTAAAAGTGATTAGTGGGGACAATGACTGTTGAAATACTGTCCAATTATGCTTTATGATTACAAGTGACTAATTTATGTGTTTATGATGAACCATGTGTTATTCAAGATACAATAAACTGCGGCCTGTTTTCACCATAAGTAGTTTTCCAGTGTACTCAATAAAAGGAAGAAGGGTACTCAGGCCAGCCAGGAGGGACAAGAGCCACTCGCACATGTGGGAGGAGGTTGGTTTCGGGCAGGGAAGGCGAAGAAGGACCACATAGGGGCCCACAATGAACGCCTACCGAGGGCAGGGGCTAGTGGGAAGAAAAGCCTGCGAAAATGCGCAACAGCGATTGGTAGCGTGCTTTGAATTGTCCAATGCCATAGCAGGGGCGTGGAGACGGGTGAGGTCATAAGCGAGGGAACGTTGACCCTCTGCACAATTGACCTCTCCACACGAAAGCCGACCCACCCACACCAGATTGCAGGCGTCGCAGTCACAAGGGAATTGGGAGAAGGAGCAGCAAAGACAGCATGCAAAGACAAAAACAAAAGAACAGTAGCCCAGTAGAAAGACGGCTCAAACAGTGTCCTTGGGATGCCACACGGCAGGGTCACTGGGAGCAGGTGATTGGTCAGCAAGAGTCATGTTCAGGCAGACAGACCACTTGCAGTGTGGGCTGGACCTGATGGCCACACAGATCGCGGTGGCAAGGGAAGCCTAGAAGCCACGAACACTGGACGCCTGCTAAGGAGCCATCGCCAGAGCTGGGCCAAGTCGTGTTGTCAAAATGATTATTGGGGACAATGACTGTTGAAATACTGTCCAATTATGCTTTATGATTACAAATGACCAATTTATGTGTTTATGATGAACCATGTGTTATTCAAGATATAATAAACTGCTGCCTATTTGCACCATAAGTGATCTGCGAATGTACAGGAACATTTCTAGAATCTTTTTTGTGCTACCAGCTCAAGAGTAATGCTCAATCATCACCATTCTCAATAAGAAATAAAAACAATTTATTAAATCACATACAAAAGTTGATACATTTAATTAATAATTAAATTATCATCAATACATATTTATGTTTACTATGCAGCCTGCACTACGTTAGTGCTCAGGTGTTAATTACTAATTATTCATGCATTAGATGTCATTTACTGTAGCAAATGTCATTGCAAGTAATATTTCTGTGGCAAACACTTAAGGAATGCTCTATATATTAGCACTGTAAGCGTGCATGCCGGTTTGGCCAGCCGTCTTAGGACGGCTAAACTGACATGCGCACTTACAGTACACACTACTCCTCCTCCCCCTGCAGCTGAGTGACTGCCCCACCTCCACCCTAAGACTGGCAATTGGCTCAGTTAGAAATATAAAATGATAATAAACTGGTTTTATAATCATTTTATTTTTCAGGTGGGTTACGCTCCTCTCCCATAACGGAGGAGCCGTCCCTGTATATTAGGCAAGCTTTACGGCACTCTACAATAACTTTAACAAATTAAGGGGCATATTTATCAAGGTTTTGCGTTGCCCGTGCATCGCAAGGGGGCACAAGGGCGACTTATAATAATGTTAAATACAGCACATCCCTGCCCTTTTATGCAGGGCATCGCAGCAAAGTGGCTTGCTGCGTTGTGCTCCGTGAAAGATTGATAAATATGCCCCTTAATTTATGGCTGCTTCCTTGGACTTCCAGACACCAAGGGCCTCGTTTATGGCATTTTGGTGTAGGGCACGCCGCAAGGTACCTTACTGCACTGCCTTACACCAAAGTGAAAGGGCAGGAATGCACCGTATTTTAGCAAGACGGTGCATTCCTGTCCTTTCTGCACAGGGCAGGACTGGCTACCGGGCCTTTCTAAGTAAAGAATAGAAAACCAAATGGTTTTAAAGTATGCTTTAAAGCCATTTGTTTTGCTTTCTTTACTTAGAAACAAATGCAGGTCCCCATCAACATAAATCAGCCCCCACGGCAGTAAAATCAGGCCCCAGCTTGGCAGCCGACCAAAACGCCCGGTAGCCAGTCCAGCCCTGTTTCTGCAGGCGCCGTTTTGGAAGCCTAGAGCCAACGTAGGCACCCTTGCACCATGGTGCAAGAGTGCCTCCATTGTAGGCAGGATAGTTTTTGTGCAGGAGGGGATACCTTCCTGCACAAAAACTATCCTACGAGGCGTTTTCCTCTTTCTATGTGTGCTGCAGAATGCAGCCCACATGGAATGAGGAAAAAACGAGGAGAAATAAACATATTGCTCCTCGTTACGCCTTACCTCGGGAGAAATGCGGATTTTACACTTCCCCAGGCTTACATCACTTTGTAAATCTAGGGCAGCATCAAATTCCATTGGTGCTGCGTGGGAAAACCCACCACAACGCCCATGAAACGCTTCCGGGGCGCAGAGTAAGGCGGCGCCGCGATTTCCACTGTGCCACCTTACTCATGATTTATGAGGCCACTTAAAGCCACGCAGGGTGGCTTTGCGTGGCTTCATAAATCATTTTGAGAGCCATGCATCACACATGTACCACTTTATGCGGTGCAAAAGTGACGCAGGGCTCTCATAAATAAGTGCATTATTATATCCTCTGTTTACTCTGCCTACACAGACATGATTTTGGGATCTTACTCGTGAGGTTTTCCACCACGCTTGCGTTTCTCCAAGAGATAAGCGACTCAGCCTACATTTCTCAAGCTGGCTCTATCGTTTTTAGCCATAAAAATGCCCAACCATTGCTCTCACCTCCACCACACTCCTCCCCGCAGCCATTAGAGGCTATATTCTATACCTGAATCTTTGAGTAAGTGTTCCTGTGTTTCAATCCCTCCGGGTATATAGTCCATTTATCACGAGTTTTGCATCTTGGCTGGTCTCTTTTTTTTCCACCTCTTGGCATAACTTTGTAGTCCAGGAGTGATACAATGGCAGAAAATCCGGGTCTGTGTTTCACGGAGGATGATGTCTCCTCCATTCTGGCAGACCCACCTTTACTGGCGGACTTTAATATCTCCTCCTCTATCGCCCAAACAGCTGATTGGGACAGTCTAAATGAAAAAAAGAGAAATAGGATTCGCACTATCCTACACGGAGTTATACTCACTCAGTACCTCCGCAACAACACGGCACCCAGAGGCCTTATAGTTACCAACGCTCCTCGCATCTTCCTTGAAGATGCGACCTTCCGTAAGGCCTGGGCCCAAATTGCGTGGCGGTGCACCCGCGATTGGCTAGTTCTCATTATCCAAACTGCCAAGAGACTCTCGGATGCCATACTCATCGAGATTCAAGCTACAGAGGCTCATTTCAAGACCACGATGACGGCATTCAAGAAAAAATTGGATGAAACCAACAAAGAAAGCAATGAGTATAAGGAAGGACTTACTCAAGACAAAATCAAGCAATTCCAAAAAGACTTGAAAAAATTCTCTTATTCCAAAACATATCCTTATGCAGAATCAGATTTCAAACCCACCAAACGTTCAGACACCTCGGATGGATCCACAGATGACGACTCCTCAGCTAGCAGTGGCTCCAGTTCAGGTAGCCACCGCCAAAGACAACGAGGGAGAGGCAGATATAACAATTGGCGCCAACCTTGGGCGCAACCACCACCTCCTGGACTCCATCCACAGTACCAGGTGCCATACCCACACACCAATCCACACTACATGTATGGATGGAACCCACCCTTCGGACCCCCACCACCACCGCCTCCTCCATTCACATACATGAACCAGAAGCAAGGGTTCCATTTTTTAGGAGGAAGCCAACGGGGACGAGGCAGAAGGCGGAGACAGCAACATATCGAGTGGGAAGACGAGCAACAAACAGGCGCCTTGACCAGGAGTATGACCAAGGAACCACAACCAGGATCAAGCTCAAAATGAACCAGACTGACCGAGCGGGTAGACGACCAACAAACGTACACACAGACCAAGTGCAAGAAGAAGATATGACCACAAGGACCGAGCCCCATACCACTCGGACTATTCAGACCTCCCAGACTGACTTGGTCACCAATCTCTCTGCACACACCCTGAGCCCCGCCGAACACAACATTCTCAACAAAGGTCTCGGATTCGCCCCTACTGCAAAACTAGACAAGTTCCTTCTTCATTGTGAACTTGCAGGATTCTTCCGCAAACTCAAACTGAAGGCCTTTTTTGAAAACCTCACGGAAACTGAAGAATCGAGGTCCAAGGGGGATACTAATTTTAAAATCAAATCCACCTTCATGCCCCCTCCCAGTACTATCCCGCCAGAACTGTTGGTGTACGAACAGGCGGTTTTCAAGGAGATAGAGGCTCTTCCTAATGATCATGTCTTTCAAAACATCAGCAAGAAAGAACGCCAAGCATTGACATCTCTTAAAAATAACCCGAACATCATCATAAAACCCGCAGACAAGGGCGGAGGGATAGTCATTATGAATACAGAAGATTATCGCAAAGAATGTGCACGCCTTCTGGATGACACTAAGAATTACCAAAAATTAACCGAGGATCCCACCATGACCCTCAGAACCAGAATCCATGATCTTGTTATTGAAGCAGAAAACTCTGGCCAAATTTCTAAACAGGAGTCACAGTTTCTTACCACCACTGAAGGCAAGATCCCTTACTTTTACACAGTTCCCAAGATACATAAGAGCACCAGACCGCCACCAGGCCGTCCGATTGTTTCGGGTATTGGTTCCTTATTGGAACCTCTATCCAGGTTCTGTGATTTCTTCCTCCAACCGCTGGTCCAGACTACCAATACATATCTCAAAGACACCAAGGACCTCCTGAGACTTTTGGAGAACCAACCTTTTGATCCCGAAACCTCCTTCCTGGTGACCCTAGATGTAGAAAGCCTCTACACCAGCCTTCCGCAAGATGATACTCTGGCTGTACTCAAGCAAGCATTGAACCGTACGACTTGGCAACATCAAACACCTAAACAATTTATTCTGGATTGTGCATCCCTCGCACTGAAGAACAATTACTTCGAATTCGAAGGGACCTTGTACCTACAGAAATACGGAACTTCGATGGGCAGCGTTTTTGCCCCAAGTGTTGCGGGACTGTATGTCCACAATTTTGAGATGGCTTATCTTTTTTCTCAGAATAAACCACTCATTCCACAGATGGCCTTCTACAAACGATACATCGACGATATTCTTCTTATATGGCAAGGAGAGGCAGAGTCCCTATTCAGGTTCTGTAAATGGATTAATACCTGTGATGTCAATCTCAAATTCACACACAACATCAGCAGACAAAAAACCACATTCCTCGATCTAGACATTGAAACACACAATGGTTTCCTTAAAAGTAAGACTCACTTCAAACCTACTGCACGCAATTCACTACTCCATTTCTCTAGCTTTCATTCTAGAACACTAAGGGAGAATCTCCCATATGGACAATTTTTGCGCTTGCGTAGAAATTGTAGTGAGGTCCACGATTACAAGGAACAAGCTAACGATCTGAGTACTAAACTTCTGCTTCGTGGGTACCCCAAAAAGATCACGGAAAGAGCCAAAAAACGTGCACGTAATCAGAACCGAGAAACTCTTCTGGAGACCATTGAGCACGTGGACAAAATTGTCCCCCTCACATGTGTGATCACGCACAATTCAGCTGCCGATACAGTGTCCAAAATAATCAAGAAGAATTGGAGCATATTACAAACGGGCAAGCTACAGTGGGACAAACCTATGTTGTCATACAAGAAATCATGGTCATTGAAAGATAGCCTAGTCTCCACCAGACCTAAGAAAACCACACGCTCTACTAATACCATCCAGAACCTATGGGGCATGCCCGCCGTGGTTGGCCACTTCCCCTGTGGCAACTGCAGCGTGTGCCACCTTACCGAGACGACCAAAACGTTGTCATTGGAACCTGAGAAAATATGGACTATCAGGAAGCATACTAATTGTAACACTGCCCATGTTATATACCGCATCATGTGCCCTTGCGGTCTTACATACATCGGCATGACAAACCGAAAGGTAAAAACTCGGATCTGCGAACATCGCAGCACAATCCGCTGCAAAAAGAGTACTACTAGAATGACCAACCACTTTTTGGAAGTCGGCCATACGCCCAATGACATGAGGTGGGTTATCATTGAAACCTTGGATCCCACCACTCCTAACATTGAAAGCCGCCTCCTCGAAAAAGAACAACGGTGGATTTACCGTCTGTCAAGTCATCTCCGGGGCCTGAACGACAACATTCCGTGGAACTCCCTTAGATCATCCTGAGCTCTGCGAGTTCATGTAGTGTCCTAATTAGATACTCTTCAGACCTCCCCATTCCTCTGCTTCCCCATTGTTCCACTTTCCTATTCTAGCTCTTTCCCTCTTCACTTTCTGCCCCCATACCCACCTCCCACCCCCCCCTCTTTTTCCTCTTTGCTCTCTTTTCTCCTTTTTTCATTTCTTTCTCTTTTTTTCATTTTTTTCTCCTACCCCCTCTTTTTCTTCTTCTCTGTCACAGGGTACTCTCTGTATCCCACCTTTGCCTCATAATGAGGACCCCCCAGATCCCGTTTCTAACTAGTCCCTTCTATTCCCGCTGTGACCCTGTCCCCCCAGCCAGCTTAGTCCTTTACCCTTGACATTTATCCATCCCATGTCATGGTATTCCCCGTGTCTTTGATCCGGAGTGCTTTCTTCATATTCAATATGGCGCCCGCGCATGCGTGTGGGTTACCGCATTTCACGCACTAGTCTTCAAGTCTTCCAGTTTCCCGGCATCCAGCGAGCCCCGGTTCTTTATATCCGCACCAGCAGCGGCTCCACATTAGAGCAGCCGGGACCCACGGAGCCTATCTTAGGTGCACCGAGGGCACACTGCCTTCCACTAGTAAGTCAGACCATGCTGTGTTGCCATATACTCCTTGGCTCCTCCGGCTCGTTATTCGAGCCCGCTGCCATTTCGATACCGTTTGTTAGTTTCTTACTTCCTTAACCTTTTTTCTCTAAACCTACCCTCTCCCCTTCCCCTTCCCCTCCCCCTCTTTTTACCCCCTTTTTTCTCTTTGTTTCTCGCCACATTCCCAGGTGTTGGGAACGCCGGTCCCCCTCCCGGGCCCGATCAGCTGTCTCCATTGAAACCGAGTGTAAATATGCTGTCATGTTAATGCATGTTCAGTTGCACTCGATGTTTCCCATATCACAGGGCGCATTTACAGGTCTAGCCCAATAGCCAGTCCAGCTATGCTCTCAACATAACGGTGAATTCTCCTTATTCGCACACACGAGGGGCCCCTTTGGGCTCCTCCTTGATTTTTTTCCCAGCATGCAGTATGAGCACGCTTCATTTTAAATTTTAATTTTTAAAGTACCTGCATTTTTTTCACAGTACCGTGTAGTTTGTCATATGCGCTTGTTTCATAGACACCTTTAGACACGCGGTTACCATATGGACTCACTACAGTGCCTTCTAAGCTAATTTTGACAGGCACATTTACACAGAAAGATTGCATTTTATGCTTGCTTGTGTCTTTGTTATATATGTCTTGTCTGTCTTTCTCCTCATTTACAGGTTTCTATGTCTAAGTCGCAACCTGCGACCATCGTTTTTTTCCTCCCCACCTTAGCGCGTGGGTTGTGATTATTTATTGACACGTGGCCTGATTTTTGCCACTCACTTTGTATTTCACAGTCTTCACCTCTGGTCCTGAAGAAAGCCCCCTCCATATTTACTTCTGGGGCTGAAACATGTAGACCATCTTTCTTGACAACAGAGACTAATTACCCTCTTATGGTTGTCTACTCTCCGTTTTTATCCATACCCCGGGCCGCCATCATTAAACAAAAAAATTTTTTGAACATCCAGGCAAGGATTCCCGGAGGTATTCTTAATTTAGCACCACACTTCATCACACTTTTACACCACAACAGCTCCGCTGTAATCAGGCGTTGGGACCCCGATGATGAAGCATGACACCAACTAGGTTGGTGTGTGAGGGGTCTTTTAAAGAACCTGAAGGTTCCTCTGCACTGTGAGTTCCCAGTGGTATTTATCCAGGTACTGGGTACGTCCACATTGTTTATTGACTGGTCTCTTTGAAAACCACCTTCCTAGATGTAGCTCTTCAAAAGAGAATTTCGTAGCCCTAAATCATGGTATTCTTCAGAAACAACCAGGCCCTTTACCAGTCTTGTGGCCAGCGACTGTTTTTTCTTTTGGCAAATCTTGTCCCAGTAGAGCAATGGCAATGGCACATTTACATTCTTCCTTTCACAGGTTGAACATCTACTTCAAGTTGCGCCACCAGACTGCTTGTTGATCCTGGAATCTCTAACGAGTTGTTCAAAAACGAACCATGGCTAGTCTCCAGTCGATTATCTAAGTTAATTATCACAGCCCTTTAAAGGGCTCTTGTTATCATGTAAGACTCATTGACCTTTAAGGCTTCCTCTTTCGAATATTCCCTCATTCATAGGTGGAAGGCAAGAATTGCACCATTAGACTGCACTATTAGACACGCAGTGCAAATTATTCCATCTCAACATCTGACATTATTGACCATAAATAGCTCAGAATTTCAAAATATAACGTAATCTTAAGGTCAATAAATCTCAAGTATATTTTTTTATTACATACATACGTTTTTCTAGACTATGGACAAAAGGTTCACGTATTGATCCGCTTCCCTGCTTGGAAGTAAGATTGCACATCAGTAATTATCCACCCCAGGCTCAGCCCAATCAATCTAACACTCTTCCGCACATGGCCGTTCGATATAGTTTTTCATCGAAATATATTAGACACATTGGCTTATACCAGTCCAGGTCTCACCAGTGACCCATCTTGTTAATTAGTTGAAATTACAATAATTAAAAAGTCGAGATTTGGTTAAGCTTTATTTTAGCCATGAATACCCAGCGTAAAAGCGAGATCAAGATTTCTGTTGGGATAAAATCCTGTCTGCTCTCCCAACTTTTTTAATTTCAAAGACTTTTTTATTAGAGTTTTGTACGAGCAGGGCAGTATAGCTGAATAGACATACAGAAAAGACAGTTCCTGGTGGGGTACCAGCAGGTCGTATGGATACAACAGTACAATACATAATGGAAGAACTTCATATAGCATCGGAGGGCCTGTATAGAATTGTAAATGTGGGGGAGAGAAGAAAACTAAGCTAAACTCAACTATAAGCAACGGTTGCCACGCCCACCCCCCTCAACATAACCCTCCCCCCTCCACTCCCTACCCAACGCCACACTGCAACACCACTCTAGCCCCTGCTCTCCCAGCTTTAATTCTGTACTATTGTTCTAAAATGGACTGGTGTCTAAACTGAGGGGAGGGGAGCAGCCATCTCCTCACTATTAATAGGTCAGGTGCATTTTTTTGTTGTTGTTGCAGATTTATAGAGTGCGAACTCGACCCGAAGGTATTGGAGCGCTTTACATGAGCACCAGTTACGTTACACATTCATTTTGTTTTGGTGGGCACGGGGAAATTAAGTGATTTACCCAGAATCACAGGATGTGGAGTCGACCCCGTGGCTCGAACCTTAGTTTCCCAGCTTCAAAGCCGGCAGTCTAGCCGTGAGACCACATCCCCTTGTGAGACCACATCAAAATGTTGGGTTTTGGCTGGTTGTAACTTGTAGCACTGTCACAAAGCCCTACACTCCTTTTTCCCGGATCAGTGCTTGCAGTGGAAATATAACAGTGCAGGTAATCGTTACCTTAGAGTAGTGTTTGTTACCGAAAAGTGCCAGTACTCTCCCTTTCAAGTTTCAGATTAAGAAGTGCAGGCACTAACTATATGGCAAAGCACTGCCCTTGATACATCAAATAACGCCTCCCATCTTCTGCTGTTATCGCCTCTTGTTATTCAAGTTACCCTTTATAGTGCTTGCCATCTCCTCTTTAGCTTCCTTGGGAACTCTCTGGAGTTTTTATGGCCTTCGGCAGTTGGCTCTTTGCCCTCCTCGTCGAACCCCTTCTTTCCTAGTTGACCTTTATCTCAGGATGGGGTGTACTTACTTACTTTGTGTTTATATAGTCCAGTGACTCCGCGAGAGTCCATATTTTTGCAGAATCTCACTGAAATGGAGCTGGTTGGCGAGGGTTTGCTACAGTGCCGGCTAGGTAGCACTAAAAACCTAATTTATCAAATGTTCCTAATATATATATATATCCATCCCATCTAATGTAACAAAGTTTCCGTAGAATGTATGATACGCATGCGTGGACGCGACCGCCTCATTTCTTCACAGGGGTGCACGGGGAGGGGACGAGAGAAAGTGCTGAAGTGAAGGGGCCGACAGTGATCGGATGGCTTGTGAAGGATAGAACCCAGAGCAGGAGCACAAATCCAGCCACTGACCTCATTCCAGGGCCCCGGGGACCGGGCCGGCCTTCGCCACAGCTGCGCAGCGGATCCAAAAGTGCAGCGTCCGCCCGATTTCCCAGGGCGCATCTGGACCCCAGGGTCTGTGGGGCCTGGAGCGTCTTTTGACATTTTGTAATGCAGAGTCTTCTTCGTCAGACGTCCCACACGGTCATTGAACGATAACTGACGCCCGGAGAGACATGGTATGGACGGGCAGCTCTTTTGCTTCACATCAGCGCCGGGTTTCCCCTGCTGCGGTCTCTCCACAGGGGAGCATGTATGTTCAAATTCCATCACAAAGTGGCCTATGTTCGACTTTTTTTTTTTTCTTTTTCAGAGGATGGGCTGGTCTCTAGAAAAGTGGCGGATAGGTGAATCTCAGTGGGGAACAGTTACGCGTGCGGGGTCTGCATCTCCCATAGGCTGTAGGGGTTGGGGCAGAGTCAGTCACATAGCAAACTCCGAAAGGCTAACAGGTAGGAACAGGGCACACACAGCCAGTTCCACGCCAAGCACGTGTTTCTGAAATAGAGCAGGGGGTGACTAATGACAGGCCTGTGTCTGATAGTCCGGAAGGGCCTTGTTAAGAGTCAGCCCCATCTCAGGCAGGTGCACTGAATGACGCATAAGGCTGGGGCAGATTGAGGCCCAGATTTACTAAGTACTTGCGTTGCAAGTCGTTGTAAGGCAATACAAGTCCTTAACTGGGTTTTACTAAGTCAGGCAAGGGGCGGATTGCAGGAAAAAGTAACGCAATGCAGTCCCTGCAGCTGCCTGCATCTGAAAGGTGTTCCATGGGTGGAGCATGGGTGTTCCCATGCATCCACCCATGGATTTTGGTGCATTTCCAGATTTATAAACAAAGGTAAACCTGGCAATGCATCAAAATGTCACGCCTTCCCCAGTGAGGCGTAACAAGGAAACATATATTTATTTCTCCTAGTTGTTCTTTCTATGCATGAATGAGGCATAACAAGGAGAAATATCTTTATTTCTCCTTGTTACTTCCTCTTTCTATGCATGAATCATTCTGCATCACACATAGAAAGAAGAAAATGCCTCTAAGGATTCTTTTTTGTGCAGAAAGGTGTTCCTGCACAAAAAATCCCGCCAGTAACGCAAGCACCCTTGCATTGTTCTGCAAGTGGGCCTGCATTGGAGCTAGACAGCACACAGTGCACCAGCACAAGGAGAGCGCAGATATGGTCCATATCTTTGTAAATATGGAGCATTTCTGCTCTCTTCCTTTCACACAGTGCAGTGCAGTAACTTTGCTTGCTGCCCTGAATTGCATGAATGATTATTAAATATGCCTCTGGGTTTATTGTCAGGTAAAACACAGGTCCAGAGCCAGTGCAAACCAACCGGATTCCTCTTCAGACAGCCAGATTCCAGCCTAGCTTCTGCGAATAGTCTCACCTGTTGTCCCGACACATTCTGCCGACACTGGGACAAAGGCAACATCACTCACAGACATATATTGTGCTTCACTGCGGGGGGCTTCCAAGGGGGTCATTATTCTTTCCAATGGGGCTGGCTGCATTTCAACAGCAATCTAATTCCTTTTGTGCCCAACTAGCATCCTGGCTGTGCTCTGCAGCAGGCAAGTTATCCCTTCGAGATATTTTGTGATTCAAACATGTGACCATACAGTGCACAGAGCTCTCTGCAGCTATAGCAATATCCATTGGAATTAATTTACCTGTACTATACCCTGAAACTTGCCGATGCACAATAACTCTCTGCGGCAGGTTCCTTAACCCCACAGCTATCTTCAAGTGCAATTTGTTTGTGACTGATTCATTCAGCCAGAATAGTTTTACTATCAAATTTTTCCTTGTTTCAAATTACTTTTGGAGAGTTTGTAAATAAAACAATGCATAGGCTGACCTTCACATACTGCTCTCCTCATGGCACTTCCCCTTATGACTCTGCCCACGATGACACACCCTTTCTATGGGTTTCTATGGGGCGTACCACCCCCAATTTATGGGTTTCTGGAATAAATGCATTGCATTTACAGCACCTTCTGGGGCAGAGTCAATCACATTTCAAGCTTGCATTGAAAAGACAAAGCTTGAAGCTGTGTTAATCACATGCCTGGCACTGTTTTTACCAAAGGTAAATTTAAGTACTCTGCATGGGGTGGCAGACCTCTAGGCGTCCCAGGTGCTTTGGTATGAAATGTTTTGCCTTCATTACGAGGAGAGAATGTGTACAATCTAATATTCAGGAAAAAAACATAAAAACTTGGGTAACTTTGTGTAGTTTGATGGAAGAGGTGGAAATATTGAATATCACCCCCAAAAAAGAGGAGGACAGATTGAATAGCGCCAAAAAAAGCCATAAGATGAATGGATGCACAATCTAAGTAAACATGGCTAAATAGGTCAATAGATAGATAGAACTGGTGGGTGATGTGGTCTTATGACATTAATGTGGACGAAGGAACCAGGGGACCTGCAAAATCTCAGTTCCAATGACCTGCTCCTGGGTGAATCAGTTGAACTAATTCAACCTCATTTATTTAAAAGGTGTTGACCGCTAGCACAATATAAGAACACTCTTTGGAAAAGAAGATAGAGTTGGTGCTCACACTCGAGCAACTAATTAATGGTTTGCAACCTCAATGGCAGTTACCAAACACTCGTACATATCTTTCCGACTCACAAACAAGATGGGGACACCACTTTCACAACCGGCCCTATTTGTGATTTGAAAGGGTAACAAAAGGTTTCTGACTCTTAAGTAAACTTTCCTGCATTGCGAAAATCCATTTTGCGTTTGCAAACCCTATAATTTTGCAAATCATAAGGTTTGCAACTGAAAAAGAGCTTTATACATGAGGCCCCAAATTTGTTACGACAGAGAATACTTTTCAGATGCAAAGTAATGCCTGAATATTTCAGTAGATGTGGAGGAATACAACCAAAAAGCCAATAAAAAGAAGGTGAGATTAAATATTACTCTGGGCTGATCCAAGATGTGAAACCTCAAGCCAATGGCTGAATGTTCCAGAGCCAAAGAAGGCAATGACTAAAACAGACTGACCCGAAGCCCCTTTGAGTATGTATAGAATACAACGTTTGCTATGAAAGGCGCAATCACCATTAAATGTCAAAACTAAAAACTAGGGGCCATATGTATCAAAATGTTCATTTGCGATTCTCAAATAGCGATTTTTGCGAATCGCTATTTGAGAATCGCAAAGCGCTATGTATGTAGGATTTGCAAATAATTTTGCGAATCCTACATATTCCTTAATTGCGAATCGCAAATTGCGATTCGCAATTAAGGAATACCTCCCCATTCATTCTTATGGGCCTAGAGGCCCATAGGAATGAATGGGAAGACATTCTCAATTTGCGATTAGCAATTAGAGAATCGTAAATTGAGAATGCAATTTCAAGGTTGCAAGGGTGTCAAAAGGACACCCTGTTGCACCCCTGAAATAAGCATGGGTGCACATGTGGCGCACATACATGCCCTAAGAGCCTTTATGTGCGCCACATTGCACTTTGAAAAATGCAAAAAAGTGCATTTTGCAAAGAAATCGCAAATTACCACCAACTTGAAGTTGGTGGTAATTTGCGATTCCTTAAGGCCAAATTGCACTTTTTTTGTGCTTCTTACATTGCATTTAAGGAATCGCAATTTGCGATTCCTTAAATGCAATCGCAAAATAGGGAATCGCAAATTTTGCGATTCCTTATTTTGCGTGGCAGTTTTTCATTGATACATACCACTAAGCCCAATTGCGATCGCAAACGCCGAAAGTCTGCGAATTTCGGCGTTTGCGATCGCAATTTGGAATGATACATATGGCCCTAGGCCACTATACCATCACTGATCAGTTCAAATTTCACCTGCCGAAGGAAAAGGGGCAGAAAGCTGTGCATATGGGTGAGCATATCTCCTGATATACTACTGTATTCTTGCACTACCTTTGACCCCCGCCCTGAAACTGGCTACATTAGAAGTATTTGTTGTGGAGCTCCAAGATGTAACTTGGGTCTCTGCAGCCCTTCTGGTGCAGAAGGGCTCCATTCTGTGAGGTGGGCAGCTTAATTAATTAGTTAATTACTTATATAGAGTTTTGCATGCACTGACGTGTCACCTAGGTCACTTCAGAGGGCTTGAAATTAAAACTATATTAAAGGGATTAGAGTCCAGCTTGATCTATAGGAAAGTCCTAATTCCATCATTATTTGGTAGCTTCTCTGGGATCCAGTTGAATGCCACACAGAGAAGTTCGGTTTTGAAGAGTATCTTAAAGTGAAAGTAATTGATGTCAGCTCGTAACCGAGGGCTGAGAGTGCTCCATAGTTTTAGAGCCCTGGACTCCTAAGGGTTTGTCAGAACCCCTTTCAGAGGGCATGCAGGGGCAACTGGGCTCAGCCTTGGTGGTTGAGGCCTTTTACTACAGTTGTACCGCGGCCCAACCTACTATAGATCCTGGGCCAAGTACCCCTTCTGCACTTGAATCTCAGTGGTAGCTTTGGACGAGCAGTGGAATGTTCCATTGGGGGGAAGTATTGTTACAGGTTAGTGAACACAACTCGTAACACAAAGCGCACTCATTAATGTCAATAAATCAATGTCCAGTCAAATAATTGCTTTTATATGAAAAATAAGTATTTTATTTCTAACTCTACACATTCAAGGAAACAACAACATTCATAAGCAACAACACAGTCCCCTTGGGGTCGGGGCTCTAGTCTTTACCTTGCAAATCTCTGTCTCACCCTCTTCCTTGAAATGTGGTCGTGGTTATTCCCTATTAACTGGTGGCTGCATCCCAGGAATGCACACTAGCAGGCCTTACTCAAGAGTCCCCTTTGACTCTTTGGAAATAGTCAAACTTGTCTGTGGTGATGCAGCACCTTCAGCAGTGAGTCCCCCGGGGCTCAATAGGCACACACCAAGTCTTACCCACTCCAGCAGCCTGGAAGCGTTCATCATTTCAGTAGGTGCCCCAGCTGTGGGCACTTAAACCTCTGGTCCTTTTCAGAGGCGTCAGGCTGCTTACGGTACTCGTGGCTACACCCTGCAGGCACAAGCTCTCTCCTCAGTGGCAATCTCAGCCTCAACAGCCATCGGAAGTGCTCCCAGCTTCCGTTCGCGCAGTAAGTCTTCTCAGCATCCTCTGGAGTACACAGGGTCGGTCAGGGGCCTGGTCCTGATGCAGAATTTCATCCCGCAGGTTGCAGTTTCAATTTTCCTGGGTGATGGCCCGAACTTGGCAAAACTCAGTACCGGCAGCCCCTCCTGGCATGCGGGGTTGCTGCGGTACCTGCTAACAAGGCATCAACTTCTCCTTTGCAATCACTAATACCACGGCAGCCCCTCCCAGCATATGTGGCCGACACTAAGACTCACACAAGTCTTGGCACTCTGTGAGCACAGTTACTTCTATGGTGGCTCCCCCCGGCATACGGGGTCACTGCTACTAGGTGGTACAGTCTTGGCCCTCCCTGCACGGCACTTGCTACACAGGTCAGTGCTCCAAGGCAGGTGATCTTGGTTTCCCTGGGTGATGCCCCCTCACCAAGCAGGGGAACTAGCATGCCTTGGCCCTCAGTCCTGGTCACAGGCAGAAATTTCACAGAGCTTCCCCTTCTCACACAGCCCAACTGGATGCTTGGCAGATGACAAACTTTGGGGTCTCAACCTCTTTCCAGACACCAAATGTGATTTAGGGTTTGGGTCTCTGAAGTTTTGTGTTTGGGTTCTGCTTCTTTTGAAGTGTACACTTTTCTCTCTTCTTCCTCTTGGAAGGCTGTCTGTCACAGCAGGAGAGACTCAGAAGCCGATAGCCCCACAACACAGGCCATGGGAGTGATTGGAGTTCACACCTGGATGTCTGCCACAGTGAAATGTGCATCAAAATATGAATCCCGGGCTCCCAGCCCTACTCTTATGATTCCCTTATCAGTCCCATCTCCTTCCTGAGACGTGATCAGGCCCCTTCCTTGTGATCTATTTCTGAATCAAAGAGCACCCAACTCCCAGGAATGCAGCAATATACGATCTGTCTGGGGGGATTCCTCTACTCCTCATGTCTTCACCAGGCAGGTCTGGGCTTCTCAAAATGTTATCTAGTGTCCTCCATGTAATGTACCATTGCAGGCACATGTGCACTCGGTGTACATACATTCCTGTTTCTTTCAAATTCATAAAATAAAAAAAACATCAGAACATTATTCAATTAAAGCCATCATCCAGATTATACTTGCACTAGTGATGTCCCGCGTCGACTATGCTAACGCCCTGTACCTAGGTCTCCCAAAGGGTCTGAGATAAAGATTGCAGCTGGTCTAGAATCAGTCAGCAAGATTGGTATACCAGCTACCTAGATACTGTCACACTACTCCCTACTAAAGAAACTGTACTGGCTTCCAATTGCACAAAGAGCTCTGTTCAAAACAGGCTGCACAGTCTTCAAAATCGGCAGAGTAAAAGCCCCATTTTTCTCTCCTCTAGAATACGGAATTATACTCCTCGGAGCAACCTCAGATCATCTCATCTCAATCTCCTAGAGGTTTCCAAATTCTATAAGAAGAGGCTAGGGGGAACTAGGTTTGCTGTGTTGGCTCCAGGCATGTGGATCTCTGTTCCGGCCAACATTAGAGCAGCAACCTCCTATGAGCAATTTAGAACACTACAAAAAAAATGGCTCTTCAGACAATCCTATGATTAAGCCATATCTCAGTCCTGTCACTAGTGCTCCCAGCGCCATGAAACCTTTAGGTGAACATGTGCTTTAGAAGTTCCCTATAACATAACATAAAATACATGGAACACATACTGTCCAGGACTGTCATTTCCATGTATTGTGCCACCCCAGGCACACATACAGTCAGTACATACAATCACTCTGGGTGCACTGCTCAGTACTGTATCCTTTCTGTATTTTCCCATGGTGTGCTATTTGCGAACACACACACACTGCCAGCACACACACTGACCATGCAAGCGCTGCACAACACTTCACCCTTCATGTAAGGTACTTCTCACAAGCACACATACACCCAGCACATGCTTTCATTGCGCATGCACTGCACAGCACTACATCTCTCATGCAATGTATTCCTCGCAGGCATACATACATTGTGTACATACACTAACCATGCTTGTACAGTACAGCACTGCTCTATCCCTATACTGTACCCTTCCCAGGCACACATACATCCTGGGCAGAGTCCCCACTCCTGCGCTGCACAGCACTCTACATCCAACTGATGTAGGCAAAGAGCAAGTTAAGCACACAGCTGATGAAATTTTAAAAAGGTACGTGAGCCTGTAGGCCCCACCCCAGTTGCACAGGGTAAAAAGGCCTGTTCACTCCTACTGATCACCACATGGTATGCTGTCACCACCGTGCTGCTTAACTCTTGGTGAAGTAGGTAGCCTTCCACCACTATGAGGGTAGCACTTTGGGTCCCCTTCCCAGTCCAACAAGACTGCAATCCATGAGACAGGCCTATGTCATGGCACACATGCATAATCGGTGTTCACGTAGGACAAAATAATCAGCATTAGGGATCCAGACAACAGTACAGTTGGGCATGCAGGGCAGGGGTACATGTCTTTGGCCATGCAGGGGACTTTTCTGTCCCAACAGATGCCCCTCCCAGATCAGAACACTGAGAATCAACTCTTAACCTGTAGAGGTTGGGTGGTCAGATCGGTAAAACCGGTGGGAAAGTCCTTCAGCATTACTGTGGCTCAATGCAGCTCTGTGCTCCACAACAAAATCTAACCCTTGCAAAGAAATAGACCATCTCAACAATTTGGGATTCTCCCCTTCATAGCCATCAACCATTTCAGTGGCTTATGATCTGTTTGCACCACAAACTTAGCGTTGCATTGCGTGACACGGAAAGGGCAGGAATGCACTGTATTTAAGGCAATACTTCGCATTCCTGTCTTTCCCTTGCACTAGCACCTTTTTTTCAAGCTAGCGCCAACGCAGACACCTTTGCACCATGGTGAAAGGATGCCTGTGTTGCATGCAGGATTGTTTTTGTGCAGGATGGGGCACCTTCCTGCACAAAAACAATCCTTGGAGGCAAATTCCTCTTTCGATGTGTGCTGCAGAATGCAACATACATAGAAAGAGGAAGAAATGTTACGCCTCCCTTGGGAAGGTGTACGTTTTTGGCACATTCCCAGCTTTACAAGTTCTTGTAAATCTAGGGAAGCATCAAAATCCATGGAAGTTCCTTGGGAACACCCACGTAATGCCCATGGAACGCATACCCAGGGCAGTGATTTGCATTGTGTTACTCCAGATTTTTGAAGCCAATCAAAGTGGCTTTGCGTGGCTTCAAAAATCTGATGTACAGGTTTGCGTCATGCACGTACTACATTGCGTGGTGCAAACGTGACGCAGCCCTCTCATAAATGAGGCCCTTTGTGCCAAACAAATATGGGCAGAACGTGAGCATGGCCCACACTATGGCAAAGCACTCCTTTTCAATAGCCACCCAGTTCTGCTCTCTGGGCAGTAATCCAGGTCTAATAAAGACTCATAACTCAAAGTGCACGCAAAAACGTGAATAAGTCATTATTCAGTCAAATACTTGCTTTTATACGGAAAAGAAGCATTTTATTTCTAACATTACACATTCAAAGAAATAACATTCGTAAGCAGCAACACTATCCCCTTGAGGTCTGGGCTCTAGTGTATATCTGGCAAATCCCTGTCCCACCCTCTTCTTTGCTATGTGGTTGAGGTTAGTCCCCATCACTTGTGGCAACATCCAGTGAGTGCACAGTAGTAGGCCTTACTCAAGAGTCCCCTTTGACTCTTAGGAAATAGTCAAACGTGTCTATGGTGCCACAGCACCTTCAACTGCAATTACCTCCAGGGCCGATAGGCCCTCTTCTAGTTTTACCCACTACAGCAGCATGGAAGCAATCAGCTTTTCAGTGGGTGCCCCAATCGCAGGCACGTGCAAGCTCTGGTCCTGTTGGGAGGAGTCTGGCTGCTTGCGATACACGCAGCTGCACCAGGCAGGTGCAGGCTCTCTCCTGAGCAGCGCCTCCCGGCCTCAACATCGATCGGTGGTGCTCTCAGCTTCTGTTAGCATGGCAAGTTTGGATTTTCCCCACTCTGTGGGGAATTCTCTTGATCGGATCCGAGCAATGGAATGAAGTCCTCTTGGTGTCCTCCAGAGTCCACAGGGTCAGTCAGAGAGCAGGTCTCGATGCACAATTTGGACCCACAGGTTGCAGCTTCAATTTTCCCAGGCAACGGTCCAAACTTGACAAAACTTAGTGCTGGCAGCCCCTCTTGGTATACCGGGTTGCCGCTGTACCTGCTGGCAAGGTGTAGACTTCTCTGCAATCTCCAATGCCACAGTGGCCCCTCCTGGCATACGTGGTCACCACTAAAGCTCACACAAGTCCTGGTGCTTTGTCGGCACAATCACTTGTACGGTGGCCCCCCTCTGGTACATGGGAGTCACCGGAATGAGAGAGTACAGGTTTGGCACTCCCCGCACGGTGCTCGATGCATGGCTCAGTTTAGGGCAGCCCTATCCTGGCATTTGCGGGTTACCTAATCACTCCTGCATGCAGGCAATGACTAGATCGGTGCACAGCTGTCTCCTCACATCTCGCTCTGGGGGGTCCTCTCAGTAGGGCTCCCCACTAGACTTCGCTCCCTCCAATGCTTTCCTCTTCCTCACAGTGCACATTGGTCGTGGCAAGCAGTCAAGCGCTGGTGTCAGGGTCCAGGGTAGGTGGTCTTGGTTTCCCCGGGTGATGTTCCCATACCCAGCAGGGCAGCAAGGAGACTAGCAAGCATTGGCCCCCAGTCCTGGTCACAGGCAGAAGTCTTGCAGAGCTTCCCCTTCTCACAAAGCCTGTCTGGCTGCTTGGCAGATGACAAACTGTGGTTTCTCAACCTCTCCTTATTCTAATCCATTTCCAGACACCAAATGTGATTTAGGGTCTTCGTTTTTTAAGTTTTATGTTGGGGTCCTGCTTTTTTTAAAGCGTACACTTTTATCTCTCTTCTTACTCATAAAAGGCTGTCTGTCACAGCAGGTGAGACTCCGAAGCTAATAGTCCCACAACACAGGACATGGGAGTGATTAGATTTCACACCTGGATGTCTGCCACAGTGATATGTGCAAAGGTTAATCCTGGGATTCCAGCCCTACTCTTTTTGATTCCCTTATCAGCCCCATCTCCTTCCTGAGATGTTCCCAGGCCCATTCCTTGTGATCTATTAATGAATCAAAGATCACCCTTTTAATGTTGCCAGGGGGAGCCTCTCTCTTCCTTTCTCCAGTGTGTCCCACCCAGCTCACAGAAATGCAGCAACACAAATTTGTCTGGGGGGATTCCTCTACTCCTCGTGTCTCCACTAGGCAGACCTGGACTTCCCAAAATGGAATCAAGGGTCCTTCATGTAATGTACCATTGCAGCTCCACTTGCACTCAGTGTACATAAACAGCACACATACTGTTCAGTACTGTCACTTCCATGTATTGTGCCACCCTAGGCTCACATACATCCAGCACACACAATCACTCTGGGTACACTGCTCAGTACTATATCCATTCTGTCTTTTCCCATGGTGTGCTATTTGCAAACACTCACAATGCCAGCACACACACCCATGCGAGTGCTGCACAACACTTCCCCCCTTTATGTATGGTACTTCTTGCAAGCACAAATACACCCAACACATGCTTTCATTTCACATGCACAGCACTATATCTCTCATGTAATCTATTCCTCGCAGGCAAACACACATTGAGTACATGCACTAACCATGTTGTACTGCACAGCCCTGCTCTATCCCTATACTGTACTGTCCCCTTCCCAGGCACACATACATCCAGCGCAGCGTCACCACTCTTGCGCTGCACAGCATTCTACAGCCAACTGATGTAGGCCATTGGTGAGTTAAGCACACAGCAGCAGAACTTAAAAAAATGTGAGGACTGATCTTGTAGACCTCACTCCAGTGATTCAGGGTAAAAAGGACCTTATCACTTTTTATCAACCCTCCAGTCACCTTCACTCCTCCCTTGCCCTCGCACAAACATCACACATCCGCCAAAGCAACAGAGGAGACTGTTCCTTCTCCTACCTCACTGCTAAGTCCTGGAAACGGCCTTCCCCTCCACCTCCGGACATCACCCTCTCTTGCGGAATTCAGGAAGAGACTCAAGACCTAGCTTTTCGACTGAGCCCAGCAACCTAGCGCCTGGATACCCTTGCGGGTGAAGAGCTGCACTTTACAAATATGAATTGATTGAGTGATTCTCTCCTACTGATCACTACACAGTATGCTGCCGACACTGCACTTGTGCTGCTTAACTCTAGGGGAAGGTGGTAGCCTTCCACCATTATGAGGATAGCTCTTTGGGCACTTCTCCGGTCCAACAAGAGAGCAATCCATGAACAGACCTATGTCATGGTGCATACGCATGATCCATGTTTGCCTACAACAACAAGAATCAGCAACATGATCCAGACAACAGAACAGTTGGGCACTCAGGGCAGGGGTACACGTCTTTTACCATGCAGAGGACTTTTCCATCCCAACAGGGTTACTTTACCCCACACTAAATTACCAAGTAGGGTCACTAAAAATAAATCACATCGTTTTTTCAGGCAATTACTCAGATTATTTTAAACCTCTACTTATTGCACCACAATATTATTTTATTGCACTACCCTTCATTAGATTTTGAAAGCCAGGTGTGGCCCTGCGGAATAGGATACAGAGGGCTGCTCTTAGGCTTGGATGAACAGAGGGATCATTACCTATTTTGAATGGCAAATATCTCTGAGGGAATAAACACAATTTTCTTATAGACACGTATATCATTTGCCCCATCACTTCCCATACAAATCCTCCTTGAGTCAGTCGGACTCCCTTCGTACACTAAGGGGCTGGTATGAACACAATTTCCAGGTCTGGTTTTAGCACCCTGTTGACCAATGTTAGAAGATCATTGATCGGATTACTCTATATAACATTACATTAAAAATGGGATTTACTTTACCCAAAATTTGATTAGTTTATACTGCAACCTATGAAAAAGTGAAACTAACACATTATTTCACACTCTTGTAGGACCAGTTTCTATATTATGCAGCATATCACATAACAGCCTAGTACTCTACTTACTTTGCTCTGTATTGGATTAAGGAAGGAGATTGAAATTATAGTGACCATTACCAACTTTTCTGGATGACACTTCACACCAGTTTATAACATAAGATCTAGCACCCCGCTAGCCTGTCTGTGAGATACCTACTGATACCATTATAAAACACAGAACCACTGTCAGTCACCGGTTATTTTTTCAGGTCCTCGCCTCCAGATCCAAGAGCCGACAGTGATATTTTAACAAAAAACATGTTTCTAGCTCAAACAGAACAAAAGTCACTAAAAATGATGTAACACGTGTTTGCACGCAATGGAAGGCCCTTCGCAACAGTTAACTAATTAGCTTTCGTTTTCTTATTTCTGTATTTAGTTAAACCGATATTAATGAGGTGAAGTCTTTGTCCAGACAGTATTACCATATGTACAAATGACAAATTAATGAATTAATACTATCAAAAAATGTGTTGCATTATGCGGCATAATTTGGCTTTTCTTGCCCCATAATTTAGTCCACCCTGCAGCATAATTTGGTGCTCCCCTGTTACATACATAATTCCAGTGGCCCTGATTATTATTTTCTTTTAATTTTTTTTTTTTAGTGTTTTCTATAGCGTGAACAAGACCCTTATTAGGGTATCAGAGCGCTTTACAATACAGAGCAAAGCAAGTATAAAAACATTTTAGTAAGGTTCGGCAGCAAGTAAAACGATAAAAGAGATGATTTGTTCGGTGAAGTAGGAACAAGTTCAAGTACGAGCAAATCATATAAACGAGGGTGTCATCATGGGAGGTATAGAAACAAGTTTGTAGTAGTAGATTGGTTCAAAGCAGGCAGGAGTGAAATCGAGAGTAGAGTTTCTGCCTGAGTCGGAGAGGGGCAAGTCAGAGAGTTAACTGGTGTGATTGATAGGGCCCAGGATGGTGAGGATTGTTAAGGGGTTAAGGGAGGAATTTGCTCATTAGGAATGATTTGGCTTCCCTTTTGAATAATGGTGCTGAAGAGATTTTTCTGATGCTCGGAGGGAGTGAGTTCCATATTCTTGGTGCGGCTCCGGAGAATGCTCTGTCAAAAGTTTTTTTCTTGCTGAAGCGTGAAGGTTTGAGGAGCAGATTGTCGGAGCTCCTAGAGTGTCTGTTTCCTCCGGATATAGTAAGTTTCTGGGATAGGTATTGGGGGGTATTGTGGTGTAACGCTTTATGAGTGATGCAGGCCATCTTTAGGTGAATTCTAGCTTCGTAGGGTAGCCAGTTGAGCGCCTTCAGGTGAGGCGAGATATGGTCAAATTTCCTAGATCCTGTTAGGAGTCTTGCTGCTGCGTTGAGACAGGCTTTTAAAGGGGCTGTTGAGATTTTGGGAAGCCCCAATAGGGTAGTACATCCATACTCCAACCTAAATATGACTAAAGCCTGAACTGCATTTTTTAGGTCAGTTTTCTCGATGAATGGTTTCATTTTTCTGAGATAGCTGAGGTGAAAGCGGGCATTTTTAGCCAACAGGCTGATGTGTGTTTGCCTATTAAGGTTCTTATCCAGTGTGATTCCAAGCGATTTGGTGGAGTCCACCAGAGTCGAGGGGCAATTTAGAGCAGTGATCATCTTGGTCCATTCCTTTATTACTGGAGAGTTTTTTGGAGGGGAAATTAAAAGAAATTCAGTTTTTTGCGAGTTTAGCTTGAGGAAGTTAAACGTTAGCCAGTGGACGGTCTTTTCAAGAGCTTGATTCATCATCTTGATCTCTTCAATGGAAGTGATCTTGATGTACAGTTGAGTGTCATCCGCGTACATGTGGAAGGAGATATTCGCCTGCTGTAGTAGTTCGGTTAGTGGTTCGACATAGAGGTTGAATAGGGCGGGGGATAAAGTTGAGCCTTGTGGTATTCCTAGTAGGTTAGGGGAAGAGGGAGAAAGATTTTTATTCACCATAAACGTTTGCGTTCTGTTTTCCAGAAAGGATTTGAACAATTGAAGGACTGTGCCAGATAGTCCCATCCTGTTTTCCAGTCTTTTTAGTAATTTGTCATGATTGACAGTGTCGAAGGCAGACGAGAGATCGAGCAGGACTAGTAGACAGGTTTCATTACGGTCGGGAGCGAGTAGGGCGTCGTCGACTATATGAAGGATTGCTGTTTCTATTCTATGCCCGGGTCTGAAACCCGATTGGCAGTCGTCCAATAGTTTGAAATCCGTGATGTGTTGGTTTAATTGTTGCTGAACACATTTTTCCAAAACCTTGGCTAGCATGGGAATGTTCGTTATTGGTCAGAAGTTATTAGGGTCGGAGGGGTTTTCTGTCGGTTTTTTTAGGATAGGGGTGACTTGACCAATTTTTAGGCAATCCGGGATGTGACCATAAGAGAGCGAAGCATTGATGATTTTGGTCCAGAGAGGGGAGATGATATGGTAGATGGGAGGTAGGCAGTTTGAGGGGAGAGGATCATTGAAGTGGTTCTTGGGTTTGATAGTCGCTAAGGTTTTAGTAATATCATTGAGATCGTAAAGTTTGAAGGTAGACCAATGAGAGTTATTTTTAGGCAAAGGCAGATCAGGTTGAATAGGATTTTCAACTTGTGTGTGCTTTAGGGTAGCTAAGTTGTTTGCTGCCGTCCTGAGCTCGTGTTGTAGGAGGAGTTGGTTTTAGCTGTGAAGAATGAATAAAATTCTTCACTACTTAGCTGCGATTTCAAAGTCATTAGTGCGGTTTAGGCCAATTTGTTTGATTGTTGTTTTAGCATTTCGAAGAGTTTCTTCGGTCTATTTTTGGCATTGTCTAGTTCCGATCTGAAGAAGTCTTTTTTGGATTGAAGAATACTTTTGTTATAGGAGTTTCTAGATTTTCTTAGTAGTTTGAGTTGAAGGGCGGAGGGATGTTGTCTCCATTTCCGTTCAGTTAGTCTTAGTTTACGTCTCTCTTCATTCAGGGCTCCGTTGAACCACGGGTTTTTGTCTTTATCCGGTATTCTTTTGAGTTTTGGTGGGGCTACTTGGTCAAATAATTTGGTCATCGTAGAGTTGTAGTGAGCAGTGAGATCATTGACATCTGGCATGTTATTAGTAGGAGTGAGTGCTTTCTCACAGTGGGAAGCTAGATTGTTCCAGTTAAGGTTTTTCATGTCTCTTATCCAATGTCTGGGCTTGATTTGCTGCGAGTAAGTTCTCTTTGTAGCGGATGTAATTTGGAAAGTAATGATGTGATGGTCTGACCAATCACAAGGGGTGATCGAGATAGATTCAACCATTTTTTCTTTAGAGATGATCCAGTCAAGTGTAGCACCTTTGGAATGGGTGGGGTTTGAACAAGCTTGGATCAGGGAATGGTCTGCTAGGAAGATTTTGATAGCGTTGACCTGCTTGTCTAAGGGGTCTTCCCAATGGAGATTGAAGTCGCCAAGGAATATGTCATTGGAGCAGGGGGTCGAGTTAGTTGTAATGATTTCCATAAGTTGGTCTGTGAATACAGCGTTTTTACCTGGGGGATCGTAGAGTATTTGTAGTTTGTAAGGGTGGTTATCCGAAGATTTTATGGAGAGCCCGAGGTATTCACATGAATCCAGGGGTTCGGAGTGAAACTTCGAGATGGAGATGTCGGATCGATGTATGCAAGCGATGCCGCCGCCCTTTTTGTGAGGTCTGTCTAGCCGTATGATGTTGTAGTTCGGGGGGACTAGAAGGTCTAGGCATGGGGAGGATGATTCCGTGAGCCAAGTTTCCGTTAGGATGGTTACATCCACTTTCCGGTTCAGAATGAGGTCACCGATGTCAGAGGCGTGTTTTAAAGCTGAGCGGCAGTTTAATAGGAGGCAGGAGATCTGGTTTGAAGCATTCTCTAACGTAAGGTCATGATTTTCAGAGGTTAGGGTTATTCTTTGAAGGTTATTAGGGTTTATCTTTCTGTGATTCGGTTGGGAGGTTCTGTTTGGGTTGATGGGGACTGGGTGAATAGAGAATTCGTCCTTATTGGTGAGGGGACAAGTAGTAGATTTGTAGGATAGTAGTAAGGTTTGGATTTCCGAGTCGGTTAAGTAGTTGAGGTGTTTGCGTGTACGGAATTGTCGGTTAGACAGAGGCAGTGGGATAGTGTTTATTTCGTTATTGGCTGAGGCTAATGAGTTTTGAAAGTAGTCTATTTTAAAGAGAGAATTTTCTGCGAGTTGTAAGATATTTCTAATTTCTAAGATAACGTTTTGTAGGTTCCGGAATGTGATGTCAGTGTGGGGTCTGAGTGTGTCTAGTTCAGATTGGTAAGAGGGAGAAGGCAGGAGCGGCGCACAAAGGAGGCTGGGATTAGGAATGCTAGTGGGTTCGAGGACTGTGTTTGCAGAGTGGGAGGTTTGAGTGGCTGGGAATGTGGTAGTCGTATGTGAGTGGGGTATGCACGGGTTGGAGGCTTTTTTACGATTCGATTCAGCGGCCTTGTCGCGGTGAATTTCACCGGAGGTCGGAGAAGGGTTGAGGTGGGGGTAGAAGGTTTTGGGAATGGGGCTGGTGGTGGTGTGTGGAAATGATGAGGGTCGTAGATTGGGTTTTAGGGGAGGAGCGTTGTTGTTTCTTTCGAGGGTTCTAGGTAAGGGTGTTGGTGAGTTGAGTTCTAAGGGAGGTGAGTTGCTGTTGCTTCTTTCGAGGGTTCTAGGTAAGGGCGCCGGTCGCTGAGATTCAGGAGAGATAGAGGAAGCAGTTTGGTTCAGGTGGACAATGGGTGGAGTGTCGGTGTGAGCTTTTAGAGTGGAAAAGTATTTGTCGAATTGTTCTAGGTCCTTATTGGCTGCTTGAATAAGAACAGTGCCATTTTTGTAGGAGGTTATGTTCAGGGTGGCTCTAAGGTTTTGTGAGGGTGCCGTTATCATCCTGGTACCGTAGGGAATATTTTTCTTATCATGGATGATTAGTAGCTTAGAAAAGGAAGTTTGCCATTTAGCCATTTTTCTAGTGAAAAATATAAGGTCATTGATTATTATACCTTTCTTTGCGTTGAAGGAGGGGTCAAGGAACAGAGTTTCGGGGTTTTTTCTGAGGAGGTTGTGTTTGAAGGTTTTGGAAGCATTCTTAGATAGATTAGAGTGGTATAGAATAGAATAGGCGTTGCTTCCTGTAGGTTTCATAGATGGTCCGGCCATGAAGTGGTTTTCCTTGTTCTGGGTGGAGGGACCGGTTCGCACTCCTTTTGAGAAAAGCTAGGAATATGTATTTCAAAGGGAGAAGTAAGGGGACAAAGCAGGCCAGTGTGGAAGAAAATGTATTTTAGAGGGAATTAAAGAAGAGGAAAGCTGCACGGAATAGTTAGATGAACCAAATATAGCAAAGACGTTATAAGATGGCTGCCATTTTGTGGGTTGCAGCAGCGGATGTATTGTAGGCCTTTATAAACATGGAGAAGTAGTCCTCTGTTTCTTTTTACTATAGCAGGCTCGTACTTTGTATCTTAGGCAGGAGGAAAATGGCCCAGGCTAACTTAAAATGGCTGCCAGTTTGTAGGCGACCACCGGGTGATTAGTCTACTTTTGCTTTTTATTTGCTTTATTGTTCTTTGTAGGCGCTCAGGGCAGGGTGAGAAAGGCCCTCCGGGATCACCCCTCCCCGCAATCCATTAATCCCAGATTGCAGACCCTTTTGTGAGCAGCGGCGCCGGTCTGGAGATGGAGCGACGCGCTCCCGCAGCAGGGGACACGACCACCGGCTGATCAGGACCTGGGGGGAGGAGGGCGGGCAATCCAGACAAAGCCTCTAGGGGGCTCTGCGGCTCCGACGCGGCCGGCCAACGAGAGCAGACAGGAGGGAGCAGCTTCAAAAGTAATTGTTTTCCCAAGGGGCTCTGGGCCCCGTCGATGCCGATAACCCGCTTGCCCCCAATTCAGACGGCTCTGGAGTGAAGATGGCGGGCAGTAGAGAGGGAAAGCACAAAGAGCCTTCCCAGTTCTGAAGTAACGTGCGCGGCCGCCAGGCGATGTGAGGAGAAAGGAGGGAGCGATTATATGAACGATAGTTACATTGATTACTGCAGAGATCGTTATTTCACTGGTCAAGCCAGTAAAATAGCTCTATTAATTATACACTTACTGTAAACAGCTGTATTTAAACTACAAGGCATGGGTTTGAAATCTTGCACATATTAACTCAATCTTCTGTTGTTGTAAAGTTGATAAATTGAGGACACCGGGTAGTAATAAGCGCTTACTAATTTCCACCAAAAATCTTTTTGGATTGTGTGCTATATCAATAGTTATTTGTGTAATTACACACAAAGACACATCTGACATTTTACAGAGCACGACTATCTCACCTAGGCACATAGCTTGAATCAAAAACACAGTTGTCATTTTATTTTGTGGTAACTTGTGTCCTGTCACCTGGAATCTTGTTCTGGCTCAGTAATAGCTGCCAGAACCACTAGGATCTTATTTATTTATTTTTGCAGTTTTATATAGCGGGAACTTAGCCTAAGGGCATTGGAGCGCTTTACATGGCCCAGTTACTTTACACAAGGTCATATTGGTTCCCACAAAATGCCACCCTGGTCACCAAGCAAATCACGGAACACCAATTCATGGAACACCTAAATTGCTCTTCCTTTCATTCTCAAAGAGTGTACTGCCTTCCCTTAACTTACTGTTTTTAGGTCGAGCCTGGGCAGCGCATGCGCTGCTCTGCGAACCATGCTGTATTGGAGTACGGAATAGAAGCCCCGCCCACTCTCTGCCCATATTTGTCATTGGCTTGTGTCATTGTCCTTTGTAAATGCTGGCTTCTGATTCTTTAATAGGCTTGTTAGTCCCGCCTTAGTACCGCCTTGTCTTCATTTGTAACCTCTCATGAGGACTGGCCCTTTTACTTCGGTTGTTACACAGTGAGTCTTTTTTAGTCTGTAAGCACTATTTTCTTTAACACGTTTCTCCTACTGCAGGCACGACATGCTTTCCTGCAACATTCAGCGCGCCATGCGCGCTTTCACTTTCTAAGCAGCCCGTGACAATGGCGGCCGCTTCTTTGAATAGGTCTCGCATTTACAAGAGTTTGAGCTATTGGCATTGTACATGACAAATGCCTTTTATTTATGTGTTAATTATCAAAACATATAAATAAAAGGCATTCTCATTTACAATGCCAATAGCATAAACTCTCGCAAATGTGAGACCTAGTGCATTGCAAATGCTTGTTTTTAATGTACTTCCTCTTGTGTCAATCAATCAGGGAATTGTGAAGCGCGCTAATCACCCGTGAGGGTCTCAAGGCGCTGGGGGGGGTGCAGCTCTGGGTCAGTCGAAGAGCCAGGCCTTGAGGCTCTTCCTGAAGGTGTGCAGAGTGGGGCGGGTCTGATGTTGATAGGAGCTCGTTCCAGGTCTTTGCCGCGATGTAGGAGAAGGCTCTTCCCACCATTCTGGCTCTGCGGATGCACGGGGTTCCGGCGAGGGAGAGGTCGGCGGATCGGAGGTTTCTCTTGAGTGCGTGGAAGGAGATTCTTTCGTTGAGATATTGGGGTCTGGTGTTGTGAAGGCATTTGTAGGCGTTGGTGAGTATCTTGAAGGTTACTCTCTTCTCGACAGGGAGCCAGCGGAGGTTTTAAAGGTGTTGGGTGATGGGTTCATGTCGAGGGATGCCGAGGACGAGTCTGGCTGCTGTGTTCTGACTGGTCTGGAGCTTGTGAAGCAGGGATATGTTGATTCTGGCATAGAGGGCGTTTCCATAGTACAGTCTGCTGGTTATGAGTGCGTGGGTGACGGTCTTTCTGGATTCGGGGGGAATCCATTTGAAGGTCTTGCGAAGGATGCGGAGGGTGTTGAAACAGGTGGAGGCGACGGCGTTGATCTGTCGCTTCATAGTGAGGGAGGAGTCAAGTATGATGCCGAGGTTCCGAGCATGGTCCGTGGGGGTGATGGGGCAGCCGAGGGTGGTGGGCCACCAGGTGTTGTCCCATGCACAGGGGGAGGGTCCGATGACGAGGACTTCTGTCTTCTCCGAGTTGAGCTTCAGGCAGCTGTTCCTCATCCAGGATGCGACGTCCTTTATTCCTTCCTGGAAGCTGAGTCTGGTGGGGTGGGGCTCCTTGGTGAGGGAGAGGATGAGCTGGGTGTCGTCGGCGTAGGATACTATTCTGAGTCCATGCTGTCTGACGATGGCGGCGAGGGGGGCCATGTAGATGTTGAAGAGTGTGGGCTGAGCGACGATCCCTGGGGCTCTCCGCAGTTGATCCCTGTGGGTTCGGAGAGGAAGGGCGTTAGTCTGATTCTTTGGGTTCTGCGGTGAGGAAGGAGTGGAGCCAGTCGAGGGCGGCTCCCTGTATGCCGGCGTCATGGAGTCTGGCCGTGAGAGTGCGGTGGGAGACGGTCTCGAAGGCTGCAGAGAGGTCAAGCAGGTTCAGGGCCGCGGTGTGGCCTTGGTCGAGGAGAGTGCGGATGTCGTCTGTGGCAGCGAGTAGGGCGGACTCGGTGCTGTGGTTGCTGCGGAATCCGGATTGGGAGGGGTCAAGGATGGAGTGCTCTTAGATGAAGTTCGTTAGTTGGGCGTTGACGATCTTCTCAGTGACTTTGGCCATGAAAGGGAGGCGAGAGATGGGTCGGTAGTTCTTGAGGTCCGTCGGATAGGCTGAGGGCTTCTTGAGGAGGGGCTTGACTTCTGCGCGTTTCCAGTCGTGGGGGAATATGCCTGCTTTGAAGGTGGCGTTGATGGTGCGTCGTAGCTCAGGTGCTATGGCGGCGGCGGCTATGTGGAAGATGTGCGGAGGGCAGGGGTCCGTGGGGGCTCCTGAGTGAATGCTTTTCATGATTGAAGCGGTTTCTTCGGTGGTGAGTGGGGTCCAGGAGGAGATAGTGGGCTGGCTATTGTTTCTGGGGGGAGGAAGGGGTTCAGTGTCCGGGGTCTGTTCGTTGAAGTTGTCGTAGAGGGATCTTATCTTCAGGTGGAAGTAGGAGCCGAGTTTGTTGCAGAGGTCCTGGGAGGGTGTGACGTCCGTGGCTTCGCAGGGGGGCTTGGTGAATTCCTAAATGATGCTGAAGAGTTCCTTGGAGTTGCTGGCGTTGGCGTGGATTTTGTTTCAGATGAAGGTCCTTTTGGAGGATCTGATAAGTTGGTGGTATTCAGTTAAGGCGTTCTTGTTGGTGGTACAGTCTTCCGAGGTTTTGCTGTTTCTCCATAGCTTTTTGAGACCTCTGCAGGTGCGTCTGGATTCTTGGAGGTTGGTGGTGAACCAAGTGGCCTTCCTGGGGTGCTGTCTGTCAGGGTTGCGGATGAGGGTGAGCTTGTCTGCGCAGTTGGTGATCTATCTGTGAGGTTCTTTGGCTGCGGAGTTGGCGTCGGTCGAGGTGGGTGGGGAATCGTGGATGAGGGTGGAGTTGAGGTGCTCCTCGGTGACCTTGCTCCAGTTCCTTCGCGGAGGGCGTGGTGTAGGTTTGGGGGCGGTGGCTTTGTTGAAAGAGAAGTGTACGCAGTGGTGGTCCATCCAGGGTGGTTGCGTGGTGTGGCTGAAGTGGATGTTGTTAACTCCTTCGAAGATGGGGTCAAGGATGTGTCCTGCCTTGTGGGTGGGGGTAGTGACGAGCTGTTTCAGTCCGAGGTTGGTGAGCTTGTCCAAGTGGGTGGCGGAGTTGGGGTCGCTGAGGTTGTCGAGGTGGAAGTTGAGGTCTCCGATGAGTATGTAGTCCATGGAGGCGATGGCGTGTGGTGCGATGAGGTCGGCGATGGTAGTGGTGAACGCGGTTTGAGGTCCGGTGGGTCTGTAGGCGAGGGTGCTGCGTAGGGTCATTCTGGGGCTGGTCTGGATCTGGAAATGGAGGTGTTCGGTGGTGGATGGGGAGTCGCTCGTGCTGGAGATGGTGAGTTGGAGGGAGCTCATGTGTGCGATGGTCGGGGATGGCGGTGGCGATGTCGGGGGTGGAGGTGAGTTGGTCCAAGTTTCCGTGAAGAAGGCGACGTCTGGCGAGATGGTGTTGAGGAGGTCCCAGATCTCTATAGCATGTCTATGCAGGGAGCGCACGTTGAGGAGGATGCACCTAAGGGCATCGGGGTGCTGGCGTCTGGCAGGAGTGCGGCGGTCGTGGGGCTGCAGAGGATGGTGAAGGATTGTCGGCAGTGTTGGCAGGAGAACTAGCCGTGGGTGGTGTTTGGCGTAGACCGCTAGCATTTGTTGTTCCTTCCGGGGTTGAGTGTGTGGAGGGCAGCTGAGTCGTAGCGGTGGGTGGTCGGAGATCCAGGGTCCCTGGCGCTGGTCGCAGTCGGGTCACGGACGGGCTCAGACAGGCTTGCCTTTGGCACGACTTGGGCACGCCAGCGGCATGGCCGCGCAGCGGCCGCCATTAAATAGGGAAGGGGAGGGAAGCGCAGCTGGGAGGCGGGAGTGGGAACCGGCAGGTGGGAGGGGCTGCCGGGGCAGCAGCAGTGGGAAAGGGTGGCGAAACGGGCACGGAGGACACAACAACGGCACAGGTACAATGAAAAAATTAAAAACAGGCAAAATAAACAGAATACAGAAATGACAATTACAAAGGCACAAATAACAAAAAAGACAGACAAAAGACAGAAAACAGGAACAAACACAAGACACACAACAGCGGACTAGCAGAAGAGCAACGCTCTCCCACTGGACCACCAGGGATGAGGCGCAGGCAGGAGCCTACGGGTGGAGGAGGGCCTCGAACACCTACCAACTCAGAGAGGTGTAGGGGGCAGCGGCACAACAGTGGAGCTGCTGGGGCGGAGATCAGAGTCCCTGACCAGGAGGTCAAAGGTCTTGCTCCTGCTTGATAAACAATGTCTTTAGGTGTTAAATGGCACAGAGAAGCGATATAAATGCTATGCCTGAAATGCACAATGTGTAGGTAACCAGGAATCCTGTGGTTCAAATCTCGGCTTCCACGGTTGACCAAATTGTGTCATATTAGTGAAATCCCTTTACTTCAAGGGGCCAAATTACAAGTAATGCAGATCTATGTGTGAGGATACCGGGTGGCCAGAAATGTTTCTGGTTGGCATTACGGAACATACATTTTACCTTTACAACTTAATACCCAAGGAATGGGAAATAACCATGCAGACTCATTTTTTTCCTGGGTGAAATTCCGTATGGAATTCCTAATTGTGTGGGGATTAACGCTCCAGTTTACCACCTGCTCGTACGTGGTAAATGGGGGTGAGATAAAATGGTGCTGGCTTTATTTGGGCGATAGGGACAGGCTAAGAGTGAATGAGAGAATGCGGCCTGGGGGAAGCACTCATAGGCGTTCAAAGCAGACTTGCGGGGGGTGCTCCAGCACCCCCGGCCTCACCATATTTTAGTACAGAATTAACAATAACGATGCCTTTAAATTTTGTTTACATCTTGACACATTCTGGTATATTCACAGACAGAGGTCAGATGTCACAAATTGAGGTTCCTGTTTACTTTTCTTTTTCTAACTGCAAAGTTAGAAGATTTTTTAAGGTGAACTATTTGACAATGTTGGTGGGATACAGGGAGTGTGAAAAGAAAGGTTCTAGGGTGTCAGTTGTCTTCTACCATATAACAAAATGTAAATACCTGTAAATTAACTGTTCAAATATATTTCAAAATGTATCAGCAGTTAGTAAAGCACAAATGAAACACATTTTTTTAATTCTGAAGTGTGATGAAAACAAATATTTTAACAGGATGAATCAAATCAAGACGCTTTCCTTACATTATCGTTTGGGCGCTATGGTTTTATCAGTAAAACTGCCTGCCAGTGCGAATTTTGTGCCCATTTTTATGGAAAATGTGCTATCTGTAAAAGTGATAGTTTTGAAAGTCTGCTCCAAAATGCACCAACAACTACAGACCACACCCCTACCACTCTGCTGAATGGGCGCCACTCATTTGCTACACTTATTCTTCGTGTGAGGCCTGGATTTGTTTTACAGTCCCTATGACTTCAGTAAAGTAACATTTATGGCCACACCGACATTCTGAAAATTGTTCGAGCACCACTGGGAGCATGAACTGCTTTTTCTGTTCCATAGAGGGGATCAGGCAGGGGATGAGGACTGTGCCAGGCTGCACTTACAGATCAAATTAAAGCGATTTTACCAGCTGGCTTTTTTCACTCGCAAAAGTGGGCCTGATGCTCCTGCATCCAGGCAATCCGGGTACAAGAACCCATGCCCATGGGAATACTGTTCTGTTTAACTTATAATCGGCCCCAGTTTGTCTCATTTTCCTTCACCCTCATGTTCGAGAGCACTTGGAAGTAATTCACTTCAGGATGTTTCCTAATAAAAGTATCTCTTGTATATGCTTTTATAAACTACATCCTTGCTCTGTCTCCAACAACAATGTGTATTGGCACATGACCGCTGATGAATGTCACTCGAGGACATATTTATGGGAATGGTGGCACAGGGTAGCACAGCAAGTTACCTTGTTGCACTGCCCTGCACCACTGTTACCTTGCTGCGCTGCCTTGCGCCACAGGGAAAGGGCCGGAATACACTGTATTTATCCAGTATGGTGCATTCCTGTCCTTTCCTCTGACGCTGGCGCCATTTCGGCAGCCTAACGCCAATGCAGGCACCCTTGCATTATGGTGCAAGGGTGCCTGTGTTGTAGTCAGGATTGTTTTTGTGCAGGAAGGGGCACCTTCCTGCACAAAATCAATCAATAGAGGCGTTTTCCTCTGCTGCAGAATGCAGCTCACAGGGAAAGAAGGAAAAATAGGAGAAGTAAAGATATTTCTCCTCATTATGCCTCCACTGGGGAGGCGTAACATTTTGACGCATTCCCAGATTTACAATTCCTAATAAATCTGAGAGTACGTAAAAAAAAACATGGGAGTTGCATGGGAACATCCGCCACAATGCCCATGGAGCACCTCCCTTGCGCAGAGCAAGGCAACACAGCGATTTGCTCTGCATTGCCTTACGCCAGTTTTATGAAGCCGATTCAAAGCCACGCAATGTGACTTTGCGTGGCTTCATAAATCTGACTTATAGGCTTGCATCACGCATGTACCACTTTGCGCGGTGCAGACGTGACGTAAGCCTCTCTTGAATATGCCCCTCCGTGTGCAAGGCTGTGATCGAAAATACTAAACTGAAACATTTCCAAATGCTCAAGAAAAGAGAGACACTGAGAGGCATACTCACTCTTCATGAGGACTTTCCAGCACGTGGTAAATCTGTCAAAACTTCAGCATCGAGTCTATGGTACCTTTCAACAAGGTCTGAATGGAGCGGACGAGACAGTCAGTCATTACAATGCAGTAAAGGGCCTAGAAGTCATGCAATTTGCATACTGCGCCATAAATCGAATGCAAACGGAAGGATGTCGCTGGAAGAGCGGTGTTTACACTGAGCATCTGCATTCTGCTCCATCCATCAGGTCACACTAGCCCCTGTCAGGAGCGCACCCTATCAGGCCGCACCCGCTGCCAGCGCCACAATGGGCCGCCATGACAGGCTTCGCTTTGACACGGGGCCCCACACATGGACAAGCCCAGATAAGAGGCCTCGTCACAGGTGGCTGGAAGTATCCGGAATTACTACAAAAAGGCGGGGCCGCGAGAATCAGTCAGGGATGAAGTTGCTTTTTGTGTTACTGAGCCCATCATCGGAATGACACATTTTGATTTTCACAAATTTTAGCAGCCACATTCTCCTTGAGAAACAGTGGGGGGAAACATGCAGGAATTGGTTTGGAAAAGACCTATTCCTTGTGGCATTTCCCCAAAACATGTAATCCACCTTATTTTACCGCCCCCAGAATTTCAAAAGCCCCTGGTAATTGTACTCCCAAAGCGTACAAATAAGAGACATTTTAGCAGGCCACTCATAATCTAGGCCTAAAATGTGAGCCTGGTCTCAAGTACATTGTGGCACAAAGCTGTCCCGCTCAATGAAGATTAATGCTCTATCAGAGGACTATGAATATCTTTTTCCTATCCTAAGAGAACAGAATTGCAGTTAAAACAGAGTACATTAGTAAAAATCCCAAGTGCTTTATAGAAATATAACGCCTAACACAATCCAGTTTTAAACTTCGGAGCCACATCACAACTTGACTCAAGTTCAAGGTGTCAACTTTAAAAGCACTTGCTTCTTCGTGTTACTACATGGTTTCTGACCAGATTATGAGTCAATGACAAGTTGAATAAAATATCTCTAGGGGCCAGCCAAGTGTAGCATAATAGACTACTAGAGTTCAGGGTAGCTCATTAGGCTTATCTCCTGCTACAGGGTTTGGGCCAAAAAGTCCTGATGAGTCCATCACCCTGGACAAGCACAGTTTGTGGAGGCAATGAAATTTGAGGCGAGGCAATGCAGGGTTTTTGGGTGGCTTTGGGCTCCTGGGATTTCACAACAGTTATACCCTTATTTCAAGATGGTCAAATTGTGGTATGAGTTTTTTGGTATCCTGTGAGGTCTAAGGGCTTCAGCAGCCTCGCTGGTTAGGGCCAAGGCTGTTAGGGACACTTCAAGGTACCTTGTAAAACACTGGTCACATTCAACAAATGATTTCTCATGTAGTTCTTGACATGGCTAGGGCACTCTTTCAAGTAGTTATGAAGAGGCAGGTACAAAACAGGCCAGTACAGGTAAGGATCCAATGAGGCCACCAACACTGGATGTTCAGCACCTTAAAGGTCGTTAGGGAGCCCCAATTGTCTGCGGAGACCTTCTCTTCCATACACAGGTTCAATATTTTGTGGGACAGAGATAGAGAGTGACGTGGAACAGGAAGAGGGCTTCCATTCATTCTGCAGCACACGTGGCAAGAGGAAAAACCTTTAGGATTGTTTTAGTGCAGGAAGGTGTCCCTTCCTGCACAAAACCAATCCTGCCACCAATGCAAGCACCTTTACACCTTAGTGCCAGGGGGCCTGGTTTGGCGCTATACAAAAGGGGATGATGGACGGAACGTTTGAGCCAATCAAACACTCACCCCCAATCAACTGATCTGGGTTTAATCCATCATCATTCTTTAGCTCACTCCACCACCCCAGTTCAGACATGGCCATATGCAAATCAGTCTGACCCTGTGCCTCATGGGAACAGTCCAGCCCGAACTGCCAAGCCATGTCTTCCCTGGACCGGAAACAAGCATCCTAGGACCGGTTTCTGGCATTCCAGCCGTCATCAGCCAGGCTTGCTTGAATCCAGTGGCAAAGTGAGCAAGGGACCCACGTCTGGGCATACCCCCGCCAACTTAGGGCGAACAAAGCGATACAAAAGGGGATGATGGACGGAACGTTTGAGCCAATCAAACACTCACCCCCAATCAACTGATCTGGGTTTAATCCATCATCATTCTTTAGCTCACTCCACCACCCCAGTTCAGACATGGCCATATGCAAATCAGTCTGACCCTGTGCCTCATGGGAACAGTCCAGCCCGAACTGCCAAGCCATGTCTTCCCTGGACCGGAAACAAGCATCCTAGGACCGGTTTCTGGCATTCCAGCCGTCATCAGCCAGGCTTGCTTGAATCCAGTGGCAAAGTGAGCAAGGGACCCACGTCTGGGCATACCCCCGCCAACTTAGGGCGAACAAAGCGATACAAAAGGGGATGATGGACGGAACGTTTGAGCCAATCAAACACTCACCCCCAATCAACTGATCTGGGTTTAATCCATCATCATTCTTTAGCTCACTCCACCACCCCAGTTCAGACATGGCCATATGCAAATCAGTCTGACCCTGTGCCTCATTGGATTTTTTAGTGCAGGAAGGTGTCCCTTCCTGCACAAAACCAATCCTGCCACCAATGCAAGCACCTTTACACCTTAGTGCCAGGGGGCCTGGTTTGGCGCTAGGCTGCACTGTGTGCCAGTGCAGGGCGAGAGCAGGAATGCACCATATCCTAGTAGATAAGGTGCATTCCTGCCCAATCCATGTGGGCAGCGCAGCAAGTTGTCTTGCTCCGTTGCTCTGCATCACACCTTCGTAAATCTGGCCCTAGAGTTGGTGGTTCCAGAAGCTGCTTCTGAGCCAGAACAGGTTCCAGGCTGGTTCCATAACTTGTCCCAACAGTGTCAGACTGCAGGATGTCATCAGTGGGATGCACATTTAGTGTGTTCTTTGCTGTGTGCAGCAGCACCCCATTGGGCAGCACAGCCCAGATTAAATGGTTCACGTCATAGACATTCAGAAAATCAATTTGCCCGTACAGTGTACCCTGAGTGGGAATGGTTGGAGATCAGTCAGAGCACAGCTGGACACTCACACCTTGCCACCAGACTCTGCAGTCAAAGAAGCATGTTGTCAGCATGTCTCTTCTCAAGTTGCCACAAGTGACAACTCGAAGTGTGTTTGATTCAAGCTGTGTGTTAAGGTGAGAAAGTTGTGTTCTGTAAAAATGTCAGGTGTCTAATTACACCAATACCTATTTATGTAGCACACAATATAAGATGATTTTTGGATGGAAATTAATGTGTGTATTTTTCCTCGAAGAACCAATTTTATCAACCTTACAATAACAAAAGGTTAATAACTACAATATTTCAAACATGTAGTGCTTAATTTGAGCCGATGGTTTCTGGTGCTCAGCACCTAACTCCGGCGCTAGTAACAGTCTGCCACAAAGTGGCGATGTCTGGCTAATTTAGAGATGACCACAACAGTTCATTTTTAATTCAATATACATTAAAAATTACTATTCCCTGCCGCCCAAGCCCTTCTTATAGCTTTGGGGGCCAGGAATAGTCTGAAATGTCACACTTCTAGGAGAGTGATGGCTAGTAGTTGTGTTGTTATGATGTTTCGCAGCAAGGTTGGGGCAATGTGTGATGCAAGCTGCGGTGGCCACCTGACAAGAGCCCTGGCACTATTTTTTTTTACAAATTAAGCACTGATGTACCTTGAGTTTAAATGCAGTTGGTTATAGCTGTGCATAACTCAGAGGGCTATTTAACTGGATTGTAACTTGTGACCTGCATGTTAAACAATGATCTCTGCAAACAAAGTATTAATCCACTGAACTCTGTTACATAAAACGGAAATATGGGACATACGTGCTACAAGTCATCCTCTGTACCAGACATAATAACCATGGGCCTGATAGGATATTTAGCTATTCCTAAATTGCGACAAATACTGCATCACAATTTGGGAATTGATAAATATGATTTATGCACCTTCCCCTAAGGGCAAATAGCGAGTGGCCTACTCAATTGAAAATTGTGAATTGGTATGAATCGCAAATAGCGACTGTCTTACCAGCAGTGAGTGATGAACTCACTCATTTTAGGAAGTACCTTTACGTTCAGCTGCAGACGAGAAAGAGAACTTTCTGCTTGACTGCTTAGTCCAGAGGAAGCTAAGTTGGAGCTGGTAAGTGTTTTCTGATCCGCTGGCTGTTTATGGCATCAGAGGCAGGGAAGAATGCAATTTGAGAGACATGAATAAGTCATATTACGATACAGCTGTAAAGAAAGCATCTGTGCGCCTTTATTTGCACATGCGCATATTGTCTGTTTATGGTCCGCCTATTTGCTACCAATGATAATGTGGGGTTGCATGAGTTTGTGAGTGAATACAGCGGAGGACCTGAGGGGCAATATGGATGAAAGCAACAACCGTGAAATACAAAAGCGTTTCACTCTGCTGGGTTTACTTCAGTCCAATGTGTAACACTAGAATTGTACATAATATTCTGGGAGTAAAATAATTTACTGGGAGACATACAGTAGAAGTTGAAGGATTCAGGTCAGGGCTTTAAGTAGGGCTGGACTGACATTGAAACTGGACCGTGTTCGACACTATATTCATGTTCCTAACTTTACAGGCAATAAACATAGTTAAACCGGTTAAGGTAATCCATATCAGCGATGTAGTTCCGGATTGTATTTCACATATATTAATTATTCTGGCCTTCTCGAACAGTGCTTTTTCATAGATGTTGTGGTTCTGTTGTTTTTTTCGTGCAGCCTCTTACTCTTCTGCAGTGCGCACTGGGAAATAAGGGGCTGATTTAGATATATGCTGGAGGCCGTTTCTCCTCCAAAGTATCTAAATACATTATTCCATCGCCCTGACCGAGATGCCTCCCGCCGAATTTAGGCAGTGCGAGTTTCTCACAGTACCTGTCCGTGGTTATGGAGGTGTTCAGAATACATGCCCATCCAATCCATGGGCTGTCTGCAGATCGCAAAGGTCATATGTGCTATTTGTAATTGTAATTCTATGCTAAAGTATCTGAAGGAGGTACACTGCTGTGATATGGCTCCAGTCCTGCATGAAGCCGTTCCTCTAGGCTATCAAACGATCACCCAAAATTGTATAGGCAAAAAAGGAGGTGGTCTAGCTGTTGTGTTCAGGCAAACATTACATATTACTAAAGTTGACGACATCCCCATAAAGAATTGTGAGGCTCTTCTCACCAGATGCAATCCTACACCGTCTTCCTCCTGTAACTTCCTGCTCCTTTACAGACCTCCACCTAGCAAGGCAACATTCCCAGACACACTTCTAGACACAGTTTCAAATCTGATAACAATACACTCCAACCTATGCGTTTTGTGTGACCTCAACATTTGGTTTGACAAACCCAATATGACCCATTCAAAAACAATAATCACTGGCCTAGACGCACTGAACCTGCATCAGATTGTCCACAAACATCGCTGGACATATCCTAGATGTCATTTTTGCTAATACCAAACTAGTTACCTTTCAAACTATAACTCCAGTCACATGGTCAGACCACCATTTGCTTGCTTTCTAACATAAAACAACACTAAGCGACTCACCTAAAACCACCTTACATGCATTCACCTATCGACTGTGGAAAAAACTCAATTTGGAACACTTAGAAACACAACTAACATCCAGTACAGATCTGGAAACAATAAATTCTGTTCAAAATCGATATGAGTGGCTACAGGAAGCTTTTGATATCCTGATACCACTCAAAACCACACAACAGAACAAAAGAAAACAAGCACCTTGGAGAAATACAGAGATAAAAGACATAAAACTACAAATTAGAAAGCTGCAACATGCCTGGCTCAAAACAAAAAACAAACTTCACCTACAGAAAATTAACAGATTATACAAGTGAGCTATCAAAAAAGCAAAGAAAAGGTACTATTAAGACGGAATTGAAAATGCTAAATGTGCAAATAAAGAATTCTATAAAATACTCAATGAATTTCGTAAACCAAATTGCCTAGAAGGAACTCATCCCGTAACTCAAGATTTCACAGACAAAATGGCAAATCATTACACGGACAAATCAGATACGTTGGACTCATACTTAAAACAGAGACAAAGCACCAGCAGTAACCCTTTTACAAAACAACAATCCAAGAATACTCTAACTCAGCCTCTCCGTTCCTTCCAACACATTTCACACAATGAATTTATGGACCTGGTCGAAGCAAGCAGGCCTGCCGGCAGCCCTTCTGACCCGTGTCCACCGCAAACTTTCACAACAATTCTTCTAACATCCTCTGCTGCCACTCCAGTAAGAAGATTCATCAAAGATTCCTTAACTACCAGAATATTTCCAGAAGAACTCAAAAGTCATACGTACGCCCTTTACTGAAGAAAACAAACTTGGACCCGCTGAACCCTGACAACTACAGACCCATTACAAATGGACCTTTCCTGGGCAAACTAATAGAAAAGGCAGCGTTCGCCCAGATGTCACAATTCATTGAAGACAATGCCATACTTTCAGACTTCCAAACAGGATTCTGTCCGGGAAGAGGCACAGAATCTGCCCTCCTTGCCATCTGGGATGACCTGAAGAACACAGTTGACCGCAACGGGGTTGCTGCGCTACTCCTCTTGGACCTCTCGGCTGCCTTTGACACGGTTGACCATGACACTCTGACACAAAGACTCTACGAAGCCGGCATAGAGGGGACTGCTTTAGACTGGATCGCGTCCTACCTTCGAAACAGAACTAATGTCATCCATACCCCACCTTTCTCGTCTAAACCGTACTCCACAATAGCTGGGGTCCCTCAAGGCTCTATCATCTCGCCCATGCTTTTCAACATCTACATGAAGTCATTACCAGTACTGATCAATCAATTTCACCTCACGTGCTATAACTATGCAGATGACACACAAATATTCCTTCAACTGGAATGCCCCAAAGACATTAGAAACCTGCCAATTTTCAGTTGTCTCAGAGCCTTGGATCAATGGATGACTTGGAACCATCTCAAATTTAATGCTTCCAAAACGGAAATACTTATGTTTGGTGATTGGAAACATTGTCACCCGCTTGCCGCCTGGCTTGCTGAACTGGGATCACCGCCTAAAGTATCGAAGGAAGTAAGAAACCTCGGAATGACCATGGATTCCAAGCTATCAATGAATGCCCAAGTGGACAAACTAGCAAGATCAAGCTTTGTTACCATAAAAACTCTGCGACAAATCTTCCCCCATTTGGGATTTCCAGACAAGGTCCAAGCTACCATCTCCCTTGTTCTGTCCAAACTCGATTACGCCAATAGCCTCTACCACGGATCACCTTTAACGACTATGAAAAGACTACAACGGATTCAGAACTTGGCTGCCAGACTACTCTTGCATATCAAACCACAAGACAACATCTCCCATGCCTTGAAAGCCCTGCATTGGTTACCGGTTGCCAGAAGATCCACGTTCAAGCTGCTTTGTATCACCCACAAAGCGATACATGGAATGGGACCACTCTTCATCAGGAATAAAATCACCAAACACATTCTTCATAGGAATCTCTGCTCTAGAGTGGCACCTCGCCTCAAAATCCCAAGATACAAGAAAAAAACCATGGGTGGCACATCCTTCTCTGTCCAAGCAGCCAAAATATGGAACTCTTCACCCCCCAACATAAGATCCACCGACAACCACCTTATCTGCAGAAAACTACTCAAGAATTGGCTCTTCCCCACATAAGCACCATACGTAAACAGAAATATACAGCATATCCCTCTGTATATAAGCATTTATTTGTACTATAGATAAGTACCTATATATGTGCATTGCTTCGTATAAACATGTAGAATAATTGTTTTTAAAATAAATAAGTACATTTTTAAATACAACACTTGAAAACCAGAGTTTATCGAATGCATCTTTAATCTACTTTTACTTACTTCCTTTATGCATCTATAAACGTTCCATGTACTTATGGATCTATATATTTATTACTTTCTCCTATTTCAGCATATCCAATGCACTACCCTATTTTTCACCCTATACCTCTCTCAATATATATTCTACCTCAACTCTCTGACTCATCTCAAACCTCTTTCTACTACTCTTTCCAATGCACTACCCTATTTCTCACCCTATACCTCTATCAATATATCCTCTACATCCACTCTCTCATTCATCTCAAACCCCATACCACTACTATGATCCCCAAAATAGCCCTTTCTAGATTCTCCCCTACTCTACCTCTCCTTGCACCATCTGACACCTCTTTTACTATGCTGATCCTCCAAAACAAGCCTTTCTAAACTCTTCCCTCTGACTCATTCCCTCCACATCCCTTTTTACTCATTCCAAGCATCCCACTACTGCTATGACCTCCAAAAAAAAAAAAGTCTAAATTCTTCACTCTTCTATCCCTCCACTATACTTTTCAATCAAAATAATAGACTAACATGTCCACTTCTCAAATTTCATATTTCACTATACTAATTCACCACAAATCCTTTATGGGTTACAGAGTAGCGTGTTACTCGCCGAAAAAAGCGCTTCAACACCTCATTAGGGGTAGCAAGCACTATATAAATGCAAACCTTTTTTCCCTCTTCTATCCCTCCGCTATCCTTCTCAATCCAAATAACTGACTAATATCCACCACTCAAATTACTTTCATATTTCACTATACTAATTCACCACTAATCGTTTATGGGTTCCGGAGTAGCATGCTACTCGCCGAAAAAGCGCATCAACACCCCATCAGGGGTAATAAGTGCTATATATATATATATATATGCAAACCTTTGTCCCTCTTCTATCCCTCTGCTACCCTTCTCAATCCAAATAACTGACTAACATATCCACCACTCAAATTACTTTCATATTTCACTATACTAATTCAACACTAATCCTTTAATGGGTTACGGAGTAGCGTGCTACTCACAAAAAAAGAGTTTCAACACCCCATCGGGGGTAACAAGCGCTATATAAATGCAAACCTTTTTTCCCTCTTCTATCCCTCCGCTATCCTTCTCAATCCAAATAACTGATTAATATCCACCACTTAAATTACTTTCATATTTCACTAAACTAATTCACCACTAATCCTTATGGGTTCCAGAGTAGCGTGCTACTCGCCAAAAAAGTGCTTCAACACCCCATTAGGGGTAACAAGCGCTATTTAAATGCAAACCTTTTTTTCCCTCTTCTATCCCTCCGTTATCCTTCGCAATCCAAATAACTGACTAATACCCACCACTCAAATTACTTTCATATTTCACTATACTAATTCACCACTAATCCTTTATGGGTTCAGGCCCGGCTCCAGGAATTTTTATTTGGGTGGGCCAAGGGTGCATTTGGGTGGGCCACTGCGGGCTCGATTTGTCGCATATATGTCTAGGCAGGCCTGATTCAGGGCCCTCCTTTATCTCTTCTTAGTCTTACAAGGTCCAGTAAAACGCACTCTTTTCCAAATCTCTTTCTAAATATTATCACTCTGAAAAAGTGTTTTTTCCATGTAATGTTCCTTTGATGGGAAGAGGAGGTTTCTGAGGTGGGAGTATCAGGCAAGTGGCACTACTCAGGCTCCCTCTGTGCGAGTCTTCAGGGAGAATCCTCTTCATTACTACCTCCACCTGACCCCGGACTCTGCAACGCACTCCCTTACAGGCTTGATTATCCACTACTCCTCTCCAGTGCACCTTATCTCACAGCTGACCTTGGGCCCCAGCCCCATATCAGGCACCATCGGGCTCCACTTTCATTTTTCCCGGTAAAAACATTAGTAAAATCACCTTCAAACTTAAAACATTGAATATAGTGGTAAATATAATTAGCACGCACTTTAAAGTATGTTCCACAGTAGCCCTTATGACCCGACTGCTAATTAAATAAAGAAAAACAGAAAGGCCATGACAGGGCCGGCTTCAGCGCTGATGCAAAAGTTTTTTTGGGCGCCGCACCAATAACCTCTTTCTCCGTAAATAACCTTTACTACCACCTTCCAACAGTGCCCCTCATCCCTCCATGGCCCCCCCTATTGACCTCCTCCTCGGATTCCCTCACTGCCACCCTCCACTAGTGCCCCTCATCTCTTTGTAGCCCATCCCCCTCATGACCTCCTCCTCAGACTCCCTCACTGCCACCCTCCAGCAGTGCCCCTCATCTCTCCCTAGCTCCCCCCTCCACCACATGACCTCTTCCTCGGATTCCCTCACTGCCAACCTCCAACAGTGCCCCTCATCGCTCCATAGCCCCTCCCCATTTGACCTCCTCCTCGGATTCCCTCACTGCCACCCTCCAACAGTGCCCCTCATCTTTACGTAGCCACTCTCTCATATGCATTTCATTTGTTGTACAACGCTACTCATATCAGTGTAGTGTGTGTCAGTACTTTACACCACGCACACATTATACAGAGACAATGAATCATACAAGTATGTAAATCAGTCTACAGGGAATGTCACATAAGCCAATGCGGATTACAAGGTGTATGAATCACATGTCATCCATACTGGTGGGCAGTATATTTTTAGAGGGTTGGTCGGGGAAACACAACCTTAGGATTTAAAGTGTATTCCATGGGGGTCAGCTTTACTGCTAAAAATGTATATCTGCCCAAACCTACTCATTTTAGCAACATTAGAATAATGAAAGACTGGGGAAGTTCTAACTATATCACAAAAAAGAAAGCGAAGTTCTAACTATACCATTCATGTTTGTATGCAGCTCTTTGATGACAGTTCATTGGTCACTGTCCTATGTTAGGATTGTAACTTCTGAACTGCAAGTAGCACAAGGATCACTGTGACAAAGGCAGTAACACACTGAGCTTCCACATAAAATACAGTTCATCTGCATTTAAAAACTACTAACAGAAACGATTGCTCTCCAGCAGGATCATTTATCACCAGCGTTATCTGGGCATTTTGTATTGTCTTATTGTTGTCCTGCATCAGCCATGATAATGATAAAAACTGTTTAAATGAAGCACTCACGAAGTATGTGTCCTGCTGGGCCTGTGCATATTTTAAAAAGAAAAACAAATAGTAACACATTCTCTTACCTACTCCGTTAGTCAAACTTTGTGTCACAGCCTGATGTGATAAGCAGCTGCAGGGGTTAGGAAAGGTGAATAGGAATAAACAAACTTATTTTCTCCTGCGCTGCATAGAAAAAGAAATATCCACGCAGCAGAACATTGTCGCCTTTGCCATGTGGAGATGAAGGGGTGAAAAAATAAACAAAGCCTCGTTAACATGTAAATGGTCTTTTAAAGACCTGTGAAGTACTCGGGTGCGGCTGCGATAATCTCTAAAACTGTCTGTGTGTGTGCGCGCCCGGGAAGCTGTCTCGGCCCGGGCTGACACACACGACGTGTGCTTTGCGCGCCTGCCTTCAAGTCCTCACTGCGAGGGCCAAGGCTCCTGTTTGGGTGGGCCAGGCTCATGTTTGGGTGGGCCTGGCCCACCCGGCCCACCCGCTAGAACCGGGCCTGTATGGGTTCCAGGGCAGCGTGCTACTCGCCAAAAAAAGCACTTCAACTCCCATCAAGGGTAACAAACGCTAAATAAATGCAAACCTTTTTCCCTCTTCTATCCCTCTGGTATCCTTCTGAATCCAAATAACTGACTAACCTATCCACCACTCAAATTACTTTCATATTTCACTATACTAATTCAACACTAATCCTTTATGGGTTCTGGAGCAGCGTGCTACTCACCGAAAAAGCGCTTTGACGCCTCGTCAGGGGTAGTAAGCGCTATACAAATGCAATTACAATACTGGCATAGCAAAAGTAAACAAATGCAGTGCTTACAGGTGAGTCTGTGAGTTGTGTGTGTAGTGGGATCGTAAAGTGAAGGAGATACAAGGAAGCTCATTCAGGAGAGAGGGTGCTAAAGAGGAAAGGTGAGAGGTGTGATATACGCAGATGGGGGATAGCAAATACTGCTAACAAGCATTGGCAAAGGCAATGAATTTGGCTTGCTTTAGGTGCATGCCCATTACCGTGTGTTATCTCTGGATGCAATAACAGAAAGCCCACAGAGGGGCACTAAAATAATGGTTGAGTGGTACCTACAGGAAGCACAGTATTTCAGTTGACATGTTTTAAGCCACGCCCTTAATTGTATAGACCACGCCTCTTGGGAAAGATTCCTGGTTACGCTTCTTAGGCCATGCCCCTTTTAGAGACCCCCCCCACTTTTTTTTCATCCTAGTAGTTAAAGCCCTGATTCAGGTGGGAATGTGATGGGTTCGCCGCTCATCTCACCTGCTCTAAAGTAACAGGTGTTACTATTACCGAATTTAATGGTAACCTAAGAGTGCCGTTAGATACCAATTAACCTGATAATGGCAACATATGTTATACACAGCGCCAAGAATGCCCATGGTGGTTTCTCCGTGAGCTATAGAACAACGTGCCTGTCATTATCATAGTCTGGAGTTAGCGCTCACGACTGTGCTAGGTTGACAGGGCCCCCGCCTTTACTAAAATGGTTTGTGGATGAACGAGTGATTAAGTTGACTACTTAGCATTCTCCTCCAGTCGCATGCGAAGGCGCGTCTCCCTAACCCTGGTCAGGGCGCCCCGGGAGGGCAGGAGCCGGCGGAGATGGGCTCCCATTCCAGGTATTAGAAAAACCTCTTTACCGTAATGAATATCGGGAGTCAGAGAGTCCAGTCCCAGAGCGTGGCTCGCGGGTTAACCGGCTCGTCAGCATTACAGGCGCCTCGCGCAGAACAGGAGGCACGAACAGAAGCTTCCAGACATCTTTCACACGTAGAACTGACGGTTTCCTCCATGGAAGTCATTTATGGGCACCCAGAGGTAGAAGCTGCTACCCCTTATTTGCGCTTGGGTACCCCATGGCATTGCCTTGCTGCTGTTACCCTTAATCTCAGAGGTAATGCAGGTAGCGGTAGGAACGGGGCTGTAGGCACAGCTGCCACGTATCGCATATCGTGATTGTTAGCCTCAGCCTGCCCTGGATTTACAGCTGTGCATGCTGGGATTTTCAAGTCCACATTGCAAATGTTAAAAGCGAAGTCACAGAATACAATGTGAAGGCACTGGCTATCAATGGTGCAGCTGGTGCAGTGGTGCCAGGGTTCATGGATCAGAGGCGCCCACTGAACCCTGACTGTGGGTGTCTTTTGATACACAACCAGAGGTTGGGCCCATTTACTTTACATTAGGGCCCATGGCACCCCTGTAATGCCACTGGCAATGTGCTGTTGGCTGGAAAGTCACGAATGAAAATGTCCCAAGTAACTTGGCTTCACTCAGCAGCTATATCTGAGAGCTTTGTTTACTTTCCACTTCGTGCCTTTCCTTTAACCACTCAGCTGCAAATAGGAAGCTGTTGAAAGTCAACCCTGTGACGTCATTGGGAGTCAAACTGTATGTGATGTCACTTATTTTAGTGAATCGACATCCATGATTTTGTGGCTACTTTAAGTTGCTCACTATGGCCTAGTTTTACTAAGGGATGCATGAGCGTCGAACTGAGAAATTTTGCTCTCCACCTGCGCACTTTTCATAATGGTAAGTAAATTGACCCAATGCTTTGCGTGGCTTTATTCCAACCGAGCACCCACCAAAACTTTAGCAAATAACCCCATTATGTCTTAAATATAGGTAATTCTGTCATTTTACATTAAAGGTGCTTACAGCTTATTCCTATGAGGCTCCTGTGTGGCAATATATATTTCAGGCAGTTCTGGTTTTGGTCTGATACCAGAATGTGCAAAATTTGACTCTTCAGGATGTTAGTGCCTATTTAGGTCTCGCTAGAAACAGCTTAGGCTGTTTGCCAGAGCTAATGGAATGCCAAAAAATTAATTTAAAAAAGCAGTTAAGAACAATGGTCTTTGGCTCCACTCCCCTCATTTGGTGTTCTTTATAGGCATTTGATTTGGCAGCAGTTGTCTTACCCCACCTACAAAGTAGTTCCATTGCTCATTACTGATAGTGACCTTGTTAATGGAGACCCCGTGTTGAATACAGTCGGAAGGGCCTTTGTGTGGTGTAAACCTGTCACAAATGCAAAGTTAAGTGGTTTTACATTTTCTACTCGTGACAAATCCATAATAATGGGGATTTACATTGTCTACCAAAAAAAAACAAGTGTCCTTGTGTAACGTAACTGGTGCTCATGTAAAGCGCTCCAATACCTTTGGGTCGAGTTCGCGCTATATAAATCTGCACACAAAAAAAAACCCTGACTACTGCAATATAAAGGGATTTAACACTGTGAAATCTATAATTCAACAGGAAAGGGATTTACGTGGAAAACTCCATTACAAATACAATTGGAAGGGGTTCTACTTTCAGAATTCCATGACAACCACCGTAGGAATTGGCTTCACATTGTTTTACACAGATCTGTGGAACAGGGGGGGCTAAAGAGTTTTGTTTTTCATTGTGTACATGTGTATTGTTTCGTTTAGTACTTGGCTATGGTTTTTCTTTTTACTGGGAAAAGCACACTCAGGACATCGATTTATTAAGCGTTATTTAGTGCTCTGTAGAGTTCTGAGATTCACAGAACACCACCTACTTGAGCAAGCCTTAGACTGCTCTTCCTTAGTACCCTGAGGATCATATACAAAATATACCTACTAGGTGCTCAGGTTGGCTCCAATAATAAAGTGGCCCTAGGAAACCACAGAAAATTGACACCAATTCCCACAAATGGAGCCCAGGAACCCCTGATTGCCTTGGGATGGCCTGAACCATTTTCCACATTCCAAACATAAACTTCAATGGAGACAGGTTGATATGTCCCACTGCCTAAGAAGAAACCAGCCCTGCTAATGTCCATCTCCTCTGAAGTCCCCATCCTGTGGCATGGCATGGCCAGCAGCCCCTAACAAATCAGCAATATTAGCAACAGGAGCAGCAGGGCTGGTGCAACTCCAGATGCACTGTGAATTTTCTACTCCTAAGAGTGTCTGTCATGTCCAAACATAATGACGCTTCAGTGTATTGAGTAGGATGATAGGCGGTGCATGCTACTGTAAACAAATGGCTGAGCTGCTGTAGTGTGCATATTGTGTTCTTCTGCCCACTACCAGTCTTCCCCCAGAACCATCATCCCTGCAACCCACTGGGTGATGACAGTGGTGGTGAGGGGATGTATATCTATCGTACAAGTATGAGGCTCTACAATGCCGGCATGAGTACATGCTCTTTACCACATGTAGAGTATAGAGATTCAGACTGATGGCAAACCAGCTGCTCCGATCAACCTCACTGTATTGCACATGCATCCTGCAAATGAAGGCCACTTTGCTGCACATATGCACTTTGTGTCCACTACACAGAGGAGCGGGATTCCCTTCAAAGTATGTGTACTAGTACAGGAAGGGCAGCTGCTCAAAATTGCTGCATAGCAGCTTACACAAGGCTGGAGGCTGAGTCCCAGAACAGGGGGTTAGTGTCTGTAAGCACAAAGGGATCCGAAGGGTAATGGGTGTAAGAAAGTGCCCTCTTTTTGCATGGTTGCCCCCACTGTTTGCTAAACTGCTGATGTACTTTGACTGAGTGCGCCCTGGGCTCCTGCCAAACAGTTACCCAGGGCCTATGTTTTCTCCCTAAACTGCATTGAAGACAAAACCCAATTGGCACTCTTTGGCCACAGGGCAGCCCCTTGTAAATGGTACCACAGGTACCAAGGGCACTGTGGCCAGGGAAGGCCCCTAAGAGCTGCAGCACTTATTGTGCCACCCTTAGAGGCCCTGTACCTTTACACAAACACACTGCCTTTGCAGGCTGTGTGTTTTGGTGCAGAACAAAGTGAAAAGTCAACATGGCACAAATCCCTGTGTGCCATGCCTACAACCCACTGCCCTGGCATTGATCAGCCACCCCTCTAGCTGGGTTCACTATGCCAGTGGTGAGGGTACAGGTGCATGAGCCCTGTACCCCTACAGTGTCTAAGCCATTTCTTAGACATTGTAAGTGCAGTAATGCCATTAAGAGTACATGGTGCTGGGAGTTTGTCATTACGAACTCCACAGTACCATAATGGCTTTACTGAAAACTGGGAAGTTTGGTATCAAACTTCGCAGCACATTTAACCCACACTGATGCCAGTGTGGGATTTAATGAAAAATGCACACAGAGGGCATCTTAGAGATGCCCCCTGAAAAATGACCTAACACTAGTGTCCAGGCTGAGTGGGTGCTCACCAGCTGCCACCACCAGACATGTTTCTGGACCCCTGGGTCGAGAGCCTGCTGCTCTCGGGGGTCTGAAACAATGCACATCCTGGGACGAGGTGCCAGGCCTCCTCCCCCAGGATGGGCAGGGTCCACGAAGGGGAAGCTTCAAAGGCTTGCCGCCTTTGTGAGCTTCCCCAGGCCTTTTGCTGCTTCCAGCAACTGGTCCCCACCGGTTCTGACTCCCACTTTGGGCGGGAGAACCGGCGGGAAAACCAAGTGAGGAAGAGACGTGTGCCCACCTTTGCAAACCCCACCCCTCAGGTGGGGGAGGCGAGGTGAAGCACAACTCTCAGTCGCCACCATCTTGCAGACGGGGGGACCCAGACAACCAGAGTGAGGCATAAGCCCCCTCCCACTGGAGGGTGGCATATATGGGGGTGTACCCACCCCAAGGAGGGGACCCATTGGTCCCAACCTTTACTTACCTGTAACGCCCCTAAATCTAGTATTTAGGGGCACCCCCGAACCTTGCCTCCTGAGACAAGAAACGACCAAGAAGAAAAGAAGAAGAAGGACCGAACAGCTGTGCTGAAGCTAAGAAGAGGAGGACGCCCACTGACTTGGCCCCAGCCCTACCGGCCTGTCCCCACTTCGAACCTGCAGAAGCCAAACTCTGGTGTGTCCTGCCGCCAGCAACCTCAAGAACCCCGAGGACCTGCCCTGCCTTCGAAAGAAAAGACTCTGTCTCCCGTGAACACCGGATTTGTTCACCCACAGACTCTGGCTCCGGCCAAATCCGCGAGTCTGCACCACTCTGCACCCGTCGACCACGGCCCGAGTTCGAGTGGCCCAACACCACAAGGAGGTCTCCCCGGTGATACTGACCCAAGATTTAGTGATCTCTGACCTGTTTCCAATCCCCCAGTGAAGCCTGCAGCCTCTTTCTGGAGGATCTCCCCGACTGCGACTGGAGCTGGTAAGAGAAACCCGACGCCTAATGACACCCCTGCACCCGAAGCCCCACGGCCTTGGGTGGCCCAACCAACAGTGTCCCAGCATCCCCAGGCATCCCAACTTACCTCTCCAACTGGTGGTCACCTCCAGAAGATCTTCGTCCCCGAGCCTGCAGTCTGTTGAAACCGTAGAATCCCCATTGAAACCAACAGGGCACCCGACGCCAAAACAGCACCCTGCACCTAGCCGCCCCTGCGCCGCTGTGGGTGTACTTTGGGTGCTAACTCAGATCCCCCTTTGCCCTGAGCCTAACGCCAGGAGCTTTGCTCCCACAACCCAGTGGCCTGCTCGTAAGGAGCCACCAAACGGAGGCCTCCTATTCCCCATTGGATAACATTGGGCCTCAGCACTCTGCACCCGGCCGCCCTAGTGTGGCTGAGGGTGTTTTGAGAGTGCATCCTCGACCCTGGGGGAACCCTTGTTCTAACCCCAGAAACTCAACCCCAAAGACCAAGTACTTACCTGGTAACCAATAACTTCATTTCTCTCCATAGGCACCCATTGACTGTTTTTCTCTGAAAAATGTTCGAAGTGTAGAGTTGATTTGTATAGAAACCTGAAAAATTACAATTGTGAAAAACTGATTTTACTTACTTTTGCTCTAGGAAATGTCCCAGTGTGATATCTATGCATATCACACTGAGTAGAAAAAGTAACTTAAAAAGTAATATAAAAAGTAATCTGTACAGTAATTTCAATACCTTGACTTACCTGTATTTTAAACAACGGCATTTGAACTTGCATTCACTTGTAAACACTGCATAATATTTTGCAAAGCATTTATTTCACTTACCTGTGCCAGGCTTGGCTTGGTTCAAGAAATAAAATAACTCAATAATATTTTTATACAAACAAAATTGGTCTGAGTTCAGTCTTTGAGTGTATGACATTGTTAGAAATGGGGGTCTCTAGTTGGCAGAGGTAGGTACCTTTGTCCAAATAGGGACCCTTGCTTCTAGTCAGGGTAAGGGGGATACACTTCTAAAATAACTCCTGCTCACCACCTTAGTAGCTTGGCACAAGCAGAAAGGCTTATCTCAGAGGCAGTGTGTAAAGCATTTGTGAACACATACAGTAATACAGTGAAAACACTACAAATGGACACCACACCAGTTTATAAAAATAAGTAATCTTTATCTAAACCAAAACAAGACCAAAAGACAAAAATCCACAATACAGTAATAAAAATATGATTTTCAGATGGTAGAAATAGTTCAGTTCAAAGCAAATTGCAGATGCGACACTTTTCACACAAAGTACCTGGGATGCGTCACACAAACAAACAAAACGAGCCGCAGGGAAGGTGATGTGTCGGTTCCTTACACTCAGGGAAGGTGATGCGTTGGTTCCTTGCTCCGGGGGAGGCGATGCGTTGGTTCCTTACTGCTGCGCAGGGGAGGTGATGCGTCCGTTCCTTACCGGAGAGGAGGTGAAGCATCGGTTTCTTACTGCGTGGGGAGGTGATGCATCGGTTTCTTACTGCGTCCCCCAACGATGCGACAAACTTGGCAAAACAGTCTCCAGAGGTCCAAAACAACAGCAGGCACCTCTTTGCATGTCAGAACTCCCAGCAAGAAAGTTCGGGGGAGCTGGCGGTGAAGTCTTTGTGTCCCTGAGACTTCAGAACAGGAGGCAAGCTCAGTTTCAAGCCCTTGGAGATCTTCCTCAAGCAGGGGACACAGCAAATAGCAAAGTCCTTTTCTCCTTTCCTTGGCAGCAAGTAGCCACTGCAGGCCAACCCCATACTGCAAACAGCACAGGGGCAGTATTCCTCCTCAGCTTCTCCAGCTCTTCTTCTTGGCAAAGGTTCCTCTTGAGTTCCCAGAAGTGATCTAAAAGTCTGGGGGGTCTGGGCCCCTCTTTTTATACCAAAAAATATTTTGTTCTCTGAAAGCAGAGAGTGTCTGTACCCAGCCAAAACCAGTTCTGTGGGGTACTTTGCAAGTGCACAGCAACTTCCATTGTCAGTGTGAGCCCTGGCTCCAGACACACCATAGGGGGGCGGAGCCATCATTGAGGAAGGCAGGCACAGCCCTATTCAGGTACAGGTGCTACTCCTCCCACCACTCCAAATGCAGACCAGGCATATTCAGCACAGCCCTGACCAATCAGGCTCTCTGGAGCCACTGCTCCTCTCCAGCCCCTGACACTCCAAAGCCAGACATGCAATACACAAACCTAGCAGAGGCATACTGGATGGCTAAGCAAGAAAATACCTACTTTCTAAAAGTGGTATTTTCAAACACAGAATGTAACAATCACCCTCACTAAAAGATGCGTTTTAACATTCTGAGTTCAGGCATACCAAACTTTGTTTTCCAAGCTTGTTCTCAGGAGTAATTATGTTTATAAAATGTTATAAGCAAACTCCCCATTCTGTCCTATGGGAACAGGTAGCCTTGCAATAGTGAAAAACGAACTTGGCAGTAATTCACTATCAGGACATGCCACACACACCAGGGCATGTCCTACCTTTCACATACACTGCACCCTGCCCACAGGGGTACCTTGGGCCTACCTTAGGGGTGACTGATGTGTAAGAGAAGGGAAGATTAGGGCCTAGCAAGTGTGTGCACTTGACAAGTCGACATGGCAGTCCCAGACTGCACACAGGCCCTGCAATGGCAGGCCAGAGTTACATTTTATAGGCTGCTTCTGTGGGTGGCACAATCAGTGCTGCATCCCACTAGCAGCATTTGATTTACAGGCCCTGGGCACACACAGAACACTGTACTAGGGTCTGACTAGTAAATCAAATATGCCAATCATGGAATCACTAATCCATAACAACAATTTACAGGGACAACATATGCACTTTAGCACTGATCAGCAGTGGTGAAGTACCCAGAGTCATAAAACCCCCAACAACAGGTCACAAAAAATACAGGAGGAAGGCAAAAAGTTCTGGGATGACCCTGCAAAAAGGGCCAAGTCCAACAGACATCAATTGCTGATTGAGTGTGTACAACAAATGCTTAGCACTACCCTCTGATAAAGCCTTACTGCTCGCCCACACTACCACAAATAGAGAGTAAGGTGCTATCTACTTTTACCTCTGCCTACCTTTGGGGTTCCACTGGACTCTGTGCACACCATACCTCATTTTGGTATAGTATATACAGAGCCAGCTTCCTACATTGGTGGATCAGCGGTGGGATATACAACTTTGCATTTGTTGGACTAACTTGGTTACCACCTGATCACATGACAGAACTCTTAAATTGTCTTTAGAATTCTGATTGTTTTTGAATTGACAACATTATTCCAAATTACTAAAAGTCTTGTTAAGGCCTTGGTTAAGTCCCTTTAGAATTTTAGAAAAATAAAAGTTCACTTTAGTTAGGGATAAGAGGGGTTAGAAGTTTTTTAACAATGTCTCTTAACAAGAACCCAGCTGTTAATGAAGATAACCACAATGGCATAGAGAACCAGGTTGAGGAGCTCGACCTCACCCCTTATCTCCACTTTGAATTTAGGGAGTTTAGGTCTCTACGCAAACTTACAAATATAATCATGGGGTCCCATCCCTCCAAGCTCCAGGAGCTGTTGGCAGGGTATGCTAAGGACCATCCTTCTGAGAATGGTGAAGACCTCTCAGACGAAGAAGTAGAGGGAGGGGATGAGGATAACTACCAACCGCCCCCCCCCCACTTCATAGGGAGAGAAGGGCCCAAGTGCCCTTGACTCCAAGAGTAGACCTCTCAGCACCTAGAGCCCACACAGGTGGGTCAGGTGCTGCTGAGGACATTGAGGACAGCCTCAATGAAGAGTACATCCTTTTAGAAATGTTGACCAAAAGATTGGACCTAGAGACCAGACTCCTGGCTCTAGAGAAGGAGAGAGCAGAGATGGGCTTAGCTCCCATCAATGGTGGTAGCAATTTACTAAATAAGGATAAAGAGCAATCTTATGATCCTAAAATCCCAAAAGGGATTGTCCCTAAATATGAAGAGGGTGATGATATCACAAAGTGGTTCACAGCCTTTGAGAGGGCCTGTGAAATGAGAAAGGTGAAGAAGTCACACTGGGGGGCACTCCTTTGGGAGCTGTTCACTGGTAACTGCAGGGACAGACTCCTGGCCATTACAGGGGCAGATGCTGGGTCTTATGACCTCATGAAGAGTACTCTGATTGAGGGCTTTGGACTCACAACTGAGGAATATAGAAATAGATCAGGGGGGCTTACAAAACCCAAAATCAGTCCTGGATTGACTTTGTTAACTACTCAGTTAAGACACTAGATGGTTGGTTAACTGGAAATAATGTGCATGATTTCAATTGACTTTACAATTTGTTTATGAAAGAACATATTTTAAGTAATTGCACTAATGAAAAGTTACATCAGCATTTGGTAGACCTAGGTCTGATTTCTCCCCAAGAATTGGGAAAGAAGGCAGACCACTGGGTCAAGACAAGGGTGACAAAAACAGCCACTGGGGGTGACAAAACGAAAGGGGTTACAAAACCTCCCCAGGTGAAAGGTGGTGAGAATCCCCAAGATAAAAAGCCTGAGTCTTCAAAAGGGCCCCAAAAACCTGCACAGGGGGGTGGGTCCCAAAACTCTTCTCAGTCCAATAATAGGTACAGGGGAAAGAACTTTGATCCTTTAAAGGGCTGGTGTAACAACTATAAGAAGTTGGAACACTTAACTGGAGATGCTACTTGTCTTAACAAGAAGCCCCCTGATCCTCCTACAGCTACTCCTGGTGTAGCAAGTCGCCAGATGGGATCAACAGTGTGCCCAGAGCAAATCAGGATTCACACTGAAGCAGTTCTAGTCACAGAGGGTGAAGTTGAGTTTGCCACTTTAGCTGTGTGGCCACCCAACTTAAAGAAGTATTTGCAATACCCCTGGATCAATGGGACTAGAATAGAAGCCCTGAGGGATACATGTGCCAGTGTCACCATGGTGAGAGATACACTGGTTTCCCCAGAGCAATACCTGATTGGGAAAACTTACCCAGTCACCAATGCTGACAGTGTTACTACTAACCATGCTATGACATTATCATGGGGGCGGTGGGGGGGTTACTGGCCTTAAAGCTTCCAGCTGCATGTCTGCTTGGTAATGACCAGGAAACCTCAGCATGAGCTGAGGGAGAACTAAAAATCCATGCAGCAATGCTGGACATCCCTGAGATTGTGTGTGTAAAGACTAGAGCACAGAGCCGAAAGCAGGGTGAAAAAGAAGTGTTGGAGCCTGAAAGTATGGTCCAACCCCCCAAGAGGAAAGGTAAGAAGACTGGGAAACCAGCTTCTGTACAGCAAAAGGATCAGGACCCCTCTCCTCAGGGAGAGGACTTGGACACCCCAGAGGGAACTGAGCCCATGGAGCTTGACCCTTACCAGGTTAAACTCTTAGGCCCAGGGGGACCCTCTAGGGAAGAGCTGTGCCTTGGACAGCTAGACTGTCCAACTCTTGAAAGCCTGAGGCAGCAAGTTTCTACCCGGGAAAAGGGAGATGTACCCACTGAGACTATTGGGAGGAGGGACTACTGTACACTGAGGCTAGAGACCCCAACCCTGGAGCCACTAGGAGAGTGGTAGTGCCTCAGAAGTACACGGAGTTCCTACTAACTTTAGCTCATGACATCCCCCTAGCTGGAGATCTGGGCCAAACCAAAACCTGGGAAAGGCTAGTTAGCCACTTTTACTGGCCCCAGATGTCTCAGAAAGTAAAGGAGTTTGTCAGCTCCTGTGTCACCTGTCAAGCCAGTGGCAAAACAGGTGGACACCTAAAGGCCCCCTTGATCCCACTACCAGTGGTTGGTGTTCCCTTTGAAAGGGTAGGTGTGGACATAGTGGGTCCACTTGCACTCCCACAGCTTCAGGTAACACATTTTTTTTTTTTTTGTCTTCATTGTGCAATACTTTGGAGTTGGAGATGTCGGGGCCCCTTGACCCATCTGTTCCGAATAAGGGAGTTCTCCTGGGTGAGCGCATTGTATGCGTGGAGAATATCTTTGCCCCTTCTTTTCTTCGGGGCCCCTTTTTGTCCGCTTCCAGCGCAAAATCGATTCTGGGGGGAGCTAGTCACTCGGACTACTCGTTCAAGTCCCTGCTTGAAAGCTTTATTGCATTGCCTAATCATTGGACAGTAAGGCACAAACCCTGTTCTTTAACTCATTTGATTGTATTGTTCCCAAATGTTTCAAAATGTATACCTTTAACTCGTATTCTCCTTTCTATCCAATTTGTTTACTCTTTGGATAGAGGCCAGCCATTCTTATGCATTGGAGGTATATTTTTCACCCATTTAATACATATTTCCCTTCTAGCTAACAATATTAGTAGAAAAAGAATATTCTCCTGATCTTTATTCAGCTTGGGGTTATTTGGGTTATGATGACTTATCCCAAAAATAACAAGATCTATGCTTACCTCCACTGGTTGTCCCAACAGCTTGGATAAGGTCTTACCCGTCTCTCTCCAAAATTCCTCTAGTTGGGGGCACTGCCGGAACATATGTAGATCGTCTGCTCCTTCTTCCCCGCATTTAGGGCAGCTTTTCACCTTTTGACTAATGATCTTAGACAGCCTTTTTGGAGTCCAATACCCTCTGTGTGTGGTAAACAAGTGTTTTTTCTCAGAGGAGCAGATTTCACAATTCGCCAACAAGTAGCCATTGATACTTGCCATTTATGTTGGACATCCAGCTCCGGCAGTTCTTTCCCCCAGATCTCGTTCGGAATTTTGAATTCTTCTTCCCCTGCTTGGATGAGGGCCCAGTACCAGCATGAGATTTCCTTTTTGTTGATCTTGTTACCCTGCATCTTTTTCTCGATGTTGCCATCCCCAGGTTGGTCTTCTTTTTGGCTTTTAACCCAGCTGGTTAATTGATAGTACTTGAATCTCGCTAGCGTGCCCTGGGTCTTTTCATTGAGGACTTCCCATTCTATAATCGAATTATGCTCTATTAGCTGGCCCCATTTAGTGATGTTACTTTCCCTCAGGGGGATTGCTAGCTTATCCCTAAGACATTCTGGGGTTCCAGGGGAATCCCAGATTGGTGCAAACTCGATATCATACGTGATTTTTAAAGTTCTTCTTATTTGATACCAAAGTTTTGCGGCCGACCTTAGGGTCTTCAGTTTTATCTTCTTGAAGTATTTGAGGTGTCCAAATTTGTAGAGGTAGTGATTTCCTTCTGTATTGACTAATGCCTGCAAGTATACTGGATATAAATCGAAACTATCCAATAGTTTCCTAATATTTTTAAATTGAAAGGCTCTGCAATATTCTAAAATATCTGGGCTTGCAATTCCACCTTGTGCTTTTTTCCTTCTCAGTTTTTTCCAAGCAATCCTTACCCCTTTAGTGGCCCAGATGAAGCTACTTAATTCTCCTTGTAGATTTTTTATCCATTCTATTTTGAATTCTAGCGGAATGGTGCTGAACAAATATGTGCATTTTGGGAGTATTGTCATTTTGATTATGTTTGAAGGTCAGAGGAAGACCTCCCCATATTTTAAGTAACTTCCTTACCTCTTTATGAATTCTGTCAAAGTTCATACTTGCTATTTCCTCTATATCCGTTGTGAGGTCTATCCCGACATACTTTATTTTTTCCTTCACCATTGGATTTTTGGAGTTGTTATTCCATTCTAGAATTTCAGATTTTGTTTGGTTTACTAAGTAGCCTGAGACTTTCCCATATTGTTCTAAAATATCTTCTATTTTGGGGAGTGAGACCGTTAAATCGCTGGTGAACACCATCAGATCATCTGCATATAATGCTACTTTCTTCTCCCAGCCTTGATATTTAAATGATATTATCTCCTGCTCATTTCTTAGTAGACATGCTTAGGGCTCGATATCTAAGTTAAAAAGTAACGGAGATAGAGGGCCCCCTTGTCTCATGCCTCTCTTTATCGTTATCCTGTCTGTGAGACTGTCATTCATCAGGACCTTTGCTGAGGGTTTCTTATAGATCTGTTTTATTGCATCCTGAAGAGTATCCCCAAGATTACATTTTGCTAGGGTTGCGTTAAAAAAAGGCCAACTAACTCTGTCAAACGCTTTTGCGGCGTCGAAAGTTATAATTGATAAGGGAACAGATTGATAAATTGCTACGTCTATTGCGCTTATGAGTTTGTGAGTTAATTCTTGTATTTGCCTTCCTTTAATAAAAACCTTTTTGGTTTGGATGTACTAAGGACCCTGCCACTTTTCCTAATCTCTTAGCTAATATTTGGGTTTATATTTTATAGTCCGCGTTTAAAAGTGAGATTGGTCTATAGGACTCACACTTGACTGGATCCTTCCCTGGTTTTAGTAGGATACTGATGATTGCATCGTTCCAGGAGTCTGGGAGGTCTTTTTTACCTAAAAAATATCATTCAGGAGTTCCGTCAGTGGGGTGGCCAATACTTCTCTTAGGTTTACATAGAGCTCATTTGGAAGTGCATCAGGGCCAGCTGCTTTTCCCTTTTTTAAGCCTTTGATGTCTTCTATGCCTTCCTCTCTTGTAATCTCTTGATTAAGCTCTACTCTTTGTTCTTGGGACATAGAGGGGATTATTATCTTGTCCAGTAAGATGTTTATCTGTTCTGCTGTAGCTAAGGTCTCTTCGGTATAAAGGTTGTCAAAGAATTTTACGAACTCTTGTCTAATCTCGATATTCTCTGTGCTACATTCATGTTGATCTCCTTTTTGTATTTTTGCTACCCTATTGCGCATTATGTTTTTGTTTTCCAGGCCAATAATTTGCCACATCCTTCGCCGTATTCGTAATGCGAAGGTTTACTGGCCTCCCATCTATCCCTAACAATTGCTTCGAGTATATCTGCCAGATCCTCCTTTTTCGTTTTTCTCATCTCTTCTATATTAGATTTTTCCTGTGTGGTTTTCCTTTTAACTAACTCCACTTCTAAAGTTGCTATTTCTTTTTCCATCTGTTTGATACGAATCCTTTTATTCTTATTATTATACGCAGCAAGATTGATTATTTTCCCTCTGATAAAAGCTTTGTATGCATCCCAGGCAATTTGTTTCGTGGTCCCTTCTTTATTTAACTGGAAAAACAAATCAGTATCCTTTGCTAATAATTCTGTATGAGTTGTATCTGCGAAAATAACTCTGTCCACTGTCCACCTTGAGCAGGATGAAGTGGATTTTAATGTGAGACGCAGAAGCACTGCGGAATGGTCAGATAGATGGGCTGGTACATGTTCTACCTTTTGTGTGCTATTGAGTAGGATTCTATCTATTAAAAAAAAGTCTATCTTAGACGAGTGCCCCAGTCTTTTATTTTGTAGTGTAAATCTATGGGTCTTATCTCTTTTTTCTCTCCATATATCCATAATCCCTAGATCCTTAATGCACAAGCCGACCCACTCCCTCATTTTTGGTAGGTTGGGGCAGTTCTTGACTGGGAATTTGTCCTCTTTAGGATCTAGCATTATATTAAAATCTCCCCCCATTATTATGGGTGACTGTGTGGTCAGAAGTTGAGAGTATACCTTTTGGAGAGGCTCCGGATCGTCCATGTTAGGGCCATAGTACCCCACTACCGTGTACGAATTATTGTGTATCCTAGTTCTCACTATTGCCCATCTTCCTTTCCTGTCCACCTCTGCTGATTCAACCCTTGCTTTCAGGGATTTTTTAAATAGGATCGCCACTCCTTTTACACAACACTCCTGGTTTGTGCATACATAAGAATCCACCCACCTCTGATTTTTAAGAATTCTCGCCCATTCTTCTTTCAGCAGATGCGTCTCTGGTAATATTATTATCTCACAGTCAACTATTTTCAAATATTTCAGGATCTTTTGCGTTCGTTTTTTTATCCTGAGGCCATTTGTGTTCCAAGACAGGATATTAACTGCCATCTATTCGGTTTCTTCGGCAATATTTAGTATAATCTTTAGGTTTCCTTTGGGACTTTTTAGGGGACCCTTCCTCCTTTATATTGCTTTTTTTGGACTTTTTTTTTCTTTTTTTTCCCCATTATGCTCCCCACCTTGTGTATTTATTTTAGTTTTCCGACATTTTTCTAAGTGATTTTCCTGCCTTCCCCCCCCTCCCACCCCACTCCCTGGAGAAGCCTCCTCTTTCCTTCTTCTGGGCAAGTCTCTGCCCTTTTTGAGCTCCTTACCCTCCTGATAATCTAGGTTTGCTGCATTTTATTCCTTTTTAAGAGTGTTCTTTTTGATGTGTTTTTATGCGTTCAATGAAGCACTCAACCTCTTTTGGGTCCCTTATGTTGTGCATCTTGCTCTCCCACATGATTTTCAAAGAGGCATGGAAGGGCATCTGAACTGTTGCACCTAAAGGTTTTAATTGTTGCATGAACCAGGTAACACATTTATACTAGTGGTAGTGGATCATGTCACCAGGTATCCTGAGGCAATTCCCCTTAGGACTACTACAGCTCCTGCAGTAGCCAAGGCCCTCATTGGTGTCTTCACCAGGGTAGGGTTTCCTAAGGAGGTGGTTCCAGAAGAGGGTCAAACTTCATGTCTGCTTACCTAAAACACATGTGGAAAGAGTGTGGAGTGCAGTACAAGTTTACTACACCCTATCACCCACAAACCAATGGTCTTGTTGAGAGGTTTAACAAGACATTGAAAGGCATGGTTATGGGGCTCCCTGAAAAACTCAAAAGGAGATGGGATGTCCTCTTACCATGCTTGCTTTTCGCCTACAGAGAGGTGCCTCAGAAGGGAGTAGGGTTTTCCCCCTTTGAACTTCTGTTTGGCCATCCTGTTAGGGGACCACTCTGTCTTGTAAAAGAGAGTTGGGAGAAGCCTCTCCAAGAACCCAAACAAGACATTGTGGACTATGTGCTTGGCCTAAGGTCCAGAATGACAGAGTACATGAAAAAAGCGTCCAAAAAGCTTGAGGCCAGCCAGGAGCTTCAGAAGCACTGGTATGACCAAAAAACTGCACTGGTAGAATTTCAACCAGGGCAAAAGGTGTCGGTTTTGGAGCCAGTGGCACCAAGGGCTCTCCAGGACAAATGTAGTGGCCCTTACCCCATCTTAGAAAAGAAAAGTGAGGTCACCTACTTGGTTGACCTAGGCACAAGCAGGACATCCAAAAGGGTGATCCATGTGCACCGGCTTAAGCTTTTCCATGACAGGGCTGACATCACCATGCTGATGGTGACTGATGAGGATCAGGAGACAGAGAGTGAACCTCTCCCTGACCTCCTCTCATACAGCCCCAAAGATGGGTCAGTAGATGGAGTTGTCTTTTCAGACACCCTCACTGCCCAACAGCAGACTGACTGCAAGCAAGTCTTGTAGCAGTATGCTGAGCTCTTTTCCTTGACCCCTGGTCAGACAAACAGGTGTACCCATGATGTGGACACTGGTAACAGTGCACCTATCAAGAACAAAATCTATCGACAGTCTGATCAAGTCAAGGAAAGCATCAGAGCTGAAGCCAGTAAGATACTGGAGTTAGGGGTTATTGAACCCTCTGAGAGCCCCTGGGCCAGCCCAGTGGTTCTAGTCCCCAAACCTCATCCCCAGGGTTGAAAGAGAGAAATGAGGTTCTGTGTGTCACCAAGACAGATGCTCACCCTATCCCAAGAGCAGATGAGTTGATAGATGTCCCTTCCCGCACATAAACAATCAATAATGGCGATTTGTTACATCTATGTGTGCTACATTCTGCAGCACACATAGAAGTAGCAAATTGTCATTATTTAATGATTGTTTGTGTGCAGAAAGGGACAGTTTCTGGCACATAAACAATAATTAATGTTGTTTTACTCTTTCTATGTGTGCTGCAGAATGCAGCACACATAGAAAAAGCAAAAGCGAGTAGAAATAAAAGTATTTCTCTTTGTTTCGCCATTCTAACGCCTGCTATTGCATGCCATTAGTTTTTGGCGCCGCCTCCGATTTGCACATCCTTGTAAATTTGGGGCAGCATCAAAAAGCAATGGGTGTTGCAGTGGAACGCCCACAGCAAAACCCATTCAATCAATCAATCAGGGTTGGTAAAGCGCAACTACTCGCCCTTGGGGGCCTCAAGGTGCTGGAGGGAAGGGGGGCGATTCCGTTGAGTCCTGGGGTCATCCGAAGAGCCAGGTCTTGAGGTCCTTCCTGAACTCGGGCAATGTGAGAGATTGCCGGAGGTGGATGGGGAAGGTGTTCCAGGCTTTGGCTGCGAGGTAGGAGAAGGACTTTCCTCCTGGTCTGGTCTATTAGGGACAGTGGCCAGAGAGAGCTGGGCTGATCGGAGGTGTCTTTCGGGTGCATTGAAGGAGAGGCGGCTGTTCAAGTATGCGGGTCAGGTATTGTGATGCGCGGGTGAGGAGTTTGAAGATTCTTCTTCTTTTGACCGGAAGCCAGTGGAGATCGCGGAGGTGTTGGGTGATGTGACTGCAACGGGATATGTAGAGGATCAGTATGGCTGTGGCGTACTGGACAGTCGAGAGTTTGCGAAGGAGTTTCTTATTGATTCCGGTGTAGAGAGCGTTGCCGTAGTCCAGTCTGCTGCTGATGAGTGCATGCGTGACAGTTTTTCTGGATTCAGTTGCGATCCATCTGAAAGTCTTTCGGAGCATGCGAAGGGTGTTGAAGCAGGTCGAGGTTACAGCATTGATCTGGTGGTTCATTGTGAGCAATGAGTCTAGTGTAATGCCGAGGTTTCGTGCGTGTTCCGTCGGTGTGGGGGGATTTCCAAGGGCGAGGGCCACCAGGAGTCGTTCCATGTGGAGGGGGTGGAGCCAAAGATGAGACCTCTGTCTTTTCTCAGTTGACTTTCAGGCAGCTGTTCTTCATCCAGGTGGCGACAGCTTTCCTCCCTTCTTGGAAGTTGTGTTTGGTGATGTTGGGTTTGTTGGTGAGGGAGAGGATCAGCTGGGTGTCGTCGGCGTAAGAGATGATGTTGAGCCCGTGGTTCCTGACGATGGTTGCTAGGGGGCCATTTAGACGTTGAATAGGATGGGGCTGAAGGAGGAGTCCTGGTGCACACCACAGTTGTTCTCTGTTGGTTCCGAGAGGTGGAGGGGGAGTCTGACCCTCTTGGTTCTGCCGGTGAGGAAGGAGCGTATCCAGTTGAGGGCCTTGCCGCAGATGCCGGCGTCGTGGAGTCTGGTAGCTAGGGTGCGGTGAGAGACAGTGTTGAATGCAGCCGAGAGGTCCAGGAGGATGAGGGCTGCCATTTCGCCCTGGTTGAGGAAGAAGCGGATGTTGTCGGTGGCGGCGAGTAGGGCGGTCTCAGTGCTGTGGTTGCTTCAGAATCTGGATTGAGAGATGCCCAGGACGTTGTTGGCTTTGATGAAGTTTGCTAGCTGGGTGTTGACGCCCTTTTCTATGATCTTGGCTGCGAAGGGAAGCAGGGAGATGGGCCTGAAGTTCTTGCGGTCCAACGGGTCCGCAGAGGGTTACTTCAGGAGGGGGTTGACTTCTGCATGTTTCCAGTCATTGGAGAAGGTGGCGGTCTCAAAGGAGCAGTTGATTGTCCGACACAGTGCAGGTGCGATGGAAGAGGCAGCTCTGTGGAATATGTGGTGTGGGCAGGGGTCTGATGGTGCTCTGGAGTGGATGCTTTTCATGGTCTTCAAGGTGTTTTCTGTCGTGAGCGGGATCCATTTGAGCAGGGTCTGTTGTGTGGCGTTGCATGAGGGGGGAGCTGGACGGTGAGGTGTTCTTGGATGTCTAGGTTGTCGTAGATCAAATAAATCTTGTGGTGGAAGAAGGTGCTGAGTCTGTTGCAGAGGTCTTGGGAGGGTGGGATGTCTGTTGTTTCGCTACAGGGTTTGGCAAAATCCTTGATGATGGAGAAGAGCTCTTTGGTGTTGTGTGTGCTGGTGAGGATTCTGTCTTGGAGGTATTTCTTCCTTGTGGATTTGATGAGTTGGATGCCCCTCTCATGCAAGTTGATGCGTGTAAAGGGGTCGTATTTACATGGCGGTGTTAAGCCACAAAAACTGTCTTAATGTCGCTTTATAAATATGGAGAAGGGCATAGCGCCACCAGAACTTCGCTAAAAGTGACGTTCTGGTGGCACTATCCCCTTGTAAATATACCCCTGTGTGTCTTCAGCCATTGCTCAACGAAAAAAGGAGGTGAACTGTTAAAGTCACGAGGACGGCAAAGCACCCTAAATACGGACTACACTCACACTTCCCACATCACTCACAGAGTACTAATTGTGAGAAGGTGGCCTGGTATATGCTGTCCACTAATTAAAGTGGGCACCTTGTACCAGTCCACACGACCCTTATGATGTATGAGGTCAAAGATAACCTTTAGAAAGCTATCCTAGTAGTAGCTGTGGAGAGCAGCCTTCAGGCTTAATCTTGAAGGAATGTAAAGCAGCTTGTTTTAGCAAAATATCACCTCCTGAATGACTAAATGAAAGGAGAACCACACTGTAGTGATATAAAAATATGTATTTATTAATATAACACTCTCTACTAATCTCTACACGAGATTAGAACACAAAGCACACAATACTGAATCAATAGAACATTCGTAAGTAGCACAATACACAGCGGGCTCCAGGGGGAGACCGAACCATATACTAAAAAAATGGTATAACAATCATGACTTGACTAGACACAAGGCCTACAGCACGTAGAATCACTGGGACCCCAAGGAACCACCCAAGGCAGTGACACAGGGCGCCCACGGAGGTCGGGTGCAGTGAGGAAACACGACTGCGTGCTCCGTGCAACTCTATGGGAAAGTCGCGGTTGTAAAGTTACAGTTTCAGGACACTTCTAAGAGGACTTCGAGCAAACCCTTTGGAACATAAGAGGTTCTAGAGCCAACACACCTGTGAGTACCGAAGTAGCCGTGTTACCTATCCCAGAGGAGCCGGGTGCATAGGGGTCAAGTGGTGTCGGGAACCCTCGTCATTTTCAATGAAGAGTTGCGAAGAAGTACTGCTGCCAGGAAGGCGAAGAGTGTCCGGTGGAATCCAAGCCTGGATTCTAGGTGAGAGGAACCTGAAAGCAGAGGGGACAGAGTCTGGGTCACTTCAGGTGACCAAGGGCTTGGTAGACGAATGCCCACCGATGTCGGGTGCTTCAGGTGTGAAGAAAGGATGCTTGACTCTGCAGCCACGAGAACCAGGAGACGTCGAGGATGACCAGGACCCAGAGGTGAGCTGTCCCACGAAGGATGTCGAGTGCTGAGGGGTCGGTGTTCGGCTGGAGCACCAACAAGCCTTGGCAAATGCAACCCATGCAGGAAGGACAAACAGGTTACGGTGTGGACCAGCAAGGTCCAGGGGACTCTCCAAGCAATGGGGAGTCAGGGCACGTCTGGAGCAACCAGGGAAGCCCAAGAACAAACAAGGTGACCCTCACCAGGACCCACAGGCCAACGGACCAGGGATCGCGAGGAGACCTCGAGCGAATTCATGAAGCACCAGCCCACAGAGCACTAGGTGAGTGGAGGCTAGATCTCTTCAGTGCAAATGCTGCTCGGAGTCAGGACTACAAGAAGTCCAAAGCACAAGCTCAGGGATCGCCAACAAGCATATGCTTTTGCAAATGTACACGTTGTTTTTAATATGAATGATTATGAGCGTAGAATGCATGAAATGCTAGAGGTTAGGGAACATTATGAACCTGTTCATAGAAGTCAATTATCGAGACTAACTAGGGATTGCCTGGCTCTTCTCACTGAGGCCAAAGAGAAAAGATGGATATGTGAGGAGGAATTTAAATTCTTGAATAACATAGAGCCTAAGATCCCAGCCTTGTATGGCCTTCCCAAAATACATAAGAGTGCTGACAATCCCCCAATGAGGCCTAGAGTTAGTAGCATCAATGCACTTACAGAGCCATTAAGTAAATATGTTGATCGCTTTTTGCGTCCTATAGTAATGGGTCTGAAGTCGTATGTTAGAGATTCATCACATATGATTTCATTGCTGGAGGGCAAGGTGTTTTGTGGGGAGACTCAGTGTCTGGTTACACTAGACATTGAGTCTCTCTACACAAACATCCCCCAGGATGCCACATTGGAGGTTGTCCGTATGGCCATTGATAATGTTGACTTGGATGGAGTTGAGAAGACCTTCATAGTAGAATGTGCTAGAATAGTCCTTATGAATAATATTTTTTTTATTTAAGGAACAGCTCTATAAACAAAAGAAAGGGACCAGCATGGGGGCCAGCTGTGCCCCAAGTTTAGCATGTCTTTACGTAGGGGAGTTTGAAAATAAACATATCTACAACGAACTCGCACCATTCTATGAGAATGTAGCGGGCTGGTACCGCTACATCGATGACATTTTTTTCATCTGGGAGGGTGCAGAGGAGCAGTTGGAGGAGTTTCTTCTTTGGTTGAATATGGGTGACCCAAATTTGAAATTCACGTCCACATACAGTAAATCTAGAGTGGATTTTCTTGATATCTCTATAAAGAATGAGGATAGTGTTTGGCGGTGGAACTTTATACAAAACCCATGGCCAAAAACACCTTGCTACACTACTCTAGTTTCCACCCCAAATCTCAAAGAGATAACATCCCCTTCAGCCAATTTCTTCGCTTAAGAAGAAATTGTTCTGATCTTAATGATTTTTATAAACATGCTGGTACCATGAAAAAGAAATTCATTGATAGGGGTTACCCAAAGAAACTAATCTCGCATTCCTCTAAACGAGCAAGGTTCTATAACAGAGATGCAATGTTGAATAACACTGGACGGAAGAAAAAGGAACTTGACATGGTAGTCTTTGTTAGTAATTTTTCCCACATAAGTAATCGGATAAAAAATGTAATAAACAGCAATTGGCACATAATTAACAATGAAGAAGATAAAAAATTAGAAAAACCCATCTATGCATTTAAGAAAAACAAGAACCTCAAAAATGAGTTAGTACATACATACAGGGAAAGCCAAGGGAGTATACAAAGTACTATAGATAGAGGCCTGCAATTGGAAATGTCAAATGTGGCACATGTAATGTTTGTGCCTCATGTATCGACTCTAAAAGTTTGGAATATAATGGCCTCTGTGTAAATTCAAAGAGTCTAAATAACTGCAGGAGTAAGAATATAGTTTATTTCCTGCGTTGCCCATGTGGAAAGGGTTACGTAAGGGAAACAAGTAGGGAGCTTCGGACCAGACTCCAAGAACACCGCTCGGCCATTAGAACGAAAAAAATTAATGCCCCATTAGTAGCCCATTTTTTAGAAATGTGCCATAGTGATATGGATATAGAATGGTTTATTTTGGAAAAAATCTGGATAGGGGCAAGAGGTGGTAACATGGATCTGAAACGTAAAGCTAGGGAACAATGGTTTATTTCACTGTTTAACACCATTCGTAATGGTCTAAATTCCAAAGAGGAATGGGTCCGTTTAATCAGTTGATCTTTATTACTGTATAGTGCATCTATGGATCCTTGTTGATCTGTGTTAATCCAAATATAAATGGTCTGAGCTGAGCGTGTGTTTCCCAATCTCTTACTAATAACCAATATATAATGAGAAAGAATACAACTTTTTTATCGGCAATATGTTACGACTATGGCATAAATAGGCTCTTTAATTACATAAGATTATGTATAATCCAAGAGATGTAATTTCCCCTAAGAGTGTGTAGTATTAAATACATGTAGATGCATTTCCGAATGGTCAAAATTAGCATTGTAAAGATTTAAATAGATTACTTGGTAACTGATGATACGCTCGGAGATATTATCCAATATGGCCGCCACAACTGAGATGGTCTTCCCCTGTACTCGGTAGCTAGCTGAGCTGCTTCGAGTTTGACTGAAGCCACTTGGCAATATAATCTGCATTCAATTATCTTAGTATTAGAAATTCTAATAGCTATTATTCATGTGACTTAGATGTTTTGGTGTAATTTTAAGAAGACATGATGTGGAGCGTTTGGTTAATTTTAGTCATTTTTATAATGATAGTAGTAACGTATAGTCATCCCATATCCTGTTGAATGAGTATTGCCTCTCTTTACTCGGCAATATGAGTCTGAGATATATACTAGGGGGCAGATCTACGTTTCCTGGCGCATCCCTGCGTGACGCAAGTTTACCCTTGCGCCACCACAGATGCGCCGCATTTACAATGCGGCGCATCATGGCGCAAAGATAAACAGATGCGTGTCGCATCTGCCGGCGTAAGGTTGGCGCAGTGCTGGAGTTGTGTCGCGGGCGCGAGGCAACTCCAGCACTGTTCCAACCTGGCCTATCCTAAACATGGTGCGTCATGCCTTACGCCTGCTTCAAGCAGGCGCAAGGTTTTGACGCAGCGGGGTCGGAAAAAGTGACTGAGTGAAATCTTGTAGATTTCACTCAGGCACTTTCCGAGGCGTTCCTGCACCGGAACGCCCACCCTGCGCCGGAACGCCCACATGAAACCTGCAGGTTTCATGTGGCGCAGGGCTTACAACGTGACGCATCTCCCTAGATGCGTCACGTTGTAAATCCCCCGCAGCATGGCGCTAGCTTTACGCCGCCGCTGCGTCACAAAAGTGACGCAACAGCGGCGCAAAAGTGGCGCATGGGGCTTGTAAATCTGCCCCTAGTTGTATTGGCCTTATCTTGCTTCTCTCTATTTAGATGTATTAATCTTAAATTTGCATTAAGGGGTAGTTCAAGATGGCCGCCATAGTTAGAAAGGTTTTTTGCTAGGATCCGAGTGTGAGCTCAGCTGCTCGTTGTTTCAGAGTCACATGACTATTCTGTGTATATTTAAACGTCGGTGTTTTCCGAGGAGGAAAGATATCCCTGGACGCCGGAGGCCTAACCCCGTTTACACCGCTATTTTGCAGAAGAGGTAAGGAGTAACTAGTTAGTGTTAATAGCAGAGAAGGGTTGCCATTTTTTTAAAGTTTAGTGAGATTTCTTTAAGTTTAGTGAAATTTAATCATGCTGTAGAATCGATTGAGGCTCAGTCTCAGTGATTCTAAGATAAACAACTGTGCGGTTTTTCTATCACTAAAAGAATTGTATATTGCGAGAGGGATCGCTGTTTTAAAGACTTATTAGTTCTTGTTTTATATATATTGCAGATTTATACAAGCTGCTCATAGAAGAGACAAAATTTTAAGATGCAGTGCTGACAGTCTATCGTCTAAGAGGGTAGACGCAGAGTATAAACGCAAAGGTAAAGCCAAAAGCTGAGAGAGTGTACAACCCTCCTGTTTCTGAATTTGAAACATAGAGAAATTAATGTTAGTCTTACACAGTATCTATTATTATCTCTTACCTACAGAGGCGATTTATTGGCCCTTTTTCTTCTTTTCCCTACAATCCTAGAAGTATCAGGATTGGAAAGTAGGTATGTAACATTCTAGATTGACTCTGGTAATCTCGATTTAATCAGTGTGATTCTCAGGACACACGTATATATAAAATATGGTTATATTTTCGTTTTTCCTCTTTAACAGAATGATCCTGGGATTCTAGAGGGATGCCTAATAGAGAGATTAATATATCCTCTGATATGGGTTTTTAAGGTTTGGCTGCCTGCGATCCATTTGGTTGTATCTAATATTACTACAACAGGTAATTTGATTTTCCCATTGGAGTATTTTCTCTAAAAGCAATAGTGGAAAGCCATATGACCAATCACTATTTACATTTAAGATGGAGATACTGGTTCCATCAAATTATTATCATAATTATAGATATTGTGTGATAGAGATGCATGTTGTTGCATGATTGAAGGATTGAATGTTTCACCAGGATATAAACACTGTTTTTATGATCTATAATGATTTTTTAATTAAATTGATTCCTGCACACCTTTTCATGGGCTAACTGTGATTTTAATTATGTTTTTGTGATTGTATATAGATTGTAAACTCCTTGTGGGAGATACTAATTCTTGTCCTGAGGAAGGTGGTGTTTTAAACAGAGATACCCACCGAAACGTGTCGACGCAAGAGAAAGAAGGCGCACTGTAGATTGTGGAGACATTTTGTTATTCTCATGGATTGAGTTCTTCATATACAAATGTTTTATGTATAACAAACGATCTAGATCTAGTGTTTGTGCCTTCAATTTTGACAAGAAATCATCTTTCTTGCAGGTTCTTCCCACTTCATAATGTATTTGTCTGTATCTTTCGAAAAAATAATGTATTTTTTTAAATGTTGATGAATTTTGTGTATTTGATTTAGTGAATAATTCATTGTATTTGATCAACCTAAAAGGTCTTTTTAGATAAAAAATAAAAATATTTTAATGTTGGCCTTTGAAGGTGGGTGTGTTTTGTTCTGGTGAGAGATTGTTGAGAATGTGTAGGTTTGCCTGGTGATTTAGCTGCCCAAAGGGGATTTTTATTTGGAACTACGGTTTAATTGGTGCCCTACTCCTTTGGTGTTTAAGGGGCCCCTCTCGTTCTTTTTTTGTGTGAAATGTACGCGGTGCACAGGGGTTCAGGTTGCACGGTCCCCACGAGGGATACTGGTCTCAGAATCGCTGAGAGGTCAAATCTACCTCAGGGACCTTCGGGAACCCACCTCCTATGTTGCTGAAATCTTTGGAGTCCGCAGGAGCTCTGGAGATGCAAGCCGGTCAGATGCGCTTAGGTGCCTGCTACTGCAGGGGAGTAACTCCTTTACTCCAAGGGAGATTCTTCAGTCGTCCAGCGTCGTGCAGACAGTCGAAGTACTTGGTTTCTTCGTAGCAGAATCTTGTCCAGGTAAAATCTAAAGTCCTGTAGCCAGGTATCCCACTTTATACCCACGGGAAAGGGTTGGAAAGATTCTGTGGACCCTCATAGGGGAGGGGCAGGACAGAGGGGTGGCTACACCCATGTCCTTTGTCCAGTTTCGCGCCAGAGCAGGAGCTAATGGTTCCCAGAACTGGTTTGAGCTGGACTATGCACAGGGACACCAAATGTGCCCCCAGTGCAGACTTTCTGGCACTCTCAGAGTGCACCCACCCAGCCCCAATACACTAAACCCTGTCTGGGAGGTGGTCACACCTCCCTGTGACAGGATGCCTATTGTCATGCCTTCCTTTGCTCGAGCTTGGCTCAGCAGCAGGAGAACAGAATCGTGTCTGTGGCTGCCCAGGTCGAGAAAGCTGGTACCGGGTAGACCGGTGACCCACTGTGGTGGTTCTAGAAGGGTGGAATCATACCTCCCACACCAGTTACTGGTGTGGAGGTATGATTCCAAGGTGTTTGACACCAAACACAACAGGTTTCTAAGCAGCCGTTTTAAAGTTAGCATTTACCGCGAGGTTATAATGCAACTTAACCTATATGTCTGGCTGCATCACTGACAACCCCGGAGAAGGCTGCGGAGGGGCTCTGCTCATGCAGGGGCACCCTCTCAAGTAAAACCCAGCACCCTGCCTTCAGGATTGATAAGGCCTGCCAAGGGGTGACTGATAGGTTTTTAAGGGTAGTGATTTAGATAGATATAGTGAACCTATATCTAAGTAAGTGGTGCAAGCAAAAGCTTACACAGGCTGCTGTAGCAGACCTGTTGTGTCATTTTGAATGGCCTCTCATGGGTGGCATGCTTCAGCCCATGGGGGGCCTCTGGGGGACCAATGCCCTGGGTACATGGTGTACCATATACTAGGGACTTATAAGGGTACCCCAGTATCCAATCTGGAGTGTACCTAAAGTACAGACATAGCAATTTAAGGGAGAAAGCAGATAGACTGGGGTCCCGATTAGCAGGATCCCAGTCAGACTAGTCAAAAACCAGCAAAACACCAGGAAAAAAGTGGGGGTAACCATGCAGTCAGATCCTACCTTCCTACACTAATCACATGCTATAGAAGCACCCCTCACATACTAACAGTCCACACAGACAGCACTCCCACACCCATCAGAATAGCAGCCACACACTCCCAGAAACACACACATGCCCTCACAGATTAAAATTCACCAACAGCAGTCACAGCCCTCAAGAGTAGCTATCCAAAACTACTGACCGCTCTCTCAAACCCCTCACATACTAGCAATCTCACACTATCAACAGCATTCTCATTTCCCTCACAGACTAGGAGTCACCTACTACTGACAGCACTCTCCCGCTTCTCACTGAGTAGCTGTCTCACACCACTGACAGCACTCTCACATTCCTCACAGGCAAGCAGTCACACACTAACCATATATCCTGAAGCACTCGCACACCCCTCACAGGCAACTAGTCGCTCACTACCAGAAGCACTCACACACCTCATAGGTGAGAAGCTATACACTACCAGTCGCAGCTGCTGTTGGGGCAAAGTGTCAGGGCGGGGGGGGGGGAGGGGTCTAAAACAAAAATTAAATTTAAAAAAAAGTACCTGAATCCTGCCGCATTGCTGCACTTCTGGCTCCACTGCAGGCAGGCCCAGCCTGCCCTGCGGCCAATCCTGACGCTGCTCTCATGTCATGAGAGCAGCGTCAAGATTGGCCTGAGCACCCTTGATTTGCGCTCCCAGGGAAACTGGGAGCCTGTGCCTGCTGTCTCCAACCCGGCAACGCAGCTCGGGTTGGAGACATCTTCAGTGCGTATGATGGTTTGGCCGGCCTCATACGGCCGGCCAAACCGCCATGCACACTGGAGGCAGTGCCCACCACTCCCCCTCAGTGCCTGTCATCCCGTGGCACCGCCTCCAAGACTACAAGATAAGAGAAAAATAATACGATAATAAACATGGTTCATTATTGTTATATTTTCCAAGTTTTGCAGCTGCTACTGCTGGCTGTGGTGGGAGGGTTGACGCTCCTCTGCCATAGCAGAGGAGCTGCCGCTGCACTCTACTGATATCCGGAAGCACTTTCACACCCCTCACAAACCAGCAGAAAAGCCAGTAAGTCCGACTGATAACTGAAAGTGTATCTTTTTTTTAATTATGAGTTTCAGTGTGTATTATGGTAGATGGGCGAGTGGGTTAATGCAAGAATGAGTCAATGGGTGGATGAACAGATACATGAGTGAAAAGATGAGCTACTGAGTACATGGTTGATGACTGACTGAATGCCTGGATGAATGGATGAGTGCCTTCATGGATGAAAACATTCGGCTACCTTCAGTAATAAGCCACACATATTGACTTGACAATGTTTGATCAGATGGTGAACAATATGCTTGGACATGCCTGTTCCAGGCCTGAGGTGCTGAGGGTGAGTACGTTTTTGCAAACATAAAACATGACCACAAGAAGTGAAACTGAGATCCCATTCAAAGGTATTATCGGAAAACTGATTCGATACCCCCATTGATTTCCTACGGAACCTGTGTGCATTCTGCAAAACACACTGTTTGTTTTCTTGAGGGAAGTGAGTTATGTGCACGGTAAGAGAAACCAGATGGTTAGGAATGAGAAAATTAACCCCTCCTACTACCGCACAAAGACGGTATGAATATTTCCACATTGCTTTTGGAAATAAGAGCCGCTCCCCACCCACACGTTGGCCATACAGTTTTCCTTTAAAAGTCTGAGGACTGGAGGCAACGCTTACTTGAAAGGGAACTGTTCTACTACAACATTGATATCATGAAATGAATGTATATACATGATGCATTTTGTATTTATGTATAAACACTGTTTTATTAAACAACCTGTTCTACCAGCCCAGTATGGCCCAGCGACTCCACTGCTGCACAAGCCATTTTTCGGGATGTGCTGAATTAGTGTCTGTTTTTTGTGACAGAGAGAGTTGAGTACGTGCAAGCAAACAGGGGCAGCACCCCAATTGAACAGTGCTGAGACCACCAAACTTACTCATATAGTTACATACATCATTCAGTGGCGGTGTCACAAACCAACCTGTGTCACTGGAAGTGGGACCCTCCTAAAAGTGTGGAAACTCAGGTTGAGCTACACCACTCATGGCCCTGCAGCTCAGTTTTGAATCCCTGCAGCACTGCCTCCACCTTTCAACGGCCTTGATGTCGATGAAAGGAGGGCCATTGGATTGGGCTACGGAACGACGATTATTTTAACTCCAACAAAGTGACAGCACTGTAGTAACAAGCACATGAAACACCCTCCTTCACCCTCAAGGAAATACTTGAGTCACACTTTAAGCTAAAGTAAACTGGGGTCAACTTTGGGGACTGACAATTGTTCTTGGGAAATGGAGGAAATGTGTTTAGGTGTCTAAGAACTCACCCAGGTTTCCTCACTGGAAAGGAAGGTGCATAGGGATGATATTAAGTTTACAGGTCAAAGCTTAAATCTGTTGAAAATGAAGTCCAAGACAACCAGATCCAGCTATGAAGCACCTCTTCATCCAGGAAATGTGTTCCAAGCATGAACGCATCTCACCATGGCAGACAACTGTATCCATGAGAAAAGCACAGCGCAAAAAGAGATCCAACCCTATTTAGAAAAGTACTAACACTCCCCAGCACACGTCATAGATCTGTGATAAAAACGATGAGTAATGCATAAACAGTAAGCACAATTTCCACAAAGATTACAGATACTCTCTGTTTCTTCTTTTTGTTCTCTTTTTTTATTTATTAATTCAGTAGGTCTTCGCAAAATGACACAGCCGACACGTGTTTCGTCGCGTACATGGGAATTAGTCCCGCGACTTTTTCAAGGCTGTATAAATACAAACACAATAACACAACTAAAGTCATGACTTGTATGCCATACGTAGACATGAATTTAATTTCAATAGCGAAAATCAGCAAAGGATATATGCCTAAGGCATGCACAAAATGGAATACGTGTACCAACTAAACTGCAAAAACCAAGAGTGGCAAAAGAAAAAAGGAAAAAGCTATCAAACGATAAGGAGGACGGAAAAGCCCAAGACGACGTGAGAACGGTGAATGCATGAAAAAATTATTTAAAAGGGACAATACCGTGAATCTGGATGCCCAATGAAACATGCAAATTCGTGAAATTGCAACTAGGTGACGAAAGAACCGTGCCTACAAAAATGTTCCCTATATAGCCCAAATCAAACTCTGTGTCATAAATACCTAAGTCTTCTCAGTATGAACTCCTGTAAGGATCAAATATGCGATAATCTAATAAGTGAAATTGTCCAAAAGGTTTTGCGAAGACCTACTGAATTAATAAATAAAAAAAGAGAACAAAAAGAAGAAACAGAGAGTATCTGTAATCTTTGTGGAAATTGTGCTTACTGTTTATGCATTACTCATCGTTTTTATCACAGATCTATGACGTGTGCTGGGGAGTGTTAGTACATTTATGGGCTTAGGCTTCAAATTAGGGGAGGTTTGTGGTTCTCCTCACCCTGCAGCACCGCCACTTTAATAGAGAACTTTAGGTTAATTCTTATGTGGATTTCTCCTGAGAGGCGCCAGAAGACCTAATACATACCACTATACGATTATTCCTATTTAGAAAAGTCTCTCATGCATACTGCAATTTTTTTTATCAAATAGAAAAACTGATTACAATGACAGACTCAGTCATTCATCCCCTACTTACCTAGGAGAGTGCCATAGAATAAGGACATGTCCAGCCATGCAGCACCTCTTCAACAAGAAGTGGTAAGAGAAGTGAGGGGCCCAATCATATAATACAGCTACATGCAGTCCAGGTGCTTAGTGAAGGGACAGATCTAACCACACAGCATTTGTTTATCTCTTTATCCAGGAGAGATGCCCAGTGTCATGAAGAATCAACCCACGCACACCAATTTATCCAGGATAAGCTGTCCAAAAGAATGGATCAATCCACAGAGCACATCATATTTGTGGAAGAGAAGTAATTCCAACCATACTGCATCCATCTTTTCAAGAGAGGTGTCCAGCAGGGCGACAGAGCCAGCCATGCAGAATTATTTAAACAGGACAGCAGCCCAGTGCAGGGACAGACCCAAACCTGCAGCATCTCTTTCTCCAGGAGAGGCTGCGAGTGTGGCAGCTGTTCCATACATCATGCAGTTCAATTAGAAAACAAATGCAACTATGCACCGAAATGGGCTGAGTGCAGGAACAGACCACCTAGAGAGCACCTTAATACCCAAACATGCAGTACCTCCTTATCCAGGAGAGGAAATATCCATTCTTAGAGCACATCTTTGTCAACAAGAGGTCCTCAACAGGTTCCACCATTCGGGACCCCTTGACCCACCGGCTGCACTCAGCACAGAGACAGGTGTAACCGTGCCCCAGCTCTTTATCAGCAGAGGTGCTTATTTCAGGCACAGACCCACCGTGCCACCACTCTATAACAGGGAGGGATGCTGAATTCAGTGACAGATCGATTCTTATCCCGCCTCTTGATGTAAAAGATGTCCTCAAAAGAGTCACGGACCTAACTGTACAGCACAGCTTTACCCATCAGAGGAGGTCTGTGTAGAGATGGGGGCACACAATATCTGCTTATTCAGGAAGCATTGCTTGCCTAGACAACATTAGAATATCCGCTTACCTGGAGAGGCACTTCTTAGGCAGGCCCTGCTGAGAAGTGCCAGTACTGCCACGTTGAATGAATAGCAGCCCTACACCCCACAGACAAGTGCTGATGGGATCTCATTCAAAGAAGAGCTTGTCTACTGAAAAAATATCTGCTACAGGCCATTAGAAGTTTGGTAGCCTTGCTAAAAGTTCCAGTACTAGCCAATTAAAAATATAACAGCCGATGCTTTACAGTGCGGATACTGTTCCATTAAAAGCCAGAAGCCCTTCTGAACGAGCTGGGATTGCCTCATGAGAGTATTTTAGTCCTAATGAGTGCTGTTAGTCAAGTACAGTAGCCCTGCTAACAAGATACTTACAGTGATAATAGCAGTAAAGCAGCCCTGCTGAGGAGGATTGCACTTCAAAGTATAGCAGCTCTGCTTAGAAGTGCTAGTATACTCCAATTTTAAGTGTAACAGACCTGCTTGAATACGCTGCTACGGTAGAAAGTAAAAAATGGCCTTTTGAGTAGTGCTGTTAGTTTCCGGCACAGTAATGGTCACCATTTCACATTTACCCTCTCATGATGGTAAAAAGATGTTCAGTCCCCATGGTCATTCAAACCTTGCCCTCTCTGCTGAGACTGCTAACAGGTGGAAGAAACCTCTTGCCATGCACAATCTGTAAGCAGATCTCTATGTTCAAATACAGAAGCCGTGCAGTATAAAAACTGAGCCCAATATATTTGCTTTGCCAAGGCACATTCTGTTTTGCACTTATCTGCCTCTCCTTCCGCTCTCTTATCTGCCAGTTTTAGGAGCGCTCTGAGGCAGGGATTTTCTAATAGAAACTGGAAATTTGCATTCCTCACTTCAGGCACCTTGAGGGAAATCACGCTGTTGGGGAAGGGTTTAACGAGGAACAACGAGGGGAGGCAACCATGATCTGAGGAGCCGGCTGGGGGAAAGGTGGCAGTGTGGCTGGAAGGTTCTTCTCAACACCCAGGAAATGTCAGCAGATTAGAAGGTCCACATCTCTACCTGATCAAAACATGGATGATGTTGAACACATCTCACCAAGTGCGCTGCACATAACCAAACACGGAAACTCTCTCACAAACACACATAAACCTACTCTCTTTCACACACACTCCCTTTCTCTGGCTTCCACTCTCATCCTCGCTTCTTTCTACGTCTGTCTCTTCCTTTTCTCTCTTGTGCTATCTTCCACTCCCTCTTCCTTTCTCTTTCTCTAGCCACTCTCACTTTCTCTCCCTCTGGCTCCCGCGTTTTCTCCCCGTTTCCCCTTATCCTCTCCACCTCGCTCGCCCCCCCCCCTCTCCCGATCCCCTTATCTCTCACCATCTCGTTGACTCTTCTTCTTTCTGTCTCACTCCATTTCAGTCCCTAGCTGCCCCACTCTTGTGGTAGAGAACGGGAAAAGGAACAATGCTTAGAATCGTAAAATATTGCCTTCCAAAATTGAGAGCGCTTAAAAATATTCTGAATATCATTATTACGTGCTATTTCAAAGATGTGGAACCTTCTTTTCTGCCTGAAAGCGCCTAGAGGCGCTCCGGTTTGCAGGTGCCGTGTCACTAAAGTATCCTCATTCACCCATGCGTGGGTGGTGGCCTCTGGCCACTGTAGCAAATGAGTCCTCCTAACTGTCCCTTCCCTCGTCTCCCCTCAGAAGGCTCGGGGACCCTGCAGACAAGCGTTTGAGAAGAGGCTCTTTGTGTACCGTGTTTCATTGTCCCAGCACCCTGTCCTCCTCGGCTCCTCCCACATCTGTTTATTCCCGCCACCTGTAGGTATCACGCGCCACTCATCTGTCGGTACGCGCAGGATTTGTTCTTGAAATGCGCGCACATGAAATGCACCCGAACACAAACGCGTTCTCCTCAAGTGGGAGCCGCCGCGGACGGCACTTGGAGAAGGTGCTGTTGATTGGTACCTCTCTCAGAGCCTCCGTCCATCCTCCCCCCCCACCCCTCCTTCTCTCTAGCCCCTCCCTTCTGCCTATCCACACGCAGGGGCTGGTTTGATTGGACGGTCCCTGGGCCATGTCACTAAGGGAATATGAATAAATAAAGAGCAGGAGAGCGGAGACGCGCTCAGGCAGACACCACCGGACCGGAGAGCTGAGCGGCGGACACCAGTGCAAACTGGGCTTCACACCTGCTTGTCCATCTCGGACGTCGAGTGAGTGAGCTTGGCGCTTTGAATCGCTTCTGCGAGCTGCCCGGCTGAGGGCAAGAAACCGGCTCCAAAGACCACACCTGTCTCCAGAGCCTTTGAAGTTCTGAAGGTCTTCCAAGGAGACCCGGCGCTATGTCCCTGGAGGTGAAAGAGAAGAACCAGGTCCGCCTGGTGTTCCTAGGGGCGGCAGGGGTGGGGAAGACGTCCCTGATCCGCCGCTTCCTCCTGGACACCTTTGAGACCAAGTATAAAAGGACGGTGGAAGAGCTGCACAGCAAGGAGTACGAGGTGGGCGGCATGACCATCACCATTGAGATCATGGACACCAGTGGCAGCTACTCCTTCCCGGCCATGAGGAAACTCTCCATCCAGAACAGCGACGCCTTCGCTTTGGTGTACGCCATCGACGATGCAGAGTCCTTGGAGGCCGTGAAGAGCCTTCGTGAAGAGATCTTGGAGCTCAAGGAGGACAAGCTGGTCCCCATTGTGGTGGTGGGCAACAAGGTAGACGCCGAGGAGGCCCGCCAGATTCCCACTGAGGAGACGCTGTCGCTGGTCGAGCTGGAGTGGAACAACCGCTTCGTTGAAGCCTCAGCCAAGGAGAACAAGAACGTGCTGGAAGTATTCAAGGAGCTGCTCCAACAGGTCAACCTGCCCAGCCGCCTGAGCCCTGCCCTGAGGAGAAGGAGGGAGACCATCCCCAAGGAAAACCTGCTGAGGCCGCCTATGAACAAGACCAACAGTTGCAGCATCTGTTGAGCCCAGGGCTGGGCACTCGACAGACAGAACTGCTCTTAGGGACCGATATGAGAACAATTCACGCCCTGACTCTTTAAGACTTGAGGAATATTCGATCAAAACAAAGACCCTGCAAGTGAGATTGTGCACTATTCAGTGCCATGATGGGCTCATCCTGGGATAGGAGCACAGCGGGCGCACCTGGGACCAGTCACAGACTTGGTTGTAGCCTATACTCTGCTCTGATAACCTCCTCTTTCAGGACCCTTGACAGCATTTCGAGCCAGACTCTGCTCTAAATGGTTTGACAGTACACCTGGTGAGGCCTATTCTTTAAATCCCAAATTCAGGTTTACCCCAGGCTCTTTCCGAACCCTCCGCCAAGTCGCTTTCCCAGACCTTGATAGCATTGTGAGCCTCACCTTCTCCCTGAAACTGACAGCTTTTCCCCTCAGTCGCTTCCCTAACTTTGACAGAGCACATTGCCAGTCCTGTTCAACAAACCTGACGGCTGAGCATGGCAAGCTTCTTCACCAAACCTTGTCAGTACCATGAGCAAGCCCTTTCATCAACCCTATCAGCATTTTGAGCAAACCTTTGTCCTAAAACTCAAAAACATATTTCACCTCTGGACCTTCCCATGCTATCACTACGATTTTGTGCCAAGCTTTCTTCCCCAGTCCTCACCAATACACTCGGCTAGGCCTCTTCCATAAAACTTGGAAGAATTTTGAGCCAAGCATCTTCAATAAAGTTCAACGATTTTGACAGGCTTTTCCCTAACTCTCCATAGAGCATATTTCTCAGTCTGCCCTCCACACATTGTAAGAAGATTGTGCCAATCCTCCTGTGCCAAGTCTGCCCCCCATATCATACTGTGCCATGCCTTTCCCTGAAGCATTCTGTGCCAAACCTGTTCCCTAAACCTCGACAACCAGCGGCGCAGCAATTGTGCCATGGACCCCAATACTAACAAGGTAAATTCCGCCATTACATGGCAGTAAAAACAGCTATAATTGGGGTACGGCGGGCTCCTCACATTTATGGGCCTCTCACATTTATGGGCCCTGGTGCCACTGCACCTTCTGCACTATTAATAACGATGCCCCTGTCGACAGCATCCTGAGCCAGACCTCATTCCCAAACATCGACAACATCCCGATCTATGTCTTTCCCCCAACTTTGACAGTACAATGAGCCATATCTTTCCTCAAACATCCACAGCCATCCTGAGCTAAGACTCGGCCCTAAACCTCGACAGCATCCTGAGGCACGCCTTCCCCAAACAATGGCAGCACCCTGAGCCACGCCTTCCCCCAAACAATGGCACCACCCTGAGCCACGCCTTCCCCCAAACAATGGCACCACCCTGAGCCACACCTTCCCCCAAACAATGGCACCACCCTGAGCCACGTCTATCACCAAACAGTGACAGCACCCTGAGCCACGCCTTCCCCCAAACAATGGCAGCACCCTGAGCCACGCCTTCCCCCAAACAATGGCAGCACCCCGAGCCACGTCTATCACCAAACAATGACCGCACCCTGAGGCAAGCCTCTTCCCTAAACCTCGACAGCATCCTGAGCCACGCCTTCCCCCAAACAATGGCAGCACCCTGAGCCATGTCTATCACCAAACAATGACCGCACCCTGAGGCAAGCCTCTTCCCTAAACCTCGACAGCATCCTGAGCCACGCCTTCCCCCAAACAATGGCAGCACCCTGAGCCACGTCTATCACCAAACAGTGACAGCATCTTGAGGCAAGCCTCTTCCCTAAACCTGGACAGCATCCTGAGCCACGCATTTCTCCCAAACAATGGCAGCACCCTGAGCCACGCCTTTCACCAAACAATGACCGCACCCTGAGGCAAGCCTCTTCCCTAAACCTGGACAGCATCCTGAGGCACGCGTTTCTCCCAAACAATGACAGCATCATGAGCCACGCCTTTCCCCCCAAACCTCCACAACATCCCTGGGTACACCTTCCCCCCAAACCTCCACAGCAGCCGAGAACCCCCTTCACTAAACCTCCACAGCATCCTGAGGCAAGTCTCTTCCATAAACCTACACAGCAACCTGAGTCACGCCTTTCACCCACACCTCAACAACATCCCGAGCCACGCCTCTTTCCCAAACATCAGCAGCATCCTGACCCTTGCCTTTCACAAACCTCCACAGCATCCCGAGCCTCAGCAGCATCCTGAGACAAGCCTCTTCCTTAAACCTAGACAGCATCCTGAATCACGCCTTTCACCCACACCTCAACAACATCCCGAGCCACGCCTCTTTGCCAAACATCAGCAGCATCCTGACCCTTGCCTTTCACAAACCTCCACAGCATCCCGAGCCTCAGCAGCATCCTGAGCCACGCCTCCCCCAACACCTCAGCAGCATCCTGAGCCACGCCTCCCCCCACACCTCAACAACATCCCGAGCCACAACCCGCCCCCACACCTCAACAACATCCCGAGCCACACCCTCCCCCACACCTCAACAAGCCACACCTCCCCCACACCTCAACATCCCGTGCCACACCTTCCCCCACACCTCAACAACATCCCGAGCCACACCTCCCCCCCACACCTCAACATCCCGAGCCACACCTCCCCCCACACCTCAACAACATCCAGAGCCACGCCTCCACCCCACCCCCCACACCTCAACAACATCCCGAGCCACACCTCTTTCCCAAACATCAACAGCATCCTGACCCATGCCTTCCACAAACCTCCACAGTATCCCGAGCCACGCCTTTCCTCCAGACCTCAACAACATCCCTGGGTTCACCTTTCCCCAAATCTCTGCAGCAGCCGAGACACGCTTCTTTCCCAAACCTCCAGAGCATCCTGAGGCGAGTCTTTTCCATAAACCTCCCCAGCATCCTGAGCCAAATCTTCGCCCCAAATCTCGACAGCATCCCGGGACCCGTCTCTTTCCCAAACCGCAGCAGCATCCCGAGCCATGCCTTGCCTCTAACCTTGACAACATCCTGATCCGCGCCTTTTCCCTAAACCGCGACATAATTTTGATCCAAGCCTCTTGAATAAAATTCGACAGTATTTAGAGTGAACCCTTTTCTCTTAAGCGTGACCCCATTTATGGGGTCCTTTGATGCACTTTGTTGTTTGTTCTGTTGGAAGCACTGTCGGCATTTGTCTCTGTTGGTTTTATACTTTGCCGAGAGAGGTTGGTGTTGTTTTTTCTATGTGCCATGTTCAATAAATGATGTGCTAAGAAGTAAAGAGGGTTGAAGATGTTCTACCGATGTGTAGCCCCGCCCTGCGGGATGAGAATCTGGGCTGGAGGGGGCCAGAGGTCCCTTTACGATGATGTGGATGGCCTGGAAAAGCGTGTCTGTGTGTGAAGGGATGGTGGACGCAGGTGAAAGGGAGAGCATCTGGGATTTTAAAGCCCCTACACTGCAAGGAGCAGGCAGTGAGCAGCGCCCCTGCACCTGTCCAAATGTGACCCCGGGTACCACGGGGAGCCAGTCTGCCGCCTGATGGGGAAAGAGTGCCCTCTTTAGACTCCTCCTTCCCCGGGGGCTCTTTGTCCGTCTGTCTGCGCACCTGTAATCCGTCTCGCCGTTCTACCTGTCTCTATTACTCAGCTCAGCCAATCTTAATATCCACCGTCTCAGTCACTCTATTTATAGATTTGCTTTTCACCGGTCATCTTCATGTGCCCTCTGTCAGTCAACTTGTCAGCCGCCTGCCTGCCCCTGAAACCTCCGCGTTACATCGGTCTATCTAGTCTGCGTCTGCCAATTAATCTATCTGTTCACCTGTCAATCATCCAGCCTGCCTCTATCATCTGTCCACCAGTCTCTCGGTCTCTGCTGTCAATCACTTCATCCTTCAATCTGTCTTTGTCAATGTACTCATCAAACTTCCTGTCCCTGTTGTCATCCTGTTCATCTGTCACTGGATCGATCTGCCTGGCTCTGTTGTCAATCTATTCACCTGGAAATCTCGCACGTTATGAGCTTGTTCGACAATGTTCCTCTCTGTTCTTCCTCTTCCAGGTCCATACACACATCTATCCACACTTTCACCTCCCTCCTATACCTTCCTTCCAATCTCTTTACCTTTCCATCCACCTGCTCCTATCGGCCTCCTCTCTCGCGCGGGGGTGTGGATGGATAAACATGTAAACAGCTGGATGGGAGTTGAGATAAACAGATGGACGGAAACACGGACGCAGAAAGATTGACAGCGCGTGATCATTTCTGGCGTGGCGCTGTACCCATACTCACCGGGCGTGAGTTTAGCTGGCATTGACGGGGCGCTGGACACCCCGGTGGGATTAGAGCGGGTATGGCTTTTGTGCGGGGCAATGATCTGAGCTCATGTAGATGTGTGTGGGGAGGTGGGGGTCTTGGTTGGCACACCCGAGAGGCTCGAGTCGGCGTGTTCTTTCTTCTCTCCGAGGTTGTGGATCTAACTCTATACCTTTAAACAGATTCTGGAACTGCGCCTCACTTCTTGGCTCTACCCAGAGTACCTCATCCGCCTGTGCGTTCTTCCTCAAGTAACCTCCACCCCACACACACACAAGCTCCTCTCCCGGTCTGGTTGCCCGACAGCTGGAAGTGACCTGGTGCCTGGCTCAGAGTTACGCTCCTGACTGGCCGTCTGCAAATCACGAGCGAGCGAGGTCCGAGGCTGCTCAAATCTGAAGCAGGTATTAAACTGCTATGTACAGCACGGAACCTTTCGGTTCACCAAGGAGTGCCTAGAGGCCATTCACTTGGTGTTATTGTGCTATGCAGGACTCGCTCACACTGTCCGCTTATCCCTTGAGCTTGCCCGCCTGGTTAGTAAGTTATCTGTCCCTAGTGGTCAGTCTGCACCCCTTTGTAATACTTGCACAATGTCTCTATGTATTCCACAATCTACCTCACTCGCACATTCATTCACTCACTCTTTCGAGCAGTCCAAGATCCTAGATGCACAGAACAGGTTAGCCACCACAAACAACCCGAGCCGGATTCACAAAAATCATCGCGTGCGAAAGCCGAAGCGGCGCTTTGCGAATTCGCAACAGTGCATTAGTGCATGTCCCCTTTTGTTATCCCATGTTAGTGGCAAGGGGCGTTTACTCCTCCTTTCGCGTCACAGAGTTATGAACAAGTGCTTTGAGACTGCTTCTGCATTCTCAAAACATGGGAAGGTTACCGGGTGCCAAGGGTAGATGATCGTTCAGAGTGTAAGATGTGAGCGTCTGACCGGTGTGTTCAGGCTGTGAGCATCTGGGTAAGCAAACGGTGGACCCAGGGTCGAACCCGGGCACTAAAATAAAAGTGGCCCCCATTACCGAATCATATAGGTAAAAAAGTAAAGTGGCCCACATTTGGAAATATGACAGTTTGAACGCACAGGCGTTTTGCAAGGTATGGAGATTGTACACATTTGTGCTTGCTGCAAGCAATGTTTATTATAATACCAGAGAAATCACATAAAAACCGACCCGCCAGACTATAAAAGAGGCTAACAAACTTTCAAAGAACGGGCTCACACACTGACCTATCGGACGAGTCCTTCAGGCAATGCCAGATTGCCCTATATGCCAGTCTGACCCTTATTGTCCCTTATACCTATCCTTTCTCCCACATGTCCCTTTCGCATTGTGAGTGACAAAGGGCGTATACAATTGCAAAACCTCATGCTTTGCAATTTTACTTGGTATTCGTCCATCGCATCCCTGGCATGCAATCTCTGGGTCGCCAGACAGATTCAGGCCTCTCTCAAAAATCTGTCCCCGTTGGTCCGTGCTTTCCTTCCACAATCTCCATCAGGCTGCTCTCACCAATCCCAGGATGCTTGTTTCCGGTTCAGGGAAGATCTGGCTTGGCAGTTCAGTCTGGACTGTTCCCATGAGGCACAGGGTAAAGACTGATTTGCATATAGCTGTGTCTGAACTGGGGTGGCGAAGTGAGCTAAAGAATGATGATGGATTCAACCCAGATCTGTGACTGGGGGGTGAGTGTCTGAAAAGTTTGAGCGCTCCGTCCATCATCTCCTTGTGTTTGCTTTGCTCTCACACACTGTCCACCTATCCCAGTGCCAGTATCCCCCCTTATAACCCAAATTCTCCTATGCCCACCTGCCCCCAGCACTGTTTTGGCTGTATTACCGGCAATTAAGTTTGCCACCAAACAAGTATTTTACCAGCCTGGCCTGTACTTTTATGTCCGTGCAGTGAAAAATTGGATAAACAGTGAAATCTGGTATTTTTTTCCTTTTGAAATATAAACCTAAACAAGCTTTGGGGTGATTCGTCAAGCGGGTGCTGAGAAAAAGTGGGGGTCGCAAATGACCATTTTCCCCATTAAGTTTTCCAAAGGAAATTTAGACACAGCTCCAGACCAAATGCATGAACGGATTTACACTAAATTCGGCAGAAAGCTAGATATTGGTCTATTAAGCGTGATTTTTGTGATTTGGTGTAAATATATTCAGTAGTTTTTAAGAAGTTAAGCCTCAAAAACTTTGCATACATAAAGTTGTGGACGATCCGCAGAGTGACAGATTTCGTGATGAGATCTGATTGGCTGCCAGCACATAAACAACGATGTGGCGGCAGCCATCTTCTGACTCAGGACTCAGTGTAGAGTCCTAGAAAAAGCATGAAATAAATCAATATGGTGAATAGAGTAGAGATACCCTGCTCCCCTGGGCCTGGTGGTGGTGGCAGGGGGGGGTGTAGGGAGGGAGAGTCCCAGAGTCCCCATGCCTCTGGGGGCCAAAAACATTTTTTTTGTTTACATTTTTCTGCAAATTTGCAATAGATCCACGAATTCTCGCTTGGGAAAAAAAACAGGGTGGGCCAGGTCCCAGGCAATGCTACACATATATGTTTTGGGGCGGGGCACATTGGCTCCCTCCCTGAACCTCAAGGGGGACCATATCCCCTGGATAATAATAATGGGCCATGGGGTTAATAATGAAGAGGAGAGGTGTGTGAAACCTTCCCCAAGCTTCTCTGAGACACTGGGTCCCCACCCCCCAGGGCCAATTGAAAATTTAAGGGGAGGTGGGCCCAGGAACCACATCAGCCCAGGGCTAAAATTATTTAAAAGGGGGGGGGGGTTCACAACCCACCTCCATTAGCCTTGTAAGGCCCTGGACCTCATTCCTTGGGACCGCTATTTTAAAAGGGGGAGGGGACACATGGACCCCCTTCCTGAGCCTAAAAAGGCCCAGGGACCCCATCCCCCTGAGGCCAGCTCCATTGTTGAGTCCACCCTGGGACACAGTTTCCTGCCGTCCAGTTCGCGGGCAGTAAAAAAAAGTGTGTGCTCCCACTAGACGGGATCTGCGAAAGTGCTCCTGCTGGGTAAGAACACACATTTGTTTCCCTGTCAGCGCTCTTGTGGGCAGGGAAGCAGAGATTACTCCCACCCGGCGGGAGCAGAGAAGAACAACCTGCTCCTGCCCGGCAGGAGCGAAGCCGTTTCCCACTGCAGCCAAGATGAGTGAATGTAGGAAGTCAATAGTGCTGTGGGGGCCCTAGGGCTCTCCCCATAACCCCCAATGTTCTGTGATGTGGGTGGGTACCTGGGCACACCCCTACAGCCCCATGGGCAGTAAAGGCTTGAGGAGGGTTCTTGCAAGCCCCCTCTGCGTCAAAATTCAATACGGGCCCACTGGATGGGGTCGCTGAGGCTTGTAAAGGTTCAGGGAGGGGGACAGCATGCCCCCTCCCCTTAAAGAAGAATACGGCCTGGGGGGATGGGGTCCCCAGGGTCTGTAAAGGCTCAGAGAGGGGGACATTACACCCCCTTCCCAATAATTTCAAATAAAAAAAATAAAAGGAATTGCTGGCTCCCTCTGGTACCTAGCATGGATGCTGGCATGGGAGCTGGCAGGGCCACGGGGGCTCTGGGACTTCCCCTGTAGACCCCAACAAAAAATAAACCTCTAGCTCTCCCAAGTGGGCAACAGGACACCCCCCAAAAAAATATGAATAATAAATGAGCGCCAGGAACTGCTTATTTATTATTCACTGCCCCTTGAAGAGCGCTCCATAATGCCCGGCAATGCCTCTTTAAACCTTTTTTTGGACCTTAGTGATGTCCCCAGAAGGGGCAGGGCGACCACCAAGTATTTTATTTATGATGTACTCCCTGCAACACCCTGACCCCAGCAACATGAAAAAAAAAAACCAGTAGATTCCTGGGTCATTAAATCCATGACCCTTGGGGGAGCTTACTTTTTTTTCTAAAGCACTCCTAGCTGGAGCTCTATATTCTTCAGCAGGAGTGCAGAGACCCTTTGTGGTGGTGCTCTGGCTGCATTTTGCAGCTTGAAAAATGTTAAACAAAGACTTAAAGACATGCTGGTGTTTTTTAATTAAACGTTATCACATTTTTATCACAATCACTTTTATTAAACATTGCACTTTGTGAATTGTTGAAATATACAGTTAATTGTAATTGTCATTTTTAACAAACACAATGCATGTGCTTTTTAGGTCTCGCAGACCTAGCGCTGGAGCGCGCATGCGCTCCTCGCTCTGCGAGGCTTATTGTAGTCAAGAAGATTTCAGAAGGGGACTTGAAGCCCCGCCCATAATTCCCATTGGCTGGCGTCATCATTTATGCTAAACGCTGGCCTCCGATTGAAAACAAGGCTTTTTTGTTACCGCCCTGTCTCCTGTTGTGTCCTGCGAGACACGTTCTAGTGTCTCGACAGGCACAGAGTTAGAAGCCACTCCCCTATGGGAGTGGGCACACTTGCACCCCCACACGCATCCCTCACAGGCATCACGTGTGACGTGAGCCTGCTAATAAAGGGCCCGGGTGCACGTGCTCGTGGCCAGATATACCCTGTAACTACCAGTGTCTGAGTCACGTCCTTCTAGAATGCATGAGGGCCTAGGGCCTAGGGCCCTGCACCAGACATTACATTGGCGACGAGCGGGATAATCCCGCGTGTGCAGCCGCCTTTTGAAGGTGGAAAGGGGGACAGTGTGTCGCCCGTGTCATGGGCACCCCTGCAGCAGGTGGCAATCATCGGAGGACCCGCGGGACGAGTGAAGAGCACCAGGGTGGAGGTGAGCCGGCTGCGGGAGCCCACCCCGCATCGATGACCCTGCTGCTGCAACATCCAGCACTGAAGTGAGCCCCGTGGCGGTAGTGACGCAAGGTGCGCGAGGCGGACTGTCAAGATGCCGCGCCGCCGCAGACTGCCAAGAGAGGGAGTAGGCTGGATCACTGATCGGGCGCGAGGTGAGCCCATGGTGGCGACAAGTGCCAGGTCGCACGAAGCCCCGCAAAGTTAGCGGAAGCGGCCCGTAGCTGACAGGAGAAGCGCCGGTGCCACAGCAGACCAGCGAGACCTGTCTACAGCAGTGCCGAAAGAGACATTGAAGCCGTGCGGGGGCTCACCCGCATCGTTCGCAACGACCAACTGGGCAGAAGGTGAGCCATGACTGCTGGACATCGGGGGCAGCGGAGAGAGCCCAATGAGGGGAGGACAAAGTGGAGCAATGGCCCGTCTCCCCCTACCACCCGTGAAGAACACTGCCCCATAGTGAAGTAGGTGCCGGAGTCTCAGTGCAGCAGTCCCATGCCCCCCTCTGCCCGTGCAGTGTGAGAACAGAGTGAGGCTGCTGCAGGCGGGTAGAGCCCAGAAAAGACAGCTTGCGGCCCGCACGCCGATCGGAGCGGCCAGCATGAATGAGGCGAGACCCCCATTGGAGTGAGCTGACATGGGGTGGAGTGCCGTGTGAGCGGCCGTAAAGCTAAAGTGAGCGGGTGGTCCGTTGTGTTGCAAGGACCCCGCTTACAAGGGGCAAGCGCAGAGAAGCAAGGCCGTAGGAGCACGAGAGAAACGGCCCGCCCAGATAGCAGGATTTCTGTGTGTTTTCACCCTCCCTTCCTGCACTGACTGAACTAAAGAAAAGAAAACGTACCGGGAGAAGGGAGGAGATGCGGCAGGTGAAGACTGTGTCACTGCGCAGCCACGTCATGGCTCCAGAGCACCGAGGCCGCAGCAAACGCACAGTTGCTGAAGCCGATCCTGGCACCAATCCTGTGAATGCATCCCAGGCAGCAGTCACTGACTGACAGAAGCCTCTGCAGCTCGGTGGGCATCGAATTGTAGAGAAGGCAGCACCTGCCACGCATTGCCCTCCATGTCCGTTGCCCCAACGAGGCCTGCGTGGGCAGGACAAACTGCAGCACCACGGAACCGAGCGAAGTTCCAGAAAGAAGGTAAAACGACCACGGACTGCAAGAGTTAGCCCTGCAGTGCCACCTAGTGGACATTGAGCGGTACTGCACCCGCTAAACAGCATACAGTGTGACAGAATGGATACACAGCAAAGTCTGCACTAAAGGCAACAGGAGATGAACGGGCAGGAAGGCAAAGGTGTGACAAGATGAGGTGTATGCAACACAGGGACAGCTGTTGCAGCCCAAAGTTAATGGTGAGGATAGTGACAGACACCACCCCAAGACATTGTCATTCAATTGTGAGGGGGAAGGAAGCAAGTCTCACTCAGCACGAGAAACAGGAGGCACTGGGCAGTCGAGAGATACAAGAAGAAAGACTGCCAGGACATGTGGAGACTGCAAAAGGAGAAGTAGCTCCATCTGAAGATGTGGCAAGGAAAACACAACACTGCGTACAGCACTGGACAAGAAAAGAGAGCAGGTGCCCACACCTACTGTACAGATCACGGTGCAGCTCAACCACCAGAAGAGGAAAGAGTGGGAGACACTGAGCGCTGCCAAATGTCACAGCAATAGACTGATCAAGACAGTGCCACATGCCCCCATGGGATGCCTGTCAGGTTGACAGAGAGAGACTGCTCACTCTACCGAGAGCCTGCACGAGGCCCGCATACGCACTCGCCACGCAAGGTCAAGCCAAAACAGGGGGCCCAAAGCAGCAATGCCAACGACCGCTACCACCAGCAAGTATGGAGGATCTACAAGATACCAACGTCTCAAGGTGGCCATCCCTGCAGAAAGGAAAAGAAATGCTGGTGCAGAAAGCGTGCCATCAGCGGCGGACCAACGCCACCCCAATTGAGAAGCGCGCGCCAGACGCCCCTAGCGGTGAACGACTAACACCGCAGGGAGGACCAGCAAGCACGCGAGGTGCCAGACGAGGGCACCCAAACAGACGACGAAGAGGGCACCGTCCAAGGTGTGCGCCACATGCACTCCGAAGCGCGCCAACAGGGGTCAATGCCCAGGAAGGAGGGAGACCTCTCTAAAAAGAAGCACTGCTGAAATCAGCAGGGAGATCCCATACATCTCCACAGCAGCAACAGCAACGGAGCCCGGAAGGGGCCAAACGCAGCACAGTGTCCTCCCTCACACTGCCGCAAGCAGGAGTCATCAGTGACCCATGGCTGACGAGAGGAGAGTCGCACACTTCGAGTGGCCAACCACTACACTAGATCCCTACCGCCCGTGGAAGCCCTTCCCTGGAGAGGGAACACCCAGAGTAGGAGCGTCAAGAAGCTGCCGGAAGAAGAAGCACCCGAAGTGAGGGGCTGCTCGCCACGCAGCAGAGAAGAGCGACTGAAGGTTCGCCTGAGTGGTCCGGAGACCATTGAAGTTCAACCGCCCTGTTGGCCGGGTAAGAACATGGTGCATGTCATTGCACCCGGAGAAGAAGCTGAAGAAGATTGGAAATCGTGTCACCCAGAAGAGCTGGACAGACGCAGGTGTGTCAAAGACAAAGAGAGGAGAAGCACGGGGACTCATAGCACCACAAGACAAGAACACCTCCAAAGACACCAGACAGCCACCAAGGCGGACCGACGGCCCTGGCGACAGCACTAAGGGAGAACCACACATAAGCCTCAGCAAGCGCAAACCGCGTTGCTCCCATCGCTTCACAGTGAGACCGTCCAGCCTCGAGTGTCGGCAGTTGGAGTCGAGTGGCATCCCTGCTCCTTACCGCAAATGCCAGAGGTGCAAGACAAGACTCAGAAGAGGCAGTCACGTGGCTACGACGTCCATCCAGAAACTTCCTCTCCTAGTTAATCATCGCCACCTGTCGTCCAGGCCCCATGGCAGCTACGTCATCAGTGCCATGGGCATGACACCGCACTCCGCAAGACACGTGGAAGTGTGACCGGAGGGTCCACACCAAGAATCGGACAACCAGATGAGGTCCGAAGAGGAAGTCGTGAGTGGCAGGGCCGGACGATGAAGAAAACCCAAGCTACAACAGGAGTGAGTCCTGACACAGCGACAGCAAGGGAAGAGGGGGATAACCCGAGAAGGAACTGGCAACCGCACAGCGGGAGTCCGAGAGTAAGCCGCACAGCCTGCGCGAACCGAGTCTCAAGCTTTACGTTTCTCAGCGTGTTCATCACTCCTCCGTCATCAAAGTCCCAACAGCCCAAGAAGTCCAAGTACATGAATGCAAGTGCCTCCCCAGAGAACATGGAGGTACCTGGCCACTCCCTGCCTCAGGTGATCGACTCCAGACTAGATGCCTGCATCCATCAAGGCAAGTCGTCACCCGCCATCGTCCAGATTCACCACACGGCTGGCAATGCCACCATGCCAGTCCTCATCAAGTGCGTCAACCGACACCATCTCGAATACACATGGAGTGGAGTCCTACGCTATTGCCAAGCTAGCCAACAAGAAGACTCAGAAGCTACCTGCTAACCTGGTCTGCACCTGAACTGCGGCAGCGAGAGCATGTCCTGACCAAGACCCATACGCCCTTGAGGTTTGTGCGAGAGACTGGCTACTGGCTCCTTGGCGGTTTGCAGCTGCCCCCAGCCGGCACACACGCAGCCCCATCGCAGCCTACCTGCAGTCCTGTGGCAAGCCCGACGAAGGGCCTCCCCAGGCGGGAGAGCTGGAAGAGACATTGCCCCACCGACAGGTCACCGGACACAGCAAGACAGCCTAAGAGAGACTTCAGGCGATCCAGAAATAATCAAGTGAACTTTCACCAATGGACTCCAACCATGATCTTGACGCACCCAGTTAATGAACTATTGTTACGCACCACATACCATCCTCCACGTCAACGAAGGGAAGCTACCTGGGACCAAAGGACATGTTTCCACTGGCATGTTACTAGAGTGCAGCTGACGTCTCCAAGCAAGCGTTCGTGTCCTGAGTCACCCAGGTTAAATGATGAGTGCCCGCCGAGATCGTCCTGCTACGGCCGGAGTCACTGGTCCTGGTCTGCTGTCTTTCGGATGCCTGACCCGAGAAGCTGATGGACCCTGTGGTGTATATTTCACTGTTATTTTATCCCTACAGGTTGAACTACTGAGTTTTTATTTTTCATTAAAATTTTGGAGGAATGTTGTGTCCTGCGAGACACGTTCTAGTGTCTCGACAGGCACAGAGTTAGAAGCCACTCCCCTATGGGAGTGGGCACACTTGCACCCCCACACGCATCCCTCACAGGCATCACGTGTGACGTGAGCCTGCTAATAAAGGGGCCCGGGTGCACGTGCTCGTGGCCAGATATACCCTGTAACTACCAGTGTCTGAGTCACGTCCTTCTAGAATGCATGAGGGCCTAGGGCCCTGCACCAGACATTACATCTCCTTCTCGGCCAGCCCATCCGGACTGGATTGTTTGCTTGCGGCGTTACACAATCTCCCTTAATTAGTCAGAACGCTCTTTTTTTTTTCCGTTCGACTTCGGCTCGGAGGAGCTCCCCAGCCCGCCATTGCCTTCCGGAACGACCTGAGCTCCAACATCAGCGTCCTCAAGACCCTCAACCTGCGCTTCCGCTGGTTCCTGGCCAAAGTGCACGAGCTGGAGCGCCGAAACAAGCTCCTCGAAAAGCAGCTGGCCCAAGCGCTAGACGAAGGTCGGCATCGGCTTGCTCTCACCCGGGAACAGTCGGTCCAGACTAGCTTCATTGGACCCATCCGGCCGCTTTTTCATTGCGCTTGCTCGTTAAAAATATGTTACATGTATAGTTACTTTCGGTGCACGTGTGCGTTTAACATGTTTAGTTACTGTTTATTTTTAAATGGAATGTGCAGTGCTGCACACGAGCCCCACCTCTCCCACGCCCACAGCTGCGGACGTCACGACCACTCGCCGCTCGCAGAGAATTGAGAGGCGCAAACGTTTACCATTGCAGACTTAACATGGCGGCCGCACGCCTTTTTTGTGCTGCGCTGCTCGCATAAATCAACTTTTAAAAATACTTTTTTTCCTTTTCAAAAGATGCAAAATGCAGCGCTTTTACGTGCGCCGATTGTCAGTTGTTCCGCTGCTTCTAACATTTTCTGCCGCTTTCTCTACATGGTCACGTTGACGCTGTTCTCTTGCGGACATCCCTAGAGTCCCTGCAGATATGACGGAAAAGTTTACACACCTCAGAGGCAGGGCGCTTCACTTGTGTACATTCACTTTATGGCGACAGCTTGTTTGTGGTGCTCCGCAGCCCCGGAAGGACACTGACGCCTTCGGGGGCCGCTTAGCATCACAGGCCCGTTAATGAATCACGCAGAGGACAGTTCTTGTCTTTGCAAAGCCGGGCCGGCCGGCCTCTGAAGAGCAGAAGAGGTATGCGAGGCAGCTAAGTATTCTAATACCACAGCCTCAGAAGGCACCAACCAGCTGCAGACTTCACTGTTTAACAGGTTTCCCCCATCCACAAATCTGAGATAACTTTAATGTGTAGCGAGGTCAAAGGCTCTGGTTTCTGCTGGCTCGCGAAGAATGTACTGGGCACCAGCAGTAACATCTGGACTTACTTAGCGCTAACATATATAATGCCGCTAATTGCTGAGCCATCGTTGTTTTCTTTACTTAGTACGTGGGGTTAGCATTATTTTAATTTTGCGGTCCGTGGCTTGCTGCCATAAGACGCACAGCGGAACCCCTCTTAAAACGGAAACACAAAACTATAGAGTAGCAGTCTTACTTTTTGTTAATATTTAATTTAAAAAAAAAAGGCAAGTACAGTAGTTCTCAACAGCTGGGATCGTATATCCACCCCCCACCCTCCCGGTTTAAAAAAAAAAAAGTGACAGAATTGGCGTATTTATTAGCGCATTATACGTTCCTTCCTCGCCCCTCCCCGTCTTCCACCCGCGAAGTGGCCTCACCCCTCAAGGCAGCACCACTTCCGAGGTCAAACTCCGGGTTCAGCTCTTGAAAGTTTGGGTATCTTGTTTCTTGTTTTTGCTAAGAGCATTTCTTCAGTTAATGTGCCGGCCATAGATCTCGGGTGTTTGACAGCTAATTATGCTTTCCTTTTCACACTAGGCCCTGTTATTAAACACCAGCCACATATTTGCATGATCAAGCAAAGTATCTCATTTGGGAATGTTTCTATAAATCACTCTGAATGAGAGGCCTGGGAACGTTATGAGCACTGCTGCAAGGCCGGTGCAACTGGTGCAGTTGTTAATTTTTAATCGAAAAATAGTTTCAGTTTTTTCAGGGTCTCTGACCAGAAACAAATCTATATCGAATAAGAGGCAAAGTAAATCTTTATTCATCACAGCGCATGACAGACAGACTGGGGTTAATTTCAGCATAAACTTATATTAATCAAGTACAAGGGACACGCCCTTGCTGTATAAAACTCGTGCAGGAAGCCGTTTTACAACAAGCATTTGCAATGCAATAGGTCTCGCATTTACGCGAGTTTGAGCTATTGACATTGCAAATGAGAATGGCTTTTATTTTTGTTTACGTTTTTAAAGCATAAATAAAAGGCATTGTCATTTACAATGCCAATAGCTTAAACTTGCGTAAATGCGAGACCTATTGCATTGCAAATGCTTGTTATATGTTGATATCCTGATCCCTTCATAAAGCCAATAGTCCCACTTTTTTAGGTCGAGCCTGGGCAGCGCATGCACTGCTCTGTGAGGCATGCTGTATTCAGGTAGGGACTTGAAGCTCCACCCACTCTACACCCATATTTTTCATTGGATTGTCTTTCTTCACTGTAAACTGTGGCTGTTCATTGTTCAATAGGCTTAGTAGTCCCTCCTTAGTACCGCCTTGTCTCATTTTGTAACCTCCCATGGCGGCATCCCCTGTTACCTGTGTTGTTACTCGGTAGGCTTTAATTACAGCCTTCGAGTACTATTTTCTCAAATAGCTTTGTCCTGACCACACTCTCTCCTAATGCTTTTTAAAAATTATTTTTATAGCATGAACGTCCTTGTAATGCAATAGGTCTCACATTTGCGAGAGTTTAGCTATTGGCATTGCAAATGACAATGCCTTTTATTTATCTGTTTGAAAAACAACACATAAAAAAAAAGCATTGTCATTTACAATGCCAATAGCTCAAACTCTTGTAAATGCGAGACCTATTGCATTTCAAATACTTGTATATTTTGGTGTTCTGATTCTTTGACAAAGTCAGTAGGTCTGCATTACTTAAAATGACACCCAGAACTCACTGGCCATTGGATGTAGGTGAGACTATGTGTTGTATAAAACAAAAACAAAAAGATTTAAACCAAAAAAATGACACCCAGGCCCTGCTCTCATCCCCCCGCTGCCTATGGCTCAGGCGGAAGTTGGGCACCAGCAGGGATTGGGCACTTGGTCTGGTCTGCTGCCAACTTCACTCCACACATGTCCAAAGGCCATGCGTGGAGTGGGGTTGGCTGCAAGTGAGGGTCTGGCCACAGGCCAGACCCTGTAGCCAACCCCACGCTCATGGGCAAAGGTTGTGCATGGCGTGGATTATCCTGTCCGCGAGAGGTTAGATGCAGAGCAGTTTTTACTGCTGTGGTGGCCAGTTTTGTTGCTGGGGACCTGCCAGCCAGATTCTCGTTTGCAGTGCTTCTAAGTAAACAGTGCAAAAACAAATGGTTTAAAATAAATTAAACGCATTTATTTTTTAATTGTTTATTTAGAAGCGTTGCAACTAGGAACAAGGTCTCCACCATGCCAGCCCAGCGAAGCGCCAGGTAGCCAGTCCGGCCCTGACCCACACCAACCTAGAAAGTGACAAAGCATTTTGCCATTTTCACAGCAAAGTCTTAAAGCACAGGATTAGCAAAGTGCCATCCACGCCAAGCTGAAAAATGCCAAAAACTGTTATCATTCCAGGCCCACTATTACAGCTTTGTATTGGTAAAATACCACCCAAGGGAATGTGGAATGAATAAATGCAACCGCTGACACGTTTGGCTCTTATTAGAGCTTGTCAGAGAGATACAGCTTTGTCCAGACACAAAGGACCAACTAATATAAGTTGAAACAATGCCCTCTCAGGCTTAGATTGTCTGGACCTCATTGACGAGGTATTGGCGCAGGGTAGCGCCACAAGGAATCTTGCTGCACTGCCCTGTGTCAAAAGAAAAGGGCAGGAATGTGCCGTATCTATGAGATAATGCGCATTCCTGTCCTTTTCCCCTGCGCTGGCGCACAATGGGCTGCCATGCACCAACACAGGCACCCTTGCGCCATGGTGCAAGGGTACCTGCATTGCGGGCTGATTGATTTTGTGCAGGAGGGCACACCTTTCTGCACAAAATCAATCAACTAAGGCGATTAACTTTCTGTGTGCTGCACAATGCAGGCACACATAAAAAGTGGAAAAAACGAGGAGAAATTAAAACATTTCCCCTCGTTGCGCCTCCCTAATACCACCCTGAGGTGGAGTTAGAATCTGACGCATTCCCAGGTTTATGATTCCTCGTAAATCTGGGAATGCATCAGACTCCATGGGTGTTACGTGGGAACACCCACAGCAACACATATTTACACGGCCATGAAAAGCCACGTAAAGTGGCTTTGCGTGGCCTTGTAAATATGCTGTGGCACGTTGCGCCACCGGAGCATCAAAAAAGTGACGCTCGGGGTTGTGGCCAAGCAGGCCAACATGGGAGACGTGAATTAGATCAGCTCCGCCAGCCCTCATTCAAAACCCGACCTAATTCATGAATAGGAGGCTGCCTGATATATCTACATCGCTCCCCTTGTAGGGGCAGAAACCGGGAATAAGGCGGAGTGTTGATCAGGACCCGTCTATGCTGTCCGGAGGCCTGCCAGATCGGTGAGGTGCCGGCAAGCGATCGAGGGGCGGTAGAGCTGCACATGTGGCTGGACGTGCAGCTAATCCAGCCCGCGGCTTGGCATTGTCGGCCGAAATAACCAGGCCACGAAGATTCCAGTTACACACGCGGCGCTGATCGGGTCCTGGGCCCGCCGCGGTGAGTGAACAGCAACCCCGGGGGCTCGGTGTGGGGGAGGCGGCTGGGAGTACGCTCCCGATTCCGGAACCGCCATCGCCACCACCCGGCACTTCATGCGACACCCCCTGGGTCCTTGGTGCGCCATAGACGAGAGAGACTGCATGCAGAAGCGGTGGCGAGGTGCTCACCTCTGATTTCAGGACTGTGTGGGGCGCGCGAAGCCCAGCGGGCCCAGGATCATTGGAACATAACGATTGCTGAACTGGGTGCGGCCGGCTTGTCATCGGCCCCCCCTCTCCCTGCCGCCCTGCTAGTCTGGACTGTTGCAGTAACGCCCCGGGCCTGATAGAAAGAGACAGACTTAGACCTGCGGTGGGGTTTGCCCTCGCGCCCCCTGTCCTCGACGGAGGAGCGGCTGAGGATTGCTCCGGCGGCCACCCACGATGCGGCACCATACCGCGCTTAACTCCTGATGGACATTGAATATCCCTAAGGCTCTGGGGGAGAAGTGGCCCCTTCATCGTTGACTTCAAGGGACTTAGCAGCGGCATCACTGACAGAGCTTTGGAGGTACGACTAGGCGCAGTGGGTGGCTTGGTGTGGCCCCCAATGCTGTGCTGTGACCGCTGGGTGGGTTAAGGTTAAGACCCCGATACGTGCCGGTTCCTGCTCGTCCGTGACACTGGGTGTGTGGCCCCCACAGGGTTGCATCTGGTGCTGCCCCGGAGCGGCGGCTCTGTGGTGAAGACGTGTGCCGATCCTACAGCAGTGGTCCCACGCGTGGCCAAGCCGGAGTGGTGCGGCCTCTGACGAATGGCCCCGCCCCCCCCTCGCCGGGGCTCCTCTACCTGTGGTGTGGGCCGGAGTTTCCCCCTCCAACTACCATGACAAAGGATAAGACAGGCACCGGTACTACCAAACAAAGCACCATGGACAAATTTATTGGGGCCGGGGCTAAACCTACGGGGCACGAGGGAGATTCCTCCACCCCGCCGGACAACTCTGTGATCATAGCAGCCATTACCCAGACACGCACTGCACTTGAAGCCCAGATAGGCTCAGTCGGCTCAGAGGTATCGCTGCTGCGTCAGGACCTTAGAGGGGCCGTTGAGAGCATCACGGAGGCGGAGATGAGGGTTTCAGGAGTGGAGGATGTGGTCAACACTGCAGACACACGTTTCATCCTTGGAGAAACTCACTAAGGGTCTTGCTACACATGTTGAGGATGCGGAAGGAAGAGCACGCAGAAACAACCTCCGCTTCGTTGGGTTTCCGGAAAATTGTGAAGGCACAGACGTCGAAAAATTCTTATCCGAATGGTTGGCCTCGTGGATGCCGGGAGAGGCTCTGTCCCCCTGCATCATCATAGAAAGTGCACACAGGACCCAGTTGCAGCATCCACCCCTTGGGGCACGCCCGCGACCCATGATAGCATGCATCCTTAACTATCACGACAGAGACTCAATCCTAAACACGCCAGGCTAAAAGGAGATCTCTTTTATGACTCCCAAAGAATCATGATATTTCCTGACTACAAAAGAATTGTTTTACAACAGAGCCAGTCGTTCCAAGCTGCCAAGGCTCGATTGCGTGAACTCAAAATTGTGTTCTCACTTCAATTCCCCGCCCGACTGCGTGTCATATATAACTCGCAAACTCTCTTCTTTGACACACCAGAGGCCATGTTTTGCTGGACGGACGAGCAGGTACGGCCCAAGCCCCACTCACCTCCTCGCCAAGACTCAGACTCATCCTCGGGTGAACCACATCGCCAACAAACGCAGCAGAAGGACAGACAGAGGCACCGCTCCAAATCCACATGGCGTTCCAAGACACAAGAAGGCGCTCAAGATGACGCATCTACCGGGAATGCCTCGACACAGCATAAATGTCTGCATAAGTATTCTTCTTAATCCAAAGCATAATGTATCATGTTGGTAATATCTTGATTATTCAGCCACCTAATAACTAACCGCGGGCTGGCTTGTCCTAACGCACCCCCCCGTTTCTCTGTACAGTTGCCACTATGGCCTATGGGTGTTTAGGGTTTCATTGGAGGAACACACCGTTGGTCCCCGGTTGGGGCCACCTGGTTGTATCATCTGCGACAGATGCTTCAAGTTTCATGAGGTATTAGGGTGGGGGGCGGTGTTGGGTTAGGGTGGGGGCTGGATTGCGTTGGTTCTTTATTCCAATGCTTAGACAATGTCATATTAGTTAGTAACTCATCTGCGCAAACCTACACTTTACACTATCCACTACATGTCAATGTCGACGTCACTGGCTGAGTCCCCACAGGGCCAACTACTTACTATGAGCTGGAATGTCAGGGGCATGCTCGACAAGGTGAAACGGGGCGCAGTACTTCGCCAGGCGAAGAGGGCTATGGCCGACATAGTACTGCTACAAGAAACGCACCTCATGGGCACTAAAACACCTTGTCATGCAGGTTTTACTCGCGGATCCAGGGGTGTGGCTCTATTAATACATCGTCGAGTATCATTTACACATATAGCTCACTGGACAGATGCCCATGGGAGATATATTATAGTTCATGGATCTATCAACGGAGAACACATTGTGGAAGGCAGCATATATGCCCCTCCCCCCTTATCCCAAACGTTCATTGATGGTTTCATGGACGTATGGGCTCTCTTGCCTGAATGTCTCACAATCATGGGTGGTGACTGGAATGACATCATGTACGTGCCCATAGATCAGGGACATCCCCAAGGGCATAGGGCACACCCTGGAGATTCTAAATTGTTATCACTTGTAAATACACTTGGCTGGGTCGACACCTGGCAGATGCTCCACCCCCATGATAAAGTCTTCACGTATTACTCCTCTGTCCACAACACATCTTCTCGATTAGATTATTTATTCATATCTGGGAGTCATACCCAGAGAATAACGGATGCCTCCATTCTCCCCCGCGGATTGTCCGACCATTCCCCTATCATATTAACACTTGCCACTGGTTTACATAATGTCCATTCCGATGGAGACTATCTACATGGCATCTGCAAAACCCGAAATATAAAGACCATATTAATAAAGCAGTAGAAGAGTATTTTTTATCACAATGAGAGTACTGCCTCCTCATCGGAGGTACTCTGGGAAGCACTGAAGCCTACCATACGTGGGGTAGACATAAGCTATACCACCGCAGAGCGGAAACGTAAGACCTACGAACTTAAACAGTTAGAAGGCCAAGTTACGACATTAGAAAAACAATGTCACAATCACGAAACCTCGATAGCACGCAGGAATCTACTACTCGTACAACAACAATATCAAAGCCTATTAATAGAGGAGGCCAGACAAATGTGGTTAGGATCCCATAGCCGTATATATCAATGGGGAGACAAGTCTGGCAAATTACTTTATCGACTGTGCAAACAGCCGACTCTTTCCACACCCCTTCCCCCTATCCAGGACACACAGGGGAATACTCTTATAGCTCCCACTGACATCGCCAATAGCTTTGCACAGTTCTACAAAGAACTGTATCAACCTAAAGAGGTAATACATGTTTCATTGATCGAGAAATTCCTAGTTGACATATCACCCCGCACAATATCGGAGGACGTGCAAGACTCCCTAGATGCAGCTATCACACTAGAAGAGATCACAACCGCCTTGTCCGAACTGCGGACTGGCAAAGCCCCAGGCCCCAATGGCTTTCCATGCGAGTTCTACAAAACATTCATAACACAATTAGGCCCACATCTCCGTAATACGATATCTGAATCAATTGAGACAGCACGACTCCCATTGGATTGGCGACAGGCCAAGATTGTTGTATTTCCCAAACCGGGCCGACCACCTGAGCATCACTCCTCATATCACCAATTTCCCTCCTAAATATCGAAGCTAAAATTCTGGCTAAGGTATTGGCGAATAGGCTATTACCCCACCTGACTGCGATCGTTCACTTGGATCAGGCCAGCTTCATGCCTCATCGCTCTACCCACCATAATATCCGGAGGGCATATAACGCGATCGCAGCCGTGGATCAGTTAAACAGACCAGCGGCATTATTACTCGCGGATAGGGACAAAGCCTTTGATTCCATCAGTTGGTCATATTTGTTTACATTGCTACCACACTACAACTTCGGCCCGCAGTTTATAAAATACATTGAGCTCCTATACACAGACCTGACTGCCACTATCCGAGTCGCTAATAGTGTCTCGGCCCCTTTCTCAGTAGGGCGGGGGACGCGGCAGGGATGACCCCTATATCCGCTTCTCTTTACATTGGCCATCTAACCCTTGGCCGTATGGGTCCGAAAAGACGCGTTAATTCGGGGTTTTGAATGGACAATGGACATATCTGATCGCATAGCATTATATGCGGACAACATACTCTTTTTCCTAATGGACCCAAACAAAACCGGTCCCAGAATTCTGCAGATTATGCAGATTTTTGGCGAGACGTCGGGCTTATACCTGAACCCCAGCAAATCTACCATATGGCCAATACGTAGCACGTTGGAACTGAAAAAAATGGGCTGAAAATCTTCAGTTGGCAAAAGATGGGCTGGTACATCTGGGTGTGTTCCTGTCTGAGTCCCCACAAATTTCATGGGACAGGAACTTAGGAGTGGTTACTGAAAAAGTACGATCCAGTCTTAGGTTATGGTCGGGTTTACCACTATCATTATACGGGAGATCTGCTATTTTTAAAATGGTTTCCCTGCCATAGCTACTCTACCATCTACAGAACCACCCATACCCGATTCGGCCTGCAAGGTTCAGACTTATCAACACCACACTGGGGCAGTTCTTATGGGGTGGAGGGGCGTCCCAGGTCACGCTCCGTACATGTTTCCAATCCATGTATTGTGGCGGAATTGCAGCCGCAGATATACGGGCCTACTATGCGGCCTCACACCTCCAGGTGATCAATGATTGGCGTTATGGGCCCAGTGATGACCCAGCATATGCAACTGAGAGATGGATATTGAATGACATCTCATCTTTATTGCAACTCGAATCACAGCGCCCTACTACCCGCTACCAGAGTAGTCTTGCTTACCTGGCGGCAATCTTTACAGCGAATGGGGTGGTGGGGCCGCCTTACCCAGGAAACACCGCTCTGGCATAACCACCTATTATCTCATTTGGTCGGGCTTCAGGGCTTCCGCGAATGGGATCATATTGGCATCTCGACCTTCGGCAATGTCATACAGGGTACTATCCTCAAATCATTCCAGACCCTTGAGGAGGAATTTTCCCTACATAATTCCCAGTTTTATAAATATCTACAGTTTCGCCACGCTATCACACCACACATTGATAATGATGCAGCGCGTACAATAAAAACTATTCTCCTCCTAGGTCACTTATCGGTCATCCAGGGGCAAACTATATTTTCTCACATCCACATGACGATGGGGCCCATAAACATCGCCTATCACACACGCACACACCTGGATTTCCTTTACACCTTTACGAAATTCTGTACTTCTAGGAGAAGCATGAGAACTAAATGGAAAACACCATTTATGTACCGCTGGAAAGAGCCGGGATATCTTATTACCTTAACCTATCGCTTTCTTTTAGTTATTTCTTAAGATATTCCTGCTCATTGTTTTGTCGATGAATCATTCATGTAAGAAATTAGTTCATAGTGATTAAGACCAGCTAAATCACAATAACCAATTACTGATGTCACAATCATTTAGGAAAATAACCACTGAGTCATTTGATTTAAAGAATCTTAAATTTTATATAATTTTAAAAGCATGAGAAAGAATTTAAACTTTTATTCAATTATTCATTCATTATTAATTCAAATATTTATTAAGCATAATCAATTTATTGCAGAAAGGAAATTTTCGTCATGAAGCAAAACCCTAATTACCTGCCTACCTTCCTAATTTAGCCTAATGATTTCTAACCTAAGTTTAAGAATTAGAAATAACCTGATTCTCATACTCAACTGGAAAATTAAGACAGCAACAGAAACTTCAGCTCGTCAGCATCAGCTACCTGCAACCCGTCTCATCTAACAGTCTTTCAGCATCTCCCGCTCAGTAATGGATCGATCAGGACCACCCAGCACTGGAAGCCACCAACACCAACACGACTCTCCAACTCCGCTCCTGACTGTGACCCCCTCCCACTAAGAGTAGGCCCTCTTATACCCTAATTCTAACTTTGCTAACTAATTGTTGCAACATTAATAACACGCTTTTCTTTCATTGGTCCATGCATGTCATCTTATTCATTCTTTTAATCAAGTTCTCTCGGATCCAACGGTCCTTGGATCATTTCCTTTCTCACAGTTCAAGACATGTTTCCATCCGCTTCGATCAGTACATTTGTAACTTCTTTCGATACATTCGAGAACTCTGCAGGCATTGTCCTTTCTCTTAAAATGGTTTCCCACGGTTCTTTGCTGATCACCACGGCACACTATCAGTTCAATTAGGTCACATCAGCCTTGACCATTCTCGCATCCTAGCCTCTCAGCAACATCACGAGGTTAGCTTTTCTCCAACTTTTCTCCCTTGTCACGTGTTTCCCCGCACTTGCGCACTTCATTAACTGGCAGCCATTTTATATCGCCACTCGGTTATACTTAGAAGCACTATTTTGAAATAAACAAAACATAATTAAAATAGAGAAACATAGCCTTTTCGTTTCCCTCCCGTCATCTACGTACCCCAATTAGTTATTACCTAGCAGAAAGCAACATTTAAGCTGTTCCTTACTTACCATCACTATTGTTTTTGCAACGACACATTTATTTTCTATGAAGCACAAATCATGCATTTATTTTAAATTAGTACGCATTTATTTTTATGTTATAATTAGACACACAGACATTCGTTAATAGATTATTCAGCACATACACTTGCGTATTACCCTTCCCACACATACAGTGTTGATTAATACATTTAAACGAACATTTTATTAATTATTTATAAAATTTGTTAGGGGTTAAAAAAATTATTTTCTCTGCTCCATCAACTCCCCCTTTGGTGATTTTTAAATCACCACATAAAACCCAAGTTATACTTCTTTTTCAGGCAGTATATGTCTTTCATCCTTTGCTTTTTGTTAGTTACACATCTGTTTCCCTTTCATCTTGTCTTCTTGTCTCCTTATACATGCTTTCTTTCATTTTCTCTAACTCAATTTCACCCATTTCTCTCTCTCTCTCTTTCATTATTCTGTTATTTCTTTTTATCTTATTTTGTCTTACTTTTCTTTTTATACACGTTATTACAATTTTCAACACCATGGCTAACAATATTACTACAGTTGCTATTATTATAACTTTCCCTATCATTAGTCTACTCATTCTGGTCAACCAATTTGCTACTGAAGAAAACCCTCTACCAAGTTTTCCCAAGACACTTTCAACCTCCAGTGGAACTAGTTCTTTGTGCAAATTTGTAATATTTGTAATATACTTCTGTATATTTTCACTTTTATCAGGAATGTAAGTGCAACAATGTTGGACTTTCAACATTCCACAGACTCCACCCTCCTTTGCCAAAAGAATATCAAGGGCAAGCCGATTTTGCATCACCATAGCTCTCATGGCAACCATTTCGGTATTTACCATTAAGAACCCTCCCGCAGTATCTGTAGACAAACGATCTACTACTGTGGATAACTTCCGAATTTTAAATGCATTCAAAGATATTCCCACTGCTGGTATTAATGCTCCAAAAATATCACCTACAATTTCTGAAAAACTTTCCCTCTTTCTACGTGTAAAGCTATTAATCATCTTGTATGTTCCTTTTTCTTCTCTGTCCATATGAAAGATTTTTGGAAAGACCAGGCCTACATAGCAAGTTCCATACCAATGGTCCGGTAACCTGTAATAAGCTCTATTCCCACAAATATAATAGATACCTGGAAATATTGGATCTTTTCCACCTTTGAATCCCCAACCTCCCAGAATTTGATAATTGTCATGGCAGATACTGGAACCTACAAAGTAATTGTCATAGACTGTCTTATTTCTCCTAATACACAACTTTCCTGTTTGCGGCCAATCTAATGTCATTGCTGCATTTATCTTTTTCCTTTCATGATTTCCTTCCTCAAACGTCCATAGATGTGTTCCTTCCTCTTTTATTGCTTCTTTTTGAAATTTAATTCTTCTTTCTTCAACCATTTCTAAAAATACCTTTTCTTCTTTCTTTAACTCACAGGTAAGGTTGTTATTAACTATTTCTTCTAAGGTTAATTTTCTATGTTCTAGAAAGAATTCTCCTAAAACCTTTGCTGGTTTTACTTTGTTAAGTTCTGGTACTACTGGAATGTTTGCAAAAATCTTATCTATATCAGTATAATAAGATTCTAATCTACCTGTTTTATAAAATAAACTTGCTATTACACTACAGGTTATTCCATAAGTTAGAGGTAGGTGATGATAAGTCACACCTTCTGACACTGATGCAGGCAACTGCATACAAACATAACAATCTCTCACATCCATTGTCTCTACATATTCATACAACAATTTTGTAAAAACATTTTTAGAAAAGTCTGTTACTGACTTATCCTTATGTAATTCTGCACTACTTCTTAAAATAACTGGTTCTTTAATATTAGTTTCTTTTACTGGTTTAGTATCATTCTTTGCTTCTATTACAGCTAAACTAATAGGAATTGTGATTGCTAAAACTATCCATATGGTCATTAATAACCCTGTACAAAAGCAGCACATTTTACACCATCTTTTTATAAACTCACATTTATCTCTTCTATCCCTAGTATTTTCCATTTTGCTTTTATCTATTTGTTAAGTTTCAGAAAATTGTGTCACTACACCTCAGAAATGACTTAGATGCCACTCTGCTTTCAAAAAGTCTTTGCTTGGTACTTTCTTTTAATTCTTTCCAGAATTCTTTCGTTGTCACATCCGGTGATTTGTCACATCCAGTAAAATTGTCATGTCCGGCAGAAGCACTATAAGTCTTCACTTCAGGTTTGTTGCATCTCACCTTTTCCCATTCGACTTCTTAGTCTCTGGTTCTCGTGAGTGTTTTCTTCTTCTTTGTAATCCGTCAGTGCGATATACAGCCACTCAGGTGACTTATACTTTGCATTCACTTTCTTCGTTCTTTTGGACTTTTGCAATCGTTTTCCACTTGGTTTTTCTTGTCCCTTTTGACTTGTTATTTCATTCACTTGTTCAGCACTTTCTTCTCCTGCTCTTATTATTCTATATCTCAATTTTCTTATATAGTTGCTGGGCCAATTATCTCCTTTTCTTGGCCTTTTGGCTTCACCTTCCTTTTCTTCTCTTTCTGATTTCCAATTTCTTTTTCTTGATTCAGATTTTGCTTTCTCCTCTTCTCCACTCTCTTCAGTTTCTGTTTCAACTGTTTCACTATTGTCTCTTATTTTGAAGCTTATGATCTCGTCATCTCTTACTGGTGGATCTGTCTTCTCCTTCTTGTGTTCCCTTATTACTGTCCCTCCTCGGTGTTCTTCCGATTTGGTGTTTTCCTCCCTTTCTACTTCTAAATTTCCCTGTTCTTCTGTTTCTCTATCTGTCCCTATTGCTCCTCGGGGTTCTTCTCGATTCTCTAACTTTTTGTGTACTTCTTTCCCTACTTCATCTATTAATATTATTTCTGAAGGATTTCCACCATAACTTGTACTTGGTTGCTCATCTAGATCATTTTCTTGCTCATTTTCTTCTCTAATTGGTTTATAACCCCAAGTTCTCCTTCGAAATTCTTCACAGTTTGCAACTGAATCATCAGATCCTGAACTTGTGTCAGATGTTTCCAGATGTCGACTTACAGGTCGATCTTCAGGTTCTGGAACTTCTGAATTTCTTTCTTCTTCTTCTTCCTCTTCTTCTCTAGAGGTGCTCGCAGTTGGGGTTTCCAGATGTCGACTTTCAGGTCGATCTTCAAGTTCTGGCACTCTTTCTCTTATTCTTGTTGTCCCAGCCGTTAAACTTTTATCCCACACTTCCAGACGTCGACTCACATGTCGATCAGTAGGTTCTTGAACTCTGATTGTGTGGCTGGCATGGACCCAGTTCTTCACTCCTGCACACTTGACTGCAGTCGTTGTCACTAGGATTACCTGTCGTGGTTCGTCCCAGCGAGGAACTAGACAGTTTCTTCTCCTGTGGATTTTTATACGGACCCAGTCTCCTGGATTCAAGTCGTGGGCTGGTTTTCTTTCAAGAGTGGTCGCATCCGGTCCAACCTGATGAAACACAGAACGCACCACATCAGCCAGTCCCTTGCAATAATCCAGTACTAGATCATCAGTTATAGTCAATAACTTGTTGACAGGTACTTGTGCTTGTCTCATTGCTCGTCCCATGATCATCTCATGAGGACTAAGTCCAGTTTTCTTTTCAGGGATGCTTCTGATGGTCATCAGAACAAGAGGCAGTGCATCTGGCCATTTGAGTCCTGTAGCTTGACACATTTTTCCTAATCTGTTCTTAATTGTTCCATTAATTTGCTCTACTACCCCAGAAGCCTCTGGTCTGTAAGCACAATGTAGTTTTTGTTTAATACTCAATGCTTCGCAAATCAATTGGATCAACTCATTTTGAAAATGTGTTCCTCTATCTGTCTCAACCGTGACTGGAAAACCATACCTTGGAATGAACTCTCGCAGCATAAGTTTTGCCACCGTTGTTCCATCATTCCTTCTAGTGGGGTATGCCTCCACCCAACGAGAAAACAAACAGACGACCACTAGAACATATTTTAGTCTGTTACAAGGGGGCATTTCGATAAAGTCTAACTGCATTCTAGTGAACGGACCTCCTTCTCGTCCTATTGTTCCTAGACTCACTACCGTCTTTCTTCCTGGGTTAAACTGCTGACAAATAAGACATCTTTGACAAAGACTTTCAGCTATGGCTCTGAATTTTGGGTTATACCAGGTTTGTCTAAAAAGTCTGATCATTGCATCTCTCCCAATATGAGCTTGTCCATGGTACATCCGTGCCATGTCTGCAATCATGCTATCAGGCATAACTGGTCTTTCGTCTCTGTACACCCACACACCATTATTTTCCTGTCTTCTACATCCTGCTTTTATCCAGTAATCTTTTTCCTCATCATTTGCAGCTTCTTGTAACTGTCTTACTTCATCCCATGTCTCGACAGTGTTAGTAAAAAGCAAAGGAGAAGAGATATGCTCCCTTTCTCTATTCTTATTCAAGGACACCATGTTCTCTGCACAATATTTGGCGATCTCGTCAGCATAGTTATTGCCAACAGCTATGTAATCTTCGTTTTTCTTATGTGCCTTGCACTTCACTACAGCTATTTGTTTAGGCAGCTGTATCGCCTCAAGCAGCTTTTTAACAAAATCTCCATTTCTGATAGGTGTTCCTGCAGACGTCAAGAAACCTCTTTGTGACCAAATCTGACCGAAGTCATGTACGATACCGAAACCATATTGGCTATCGGTCACAATCGTGACTCGTACATTTCTTCCTAATTTACATGCTTGAATCAAAGCAATCAGTTCCGCAACTTGTGCAGACCTTATTCCTTTCAGACAAGACGCTTCCATCACAGTTGCCACTGTGCACACTGCGTAAGCTGCGCTTAAAACTCCTTCTTTCGTTCTCAAACATGAGCCATCTACAAACATGACATAATCGGATTCCTTTAACGGTTCATCTTTTATGTCAGCTCTTGGTTTTGTGCAATATTCCAGCACATTCAGACAATCATGATCTACTTCGTCTTGTTCAATTATACTCTCTTCATCTGGCAATGATGTTGAAGGATTCACATTCATGCATCTATCTATGGTCACATTTTCAGCACTCAAGATTACTTTTTCGTACTTAGTCAGCCGACTATGTGTCATGTACTGTGTTTTTGTTCTTGTCAAAAGAATTTCTACTGAATGGGGAACATATACTCTCAGTGGATACCCCATCACTATACCTTCACTTTGTTCCAGACTTACACAAGTAGCAGCAACTGCTTTCAGACATCCGGGCAATGCTTTTGCTATAGGATCTAAAACAGCTGAAAAATAAGCAATTGGTCTTTTCATTGTTCCATGTTTTTGTACCAGTACTGAAAACGCACATCCATCTCTTTCACTGCAGTACAATTCAAAATCCTTCTCATAATCAGGCATGCCTAAAGCAGGGGCCTCACACAATTTCTTTTTCAATTCTTTGAAAGATTTCATTTCTTCGTTGTTTAACTCAAAAGGGTCTCTTACATCTTTCTTGGTCAACTTTTGTAATGGTTTTGCAATCAAAGAGAAACCACTTATCCATTGTCGGCAATATCCAACCATTCCCAGAAACATTCTTACCTCTCTTTGCGTCATTGGTGCTCTCATTCCTTGAATCATTCTTACTCTTTCTGTCGCTATCTTTCGCACTCCTTTCTCAATTTTATGCCCTAAATATTGAACTTCTTTTTGGCAAAATTGCAATTTTGAAGGGGACACTTTATGTCCTCTTTTCTCTAGATGGTTCAGTAAAGCAATTGTATCATTTACACATGCTTCTTTTGTTTTCGATGCCACCAATAGGTCATCGATATACTGCACCATCACTGACTTTTCTGGCATTTTCAAATCTTCCAGAGATTTCTTTAGAATCTGATTAAAGATTGAGGGGCTTTCTGTATACCCCTGAGGAATTCGGCACCATGCCAAAATACGCTCTCCGAACCGGAACGCAAATAATGGCTGGCTATCTGGATGCAAAGGAATAGAGAAAAATGCGTGACACAAATCTATCACAGTGTACCACTCAGCTTCGTGTGGAATTTGATATAGAATTACTGCAGGGTTTGGCACTATTGGACAACAGGGCACAACTATTTTGTTGATCTTTCTCAAATCCTGTACTATTCTATATGTTCCGTTTGGCTTTTTCAGTCCCATAATAGGTGAATTACATGGACTGCTCATTATTTCTTTTAGAATTCCCTGTTCAATCATTTTATTTATTACAGGAGTTATTCCTTCAATTATTTCTGGAGTTAATTTGTACTGTGGCGTATTCGGGTAAGTTGTTCCTTCTTTTACTGTTACTTTTACGGGATCAACTTCTTTCATTAATCCAATATCTTCTCCTGTAAAATCCCACACACTTTCTTTCACTGCAATTTTTAGTTCTTCTGGAAGTTTTTCTGCATCAAATGCAGGAAACAAACCATTCATTTCAGGTTCCTGATTCATCAAAGTTACTTTATACAAGACATCTTCATCTGAGGTCTGAAATCCAATTCCATCTGGTGTACAATAAATTGTGCAATTCATCTTGCACAAGAGGTCACGACCTAAAAGATTTACAGGACTACAATCGCACACTACAAATTTATGCATTTTGCTAAAAGAACCAATTTTTACTTCCACTAATTCAGTAAGTGGTGTTTTAATCTGCTGATTAGCTACTCCTACCACTTGGATGCATTCACCTGAGAGAGGAAGGTTTGGAATTTCCACTGATCTAACAGTAGAACGGGTAGCTCCAGTATCGACAAGGAATGTTACATTTGCACCATTCACTTCTCCATCCACAAAGGGACCAGACTGATCTACCTCTAGAGTTGCGCCAAGTACGCACTCTTTCCCCTCTCTTGGGCACCGTCAGAAACTTTCATCCGGCTCATCCTCACTCTGACGCAACCAATACTGAGAAATGTTAGCTGCTCGCGGCAACTGTGTTACCTGCTCTCCTCCGTAGAATCCTGTTTCTGTACTGTATCTTTGCTGGTTAACAGTGTTGGGAAGTGGTGGTTGCGGCACCTGACTTTGTTGAACAACTACCTCATTCTGCACCTGTGGAGTTAATGATTGATTTTCCGGATTAGGTTTAGGTGGGAACTTACACTCGTTTCTCCAATGCCCTAATTTTCCGCAATTATGACAGGGCCATTTCTTCTTTGCCTCCTCTAGACTCACTTGACCTTTTCCTTTACCTATGTTAGGTCGCATTTTATTCTGTCCTGTTTCATTCCCACTATTATTATCCAATTGAGCTTCTTGTTTTTCTGCCACTTTCACCTGTGCCCACATTGCCTTCTCTTTCAATTTACGCTGTTTACTCTCAATATCATCACTGCAATACTTAGCATACCTCAGCACATCATCGACTGTGCCATTCTGCCAATTAATCATATGCTGTTTAATCATTTCACTAATCTCTGGTTTCAATCCAAACACAAATCTGTACACAAAATGACTCATATCTTTTTCACTTAATTCCTCATATCCACTATACTGCTTGAAAACCAACAACAACCTCTCATAATAGGCGTGTACAGACTCCTTACTTTCTTGTGTAGTTCTATCGATTTTTACCCAATCTGTCTCTTTAGGAGGAATCTTATTCTTCAAAAAGGTAATCACCTTATCATACTTCTTCATCACCTCAGGACCTGGAGCTCCTGTCTTAGGATCTCTTGGATATTCTGTAGTCGGCCAGTCAACTGTAATCTTACATTCTGACCACAAATCAGTTGGTACCACTATGTCAAATAATCCATCTAAATCTATCCACAACACTTTTGAAACCTTTACAAATCTCTCTACTTGTCGGTACCATTCAACTGGTTTCTCTCTTAGCTTCGGAAAGTCATTGGTAAATGACAGTATATCCTGCCTAGTCCAGGGAACATGCACATAACTACCACCTGGAGTTTCTCTCATAGGGTATTCTCTGGCAACAGGTTCCTTTTCAGTTATCATAAAAGCCAAAGAAGCTTTGTCTGTAGTTTTCTCATTCTTCTTTGTCCATCTAACCTTCCATCTGTCCACATCACCCCATTTTCTCAACAACACAATTAACTCTTTTATCTGTGTCAGCCTTCCTGCCGTGTTCAAATTTTCAATATCCTTTTCACAAAAGTCTACTCTATATGGTTTCTGCAACGTTTTCACTTTCGCAAAGTCTATTCCAATTTTACTGGCTACTTCTTCTAGTTTGTCATGTAAATTCTTTGCTCTCCATGTAATACTTTTGCACAGAAACATTATTTCATCATCCTGGTAATTTTTTATCTTTTCTGTACCAATCGTTCCTAGAATTAATTCTTCCATGTCAATTTTTAACCTAATTACATCTAATGGTTTTTCTTCTGGTTCTTTTATTTTAAATGCCTTCATCCACTCATTTAACTCATCAGGAGTCGGACCTATGGGTGTATTATTTAGTTCTACCCAATTACCACTCTTTTCAGGAGTTTCTGTTGCAGATTCTGTTACCATATGCATTTTCCTACCATTGCACTCATTCACAGTCAAATTTGTAGGTGGACTTGGTCTGTAAGTACTAGCCAAATTACTTGTACTTGCACTTTGTTCCATCCTTTCTTTTTCTCTCTGAAATTGTGAACTCATGGGAATCACTAAAGATCGTTCATCAATTTTCTGATTCTCAAAAACTGGTATTACTGGACCTATTGTTACAGGCACAGTAACTGCTTCCATATTTTTCGTTCATTCTCTAATCTTCTCAGTTAGTTCTTTTGTTGTCCTTGCTAATTCGCTTGCATTGTCGCTTTCTATTCCTTCATTTTGTGAAGTTCTCATTTGATCTTGTGACCTATTTATTTCAATTCTTTTTTCCGGACTTTTATTTTGCATAGTCTCTATTAGCGGCGCATTTGGTGTCACCACTGTAGAACTCTGCTGATACGGAGGTGGATTTCTATTTAAAATATCTTCCAGCAATTCATCATCCGTTTCGCTCTCATGCATATATTTCTCCCTCTCCATATGTTTCTTTTTCTCAGTCCGTTTTCTCTTAGTCCCTTCCTCAACTGTAAAAGCTGGAAACAAACCTCCTGTCATGTTAGCACATCTCCATCGTTTTATTCTATCTTCATGATTTATTCCCCACATTCTTCCAGGCATAAACTCATGATCTCTTAAACCTCTGAATCTCTCTCGCTCATACATCTCATCCTCCCATTCCGTCAACGCTTCAAACTGTGTCGGTCTAGGTCTAGGTTCTAGATTTGTCATCTTTTCTCGCAAATTTCGCAAAACCGCTACACTAAACGAACCATTCTCAGGGAAAGCTAAAGCACCATCATTCTTCGTATACTTTGCCCAATTTTCCAACCATATGCATGTATGATATCCATATTTCAGCATCATATGAGAAGCTGCTGATTTCGGCGGAGGAATTACTTGTCCCTCTCTAGTCACGACCTTTTTGTCTTTCTTAAAGAAATTCTTTATTTTTGTCGTCCATGACGTCCTCTCCCTTTCATACTCGTAATACGGCATGTTTTCTATTTGTTTTTCTCTTTACACTAGCGCTGTTCTGTGTACAGAACTTCAATCAATTACAGCGCGACTCACACTAACGTACCAATCAGAACAATTCCCTTCGTCCGTGAACCAACCAATCCTAGCGAGGAACTTTTCTACGTCACTCCTGACTCTGTGTTCACGTGACTAGCGCACTATCCAATCCTAGCGCGGCACTGTTCTACGTCACTCCTGCTCTTTTACCCCTCCTTTACAAAATTTATCGTCAATTTTTCTTTTCACTGTTTTCTCCGTTAGTTACAACAATTAAAACAATTCCATAGTCTGATTCGCTAAACAAAAGTGACAGCTTTGTCCTTGTACACAAGAATCCTGTATTTCCAGTAGGCAGCGCTTACCTCTACCCTACCACAGAATTATTAACTCTCGCCGATAAAGTAGCACTTCCCTCTACCTTACCCTTCTTTCAAGCAAACAATTTACTCGTTTCTCTGGAGATAAGACACATGTGGAGACTAGGCTCCTGAGAATTAAGGCCAAAGTTTCACAAGAAAACGTGATTTGCTATTTCAGTTACACACCTTTCGTACAGAAAATCCCTAACATAACACAACCTGTGTTATTACCAAAATGAATTCAGACCATGTACCAAATTCCATGTGACTTCTCTTGCCACACGTGTTCCACTTCCTACATCCCAGAAGCGTGAAAACTCACATATAACATAACACGACTCAACATATAGTGTTAGTCATCAAAAATAATCAATAATCAATAAACAATAATCACTAAACTAATCTATAGAAAACCATAACTCTGCTACCAAGAAATCTGATGCAGCGCGTACAATAAAAACTATTCTCCTCCTAGGTCACTTATCGGTCATCCAGGGGCAAACTATATTTTCTCACATCCACATGACGATGGGGCCCATAAACATCGCCTATCACACACGCACACACCTGGATTTCCTTTACGCCTTTACGAAATTCTGTACTCCTAGGAGAAGCATGAGAACTAAATGGAAAACACCATTTATGTACCGCTGGAAAGAGCCGGGATATCTTATTACCTTAACCTATCGCTTTCTTTTAGTTATTTCTTAAGATATTCCTGCTCATTGTTTTGTCGATGAATCATTCATGTAAGAAATTAGTTCAAAGTGATTAAGACCAGCTAAATCACAATAACCAATTACTGATGTCACAATCATTTAGGAAAATAACCACTGAGTCATTTGATTTAAAGAATCTTAAATTTTATATAATTTTAAAAGCATGAGAAAGAATTTAAACTTTTATTCAATTATTCATTCATTATTAATTCAAATATTTATTAAGCATAATCAATTTATTGCAGAAAGGAAATTTTCGTCATGAAGCAAAACCCTAATTACCTGCCTACCTTCCTAATTTAGCCTAATGATTTCTAACCTAAGTTTAAGAATTAGAAATAACCTGATTCTCATACTCAACTGAAAAATTAAGACAGCAACAGAAACTTCAGCTCGTCAGCATCAGCTACCTGCAACCCGTCTCATCTAACAGTCTTTCAGCATCTCCCGCTCAGTAATGGATCGATCAGGACCACCCAGCACTGGAAGCCACCAACACGACTCTCCAACTCCGCTCCTGACTGTGACCCCCTCCCACTAAGAGTAGGCCCTCTTATACCCTAATTCTAACTTTGCTAACTAATTGTTGCAACATTAATAACACGCTTTTCTTTCATTGGTCCATGCATGTCATCTTATTCATTCTTTTAATCAAGTTCTCTCGGATCCAACGGTCCTTGGATCATTTCCTTTCTCACAGTTCAAGACATGTTTCCATCCGCTTCGATCAGTACATTTGTAACTTCTTTCGATACATTCGAGAACTCTGCAGGCATTGTCCTTTCTCTTAAAATGGTTTCCCACGGTTCTTTGCTGATCACCACGGCACACTATCAGTTCAATTAGGTCACATCAGCCTTGACCATTCTCGCATCCTAGCCTCTCAGCAACATCACGAGGTTAGCTTTTCTCCAACTTTTCTCCCTTGTCACGTGTTTCCCCGCACTTGCGCACTTCATTAACTGGCAGCCATTTTATATCGCCACTCGGTTATACTTAGAAGCACTATTTTGAAATAAACAAAACATAATTAAAATAGAGAAACATAGCCTTTTCGTTTCCCTCCCGTCATCTACGTACCCCAATTAGTTATTACCTAGCAGAAAGCAACATTTAAGCTGTTCCTTACTTACCATCACTATTGTTTTTGCAACGACACATTTATTTTCTATGAAGCACAAATCATGCATTTATTTTAATTTAGTACGCATTTATTTTTATGTTATAATTAGACACACAGACATTCGTTAATAGATTATTCAGCACATACACTTGCGTATTACCCTTCCCACACATACAGTGTTGATTAATACATTTAAACAAGCATTTTATTAATTATTTATAAAATTTGTTAGGGGTTAAAAAAAATTATTTTCTCTGCTCCATCAATAAAGTCGACTCATTTCCAGAATTCAGCCCATTGGAAGACAAACTTCTTATGGGCGACCTCGGTGAGCATAAGATCTCCAAAATATACCAATCCAATATCACACAAAGTGCTACTTCCCTCAAGAAACTTAAAGAAATGTGGCAAATAGACATTGGTCCCCTAGATGCCGACTACTGGACTGAGGCCCTGGAGTCTCCCCGCGGAGCGGCTATCTCCTCACGACTGCGCCTTATTCAGTTTAAATACTTGCATAGGGCGTATTATACGCGTTATAGATTGTAAAGGGCAAGCTTGATTGCGTCTCCTGTTTGCCTTCGCTGTCAAGCCGAGGAAGGAACCTTTATACACACAGTTTTGGACATGTACGGCTCTAGACAGATTTTGGACATGCTTAGCCGAAGTTCTTGGATGGGAACTGCCAAGATCTTCTAGATTGACATTACTGCACATAACAGACACAATAGGTGGCAATAAATATAAACGCCATCTCCTCTGGTTAGGCCTCACCATCGCCAAATGTGATATTGCCAGAACCTGGAAATCAGACAAACCCCCTACGATCAGGGCATGGAAAAATGGTATGGATTTCTGCATGGGGTTAGAGATACCGGTCTTTCAAGCCTGTGGCTGCCCACAGAAACATCCTAAAGTTTGGCGAAGATGGGTGGACTACCGTGGGCTGGTCCTGCCGGCACTCGCGACGGTGTCAGATACTATAGACTCTGAAATTAGATCTTATAATGCACAGAAAAGACACATTATGTTGAGACAATGTTTTAAACTATGATTTTTACCTATCTAATGTATATGTAATGAATACATGCAACCGCATTAGAGTTATTTTGTTAAATTTATGTTCATATTAAGATATAATTTGATAATACGCACATATATCCTCAAACATATGCCGTAACAAAAGGAACGCCTCCGTATTTGAAAATATGCTAATAAAAATTTGTTCTTAAAAAAAAGTGACACTCCGGCTTTGTAAAAGTGCCGCCAGAGGCCTCGTAAATGAGGCCCTTTACTTTTACCTCAAGCCAAGGGAGACGCCGTGACCCTCTCGAAAATTAGTGGAGCGGATCCTTCCACCGGCATCCACTCCCGACTTGTGCCCAGTGCTTTCTTGTGCTTGGGAGAGAGATTAGATTCCTCAGATGCCACGTTGACGTAGAAGGGCGGGGCCAGGATTCTTGCCATGGCTGCCGAGCGGAGCGCAGCAGCAGTGTTTGGCTACGTTCTACTTCCACCTGTGATACTGCACGCTACAAGCACAAGTGCCAACGCCACTGCTGCTCCCACTAGGCGGCATTACCGGGGCAGGCCACAGCCTCAGTGCTCAGCAGAGAAGACCCAGGCGGCACGCACAGGACGCCACTGGGCACTGCTCGGTGCTGCTTGGCTCTGCAGAACCAGCCTACCTCCCCGCTTTTCATGCAGCCCATAGCAAGGGAGAAGGTGGTGATCGTGACAGGTTTGCTGTCAGACTGGTGAGCGGCGGTTTGTCAACGGAGGTGATGGTGCTGTGGGTTAATCCCACTGCAAAGGTTGAGCCCCTGTCCACGAGGAGGCAGCACAGTTAGGCTGGATGTGGCTGCATCCGGGTGAGCTCCCACGCACCGCTGGCACTTTGTAAGGCTGTTTTAGTAACTGCTGCTACTGCTGCGTCCTTTGTCCGCACACGACAGCCCAGCAACCTCTCTGCACTGCTACCCTGTGAAAGAACTCCATAAAGGGACTTTGCTAATCTTTGCCTCCCTAACCGCCCAATGCAACTGGAACTAAATTTGCAATTCTCAGCACGCCTGGCCACCAGAGACTTAGTGGGGGTCATTTATTTGAGGGGCTACCCCCTCTATTGTTCCAAACTTCAAGGCTCTGCCCTCCTGGTGCATCCCAACCCCCTAAATCTCTGTGAACTTGCAAGGCAAAAGTCTCATAAAGGCTTTTCAAGGGCTTCACAAGGATTGAAAGCCACGTAGACCGCATCCCTTGACAAGAAGGAAAAAAACTCCAAACCTTGCTACCAACAAACCTGCATGGGAAAACCAGTTGTTTATATCACCAGTGAATCGCATGCTTGGAAGATCTACAAAAATTCCATCAAAATTTGACTTTTTGAAGGACTCAGTTGGGGCCATTTTCTCCCCCCCAGGCGGCACAAACTTCCTCCTAGCCCCTATCTCACCAACTAAAATCAACAACAGCTTTCTTCATGAGCCAAACCAAACCCCTGTGCTGTGTACAGGGCCTTTGGTCTTATTAGGAAAGGTTGAGTATGAAGAGAACAAAGAGTCTGTCTGGGGCCTGATAAGCGACTTGGAGCTACTATCACTGAGGTCACCATCTCCATGACTGTCCCCTGATCAATCGCCATCAGGCACAACCAACAGATCGCTATTAATAAGTGGTGCCCCACTTCCAACTGAGGTAAGAGTTGAAATCAATCAAGGGCAATACAGCCTGGGTCCTTGCTTGGAAGCACGGCCCTTGCCTGGCTACGAAGTAACTAGCCCTCCTGAGACTCGACAACCAAACCTGGGCCTCGCGCTGGTCTTCCCTCAGCATTCCCCAACCATTCAAAGCCGTCAAATAAAGGGCGAATTAGGTCTCAAGAATTTATACCCAAGAAGAATGGACCAGTGAGCCAATGATTTCTATCTCCATGCAGAGGGGGTACATTACAGCAGGAACACCGCAACACTAGCACCCCACTCATAACACCCCCAAGCCACACAGTTTAGGGCGGACACTGGGGCATAAACAGAATCACCCGCACAACTTAAGGGTCAGGGGAAGCAAACTGTTGAATCTTCTGAAACTCATGACCCCCCTGAAATAACAGGAACTGGGTCAGTATGGGAAATTTTGTTTAGAACGTCACCGCTGACTCAATGCCTTAAACTACTAATTAAATAAAATGGGCATTCAAGTGGACATACTTAAACACATGGCCATATCAGTCTCAGTAATTGACCAGAAGCTGGCAGACTTAAACAATTTGATAATTTGAGCACAAAATTATGCGGACACAACCAACAGAGACTGCACTTGCAACCTATGCAAGTTCGCAACAATCCCAGAGGCCTTGACCACTTTAATTCAAGACCTAAAAATGCACCTCCGAATCACCTGTCACAGCAAGAATCAGCAACCGCTAGTGCAACAGGCCCGGGCAAGTGGCGGACACTGGGATCCCATAAAAATGAACACTGGCCCTTTGGGAGACGAGGAACCTTCCGAATGCACAACTCTAACGGAGGTTGTAGGGTCCCCACGCCACAACCGCAATCACACATTGGGAGGGGAGGTTCGGCGAATCCCAATCCCTCCCTCCCCCCGCCCCAAGTTCCACTAGCGACAGTAATGTAAAAAAAGAGGAAAAAACAGCTCAATTCAAGGAACAAAAAAATAGTACGTTTAGTAATCATCCCCGTCAAAAGTATACCAAAGCCAGCTGAAAATACACCTACAACCGAGGCAGAACCAACTCAATCTGGCTGCAAGGACATGTCAAGGAAGGGTACATTTTCTCCCTTATTTGCCAAAAAAAACTGGGAAGACCAGATAGGGTCAGGCCCACTATTGAAGCTGTCAGAGAGGACATCCCAGTCTGGCCAGCCCCTCTTAAATGTGCTATCCCCCTCATATAGCTAATCCAGCAAGACAAAAGCTACAGGGCGACGACCTAACCACAGCAGGAAAAGCCAGCCAACAACGGTGGATGCCCAGAGCACTTAACATCTAACATAGCCCTGCCTTCCCTTTCAGTCTCACACCAACAAAGACCGACAAATGGTTGTGTCAACGCCAACCAAGGGGCGCAATGGCATATAATAGCTACCACCACCTCTCAACCAGTAACAACCGACACCACATTGGTCTGTGAACCTAGAGATAATACTACAGTCAAGACAACAACTGATCGCACTGTCCAAATACCCGACACATCCTTCATTTGTAACCAAATAATGTTTACTCCAGAATATCAGTCCAGGAGAAGGCCCAACATTCTCAACCCGGGGTAAAATTTTAAAACTACTACAGGCGGTCCACTCCCTAGAGCAGGTGACCAGGGAGGACATTGAAAGCAAGATGCAAGAATCTACTCTCGGGACCTGGACCTCACATTCGCTTGCAAGGAAGGTCCTCCAGAAAAAAGAGTGTTTCTTGCCTGGGGAATTAAAATCAGTATGCCTCATCCTGCAGCCTACCCAGCGCCGCTTGTCTCCCTAAAGGAGGACTTAATGTTACAGGACTCAAAAGACAGTAAGCAAACATATTTGATTCTCAAGAACCACGGTGGTAAATCGATCATATTTGCTTCTCCGCCACACAATACTCTCTCTACATCAGATAAAAAAAGCAACATACGACTAAATTTAGGATGGCTTTTGGCAGCCCTACTTGGCAACAATCGCTCATGACAAGCTAAATTCCACAGACCCCAGCCACTTCAAGCATTTAATTGATCAAAATCAGTAAACCTGTGCTCGTGGAACATCAACGGCACGCAGACTAAAACTGAAAATAAGGACCTCACAGATTTCTTGAGAGAAAACCATATTATCTGTCTACAAGAAATATGAGCAGTTCGACCATTCCTGCTGGATGGATCTGCTGGTTACTCCAGCCCTGCACTCAAAGCAAATAAGTCCAGATGCCCAAAGGGGGGCTTGGCCACCTTTGTAACTGTAGCACTTTTGACAGAAAGTGAACTGGTAGAATCAGGAGACAGCAACATTTGAATAGTTAAACTGCAGAAGTGGCATAAAGAAATTGCAAACCCTCTTTTACTGATCAACCTTTACATATATCTAGACTCAGGATCGAGGAAGTCAATAGCATCAAAATTGTCATATATTTTTACTAGAAAGCCTACAAGATCATCCATTCGCAGACATCCTAGTCACAGAAGACTAACATGAATTTATTGTGGCTGTTTGCTCGTGACTAGCAAATCACTCAACAGGATCATCTTTGGGCCATCCCTATCCATTCTTTTAGAGACACAAACAACAAACTCCGGGACGCCAAGTCTGTGGTACTAGTAAAGGATTTTGAATCCCTAAGGTGAAGAGTATTGAATGGAAGATATCAACATGACAACCCACCGGAGTGGTCCTACTTTTCAGCAGGTTTGCAATCCACAATAGACTTTACAGCAGTCACCCTGCCTCTACTTCGCCTAGTCACATCATTTAAGATTTAAAAAAACGTCCGACAGTGATCACAGGGAACAAAGCACAGAAATCAATGCCCAAATTGTCTTCCACCAGAAGGCACCCTCCCTGCCGGGAAGCTCGGAACAACAAACTATAGGTAGCTTTTCCAGTCAGAAGACACAATAGGACGTATTGGAGACACAGCCATAGCACTAGCTAAGTCGTGCTTCAGTAACAATCATCTCAACCCAATCTCCAAATGGTCACTTTTATTTGGAAAACTATTGAGCAACCAAGGACGTCAAGGCGGCCCTAGGTCACATCAAACCAAAGGGCTCACAGAAGACATAAAAAGAATCAAAGCATCTACCTCTTGTTGTGCAGTCAGGAAGAAAGACAATTGGATCCGGAGACAGGCCAAGAGGCATCTGGAAAACCCAGACATCCACAGGACCCAGAAGAGTCTAAACAAAATCTTCCGGAAGATGATGTGGGAGGAGAAATTAACAACAAAACAACGTTTATGGGCAAAAGCACTGCACATTTGCAAAAACAAAATCTCAAAGGATTTTTTTTAATTGGGTAACAGTTTGAACAGAGCCCCCACTGCAGTCACAAGCTCTAATCTAACAGAAACTAGCTGTGTCAAGTTCCTGCCTGAACACTTTAAACACTCCCCAGAGGTGACCCTTCCCCACTCCTACGAACAGGGTCGTACTATTCTACTCACACCTACCAGCCCTGACGGAGTCCCACTCATCTTCTCATAAGAACAAACATGCAATTCAATCCAAAGGTGTAGGCAAGATGTCCAAAAGGCCTCCAGCAAGCGCTGTATAAATCCAATCCAACTTTCTGGGTAGCAACCCTGATGAAAGTTTTTAACAGCGCCTTGTAAGAAACTATCCCGGACTTTTGGAAGGGCTCCATAATAATGTCACTCTTCACCAGCCAGAAAATTACTGTCTCATCACTCTCCTAGACACGGAGGCAAAACACTGTCCCCCCTAATCAGGCAGGGTTCACTCAAGGGGCCGGCACGGTGCCCAACACTCTGTCAGTAATAATGGACAAACTTAAGTTAAAAAAAACAACTGGCCTACCTTCGCTTTGTAGACTTTAAGGCCGCATTCAAATGTGTGCTGCACAATCTCCTTTGGCAAAAGCTGGAATTCTGGGGCATCCCGGCTCACCTACTAAAAGCAATACAGTTGCTATACACGGAAACTTGGGCAAGAGTGAGAATCGGAGATGGCTCCATTTTGTCGAGGACAATAGAAACCTTCCAGGGTCTAAAGCAAGGCTGTGTCCTGGTGCCATACCTGTTCAATCTATTTTTGGCCAACTTGTCCCCTGACCTGAACGCAGTAAATGTTCACACACCAAAACTAGGAGTTATGCACATCTTGACTCTTTTGTACGCCGACGATGTGATTCTCCTCAGCCAGACAAAAATTGGTCTACAACAGCTCATTGATAAATTATCTCTGTACTCCACAGCTAATGGCATGACAATAAACCTGAAGAAAACCAAAGTCATGGAAGTGAGCAGCAGGATCCCGAAAAGACATAAAAGGTTCCTGCATGGTCAACAACTGGAGCTGGTAAAAACTTACAGATACCTAGGAGTTCTATTCGATGACCGAGTCCCCTTCCAACACCACAGGAAGGATCTGCTGAGGAAAGGCAACATCCTGCTCCTTGCCTTCCGCACCGTGCAAAAATCACTGGCAAGTCCAAGCTATTTGACAATATGAAGATAATTGCAGTAAAACTCAAACAGAGTATCTCTTATGGAAGTGAAGCTCTCTGTAGTAGACTTGCGGCAACCATAAATTTGATCTCCTCGAAAATATTCAAATCTCTTTTTCTCCCTTCAAATGCATCAGTGGCCCAGATGAGGCTGAAGTGTGGCCTATCAAACCAGTTAATAGCAAGAAAAGGGGCCCTCATAAAAACATGGAACAGAATAAAGTCCTCCCCAGCAAAACAACTGTGCCAAGTGCTCTGGCAGGAACTACAAACAAATGACGGTGCTCCAGCTTGCAGGTATCTAGACCTGGCCATTGATGACCTGGGTGTTCAGCCAATATGGGAAAACCCCCCATCTCCGGCTTCCTTCAAAAACTGGTCAATGGGATCACCCAAAAAAATCTCAGTGCTAACAGACAGAGTCCTTATCCTCCAGGTCTCACACCTGGATGATCCTAAACAAGTATAAAATACTCAAACCCCAGTTTTACTTCGAGGCCAAGTGCTCCAGTCATCTAAAAGTCCATTTTATGAGATACCGCTTATACCTCCTCCCAGGCAAAGTCTACAGGGTGCCACGGAATAAGGCCACTGAAAAGGCTTGCAGCAGACTGTGTAATTCTGGGGAAGCAATTATTAATTCACTTTACATGCTTGTGCCCCACTCTACTGAGGGAAAGGATGACACTGCTAAAAGCTCCTTTTAACCAACGTGGTATCCAGTCCCGCAGGCATGTAGTGAGTGCAAGCCTAAAAATAAGCGATCCAATTCGGAATTGTCATTTTACAAAATTCTTAAGGCTTGCGGAAAAAAAGTTGGTTGCCTGTGATGGCCTGCAGCCCTAAAAATGTATCCCTATGCCAGTTCATTGGAACTTTAAGATCCTGATCAAGCAAGTGAGGGTCCTATAACAACGTGGTCTCCACCCACGACTACCCCTCAGACATATTAACTTTCTGCACTCTGCACTTTTCGCACGCTGCACTTTTTTCTGACATCAAAACGATCTTGATATATTGTCTTATTTTAAAAAATGCTGCTGAAATTGACATTTTAACCTGTATTGTCTGCTCTTACATCGTTCTTTTAAAAATGCTGCTATGTAACCGATATTTTAGCTTGTACTTCGCGCTTTAAAAAAGAAAAAAAAATTACGAGATGTTTGTTTGTTATGGTTTTAATTAACTGTACAATAAAAATTGACTATCTATTATTGACTTGAGACTCAAGAAGGCCTTTCTGTACCCAGTGCTTAATTTAAGTCAGTGGTTTCAGGTTCGGCTGTGCGGCACTCAATTTTTGAACTGGCACTTATTTCACCTCATCAGACTTTGACCTAGAGCAAGAGAGGGAAAACATGCAAAAGGGAAAGAAGGAGGAAAAGAAAGACTGAAACTTGTGACAAATGGAGAAAGCAGGAACTTGAACTAGCGAGATAAAGAGACAGAGAGTGTCTGTTGCTGGATGAATGAGGCATGAGGTGGAATCAAGACTATGGGGCATTTTTACAAGCCCTTGCGCCGCTGGTGCGTCACGTTGCATGGCACGCTGGCGGCGCGACCAGCTGCGTGATTTTTACAAGCACATATAAAGCCACCCTGCGTGGCTTTACGTGTGCCTGTAAATATTGCCCCTTTTCACACAACACTGCATGTTAGGGGCGCAACACCCATGTCCACTGATGCATTTCCAGATTTACGAGCAATCGTAAACCTGGAAATGCATCAGAATGCTACGCCACCCCAGGGGTGGCGTAGCGAGGCGAAACGAGGAGAAATGTTTTCATTTCGCCATGTTTTTTTCCCTCTTTCATTGCGTGCTGCATTCTACAGCATGCATGTTAGAATCAAATGTCCCATTACCCCGTCCTCCATGATGTATACTGTGTTGTGTTAGCATTCATGCAGCTATGTCACATTAATCGCGATTGCAAATGTGTGTGTGTGTCCAGCTTTTCTAAAGTTGTGCAGGCTTAAGTTAGCATCTGAGATGCCATTTTACTACTGTAGTCGCCATGTTACGCTGTGAGCAATCCCCGGCCTCTGTGCCCCCCACTCTCTGCTTGAATCAGCAGAAGCTGCTGTTCCTGAAGTTCCCATATCTCATCCAAGGTCAGAACCCAGATGCACGAAGAGAATAGTTTATTCAGCTCTGCATTCCTATCCTTGGACATAGCTATGCCCCCACACCAGAGAGAGCTGAGACCGAGTAAGATGGCCTTGGGAGCCTGATAACGTGTACCCATTCTGCAGGTGGTAGCTCATCCCTCAGTGCCTCCTTTGTTCAGTCTTTCTACCCAAGCAGTATTTTTCCATCAGGGGCGGGGTTTTGAGAGGTGTTGGAAGGCTTATTTTGTGTTACCAAATGTTTGGAAGTCAGTCCCCTCTGTAGCATCTAAGGAGGCTAGTCAGACTGGACTCCGCTGCAGCGCATTTACAATAAAATAACTTGGTTTGTATTCTCTACTGCGTCACCAACTCTTCATTTCTGGGAAGGCTAAGAGGAGGTCGCGAGTGACCCGGGTGGCCCTAATTGGGTCACTTCCTTCAGTTGGTGCCCGAACAGGGACTCCATCAGGTGACCCATCCTCGCCCGTGACCGGGTGTGGAGGCCGGGGTTGAGTCCGGTCGGATGGGCAGATCGGGGTACCCCACACGACCGAGCCTAGTTCTCGCAGCTGCCCTGCCCGTCTGACCGGGCGCTGCCTCGCCCAGTGGTCATCCCGGCTGGGGTCCTGAAAAGGCGAAACCCTTGGATCCGACCGTTTGGTCCGAAGAGTCGGCAGTGGAGAATAACTTTGTTTGACCTGTGTGCAACAGGTGAGTTTGTTTTGTCTCTTGGTAAATAAGGCGCCGTCTTGAATAGTATTGAATATGTTCTGAGGATCATTCTTAGCTTGTTTGAACTTGGTGGGTCTGTGGACCCTTGAGGTGCGGAGTGTTGCGAAAGCTCTGCCAGGCCACCTACTGAATTTGGTTTACTCTTGAAAAGGCCTGGGGCTAGAGCCTGCCTTCTTGTTTTGGTACAGTCTTCGGACTGTCTTGTTTTGGTACAGTCTTCGGACTGTCTTGTTTTGGTACAGTCTTCGGACTGTCTTGTTTTGGCGCAGTCTTCGGACTGTCTTGTTTTGGATTCCCTTTGTTTGGTGTGTTTGGTTCATGTGAGTAGTGTATGTGTCTGCTATTGAGATGCCTTGTTTTGTAAATTGTGGTGTGTGGGGTGCCGCTGTTGCTCTGCCGAAGCTCGGTTGGAGGAGAGGCAACCTGCGCCTCCGGAAGGCACCCCGAATTTTGACATGTACGTGAAGCACGGCCTTGGCCCTATTATGTTTAGTACATTATGGCACAAATATACGAGGGACAATGCCCAGCTTCAGTGGCCACCGACAGGTACCTTTGACGAACAGAAATTGAATTATCTGCAAGATAAATTATTTGCCAGAAGAAGTAGGCAGTCGATGTTTGATTCCCTTCAGGGATGGCAAAAGGAAGCTAGGCAACGGCGCATGCGGGCAGAGAAGGAGGCCTGGAGGGGGAAAATGCAAACGGTAACTCAGAAAGCAGTAGCCTACAATAGAGAGAAAGTAGAAAAAGGTATAGAGTGTGCTGATAGGAAGTGTCGATTACAATGTGATAAGTCCTATGTTGCCCGGGAGGAAGGCGACGCATTTGTGGATGAACTATTAGACACTAGGCCCCCATCTCCCTATGCCCCGCAGAGGGTATACCCTGTTGCTCCGACATCTCAGTCTACTGCTCCTCCTCTTTCTATATCTGGCCCTGCTACCTCTGATCCAGCTGCTTCTGCTATGGCCCGCCTGTTTCCCCCCTGGCTTCGCAAGCTGCTAGTGCAGTAGCTGCGGGTCCTTCTGCTGTATATGCTGTTCCCGCTCCTGTTTCTCCCCCTTCTCTCACACCTTCAACGCAGCCATTACTCACATTGGTGCCCGTTCCTTCATCTATTGTGTCTTTCCCAGACATTTCATCTCCGGCATCGTTGGGTGCGGGGACACCGGTGCATGGAATGGATGAGGGGAATTGGGCTGCAGCACGGGAACGAATGGGGCGGGTGCTGATTCGATCTGACGTGGGAAATGAGGAAAAAACAAATAGTCGCCAACCAGGCTGCGCAGTGGGCACGGAGTCCGATCTACAGTGTAGAGGATGTGTGGAGTGTGTTGAAGGATTTCGAGCCGTTTGTGCAGCAGCATGCTCGTAAGCACAAGTCTGCTACATTGATAGGGTTGTGGGAACAGTGTTTTGGTGGTGTAGCACCCCAAATAATTTATGATATTCGAGACCGCGTATACGCTGCTGATATGGCCCCTAAAAATGTCTTTAGTAATGTGGCAACGATGATTGGGTATCGGGGTAGGCTGCACCAGAAAACACCGACAACTGTGTCCCAATTCCCAATGAGGGAGGAGCATCCTATTTTTCATCCCGAGATCCCAGAACGGCGTGATGCGCAGGATATTGTAGTTCAACAACGGGTGGAGGCTCGCTTTCAGGAACAATGGGTTTACACTCCTTGGAAAAGGAGTGAGGTGCTCGCCCTCAAAAGCCAGCTGCCGGACCCTAGGAAAAATCCAACAGCGTATTATAAAGAATTAACTGAGGCCGCCTCATCGACGGTGATGACACTGGCCGATATTGAGATGTTGTTCGGGTTGTTGGTACCGGTGGACATAGGGAGGCAGGTGCATACGCAGGACCATGTTGTGGAGTTGGGCGGCACTTGGAATGCGATTAGGGCATGGCATAATGAGCGTAAGCCTGACGAAAAGCCTAGGGCTGAGATACTAGCTTTGCCCAGTCGTATTATTACTTACATGCATTCTCTCATCCCACCCAGACAAGTAGATTGGGATAAGCTAGCGGCATGTCGTCAGAAGAAGGATGAAAGTGTGTCAGATTTTTTCACTCGGTTTGAAGGGGTGTTTCTGGATTTTAGTGGACAGGATTTGTCGGTGGAAGGCGGTGTCCGGTTGTTCATTAATAGATTTGTAACGAACCTGCTCCCCGAGATCGCAGCTCGGTTGCAGGCTTCTGAGAGCACCTGGACTACCTCCTCCCCTTCAGTGATATTGAGTATGGCGCAGTACTATGAGCATAGGGAAAATGAGGAGAAAGAGAAGGTGGAGAAGAAGAATAAGGAGTTGAAGACTAAGGTACTAATGCAATAAGCAGCAAGGGGGTCCGGCCGAGGACGTGTCACTGGTCCGGCTCAACGGTCGCGTGGCGCAGGTAGAGGAGGCAATCCGGTGGGGCCAAACCAGTGCACGTATTGTAAGAGGGAGGGGCACTGGCGGAGTGAGTGTCCGGACTTGTTGCAGAAGGTTGCAGCCCCCAGAGGTCGGGGTGCCGGTGGACAGGGACGTGGTGAAGGCGGTCGCGATGAGATTCAGGGTGGGGCATCCTCGGGGGGCCACTTTGACCAGAACTGTTTTGATGACCCCCGGGGAAGGCAGTATTATCACGATGATTATGATCTGGACGAGGCGTCAGGGATGTCCTATAACTAGGACAGCCAGGGAAAGGGTGAGGGACCAGTTCAAATACCTGTAGATCAGCGTGGTCCTTATGTCACAGCGGATTTGCATGGTTCGGCTAAGAAGTTTCTGGTGGATACAGGTGCAATGAATAGCTCTGTTTCTCGTTCACTGGTCCCCGGGGCAGCTCTGTCTGGCCATAACAATGTTTCAGTAGCTTTTTCAGGCATACCGGTTGTAAGCCCCATTTCTGAACCCTTTGCTTTAACTATTGGCCCGTTTACTGTGGACTCGCCCTTTTTGTTGACAGCGAATTGTAAAGAAAATTTATTGGGATTAGATTTGTTGAAAAAGTTGCATGCTAAGATTTCCTGTTCTCCAGATGGCGTTTATATGACAGTAGGACCCAAGGTGGCCAGTACCAAACAGTGTTTTTCGAAAGACGCACCGCTTCCTGCTGAATTCAAGGATGTGCCGCCCACGTTGTGGGCAACAGGAGATACGGATGTGGGGTTGTTGCAGATACCACCGGTCTCTATTACAATTAAAGACAATGCAGTGCTGCCTCGTATTCCCCAGTACAAAATACCGCAGGCGGGGTAACGGGCTTTGTTGCAGATTATACAGGATTTGATCAAATCGGGGGTGGTTGAGGAGACAGTTGCCAGTGTGTGTAACAGCCCTATTCTCCCCATCCTCAAAAAGACACCCTCGGACTCTGCTGATCCTGATGTCTATTGTTTTGTGATTGATTTGCGGGAGGTTAACAAAATAGTGGTCCCTCAGTTCCCGGTGGTACCCGACATTACTGCTCTTTTGACAAATTCTTTTCCGTGATTGATTTGAAAAATGCTTTCTTTAGCATCCCAATTCACCCGAATACCCGGCACCTTTTTGGTTTTACCCTAGTAGGCCGGAGTTCTCAATTCTGTTGTGCTCCTCAGGGGTATACTGAAAGTCCTAGTATATATAGTTAAGCCCTGAAAGGTCAGTTGGATTCCCTCTATCTTCCTTCAGGTAATGTATTATTGCAGTATGTGGACGACCTGTTTGTAGCATCCGATACTGAAGAGGGTTGCAAAGACGCCACAGTCAAATTGTTGCTACATTTGGCACAGCATGGACATAAAGTGTCCCTTTCAAAATTTCAATATTGTCGACAGGAGGTCACCTATTTAGGTCACCTACTGTCGAAGGAGGGAAGGAGGCTAACACCTGAACGAGTTGATGCCATTGTTAAGATGCCCGTCCCCAAGACTCAGAGGGATGCGCGTGCTTTCACAGGCATCACCTCGTATTGTCGCCACTGGATACCCGGTTACTCCTTACTAACAAAGCCTCTGCTCTATTTAACCACTAAAGATGTGCATGAGCCTTTACCCTGGACGCATGAATGTCAGCAAGCTTTTGAGCAATTAAAAGTTGTGCTTTGCTCTGTGCCTGTGCTTGGTACGCCTGATTATCAGAAGCCTTTCATGCTGTACGTACACGAAACGGCTGGATGTGCGCTTTCTGTGTTAACACAAGCCTATGGAGGTAAGCAGAGGCAGTGCGCTTATTTTTCTGCCCTTCTTGACACTGTCGCCAGAGCCCTCCCGAGCTGTTTAAGAGCTGCCGCAGCTGTGGCTGTCTCCTTTCGACAATCGGCAGGGCTCGTCCTTAATACTGATCTCACAGTAATGGTACCCCATGCTCTGGACACACTTTTGAACAAGACAAAGACGCAGCACCTTACCAGTGCTCATCTGACTGGTTATGAATTGACTTTGTTTGCGCCACACATTACAATAAAAAGATGCGCCACTCTGAACCCAGCCACGTTACTACCTCTCCCTTCGGACAATGAGGACACAGATGTCCATTATTGTCTATTCCGGACAGAAGAAGAGACGAAGGGACGGGTAGACCTGACTGACGTTCCCCTACCTGACCCACAAGGGGAACTATATGTCGTTGGCTCTTGTTTCAAACTGTCAGATGGCACCACCACCGCAGCATGTGCTATTACTACGCTGCGCACTGTAGTTGAGACATCACGTGTTCCTTACCAATCGGCACAAGCTGCGGAGCTGGTTGCTCTTTTGTGAGTGTGTGAGTTAAGTGAGGGATTGGCTGTCAATATTTATACTGACAGCCAATATGCGTTTGGAGTAGCCGATAATTTTGGGCGGCTCTGGGTGGAGAGGGGAATCCTGACCTCACATGGCACAAGGATACAACACGGCGCAAGGATACAACACGGCCCTCTGATACATAGGCTCCTGTCAGCCCTAGCACTTCCCAAAAGATTGACGATAGAGAAGTGTAGTGCCCATAAAGCGATCACTGATGACGTGGGAGGGGAAATGCGTTTGCAGACCAAACAGCTAAAGAGACAGCCAGGTCCAAGATGAAGAGAATGTTTGTGGCAGGGCCAGCTCGATGGGTGCCTGAAGGCGGGATGTTTGAGGATACGTTAGAAAATGTGAAAGAGATTCAGAGTGAGGCAACAGTTGAGGAGTTGGCAACGTGGCAGGAGAGTACGGGACGCTTAGATGAGGAGGGGTGCTGGACCGATAAATCGGAAAAGCAAAGATGGATGTTACCAGATGCATATGTATTCCCTGTAGTTACAATGGCACATGGTCCAGCCCACATTAGTGCAAAAGGGGATATGTAAGTTATTGGATCCCGTATGGCAAAATGATAACATCCCTAAGGTAGCGGCCCATCTAGTTAAGAATTGCATGGTTTGCCTGATACATAATCCTGGGAAGGGTACCCCTACACCTCCCGGTAATTTTGCACCCCCCTCTTTCCCTTTCGAGGTTCTCCAGATGGATTACATAGAAATGGAACGAGTTAACAACTTGAAGTACGTGCTGGTGGTAGTTTGTGCATTCAGAAAATGGATTGAGGCTTACCCCACTAAAGAGAACACAGCCATGGCGACGGCGAAGGCTCTTCTGAAGGAGTTCTTCCCGCGCTGTGGCTTGCCCCGTTTGATTTGGATTGACAACGGGAGTCACTTTAATGCAAAGGTGATTCAGTTGGTATGCGACGGTCTGCATATCAAGCAGAAGTTCCACACAGCAAACCACCCCCAGTGGTTGAGAAGTACAATGGTATTCTCAAGTTGAAGCTGGCAAAGATCAGGGAGAGCACAGGGTTGCAATGGCCGGACGCACTACCCCTTGCCCTGTTATCCACCAGAGTGACAGCACATTCTAGAACAGGGTTATCCCCATACGAAGTGGTTTTCGGGCACCCCACAAATGTGTGGGGTGTACCCCGCCCACGCCACTTCTCTGATATTGAATACCCGTTGCTTTTGGATTACCTATATAAATTAACTAAAAATTTGTGTTCTATTTATCAACAGATCCATGAGGCACTCCGCCAATACCTGAGGGGCCAGGGCACAGTACCCAGCCTGGGGAATATGTCCTAGTACACAACTACCAGAGACGAGGGTGCTTGGAGCCGAGGTGGAGGGGGCCCCTCCTGGTTTTACTCGCCATGAGGACTGCTGTGAAAGTGGAGGGATGGAAGAACTGGATCCATTCATCCCACTGCAAGCGAGTCCCGCTCCCTCTCCCTTATGACAAGTGAGTCCGTGAGGGAATTGGGGACCATGAGACGGAGAAGGTCCCTCGCTTAGTCCCTCTTTCTGATGCCCGACTGACCTGGGCACAGAAGGAAGAGGAGAACGATGCTGTTCTGAACGAGGCAGTGCCTCCAGAAAGAAGGGCTGCCCGGGTTTCTCCTCCATCTGGTTCACAGGAGCAGGAGTCTCAGTCCACTGCCTCCCCTGAGTTTAAGGTTCTTTTTCAAGATGAGGCAGTGCCTGGAGTGGCTCAGTACAATTTGCGTCCCCGGCAGGACAGTGCACCCAAGGGACAGTCAGGTTAGTAGGGATGGACTTCTGGATGAAGAGTAGGGCCCACGTACCCTGCCTATGGTACAAACAATAGTTTAGGGAAAGGGAGATTGGTGCATTGTCTGAGACACTGGACAGGATAAGTGGGGGGTGCTTTCCAAGGAGCGAAGCTGCCCTATCCTGAGTGAAGAGACAGAAAGGGTTGTGGTCGTGCAGCTTCACCGCAAAGTGTTCGTTAGCACCACCGTTGAGAGACACTAAGAGACTTTTTTTTCCTTTTTCTTTTGAAGTGCTCGTTAGCACCACCGTTTATAGAGACTAAGAGACTATTTTTCCCTTTTTTCCCCCTTTCTGTATACCTGGCTGCATAGCACGGACTCCCCTCTGGTAGTTTGATGGATGAAAATGTATCCCTTTGGTCGTATTGTTATGGAAGAAGAACAGCCCTTAAAAGAACGCCGTCTTGACCAACATAGCCCCACTTGGTCGAGCTGGCCCACCAAGACTAAGATAGTGTTCCTAGTGATAGTTTTTGTAGCATTGGTAGCAGTGTTGGGGATCCTATGGTTCTTGGAAGAAAGACATCCTGTAAACTCCCTGATTGCAACCACTACCCCCCCTCCCCCCCGGAGCATGTCTTCGTCACCCTGGCTCCGCATAAGGAAAGACATAGGCAGACTTATGTAGATAACGTCTTCCTGCAGATGCTCCATCAGGCCCACCATACCACCAATGTCACGGATTGTTGGGTTTGTGGTTTGCTCCCCTCAGTGATGCATAAAAAAGACCTGTTGCTGTCTCTCCCCTCCTCTTATTTGGCCAGCTGCGAAGCCTGGTTTCAATTGCTCACAATGGTATATATCCATTATCATTCGGATGCAATGAATATGACATACCTTGATTATGAGGCTGTACTGGGTTATATAGCAATTCACCAAGGCTTTACTCCGGGGAGGGATGGGGCTGCTGACACTCTACATCCCGATGCCTGCATGAACGTGTATGAAAGGAAGAAAAATGTAACATGGCTTCTGGATGAGATGATAGATTTCCAAGACTTTAACGTCACTGAATATTTCAGGTCTTTTCAGTTACGTAATATTACTCAGGATAAGGCAATGCCAGTACCGGTGATTAACACCATCACTAGTTTCTGTGTCCGAGGCTTTGGAAAGGTTCTGGTAGGAGAGAGTATTTGTAATCACACTTATGACTTGAACACCACAAGTAGTCCACCATTGCTTCCGCCCCACAACGTGTACTTCGTCTGCGGGTCCAAGGCTTACATATGGCTTCCTAGGGGGTGGTCTGATGTGTGCTACGTGTCCTTTCTCTTGCCCCCTGTGTATATTGCACCATCCAATTATCATAGAGACCACAGATTACGACGCAGGAGTGTGTATCTGTCTCGAGTAATAAGGGTTTTTGACACAAATGAGATCGATCAGACTGACACTACATTGCAGCAATTTACGGATGCCATGAAGGGTATTTTGCCGTTTTGGGGTCCTATGTATAACAGCCGTAGTATACGCCGACTCACAAGGGTTGTAGAGGGGGTCATCAACACCACAGCAGGAATACTGACCAACATCACAGCTGAGCTTCAGGCTACGAGACTTGTTGCCCTTCAAAACAGGATGGTGTTAGACGTCATTCTTGCTGATCGGGGTGGGGCCTGTCGCGTCATCGGCAGTAGTTGCTGTGTGTACATACCAGACCACGCCCCGAATGTATATGCAGCCATACAAAAGTTACACAGACTAGCGTCTGACATCCACCAGGAGAATGGCACGTGGTCCCTGTCTGGGTGGTTTTGGGGTCTGTTAGCAACATGGGGCTGGAAAATACTCTTATTCTTAGTAGCTATTGCGGGTGCTGTATTCACTTGTCTGTGCATCAATTGCCTTCCCGCCTGTTGTTCTTATTGTATGCAAAAGTTAACACCAAAGCCCGGAGTTAAAGAACAACCAGCTAAAAATTCTGTCATGATGGTACAGGCTGTGCATGACTTGATGTCCATCAATGAGGGCATTTTTGAATATTGATATGTGTACCTGCCTAACATTGCTGATGATTACCACAATGTTTCACAGTTATATATGTAACATCATGTCTCCCCATCCATTAGAATTGTAAAGACCCTAACCTGATAGCACCAATAAAGACTTAGCAATGAATGCTAAAAGGAGGGTCTGTTAGAATCGAATGTCCCATTACCCCGTCCTCCATGATGTATACTGTGTTGTGTTAGCATTCATGTAGCTATGTCATATTAATCGCAATTGCAAATGTGTGTGTGTGTGTCCAGCTTTTCTAAAGTTGTGCAGGCTTAAGTTAGCATCTGAGACGCCATTTTACAACTGTAGTCTCCATGTTACGCTGTGAGCAATCCCCGGCCTCTGTGCCCCCCACTCTCTGCTTGAATCAGCAGAAGCTGCTGTTCTGGAAGTTCCCATATCTCATCCAAGGTCGGAACCCAGATGCACGAAGAGAATAGTTTATTCAGCTCTGCATTCCTATCCTTGGACATAGCTATGCTCCCACACCAGAGAGAGCTGAGACCGAGTAAGATGGCCTTGGGAGCCTGATAACGTGTAACCATTCTGCAGGTGGTAGCTCATCCCTCAGTGCCTCCTTTGTTCAGTCTTTCTGCCCAAGCAGTATTTTTCCATCAGGGGCGGGGTTTTGAGAGGTGTTGGAAGGTTTATTTTGTGTTACCAAATGGTTGGAAGTCAGTCCCCTCGGTAGCATCTAAGGAGGCTAGTCAGACTGGACTCCGCTGCAGCGCATTTACAATAAAATAACTTGGTTTGTATTCTCTACTGCGTCACCGACTCTTCATTCCTGGAAAGGCTAAGAGGAGGTCGCGAGTGACCCGGGTGGCCCTAATAGGGTCACTTCCTTCATGCATTGGAAGAGGAAATCACCTCAATTGATTGTTTTTTGTGCAGGAAGGGGCACCTTCATGCACAAAAACAATCTCCCCACGACGCAGGCATCCTTGCACCATGGTGCAAGGGTGCCTGCGCCAGCCCATGGCAGTAGTTTGTGCGCCAGTGCAGGGAAGAGCACAGAGATGTGACATATTGTTGCAAATATGTCCCATCCCTGTGCTTCAAAACTAACGCTAAAAATAAGTAGAAGGTTGCCTGCAAGGGATTTGGTTTCTAAACTTAGTTCAAAGATTTTATCTAGGAAGATTATTTACTGTTCAACCCTAATTAGTGGTGAACTAATGATTAATCAAACATTGAGATGGAGGAAAAGTAATTTTTTATACGGGCGGACATTTGTCTTGAAACCATGAATTAGGTAACACGGGGCAGAATTTTCTTCGAAAAAACATATATTTAATATATACACAAATAAGAACAAGGGAAATACAAATCGAATCAACCAAACATAGTTCTAGAGGTATCACAAATTGGCCTGCAAAGAAACTATGTATACATCTATTCCATAAATTAACAAAGGAAAACGATCTGACAAAACAGAAAACGGTTCCTTAAGATCAACAAATGTGTGAAGAAATAGACGATCGTCAGTGACCGGCACAGACTTCAAGTAATACTCCTGTACGTCTGCCAGACGTACAGGAGTATTACTTGAGTCGTCTGCTGCGCCCGCGACACTTTGGGGCCATGTGCATTAGTGGGGCAACGCCCCAGCGCCCCAATGGACGCACCGCCCCTGACAGGAGTATTACTTGAAGTCCGTGCCGGTCACTGACGATCACCGGGCGACGCCAGAGCAATCATCAGGACAAGGGGGTGGTGGTGACGTCGGATCTAGCGCACTTAGTGCGCATGTTCAGTTCTGGGCTGGTCATTTTTCTGACCAGCCCGAACATGCGCATTAGCCTGCACATTAGAAGAGCGGGGGTTGCTTCATGGCGCAGCCCCCGGTCTCCTAATGGGCGAGTGTGTACCCCTGCCCAAGCCAATCCTGGCGCTGCTGGAGCAGCGCCTGGATTGGCTTAGAGCGAGGCACGGGATTTGGGAAGCGTTAACTGTAGTCGGACACTCGGACTGCTGCGCCACACACACGACGACGAGACGACGACGACACACCTCGTGTTCTGGTGCGAGAGCCGAGGCTGCTACTACTGCTCGTCGTGGGTGGCTCCGGTAAAGAAGAGACTGGACGAGACTTCACGACGTAAAGTAAGTATTTAAAGAGTGAGCTGATGCCTGATGACCATAAATATACTATTTTCCTTTCACCCGCGCCACCAAGCTGATTGCTGTAAGTAATAGTACATTTTAGACCTTGGAGTTGGCTCTTAGTCGGGATCGGTGGGGGGGGGTCTCGGGGGCGAGTCCCTGGCACGCGCACACACAGTGATAAGCTGTAGTAGGGGACCCCAGCCCTTATTAATACGCTGATCCGGAGTGGTCCATTAAGAGGGAGCGGCGCACAGTCACCTTGGCCCCCGGAGCCCGCCAGGGCGACCAGGCGGCTACGAATGGGAGTCGCTAATTACAAGAAACCATTTATGGCGACGAGGCTGGAGGAGCCGGCCCTGCGTGTGTGTGTGGGGAGGGGCAGTTTGAGGCTACACGCGTTAACTACAGCGCGTGGAGTCAATCACTGTAGCTCTGAGGTATTCCTTGAGTGCAGACGAGCTGTGGGTGTAGTACAGTGAGAGTGTGCGTGCAGTGTACAGAACCAGCATGTGCTGAGTGCAGGAACGGTGTTTAAAGAGGCAGTCCGCCCGGCACAGTGACAGCTGGCACAAGGAGAGCCTTGGCGCTAACGGTGATACTTTTCAGGCCACAGTTTATTGAAACAGCCGTCCAAACATTTGGTCACGTTATGTACAGCGAGTGTGCTGGGTGACGTCACTGTTCATAGCCGGTCGCAACAGGGTCCGTCTGTGCAGTGACAGTCTATGAAATGACAGCCTTTGGGGTGGCAGCCTGTGACAAGACACTCACTCAGTGTAGCGGGGTGCTTATTGGCAGACTTTACAGTGACTGTCTGTGTGGTGACAGTCTGTGGCATTACAGCCAATGCAGTCAGCGTCCCTATTGGCAGCCTTTACAGTAACAGTGCGTGGGGTGACAGACAGTCTGTGAAATGACTGTGTAGTGGCAGGCTCAGATGTCAGATAACAGCCCATACAGTCGTAGTGTTTATTTACAATCTCTACAGAGGCCGTGCATGCAGCGACAGGCGGTACAGAGACAGCCTCCGAAGGGGCATTCTGTGCAGTGACAGTTTACAAAATGACAGCCTGTAACATACCAGTCATAGCGTTTATAGGCAGTCTCTACAGTGAGAGTGTAAGTAGTGGATGCCGGGGTAGAGTGACATCCTGTGCGGTCACATTCTATTAAAATTATGACATCCGGTGTAGTGAGCCTGCGACATGACTGTCAGAACAAGAGCACTGTCTACAAGCAGCCTCTAACGTCACAGCCTGCCGCGCAGAGGCGGTCCGTAGTGTGACAGTGTGAAACTGTGTTTAGGGACATTCTGTGGAGTGACTATAAATGACAGCCTGTATAGTGCAGCCTGTGACATGCCAGTCAGTGCGGGTACAGTGGTTACAGGCAGTCTCTGATGTCAGTGTGTGCCGTGGCACTGTGCACCTCAATCCAGAGCAGTGCCACATTTTGCTTATCCATAGACCTGCAGTCAAGTCTGCCAACCTAACTCTGTTGAGCAGCCCGGGCTCCTTTTCCAAGAGGTATACGGCGATCCCTAAACTGCTCATGCACCCCAGGCATTCTCGGTAGTGCCCCTGCTTTCCCTGTAGTCAGCACAGCTGTGGAAAGCCTATCACTTAGCTCTCTTGCACTCTGGCCTTGTCTAAGTCACTTAGAAGAGAGCTGTTGGGGAGGGTGATGAATGAGGAAGGCGTAGAGGTTACGGATCACAGCGAACTGTTCCTTTCAATCGAAGCTGAATTAAAGCAAACAGTAAAAGAAAGGAAGGAAAATGAAGGGGCAGAGGTAGTTCATGAGAGTGTTTATCCGGGAGAGAGGTCCCATAGCACTGAAAGGCTGTGTCATGCTGTTGGCTCACAAGGCCCCGTGCGCCTGCCAGTACTGGTGCTGAAGTGTAAAGTAACTGCTCTCAAAATTATGCTCATTTTCAATTTCTTTGTGCCGCATTCAGAAAGTGTCACCTTTCAACCTGTCAGCAGAATGCCTCGCTTGCCTGGCCCTTCAATGTGGTAGGAGCCAAGAGGAGCATGCTGTGCGCAGCGACTGTGCCGGATGCACCAGATCAAAGGAAGCGCCAGTCTGCAGAGCCGCTGCCACTCTTTCTGATATACCTGCTAAAGAGCGCGCGCTCGCTGTGCGTGACACACAGTCTAAGTGAATATGCAGTGTATTACACATGCTAAAATTTACTTTCAGTGTTTCATACGACTATTCCTGATGCACGTGCTAATCAAGGACCCTATATTTAGCATTTCCATTCTCTGAGCCCTTTATTTGAGTGTTTTTCGTGTGCTCATTCAGGATTTCCATGTGCTGGGCTGTACTTGTTTACTGCACCAGCTGTAGTCTGGTTGATGGAAAGTTAAAAACTTCCAAATTGATATACAATGGACAACAGGTATATTGTACATGATAATCTTTCCGTTTCTTTGAAGAAACTGTGTGTGTATGTGTGTGTGTTCGTTTTGTGTGTGTTTATGTGTGTGTGGGGTTGGCGGTGTGTTACAGGTGCATTAGATGGCTTTGCTGGACTGTCATCTTGTCCATGCTGTAGGTGAGTTTGGTAGGTGTTTTGACATTCAAGGCCAAATCTTTCCTCAGAGTAGGGGGTGAGGCTTGCCTTTCTGTGGATATGTGACCTGAAAACTTTCCTCAACAAAGCTGCCTTCTGATCTTCAAGGACAAAATTCCATTAGTGCAGGTTAGTAGGCTGCGTCCTGAGCTCACTGTGGAAGCTCACACCATGTCTTTGTGGTGTGTCCCCTGGCTGACAGTGTATGGGTCACAGAGTGTATGTGAGGGCTTAGTGAGTGAACTTCACAAGCACACCCGCCATTAGTGTAAATTGCTCAGAGGTGCATGGCACTGGCAGGGCCTAGCTTCAGAAACATTACTATCTACATGTTGTTGTTATATGACATCCCTTTATTAATGTAATAACTGCACTTTCACAATTGCTTTATTAACCTTCTTGCTTCTCAAATTTGCTTGAAAATGCACCATTTACCCACTCTTTTTTCAAAATGCACCCCATAAGATTTTCGAGCTCGCTCGCCACAGTGCAATCGGACAGAAAGTTTACGGCTCACCACTTTCAAATGTCACCAGCCACCACTGACTCCTGTACGTCTGCCAGACGTACAGGAGTATTACTTGAGTCGTCTGCTGCGCCCGCGACACTTTGGGGCCATGTGCATTAGTGGGGCAACGCCCCAGCGCCCCAATGGACGCACCGCGATATCTCGACAAATGAGAAGGCCCTCTCGAGTGAGCTGCGGCAACCAACGTGGAAAACGAAAACTGGCCTGTGGTCCTGCCACGCTGAGGCTTCGATGAATATCAACGTATGGCAACACCCCTAACTTTACCGGGTGACTCCGGTGAACACTGGTCAGGCGCTCAATTCCATTGTAAACAAATACTACCAATGTAGCGCGTAGTGAGGCGAGCTTTAAGACACGAGGCGCTGCATATAACGGGAGATTTCCTTCCACTCTGCTGCCTTTGAAACCAAAGCAGGGCTGAAGAGAGAGGGAACGAGAGAGACAGAAAAGGCAAACGCGGAGAACCACCGTCGAGGAGGGGATTACACTGTACTGGAGCAAGTGTACGATGTTTCATGCCGAGTGGTGACAGAGAAATACAGAGAGATAGGTTCAGAGAGACGAAGAACACAAAGATAGCTTTAGAGGGATGGAGGAACAACACAGACACCTGGCGAGAGAGGAAGGCGGGGCAGAGAAGAACAGAGGTAGAGGAAACAGGTAAACAAGAGGGCTAGAGAACTGGGGAGGCACGGAGAAGGCGAGAGACCATGTAAGTGTAAGAAGGACAGAGAGAGAGCGAAAGACTGTGTGAGAGGAAAAGTGAGCGAGGCCGGCATAGCAGGAGAGGAGGCAGGCAGCGAGATAGTATGAGAATGGAGGGGCATACATACGACCGTGGAGTTGGAGGGAAACATCGACAGAAAGACAGACAATGGAGACTGAGGTATGGTAAAAAGGAGGGCAGGAAGGAAGTGGTGAGAGAGAGAGAGAGGAAAAATACAGAGATAGAAAAAAGAGTGTGGCGAGCTCATGCGTTGCCCCCCTGCCTCTTTTCCATCACAGCCTCGCGAGGTCTCGTTGGTGGCGGCGGAGAGGGGGAGAGGGAGCACATCGTGTGATACCTGAAGCTGTCACCTAGGATACGGATGGAAATCTCGCCACATTTAGACCAGCCTCAGACATGTCAATATGAGCTTCAGACTCTGCCCTGAGCGAAGATTAGCAAAGGGTCGCTGGTGGCAGCAGCAGCCCTGTTACAAGTGGGGGCTGGGAGGGCTGGGGAGGGAGGCTTGCTTGGCCTCCCCCCGGCCTGTAGACAAACATCTTGCACTGCAGGATTGTGAGCACAACTGTTCATCAAGTAGGGATTACACACGCACCTTTTAGACACATGTAGGCACAGGGACATTAAGTGATTTTGCCAGGTACACACGATGCTGAGTTTAGATGCACATTGCCTCAGAATTGTCCTTCTTTGCATGGCACCCTTGCTACACCACTGGGACCACTTAGACTTCCACAGGCACCATGGTGCTGAATCTCTGTAGAAATGTTATGGGGCATATTTACAAGCCCTTTGCGCCGCAGATGCGTCGCTTTTTTTGACGCACCAGCGGCGGAGTGTGGTGCTCCATATTTACAAGGCCACGTAAAGCCACCCTGCATGGCTTTTCGTGGTCCTGTAAAAGCAGCCCCTTTTCATGCAGCACTTTTCATGAAAGGGGCGTGCCATGGGTGTTGCTGTGGGTGCTCCCACACAACACCCATGGATTCTGCCGTATTCCCAGCTTTGCAACATTTCGTAAACCTGGGAATGCGTCAGAATCCTACACCTTCCCAGGGAAGGAGGCGCAACGGGGAGAAATACTTTTATTTCTTCTCGTTTTTCCTCTTTCTGCATTCTGCAGCATGCATAGAAAGAGGAAAACACCTCATGTGATTGTTTTTGTGCAGGAAGGTGACCCTTCCTGCACAAAAACAATCTCCCCTAAAATGCAGACACCCTTGCACCATGGTGCAAGGGTGACTGCGTTGGCGCATGGTGCAAGGGTGACTGCGTTGGCGCATGGCAGCCAATTGTGCGCCAGAGCAGGGGAACATAGAAGGGTAAACCCAAAACGTCACTGGGACCTGGGTATAGAGCAGTACATAAGAAAAATAGTCCCAGTACACGATTGCATAGAAGAACCACAAAATTACATTGAATTAAACATAAATTACACAAACCATCTTATTCTTCATGTACAGTGTTGTTTAATCACACCGAACATACAGTAGTTCATAATATTTCCACTGATATTTATAAAGCAGTGCCCCAAGAGGGAAGGGTGGAGGTAAAGTGAATGAAGTGAGGATAGGGAAGTGAGTGAAACGGTGTACAATTCACATAATCAATTGTTATAAAACACAAAAGCGGCTCATAAAGGAGCCAGATCTTCTTATTAGGTACAAATGTTAGATAGCCATGATTGTAAACAGGGTCACAGTGATGAATCGCTGTTGGTCAAACTGGCTAATATGGTAGATGTCGACGTTTCGACCCCTGAATAATAGTAGGTCAATGTATCCCTTACGTCGGGGTCTTCTTCAGGACAGGAGATGCCTGAATTGGGGGTGGGCCACACAGGGTTAATCTTCTTCACAAGAACGAGAGAGGACCTGTGAGCTGGTGGAGATCGATTCGAAAGTAACGAGATCCTATGGAAATTTTGAGTGCTTCAAAGAATTCCGGCACCAATACAGAAAGAAGGAATAAGGAACGACTGAATACGGAGCAATTTGGCCCTCCACTTTGACCTCCTAAGTAATTTTTCCGGGCCCAGGAGATTAACCCTGTGTGGCCCACCCCCAATTCAGGCATCTTTGAGTACGTGCTGAAGTGTTTGTTCTCCCCTACTACAGTTTGGAGCCTACGCACCCACTTGCCCCTCAGGCCCAATGAATGGGCCATTGATGATAACCTGCCCCATTTCACCCACCTACACTCCTGTCCTGAAGAAGACCCCGACGTAAGGGATACATTGACCTACTATTATTCAGGGGTCGAAACGTCGACATCTACCATATTAGCCAGTTTGACCAACAGCGATTCATCACTGTGACCCTGTTTACAATCATGGCTAACTAACATTTGTACCTAATAAGAAGATCTGGCTCCTTTATGAGCCGCTTTTGTGTTTTATAACAATTGATTATGTGAATTGTACACCGTTTCACTCACTTCCCTATCCTCACTTCATTCACTTTACCTCCACCCTTCCCTCTTGGAGCACTGCTTTATAAATATCAGTGGAAATATTATGAACTACTGTATGTTCGGTGTGATTAAACAACACTGTACATGAAGAATAAGATGGTTTGTGTAATTTATGTTTAATTCAATGTAATTTTGTGGTTCTTCTATGCAATCGTGTACTGGGACTATTTTTCTTATGTACTGCCAGAGCAGGGGAAAGCACAGGGATGCGACATACTGTTGTAAATATGACACATACCTGTGCTTTGAAAGTGACGCAGTGCGCTGCAGCCAAATGGGCCTTATTTACAAAAAGGTGATGCAGCCTTGACTTGCAAGACTTGAAAAGGAGACAAAAACTCTGGACATAGATTGTATAATTAATAATGTTTTGATCTGTTGGTGCACCTAAATGTTTTTTATCTGATACAATTTGGTTCCAGTAGGACTGCACCTGGACAGTGGGTACTTTTTGTGAGTGCACACACATTGGGGTACATTCCCTTTCCTGCAGTGATAGATTGGGGATATAGGTTAGGTGCAATTTATCACAGGGTGACACTGTCAACTTCTGTATGAGTTCACTCTGACTGGTCAGTTTGCATGCCCTAAACCCCAGAACCAAACAAGAGCTAACAGAAAGGCTAATCTCAATAATGTTTTGATCTGTTGGTGCACCTAAATGTTTTTTATCTGACCCGTCAGAGTGGTTTATGCATACTTGGAAGCAGGTCCGTAAATGAGAGACAGAGTATGCCTGGATTGCCTTGAGGCATGGTTTCTCTGCAGCATTTAGTGCAGCTGCAATATGAACTGCAGTCCACCTTTTGGGCTAAAGAACTCTATATATCCTGGCAGCGGGAGTGAAGATGTGGGTCATGTTTCTTGGAATACCAGGTAAAGCTTTTTCCAGTAATCTATCAAAACCGCTAGTGTCCATTTAGGTCGACAGTCCACCTATGTTCCAAAAACAGATACTGATATTATTCTGAAAAGTTGGGTGAGTGAGGAGGCTTCCATCATTGTGGGGGATGAGTATATAGTGATATGGGGTGGTGATTTTAATATCAAATTGTGTATGCTAACGACTACGGATCAATGTGGCCATATAGATGACTTAGGGGACCATATTACTCATTTTTTACACGATCCCTATGGTGAATCACTCAATTGCGTCATGTATAAATATGGTCTGGAAGTAATGAAGTTGGGTGCCAATAACGGGGTTGCCGATGTGTATACCTATGAGGGGGCTAGATCTTCCTCATGTATTGACCACTTCCTGTTGTCAAGGAATAGTAGGCCTTATGTGAATGATTGTATCATATCGCATAGCTTACTAAGTGATCACCACCCACTACTGTTAACGTTAAACTCCAGCCTATACTCTGTTGAAAAAACATGCATCTCGGCAGCTGATATAAGAACCCAAGGAGAAAATGGGATTTCAATCAAATGGTCTGGTGTTAATCCTGTTAACTTTATGGAAAATTTAATTGCAAGCAATAACCAAGATATAGAAATCTGTCTAGATGGATCCTCCGATAACATTGAGGTTGTTACTGCTTTTAATAATATCTCTATAGGTATAGATAAGGATCTGAGACTCAAAATAAAGAACCATAAACATAAAAGGGATTATTGCCCACGATGGTTTAACAGAGATTGTTCGAAACTGAATAGAGATCTGAAGTATGCGTTGAAAACTAAACCCAGAAATGGGGAAAAAATTAGAAAATGCTATAAACAAGCCTTAAATGCAAGGAAAATAGAAATGAGAGAGATCGCTTGGGACAACTTGGTCCAGGCGGCAACTCAAGTCTTTTCTGGAAAACTATAGCTCAACCCCTGTTCAAGGATGCTTCCTCGGCAGGGGTTGACACTGTAGTAACACCAGAAGACTGGTTACTGCATTTCGAGGACATCTTTAATCCTACCAAATGTTGCAATAAAAAGGTTAATGATGGCAACATCATCCAATTAAAAATCAGTAAAATCGATATTATTACTATAGATGAGATTAGAACTGCCTTACAAGATAGCGCAAGTGGGAAGGCTGCTGGCCCGGACGGGGTCCCGATAGACATTTTTAAACATAATATTGATTTTTGGTCCCCCATTTTAGTTAATTTTTTAAATGCTGTTACTGACGGGGTGTTGTCCGCAACCTGGGTCGAAAGTGTGATCGTCCCAATTTTTAAAAAAGATAACAGAGCTAGTGCCAAATGCTACCGTCCGATTTCCCTCCTTGATTCCACATTTAAACTCATGGGCAGAATTTTGCTAGCCAGATTGGAATCTTGGGTCAAGGATGGAAATATTCTCACTGAAGTACAGTATGGCTTCAGAAGGGGAATCGGTACGGTTGAACAGTGTATTAATTTAGATCTGCTCATAGGGAAATATACCCGTGCAAAGGAGGGGTCACTCCACCTTTGCTTCGTCGACCTCTCCAGCGCATTCGATCTGGTAAACCATACCATGCTATGGCAAACGCTGGAAGGGATGGGTGCCCCACATAACATCATTAGTCTTCTATCCCAAATGTATGTCCATTTAACATCGAAAATACGATACGGACAGAATGGGGAATGCACAACGCACTTTGGAGTTACCCGAGGGATCAGACAAGGCTGTCCCTTGCTCCGCTTTTATTTTCATTATATATTAATGGAGTTGATTTTTTATTGCAGGGCTTAAAGACGGATGCCCCTATTGTTGGTAAACGTGCAACACCAGTGTTATTATATGCTGACGATGCAGTCCTGATTTCCAGGACTGCTAACGGTCTCCAACTTTTGATCGACAATTTTACAAAATTTATGACTGATAAAGACCTAGCGATTAATTTGTCCAAGACCTTGGTTATGACATGCGGGAAGAGCAAAACTAAAAGTAGAACCCATTTTATCGATGGTGTACCAATTGAAGGACCACAACTTTCTCTTATTTAGGACTACTTTTTAACTGTAAAGGTACTTGGAATGCACATATTAACTTAAGCAAATTTAAATTTTTAAGGACAAGTGAGGCTATTTTTAGATTTTCACAAAAGATAGGTAACAGGCCAGTGCGAGAGATTTTAAAATTATACGGGAGTAAATGTATATCAGGGATATGTTATGGTGGAGCAATATGGGGGATGGCAGACACCTCCATATTACAAATATTGGAAAATAAATTTTTACGTAGCGTGTTAACAGTCCCTAATTCCACGGCTACTTATATTGTCCATAGAGAAACAGACGTTCCCTTTCTAAGTAACCTGATTAGCATATCTGCTATAAGCCTGTGGCATCGAATTTGGACAAAGGAAGAAACTCATTTTACAAAGGAAATAATACGTGACTGTTTAACCCTAGATTACTCAAAGAAAATACCATGGTTACAATACATCCATGATCTCCTTACTGAGTGTGATGTGAAACCTGATTTTAGAGATCCAATGAGTATTGAGAATTTTAGTAAGGGGGAGTTGAAAATGAGACTCCTGAGATCTAGGGAAACAATAAGGGAAGCGGGGTTGCGTACTAAATCGAATGTCAGATTATATTGTGAAGGGCCTTTATCACTGGGCACCCAGCCTTATCTTATTTTTATTAGAAATACGCAACATAGGTTTTATTTGACTAGATTAAGGCTGAGAACGCTGCATTACCAGATAGCATTCCCAAAGATGGGTAAATGGAGCGTAAACCTTCCGATGTGCCCGTGTGATGGTAAATCTGCTCAAAGCACACTGCACTTTGTACTATTTTGTAATTTTTATAGGGATTTTAGGAAATCAATTTTACGCCCACTTTTTATTTCTAATACATTATACTCATATAAAACCGCTTTTTACTTTATTTGTAATTTAGAACATGTTTCGGTTTGTAACGCAGTTATTGCCTTCACTCGACTTGCTATCAAGCGAAGGAAGGAGGAGCTCTCGCACCTGGAATCACTGGTCTATGAAATTGAATAGTTTAAAAAAAATTCTAGCTTTTTAAATATATTATGTATTTTATTTAGGCATTTGTAGCTTTTTATGTGATCTATGAAAAATTAATTGATTGATATGGTGTTTATATATTATTGTTGAACTATGTACTTTAAAAAAAAATTTACTACGGGGGAAACAGGTCAAAGGAGAATGCAACTCGATGAAATAACTTTTAACTGTTATATCATTTTTGACAATTTGTTTTTATTATGTAGAATGCTTTTATGGATATTCTTTTATATACCGAATAAAGCTTGTTTGACTTGAGAGACAGAGTATGCCTGGATTGCCTTGAGGCAAGGTTTCTCTGCAGCATTTTAGTGCAGCTGCAATATGAACTGCAGTCCACCTTTTGGGCTAAAGAACTCTATATATCCTGGCAGCGGGAGTGAAGATGTGGGTCATGTTTCTTGGAATACCAGGTAAAGCTTTTTCCAGTAATCTATCAAAACCGCTAGTGTCCATTTTGGTCGACAGTCCACCTATGTTCCAAAAACAGATACTGATATTATTCTGAAAAGTTGGGTGACTGAGGAGGCTTCCATCATTGTGAGTTCTTATTAAGTAATACGGATGTCAGCTACCCCCGTTTAAACTGGGGTGGCACAAATCTGCTCTTCATCTGATCCTGGGTGTAGGCGGGATCTCTGTTTCCTGTGGTGGTTGCCCCACCCTGGGCATTTTTAATGATTGGGTGAACTGAGATTTTTTCTTTTAGGGACATGTTCACACGTGGGGTTTCAGATAATGCTCACATGTGAGGGTAGCCGGATGTGGTGTACATTGAAACGTCTATACCCTCATTTCTGAATGTGTTTTTTCATTCAGGACCTGGCTTGGTTCTGCCTGTGTTGCCCTTGGAACAAGAGAAGCCTTGTTGATGTGGTTCGCCTGGGAAGAGAGGAATTCAGTAGTTTCAATGTCCGACGAGGATAACTCCTCTGGAGTGGATAGAGTATGAAGTAGTCTCAGAATATTACCTTTATTTAGCATGTCAAAGCGGCCCCTCGAGTGATATTTTGATTGGAAAGGAATTCTCTTAATCCAATTCGGGTTCCATTGGATGTGCGGAGGGGATTACTTCAAGGGCACTTGATGGCCCCTATTGTCATGATCTTGTTTGGTGTCCCCCTTTACTGGGTGAATGTGCTGTTGCTGTTTGCGAGTTGTCTAGTGCCACTGGGCAGTAATGTAGAGGATTATGTCACTTCCTCTAGCGTCATGTTGATATCTAGATGGGGCCCTTCTGCTGTCATTTTTCCTCTTGCAGCCCCTGGTGCCATGATGGTGTTGATATCCTTACGCGAGGGAGCTAGAAAGTGGGGGGAGGGGGGTATTAACTGGTGCTGCGGCTATCTAGGCTGGGCGGCCATATGTAGTTTTGTAGCGTGCCTGCCTGCATATGTGTATCTGCCTGTTAGAAATGAGGGTCTCTAGTTGGCAAGGGTTTGCACCTTTGTCCAAGTAGGGACCCTTCCTTCTGTTCAGGATAAGGGAGTTACACTCCTAAAATAACCCCTGCTCACCCCCTCGGTAGCTTGGCACGAGCAGTCAGGCTTATCTTAGAGGCAGTGTGTAAAGCATTTGCACATAACCAACAGTAATACAGTGAAGACACTACAAAAGGACACCACATCAGTTTAGAAAAATATCCAATATTTTTATGTATCCGAAACAAGACCAAAAATGATAAAAATCCACCATACAGTTCTCAGAAATCTTCAGTAATCAAAATAGACTTGAAATACAGTTCCTTGAAGTTGATAGCTCCGTCTGGGGCTATCACGGCATCGTGAACAACAAATCCAAACAGTTCTGGCTGACCGCGGCTGCGTGGGCCAGCTACAGTGTCGGTAAGACCTGCAAAACAGTACCTTTAGAAATGTAGGGCGTCAGCGACATCTCGATGACCCCGAAGGGTCGGCGTCTGCAGGCATTCGTTCTGGAGGTCGGTGCAGGAGTCGTCGGGCCCTTGAAGTCACACCCGTTGCAGATCGAACTACTCGCGGTTGAAGTCGGGAGCGCCGGCATCGCCAGGCATCGTGGCTGCGGTGCGAAGTGTAGCGGTGCTACGTGCGGTGCCCTCAGGTCGCGGTGACCTCAGGTCGGGGTGCAGGCAGCGGCTTGGTGACGGTCGTCCAGCGGCGTCTGATGAGACCAGGGCTGCGGTGCGAAGTGATGCGGTGCTCATCGTGGTGCTGGCAGGTCACGGTGCAAGCAGCGGCATCGTCTTTGCTGAAGCGATGTTGTCGGCTGACGAACTGGAGTCGATGGTGGCGGAGTCGGTAGGCCAAGGCTGCGGTGCAGGATGAGGACAGTGCGTTGTGTAACGTACGTGCGGTGCCCTCGAACCACGGTGCAAGTAGGGACGTCAATATCGGCTTAGAGCGTCGTCGTCAGGGATACCAAGGCAGCGTCGTGAAGCGAGGCGTTGTGAAGTGCAGTGCCCACAGGTCGCAGGTGCAAGCAGCGGCTCGGTGGCGGCGGCGGGTGGCGTCGTCGGTGAGACCAGGGTTGCGGTGCGGCATGCAGTGGTGCCCTCTGCGATGCCTTCAGGACACGGAGTCGGCAGCGGCATCCTAGACAGCGTCGGGTTGCTTTTTTTTCTGTTGCAGCACAAAACACACAGTCCTCAGTGCTGATGGTAGAAGAACTTGAAGTCTTTGCTGTTCCTGAGACTTCTTGAACAGGGGACAAGCTCTACCTCAAGCCCTTGGAGAAACTCAATAAAGAAGTTGTAGAAAGTTCAGTCCAGTCCTTTCACTGCCTAAGACAGAAGCAGCCACTGCAGGCCAACACAGCAAAGCACTCAGCAAAGTGGGAGTTCCTCCTCACAGCTTCGCCAGCTCTTCTTCTTGGCAGTCTTCTTGGTCCAAAAGAGTTCTAAAGTTCTGGGGTCTGGGGCCCAATATTTATAGTCCAAATTCCTTTGTCCTATCAGGCAGAGAGTGTCTGTGCTTAGTCCAAACCAGCTTGGTCCTCTCTGGCCCAGCTTCCCAGCAGGAGGCAGGGACAGCATTGTCCAAGGCAGACAGCGCCTATTCAGGTGCAAGGGAAATCTCCTCCCACCACTCTAAATGCAGACCAGGCCTATTCAGGTGCTAGTGAAAACTCCCCCCACTACTCTGAATGCAGCCCAGGTCTATTCAGCCCAGCCCTGACTCATCCAGACTCTCTGGAGCCACTGCACATCCCCAGCCCCTGTCACTCCAAAGCCAGACAGTCAATACACATCCTAGCAGAGGCACACTGAAGGGCTAAGCAAGAAAATACCTACTTTCTAAAAGTGGTATTTTCAAACACAGAATGTAAAAATCACCCTCACTAAAAGATGCATTTTAACATTCTGAATTCAGGCATACTAAACGTTAACTTCCTATCTGGTCCCAATGGGAAGTTATATTTATAAGATGTTATAAGTAAACACCCATTCTACCCTATGGGACAGATAGCCTTTCCATAGTGAAAAACGAAATGCACTGTAATTCACTACCAGGACATGTCACATACACCAGTACATGTCCTACCTTTAACATACACAGCACCCTGCCCACAGGGGTACCTTGTGCCTACCTTAGGGGTGACTAATATTTAGGAAAAGGGAAGATTATGGCCTGGCAAGTGGGTGCACTTGCCAGGTCGACATGGCAGTTACAAACTGCGCGCAGACTCTGCAGTGGAAGGTCTGAGTTACCTTTTCAGGGCTACTCATGTGGGTGGCACAATCAGTGCTGCAGGCCCACTAGTAGCATTTGATTTTCAGGCCCTGGCACACTCAGTGCACTTTACTAGGGGCTTACCAGTAAATCAAATATGCCAATCATGGGAACACCAATCCATAATGCAAATTTCACAGAGAGCATATGCACTTTAGCACTGAATAGCACTGGTAAAGTGCCCAGAGTCCTAAAACCAACAACAGCAGGTCAGGAAAAAATAGGAGGAAGAAGCAAACAGTTTGGGGATAACCTTGCAAAAAGGGCCATTTCCAACACTGCTCCATTGCCCTTTTCCCATTGTAACTATCTCCTGGGGCTGAGGCTAGGCAATCAGGAGGGCCACAGTTTGTATCTTGTGTGTTTTTGCATTGGCAGCAGTATGTTAGCATGTGTAGTTCTGACCTGTGTTACTGCTGATTTTGAGTGAAAAAGTAAATCTAAAGCTGTTGGGCTTAAACTTGAATCAGCTAAAGAGGGCAGCTTAACACCTGCATTACTGATGTTGTTGGACACTATACACTGGTGCATCAAATGCACTTTATTTGGGCTGATTAGGCTATTGTATTGTAATTGCATTTATATTGCGCTTACTACCCCTGATGAGGCATCAAAGCGCTTTTCGGCGAGTAGCATGCTACTCCGGAACCATAAAGGATTAGTGGTGAATTAGTATAGTGAAAAACTAAAGTAATTTGAGTGGTGGATATGTTAGTCAATTATTTGGATTGAGAAGGATAGTGGAGGGATAGAAAAGGGAAAAAGGTTTGCATTTATATAGCGCTTGCTACCCCTGATGAGGTGTTGAAGTGCTTTTTCGGCGAGTAGCACGCTACTCCGGAACCCATAAAGGATTAGTAGTGAATTAGTATGGTGAAATATGAAATTAATTTGAGTGGTGGACATGTTAGTCTGTTATTTGGATTGAAAAGGATAGTGGAGGGATGTTTTGGAGCTCATAGCAGTAGAAGGAGGCTTGGGATGAGTAAAAGGGAGGTGGAGGGGGAAGAGTCATGAGGGAAGGGTTTAGAAAAGCTTGTTTTAGGGATTGGAAAAGTAAAAGAGGTATGAGATAATGCAAGGAGGGGTAGAGTAGGGAAGAGTCTAGAAGGGGTTCTTTTGGGGATCATAGTAGTGTATGGGGTTTGGGATGAATGAGAGAGTGGAGGTAGAGGATATATTGATAGAGGTATAGGGTGAGAAATAGGGTAGTGCATTGGAAAGAGTAGTAGAAAGAGGTTTGAGATGAATCAGAGAGTTGAGGTAGAGGATATATTGAGAGCGGAATAGGGTAGAAATAGGGTAGTGCATTGGATACACTGAATTAGAAGAAAAGTAATAAATATATAGGTCCACAGGTACATGGAAGGTGTATAGATACATAAATGAAGGTAGTATATGTAGATTAAAGATGCGTTAAATAAACTCCGTCTTTCAAGTGTTGTACTTTAAATTAATTTTCTTTCTTTCTTTATATATTTTTTTGTAATTCAATAGTGAAGCAATTGTACATAACTAGTTATAATAAAAGATGTACTTATTTATGCAGTCACTTATATGCATGTTAAAAACATAGAATAATGTAACTATCAGTAATATGTATATTTGTTAAGCGGAACTAATGAATATCTATATTTTTTAAACAATTATTCTACACCTTTATACAAAGTAATACACATATATAGGCACATATATATAGCACAAATAAATGCTTCTATACAGATGGATATGGTATATATTTCTAGGACTGTCTGCTACCCCATCGTTTGTTGAAAAGATTGAAGCGCCAGGATCTTTAAGGAAAGAACATTTAAAAACATTTTCAGTACTCTTTTTGAATATCCTGGTGAGAGGGGAGATGAGACACATAGTGCCCGGTTCACAAAGGTAAAGTTAGATCAAACGTCTAACTTAGACCAAAAGTCTAACTTTACTATTTTCAGTATTCACAAAGGTAAGTTGCTACTAGTAACTTTAATACTAGTAATTTTACAAGTAGTAAAGTTACTCATAGTAACTTACTTTTGTGAATACCAAAAATTAGTAAACTTAGACTTGAGTAGTAATCTTAGACTAAAGTCTAAGTTTACTACTTTTTGATATTCAAAAAGGTAAGTTTCTGCTAGTAACTTTAGCACTGGTAATTTTACTTGTAGTACCTTCACTACTAGTAACTTTACTATTAGTAAAGTTACTAGTAGTAATTTACCTATGTGAATATCGAAAAGTAGTAAAGTTAGACTTTTGGTCTAAGTTAGAGTTTTGATCTAACTTTATCTTGTGAATCGGGTTTTTTGGGCCACTTTTGTTTTTTGTATGTTTGAATGTAGAGGGGACTTGATATTTGCAGTTCCTATGTGTGGTTTGATTTGGAGATGCTCTGACTTTCCCTGATCTCATAATTACCGGGAAACAACCTTTACTATGCATGCATTCCATCGCATGCCATTAGATCGCGGTCTTTACAACGCAAGTCGTTACAACGACTTGCGCTGGAGGGCGCTATAGGACAAGGAATAGTTTAATTTACTATCCAAAACCTTCCCTACTGTACGTAGGCTGGAGTTGGAATAGTAAATTTAACTACTCCTAAGTCCAGCGCCCTCCAACGAAAGTCGTAACGACTTGCGTGGTAAAAACCGCGATCTAATAGCATGCGATGTGAATGCATGCGTTGTATAATCATACATTCATAATTACCTTGGGAGGTCTTTGATGTGAACAATTTTAATTTGTGTTTTTTCAGCATGAGCTCTTCTGCGTATTATATAAACCGGTGGCTAGGAAGGTGGGTTGGGAAATTCACAGAAGTGTGATAAATTAGAGAGTTAAGTACACTGTGTTCTTTATGAATGATTTCCTGACTTAGGCGCTCTATGGTTCTTAGTATATGATTTGCCTCACGGCTGCACACCAATATTCAGTAAGTGCTAGGGGGCTTATTGACTAGTCTGACGCAGGACAGCCTAGAAAGTCACTTTGCTACGCTGCCCTGCGTCAAAAGAAACGGGCAGGAATGCGCCATGTCGATAAGATATGGGGCATTCCTGTCCTCTTCCACTGCGCTGCTGCACAATTGGCTGCATTGCGCCAACGCAGGCACCCTTGCACCATGGTGCAAGGGTGTCTGTGTTGTAGGAATGATTGTTTTTGTGCAGGAAGAGACACCTTCCTGCACAAAAACAATAAATGGAGGCTTTTTCCTTCTTCTCTGAGTGCTGAAGAATGCAGCACACATATAAAGAGGAGAAACCAAGGAGAAATAAATGTACTTCTCCTCATTACGCCTCCCCTAGGGAGGTTTAGGTTTTTGACGCATTCCCAGGGAATGCGTCAAAATCCATGGGCGTTGCATGGGAACACCCACCACAATGCCCATGGAACGCCTCTGATGCAGAGTAAGACAACGCAGTGATTTGCGCTGCTTTGCCTTACTCCATATCTTCGGGGCCATTGAAAGCCACGCAAAGTGGCTTTGCGTGGCCTCATAGATAAGGGTCTGCACTCCACGCCACTCGGTGCATCAAAAAAAATGACTCACCGGCGGCGCAATGGACTTCTAAGTAAGCCCGTAGGGCTGTTTGACCGGTACAGGACTTGATTAGTGTTGTTCAAGGGATATCGTTGGTGTTGTTCAAGTGGTCTTGCTTAGGGGATGCGGAGAAAGCAGCGTTGGTGGAAGTACAGGCACAGAGCTAAGGTCAGGAAAGGGGTCAACGGGCACCTGGGCCCTTCCCCACTTTTGCGCTGCACTTACCAGTTATTGTTTACAAGCACGGTTACAGGGTGTGGCTCTTGCTGCCTCTTTACTGCCCAGGGTCCATAGCTTCTGTTGCTTCCCTCGCAGAGGAAGGGCAAGGCAGGACACAGCACAACACAGCAAAGTGCACAAAGTGAACGAGTTGTGTCCTGTGCGCACACCTTCCAAAGCTACCACGGGGGCTCCTCCTCAAAGCTTCTCTGCAGGATGAGTGGCAGGTAGCTAATAGCGGGTAATGTGGGTTTCCTGGGTGGGGAGTGGACAACACTGACCCTACAATTTGCGAATGATCCAATTCTGTCATACTCCTGGAGTATTTGCCTTCACAAGAACAGTGTACACAGGGAAAAGTCTATGCACGTAGGTACAGTACATGCTTTAAGAAAAGGGCCTGTTGGTCATCAGTGTTGAGGGTTGCAGAAAGATCTAACAATATCAGGCCATCACCACCGTCTATGAGCATCATCAACTCATTCAACAATGACACTACTATCACTGTCTCAGTAATGAGACCAGGCCAAAAGAAACCAAAGCGCATATTTACAAGAAACTGGCGGAGCGCAGTGTTACGCCAAAATTGGTAGCGCTGTGCTCCAACAGTTTCAAAACGCAGGGATGCGCCATATTCACAAGAATGCTGCACACCCCTATGGTGCCCCTTGCGCTGGTGCTAAAAAAGCTGCCTAGCACCAGCGCAGGCACCCTAGCACCATTTTGCTAGGGTGCCTGAGCTGCAGGGGCAATTGTTTATGTGCAGGAAGGAACACCTTCCTTCACATAAACAATCTTTACGGGCGATTTGCTCTATCTATGTGTGCGGCAGAATGCAGCACAAGTAGAAAGAGCAAAATAGGAGGCGAAATAAAACCTTTCTCCTTGGATTGTCTGCTTAAGACCAGATATTCCTGGTGGTATTTTTGGCACTGCCTCATACCTTGTAAATATGGGGCAGCGTCAAAAAGCAATGGGTGTTGCGGTGGAACGCTCCAGCAACACCCATTGCACGCCCTTTTCACGCTGTGTTGCGTGAATAGGTGCATTATTTGCAAGGCGGCATTAAGCTACGTTAAGTGGCTTAACGCCACCTTGTAAATAAGGTGAAGGAGTTAACGCCACCAGAACGTTGGAAAAAGTAACGTTCTGGTGGCGTTAACTCCTTGTAAATATGTCCCCGAGTACCGGACTACTTTCCACAAAGCTCTGACGTTGGGAGGTGGCCACTCTCTCTTTCAACTTGGAAACATAGGGAAATAAAGATATTAGCCGTAAATGTACACGATCAGTGGGCATAAGACTGGCCTGCATAAGCAAATGTATTGCAAAGCTGTTTTAGCTCCATAAAGAAAAATCTCGAGAAAAGGGCTGTATTCGCATGTTGAATCACCTGGCTTGCTGTCTCACTCAAACATTTAAACATGCGCCACGCCTCTCGGGGGAGCTAGAAGGTTTACTTTTTGACATCATCTGCTTAAGCATGGATTATTCTTTGAAGAAGGTATGCCCATAAGATACTAGCTGTCTTAGGGAGGAGCACTATTACGGTCTCCCTCTTGTCTCATAGGTGGCACTTTGTAAAGAAAAAAATCCTAGAGAGATTCAACTCTCTGCTTGGTAAGGGCACTGCTTTCACTGAGGATGGGCGGTCCTGTCCTCTGCCACTTTTGAGGCCTTCTAATCCTGAGACTCTCAGGCAGGTCAGGCATGCAAACTGCCGGCCAGGCAGGCCCATGTCCACCCTTCCAAGGTTAGCACTGAAGGCCATATTCATTGCCAATTCTGAAAGCAGCCATGCGCTCTGACAGCCCTGGGCACCACAGTGTATATCTGGTAGTCACGTGCAGCGCGGTCCTTGCACTGTCTGCCAGACTTCCACGCTGCCAGGCAGTCTTGCAATCTGTCAGCCCTCTCTCTGCACTGTCAGCTCAACACATGGTCTGCCACCCTCGTTCAATTATATTCATGAACCCAACCAACCTTTCCCTCTGCCATGCCCGTAGGCTTCCATGTGCTCTGCAGCACATTGCCATCCCTCTGCACTAAAAAAAACAAATAAGGAGTGAAGAGCTAGCGCTCAAAAAGAGGTGGATACGTCCTCCTCTAGTTAATAGTTTATCAAACAAAGGGATCCACCCTTGTAGAAAAAGAGGAAAGAAAAAGTGGTGTTCCTCCAGTCCAGATCTAGTATGTCTCCTAAAAATGAAGGAAAGCAGACAGCTTTGTTAAAATACCCCTCACCCACCAAAAGGACCCTTGGTGGCATGCTTCATCATCGGGGTCTTCCTGTCCCGCTGCGGGCGGGGTGTGCTGCGACCTACGACTAGGTGGGAGCACTAATTATATGACAATGCTATGTGTGGTGTAGGAGTGTGAGTGGAAAGGTCAAAAGTGAGCGAAAGTGGTGTGTGATTAAAAAATATCTGGCTCTGCGGAAAACCAAGAATTTAATGTTCCTTTGAGCTGATATTATTAAAATGGGGAATGAGACGGAGGTACTAAGCTTTAATGGGCAGTACTTCCTGAGTCGACATGTTTCGAAGCCCTCCCCTGGCTTTTCATCAGGACCTAAACGAGATCCCTTCTACACTCAAAACTTCAAAAATGAAACAAATAATATTATAAGATAATTACTATGTGACGTACATAACAGTCTACATGCAATGTATACTATACCCCAATAGGTATTTTTGATGATATGGTTCTGGAAGAACAAAAACAGGGTTAAAAAATACATAACACATACACCCTGTACCAATGGTGATGGTGACCTGTAAGAAAAAGTGATATATTTTTGCGTGATATATTTTTCTCAGTCCTATCCATTATGATTGTAACCGGTGCTGTGTTATGCTGGCGAAGTACAACAATACAAGACAGACAAACAAAAAACGTAAAACACACACTCTGGACTGAGTGACCGCCATTAGCGCGTCCTCCTTGGATTTTTCATGAGTCTCTGCAATATATGCCCAGGATTCAATTACAAGTACAAAGTATCGGAAAGAAATCTGATCCCTGGATTATTTACGTACTTTTTATTAGCCCATTTCATGCCTCATGTGCCTGAAAAACGAGAGGAAGGAGCACCTATAGTCAAATACTGAAAGATAGAAAATGGAAAGAAGCCGTTGATTATACAAAGTTTCTCGGCAGCGTGTAACTGCTCAAGGTCTTCAAGGTTACCTCTTCGCCTTGTTAATACCTCCTCGCGGCTCCGTGGGACAACGAGCCTGCGTGGGGAGTCTCCTTTTAACAGAGTGTAAGCGCGCCTAATCTGCACTGTTTGATTCGTAACACCGAACAGCTGTCGTACCGTTCTAATCCTCACTTCCTGTTGCCGGCTGTGTGGGCTGAGGAAGACTAGAGCGTCAAAGTCCAAAAGGTGTGATCGCAATAGGAGTGAAACTCACTTCCTGTTGCGGCTCGTCTTCTATGAAAAAAAATGATATTAAGTTGGAATCTGGTAAACCTAATCACACAATATTGCCCTCAATAGCGGGAAAGTATATATCCTAATATGTATGGTTTAATATGCCACGGCATATCAGGTGCCCCTGATGGCAGAAAAAGGGGCAATAAAGGTATAAGAAAGTATGTTCCTCTAAGTCAGAGAGAGTAGCAAAAATACATGTAATAAAGGAAGCACGCCTAGTGGGGTGATGTTTCCGTGCCCTTGGTCGAGTAATGGATATAGGTAGTCAAAAGGGGGGAGCCAACGGTTAGTGCAGTGGTAATTGTTGGACTCTACTCCTGAGAAGCGGATAGCATCTTATTGATTGTAATTTAGGCAGGTGACTAGGCATGTGATGTTTCTGCAGCCTAATTATGTCGGTGTGTGATAGTGCCCTCTACACAAGATACATTCTGGTGGTGTCAAATGTATATTTCACGTCTCTTTGAAACCCCTGACTGTTTATATTGGATGGTGTGAGCAAAACAGAAGGATATGATTTTCAGCCCTGATAGGTTGTGCTGTTGGTATTTCCTTGTAATATTTTGGTTCTTAGCCCAATTGTCCCCAGGGTATGTCATCGTTCAGGCCCGTGCGGTGAGTGCCCAGTCGAAACACCCACCATTGTTCTTTCTCGAACAGGCCATGTTCATTATTCAGCTGTTCGATGATGGTCCATTGTAGGTCTTCCATCGTGTGTTGGTTTGTCAAGTAGTGGGTGGCCATTTTGGTGGTACTTTTTTACAGTGTACGTTGCTTCTGTGCTCTCCTATTCGGGTCTTGACAGGTCTTGTTGTCATACCGACATATTCCATGCCGCATGGGGAGGTAATGATGTAGACTACATTCTTGCTATTGCAGTTCGTGAAGCGTCGCTGTTCCCATTCAGTGCCATTTTTTAATGTAATGTGCTTGTTTTTTTTTGTCAGGTGGCACGTACTGCAATTTCCACAGGGATAGTGGCCCTTCACTGATGGTAGGAACATGGTATCTGCGTCCCTTGTCATGATGTGCCGTGGTCTTGTGTGGACTAACATGTCTCTCAGACTTCTTCCTCTTTTATGGGCGAACATTGGTTTTGGGAGGTCGAGGTTACCACAGTTTAATAGCCTCCAATGCTTATTCACAATTTTTGTCACCTGATTGGAATTGGTGTTGTACGTAGTGACGCATATTGGTCTCTGCTCGGGTTCTTTGGGGGCTCTTGGTTCCAATAGGGCTTCCCTATTGTTGTTGCGGGCCCTTTTTATAGCTTTGTCTATGATTCGATCCGGGTAATTACGTTTCTTCAGTTTCTCTTGAAGATCTGTAGCCTGTTTTTTTAAATCCCTGACCTCGGTGCAGTTTCTCCGAAGGCGGAGGAAATGAACATAGGGAAGGTTGTCCCGGAGATGTCGAGGATGGAAGCTGTTGTATAACAGTAAGCAGTTCTTCGCTGTGACCTTGAAGTGGGTGGTGGTCTTCAGTGTGCCATCTTCCGGGTAAGTATTGAGGTCTAGGAAAACCAAATTGGTCCGTGATACAGTGCTGGTAAATTTGAGATAAGCATTCTGTTGATTAAGCCAGTTCATAAAGGCTTCCGTAGATGTAATGTCTCCTTCCCATATTACCAGCACATCATCTATGTAGCGTTTCCAATTCCTTATATGACTGATGAATGGTTTGTCTTGATGTAGGATTTTTTTGGTCTCCAAATGATAGACATAGAGGCCAGCTATGCTGGGAGCAAATGTGCTCCCCATGCTGGTCTCGTGCCTCTGGAGGTAAAGGGTGTCTTTGTAGGCAAAGACATTTTTTGTGAGTGCCAGAAAACAACACTCCATGACCACATTGCGTGGTGTTTGGTACTCCCAGTCCGTAGTAAATAGTACATCCTCTATGATGGTCAGGGTCTCAGCATGTGGGAGGCTGATGTAGAGGCTTTCCACGTCGAGTCCCATAAGGAGATGTTTGGTGGGATCAAATTCCATCCCCTGAAGTAGCTGTAGTACTTCCTTCGTGTCCTTTAAGTACGTCTTGGTTCTTTGGACCAGCGGGCGAAGGAAAGCGTCCGCAAATTTTGATAAAGGCTCAAGAATGGAGTTGGTGCCTGACACTATGGGGAGGCCTGGAGGTTTCCCAAGATCCTGGTGGATCTTGGGAATGGTGTGAAAATAGGGGGTCCTGGGTGATTTTTTTAATGAGGAACTCTGCTTCTTTTTGGCGATCCAGTTATGTGAAACTGCTTCTTCCACCATTGAGGCTATCTGGATCCTAATGGATTCCGTAGGGTCTTCATGTAGTCTTCATGTAGTATCTCATAGTTCCTACGGTCTTCCAAATGTCTGCTGCATTCATTGTCATATGCAGTTGTAGTTTGAATGACAATGGCCCCCCCTTTATCCGCTGGCTTTATTGTGATGTCGCCGTTGGTTGAAAGCTGTCGTATTGCTTCTTTTTCCTCTTTGGATGTGTTATTGAAGGTATGGTTGTCGTGAGTGTTAATATTTTCTACCTCTTTCATCACAACCTTCTCAAAAGTTAGTAGCTCAATAGGGAGTGTGGAATCAGGGGGGGTAAAGGTGGATTTTACCCTTAATCCCGTGTCTTCTTTTTCTTCCCCGAGTGATTCCTTATCCTTGAAAAAGGCTCGTAACTTGAGTTTGCGAATGAACTCTTTAATTTCTGCACATAGTTTGAATCAGTCGAGATTGCTGGTGGGAACAAAACCCAAACCTCTCTCCAAGACATCCTTCTGTGCTTGTGTCAGTGTCTGTTCCGTCAAATTGACCACTAGGTTATCCTCCTGCTTGTTGATGGTTGGTTGGTCAGTGAGCCTGTCATACTCCTGGTGGAGAAGCGTGGCATCTCGTCTTCTGTTGCTGACCAGTGGAAATTGTTGCCCCGCCGGTTCCTGCCCCTTTTTTTGCCATCAGGGGCACCTAATATGCCGTAGCATATTAAACCATACATATTAGGATATATACTTTCCCGCTATTGAGGGCAATATTGTGTGATTAGGTTTACCAGACTCCAACTTAATATCGTTTTTTTTCATAGAAGACGAGCTGCAACAGGAAGTGAGTTTCACTCCTATTGCGATCACGCCTTTTGGACTTTGACGCTCTAGTCTTCCTCAGCCCACACGGCCGGCAACAGGAAGTGTGGATTAGAACGGTACGACAGCTGTTCGGTGTTACGAATCAAACAGTGCAGATTAGGCGCGCTTACACTCTGTTAAAAGGAGACTCCCCACGCAGGCTCATTGTCCCACGGAGCCACGAGGAGGGATTAACTAGGCGAGGAGGTAACCTTGAAGACATGAGTATGGCACAGCCGCATAGCCGCATACGAGCAGTTACACGCTGCCGAGAAAGTTTGTATAATCAACGGCTTCTTTTCATTTTCTATCTTTCAGTGTTTGACTATAGGTGCTCCTTCCTCTCGTTTTTCAGGCGCATGAGGCATGAAATGGGCTAATAAAAAGTACGTAAATAATCCAGGGATCAGATTTCTTTCCGATACTTAGTACTTGTAATTGAATACTGGGCATATATTGCAGAGACTCATGAAAAATCCTAGGAGGACGCGCTAATGGTGGTCACTCAGTATAGAGTGTGTGTTTTACGTTTTTTGTTTGTCTGTCTTGTATTGTTGTACTTCGCCAGCATAACACAGCACCGGTTACAATCATAATGGATAGGACTGAGAAAAATATATCACGCAAAAATAGATCACTTTTTCTTACAGGTCACCATCACCACTGGTGCAGGGTGTATGTGTTATGTATTTTTTAACCCTGTTTTTGTTCTTCCAGAGCCATATCATCAAAAATACCTATTGGGGTATAGTATACATTGCATGTAGACTGTTATGCACATCACATAGTAATTATCTTATAATATTATTTGTTTCATTTTTGAAGTTTTGAGTGTAGAAGGGATCTCGTTTAGGTCGTTTAGGGCTTCGAAACATGTCGACTCAGGAAGTACTGCCCACTAAAGCTTAGTACCTCCGTCTCATTCCCCATTTTAATAATATCAGCTCAAAGGAACATTAAATTCTTGGTTTTCCACAGAGCCAGATATTTTTTAATCACACACCACTTTCACCCACTTTTGACCCTTCCACTCACACTCCTACACCACACATAGCATTGTCATATAATTAGTGCTCCCACGTAGTCATAGGTCGCAGCACATCCCTCTGCACTGCCAGCCATGTGCAATGCCAGAGCTGAATTTAGACGCTCTACTCCATGCACACGCAGACCTCGTCTAAAGCAAATCATATTGTGATACTTTGCTATGTCGAGGCATAACTGCCAAGTGGCCCCGTATTATGTTTGACATTTGAGCCCATCCTGACTTTTCACCCAGCAGCACTTAAAATCTAAACTACAACTCCCAGAATGCAAAGTGCTGTTTGATCGAAAGTCAGGCATGGAAGAAGGTGGCACGGGTGATGTGAGACAGCTACAGTAGAAGTGCTGTGCACAGTGAGAATTGGAACATAACATGCTGCATTATTCAGAACCCTGCCCTAGCCACTCATTTTGTTTAATTACGCTGGCAGAGCTTTATTACTGTCTCTGGGATTGTGATGGGGAGTGAGGAGCAGGTGGTGACGTGCATGATGCAGCACAGCTGAATAAGGGAGCATTCATAGTTTTGAAGCGTTCTGCCAAGCAGCGACTGGCTCTTTGGGTTAAAGACCAGTGCACTCTCGCTGCCATGGCACTGACGGATAAATATCAGTGTCAGCGCCTTCTAAGACAAGTAATGGGGAAGATGCAACCACCCATGCCACCCTGGGCACTCTCAGATAAGTATCAAAATTGGCGCTGGGACTGTGTGAAGTTTTTTTTTTTACATAAGCGAAGTTTTGAAAAGTTTTCACTTTTCGCCCATCTCAAAAGTTTCAAGTTTAAATTTGCCTTCGCCCGTGCAAAGTTTACTGCAGATTGCGAGGTAATTTTAAACGCATAGCAAGTTCATTTCTAAACCAATCAAAACGAGCAAATATTGAAAATGCTTGTAGAATTTTTCTATTCAAGTACATTTTTTTCACCTGACTTGTTTTAAGTCACAATTTTTGGACAAATGTGTGCAAAGCTTTACATTTTGCACCTTTTTGAAGTAGCAATTTTTGTCAAAGGACTTTGCAACAGTCGCACAAAAAGTTTTGCAACTTGGCACACATACACCTCACACCCCTCATTACCACCAATAGACTGTTGAAGCCACAACAGAGCAGCACCTTACTTTAAAAGACTGGTTGTGCTGTACAGCACCACCTTTTGACTCCTCAAAAAGCCACGGAGATGCACCTTAGATCATAAAGCTTCTGGTGCAGTAAAGATTAGACCCTATCCTCCACTTCCTCCCTAGCACCTAGTTAAACTGCAAGAGCAGAGCCAGAAAGACCTTTTGTCCACCGGTAATTTCCCCTGTGGGCTGGACATAGAGAGAACGTGATCAGGGAGGGAGACCAGAGAGAGGAGAGAAAGAGAGATGGATGGATGGAAAAAGAGAGAGATTGCACGAGGAGATGGAGCATTTTGACCAGGGCTGCTTTTGGTTCCCCTGAGTTGGCCCAATATGTTTTTAAACCCACACATCAGGCAGTAATCTGTTGAGCCAAGTTTTCTCCAATGTTAAACTGCAGGCTTATGAGCCCATTCTGCAAGGCTTGACCGATCACTTTCTGATTAAGTTCGAATGGCCTGTCTTATTAAAAATTCAAGACCAACCTGCTGGAGCTCCTTACGCAATAAGAGCGTTCCATAAGGTTAATCAAACTGAAATGCTCTGCTCTTTGGAAGAGAGTGCTCCCACTCTTTCAGGCTCAGTTGAGGCAGGTGCCAGTTTGATCGACAGCTGGATACGGAATGTTACGGATAAGCTGGTGCTTGTTTTATGGAATAAACCCTGTAGAAGTAAGCCATCGGGTCCCTGGTTTACAGACAGTCTTAGGGTAGAGAAGAAATGCTGTAAGAACTTAGAGAGGCAGTGGCGGAAAGATTACAAGGATGACGATAAAGTCACATATAAGACAGCACTAAGGAAGTATCATGCCTAGGAAAAAAGAGCCAAGAAGCTCTATTTCAAAGGAAAGATTGGGGCAGCAGATAATAATCTAGGGAAATCTATAAGGTGGTGAAAAATTTCATGTCACCTGAGGCATGCACCAGAGCTCAACAACCGTCGACAGCATGGTGTGAACAGCTGGCCTCCTTCTTTCAAAGCAAAATTTCCATTATTCAAGCAAGTCTGATCACTGGTCCGCCGGTAGACGAGCGTTTGGTTGGCATGGTTGACATGAGACCGGTCACTGAATTGGAGTCCTCACTGAAGTGGAGTCCTCACTACCAACTTTTGACCACATCCCTTTGGAGAAGACACTAGCAGTTATTCGCTGCCTCAAATCAGGATCACCTGTAGATCTGTGTCCTTCCAGTTTGTAAACCAGCAACTCTCCCAGTACCTGGAGGATAACAACCTCTTGCACTGGAGCCAGTCTGGCTTCAGACCTAATTTTAGCACTGAGACCACATTGATGGAGGTTAGTGAGTACATCAGAGGCACCCTGGATGCAGGAGGCAAGGTGGTGCAGATAGCGTTGGACCGGTCAGCGGCCTTTGGCATTGTCCCCCATTCCAGTCTCTTGGCATGCCTCCAATCTATTGGAGTGAATGCTCAGGCCTGGAACTGGTTTGCATCTTTTTTGAGGGGTAGAGTACAGGAGGTATGTGTCCCTCCTTTTTCTTCAGGGCCCCTGGAATTAACAGTGGGGGTGACTCAGAGCTCTGCCCTGAGCCCCACGCTGTTCAACATTTATCTTACACCAGTAGCACAGCTGGCGGAAGCCTTTAGGGCAAAAGTAATTTCCTATGCCGGTGACACACAGCTGCTATTGTCCTGTAAGAAGGGAGAAAAGATTGCAGGGGAGTCGATTAAATCCTGCTTAGGCGATATTTTCTATTGTATGACTAAATCAATTGTAATGCAGACACAACCGAAATTGTGTTTCGGGCTGGACTGTTTCCATGGGGAGCAGGGTCAAGACTGATTTGCATATGGCTGGGTCCAAACTGGGGTGGCTAGGTGAGCAAAAAATGAGAGATTAAACCCAGATCTGTGACAGAGGGTGACTGTTTGCATTGTTCAGCATTCCATCCATCATCTGTTCTTTTTGCTTTTGACATCCTAAGTGGGAAGGGTATGCCCAGACGTGGGTCCCGTGCTCACTGTGCAACTTGATTCAAGCTAGCCTGGCTGATGAGGGGAGATATCCCCAAACTGGTCCCAGGATACTTGTTTCAGGTCCAGGTACAACCTGGCTTGGCAGTTCGGGCTGGACTGTGCCCATGAGGAGTACGGTCAAGTCTGATTTGCATATGGCTGGGTCCAAACTGGGGTGGTGTGGTGAGCAAAAAAACTATGGATTAAAGCCAGATGTGTGTGACTGGGTGAGAATGTTTGCATTGTTCAGCATTCTGTCCATCATTAATTCTTTTTACATTTGGAAAGTTGGCATTTCCTTGCCTAAAGTTCCTGGACCTCATTTACGAGGCTCCAAGTGGCACTTTTGATGTGCCGCAGTATATTTACAAGGCCACACAAATATGTGTCCCTTCGACGCAGAACACTGCGTGAAAGGGGAGTTCCATGGGAGTTGTTGTGGGTGTTCCCACGCAACACCCATAAAATCTGAAGCATTCCCAGATTTATGAGGAATTGTACACATGTGAATGCGTCAGATTCTAACGCCACCACACTGGTGGCGTTCGGGAGGCGCAGCAAGGAGAAACATTCTTATTTCTCCTTGTTTTTTCCTCTTCCTATGTGTGCTGCACTCAGCAGCACACATAGGAAGAGGAAAACACCTCTAAATGATTGTTTTTGTGCAGTAAGGCTTTGGCGTATGGCAGTCCATTGTGGGTCAGCACAGAGGAAAAGGACAGGAATGCGCTGTATCTCATAGATAAGGTGCCTTCCTGCCCTTTTCTTTTGATGCAGGGAAGTGCAGCAAGATTATTTGTGGCACTGCCCTGCGCCAAAACCTCGTAAATGAGGCCCTCTGTTTCTTTCTGTGTGTGGCTGCCTGGGCTGGTAATGGCTCTCCCTCTGGGCAGTGTGCATTGGGTTCAGACCGGAGACAATAGGGCCTGGGTGTAGAGGGAGTGGGTGTTCTGGACAGGATGGCTGGGAAGGAGCTATGCCCTGCCCTCATTACACTTCAAAGGAACATGCTTCCAGCTCACACAAAATAACCTGCCGCCAGCCCTGTCCATGCCTTTGTTTCACTAGTCAGGCTCTAGCCAAACCCAGGGGAAAAGGAGGAACTCATCAGAACTAGTTTTAGGGTTAGACAAAGGGGTGCCCCCCACTAACAAGCTGGCACTGGGCATAAAAGTGGCATCCCCAGAACCCAATGGAGAGCAAGAACCTGGACCTGGATGGTGATGGAGGCAACACTATGGACAGTTGAAAGCACAAGCCACTTGATGCCTTGATGGACTAAGAACTCTGCCTGCAGCAGAGCACCTGGACTAGATGAGTTTCTCCTGGCCCCCTTCCACTGCCTGAGGACCAGTTAGGGGAAGACCCGGACTTTTGGGATCAAGCAGGAGGAGAGGCGCACCAGGAGCCAGGCAAAAGAGAAAGTTGGCACAGATAACTAGTGAAACCAGCTCCCCACAGGAGCCAGGAGCCCTGCTGAAACTGCTGCGGGTGTCTAGGGCTCACCACCAGGAGCAAAATGGGCCAAAGATTATCAAAATCAGCACAACAAGGAATATGTTTACCCCCTTTTGTCCGAACAGAGCAAGTGTGGCTCCACTACTATTCATTCCAATTCCCCCGGGGAGGTCCAAGACCCCAGGGGATGATGCATGCCCCCCAGGCTCTCTTTGGGCTCAGGGACCCCATTCCCCAGGCTGACTAATTCATGGATGGGGCCCGGCACCCCATCTCTGGGCACCTAAGACAAAGGAAGGGTCCTGGGACCTCATCCCCAAGACCTGAGGGCTGCAACCTGCAGCCATCCTCCTGTCCATACGTACCACAGGCAGGAAAGAAAAAGAATGCCAGCTCCTGTGCCGGCACAGCGCAGAGTTTCCTGAGCGAGCAGCCGGCAGGGCAGCTTGGGGCTGGGTCCCTGCACTGTCCCAATGTGAAAAATGGCTCGGGTGTCCTGGGTGGGACCGGGTACTCCTTTGGAAAAAACAAAAAAGAACAAAATGAAAACTGAAGAGGCATGCAGCGCTAAACCGCCTGCATCAAAAAAAACTGCAGCTATTTTAAATTCTGTTTCTCTCCTTGTGGTGCCCCAAGGAGGAGAAGCGGTGTCACCAACATGTTTAAGGAAGTGCTTGGGAGTTGCAGGAGAGCAGCACCCATCTCTTGAGTAACTTTAAAAACTAACCTTATGTCTCCCAGGTCACAGGATGTAGGCCCTAGGCAGATTTTTTCAAAATCTTTAAGAATCCTGGGCTAGAGGTCTGGCTCTACAGCTTGGGAGTGCAGGAACCTTTAGAGGATGGTTCTATGGCTGCATTTTATGTGGCAGAAATGTGTAAAAGTAAGATTTAGACACATATTACGTTGATTTTAAATGCTTTATTTAAAATATATTTCTGACAATGGGATATATTTACATTGAAATGGTGCAGCGTGGTGCTGCAAGCAAATCTGCTGCACCGAGCTGCTTCATTTAAAAAATACAGGGATACGCCGTATTAACCAGAATACGGTGCATCCCTGTGTTCACCCCTGCGCCAGCGCTACAAAGCTGCCTAGCACTAAGGCAGGCACTCTAGTGCCATGGTGCAAGGGTGCCTGCGTTACGGGGATGACTGTTAATGTGAAGGAATGGAGGGATACCTTCCTGCACATAAACAATCAATAATGGCAATATGTTCCTTCTATGGGTGTGCTGCAGAATGACCTAAAAAAGAGTATGAAAGTATTTCTCCTACTTGCGCCGCTCTAACGCCTCCTCTTGAATGGCATTAGTTTTTGGTAAACATTGCAGTGCTATTATTGACAATAATGATTGCGTTTAAACATGCTTATTAATTCCAATGATTTGATGATGATTTTTAACATGTGGTTATTGTTCCTATAATGTGGTGACTCCATGACAAAGCCAACAGGCTGGTCTTATCTTATGATGTGGTGACCCTTTCACAAATTTAAATGTGTTCCCCATGACAAAGACAATACGCTTGCCTTTATTGGTGTGGTGACCCCCTGAAAAGGAAAGGCTTGTTTTATTTAAAATGACACCTCCTTATATTAAGATGGTCTTTCTGGTTTAGATCTCGGTTTATTGTGATTTTGGGGGTCAGGGTCCAGTAGGGGTTAATTTCAGAATGTCCCTAAAGGTGACTCCATCTACCTGATGTATGCATTTATAAATTAATGTGTAGTATATAGTAGTGTGTGCGGTTAATGTTCTTTTTTTCAAAGAAAAAGCACTGACTGGACAATCAGTTCAGTAAACTTTTTTTTTTTTGTTAAAATCATAAAAGTATAAATTTCATTCAGCAGCAATAAACCATAAAACTGGACAATCATTTATTGAGAGCTATTGTGGTGATTACTAGCCCACACCTCCTCCCATGCATAGGCCTTGGACTGCTCTGTCTTGCTACTTTGAGAGAGTCAAGTGCTAAAAATGGGTGCTTTGTTCGCAGTGAGGAGGCAATTGCGGACCTATTACTTGCACAGGCCTCATATCCTGCACAACTAATACCCAGATTTCTTACATGACCTGTGTCAGCCTAATTAGTTCACTGAAAGCAAACCAAGACTACAACACTCAGAATGCATTAGCCTCACACATGAGAGTTTTATTGTTATCTGCATCTCTAGCCAAGCTTGTGTGCCTGCAATGATATATATTTTACATATAGTCTGACGACTTCCTTCACTCCGGTCTATCAACCTTTGTTAGTTAACAGCTCTCAAGTTTTCAGGGTCCATGCACAAATTTATTTTAATTTTATTTATTTAAAGAGTTTTATATAGCGCTGGCTAGACCCGTGGGTATCAGAGCGCTTTACATAAGGATCAACAATGTTACAACAATGAAACAGTTACACGTTACATCAAGTATATGCGTCACATTTAAAGAGCGGGAAAGAGGGACAAATAGGGCGGATGGGGGGAGAGGGGGAGTGAGAGGGGGGAGGAAGAGGGGGTAGAAGGTATGAGAGACAAATGGGACGTCTGCCCAATAACCGACTGGGTAGGTGACGGCCGAGGAGGGAATCCACAGCCAGTCTCCCCTATAGCTCTCAAGGAAGCTCCATCGGGAATCGGTCAGATAGCTAGGTCTCAGCAGATGAGGGAAAAATTCACAGAAGAATGTCCAGATGTGAAGCAGGATGGGAGCTAAGAACCAAGTGGGTTAGGGTAAAGGTCAAGAGCTGGAAAGGAAATAAGTAGAGTGGATAGGGGTAGGGGGTAGTAAGAGGGGGGGAGGAGGGAGATAAGGTTAGGAGAGACGAAGGAGAGTCTGCCCAAAGACCGGCTGGGTAGGAGACTGCTGAGGAGGGAATCCACAGCCCATCTCCCTACAGCTATCGGGATAGCTCCACCGGGCATCAGTCAGAATGGCTAGTCTCAATAGTCGAGGGAAGGTTCCCAGAGTAAATGTTTTGGTGGGGGGGGAGGAACAGGCTTGTGTGAAGGCTGAGCGGGATTAGGATGAAGATCAATTATTATAGTCCAGGCAAGATAGAGCATCAAGGAGGGACCCACTGAGGTGGACATCGTGAGGTCAGGCAAAGGGGGGGAGAGTTCTTGAAATTAGAATTCCAGAGGTTCCCAGAAAGTCACTATACCTCAGAGGGGGGAGAGTTCTTGAAGTTAGAATTCCAAAGGTTCCCAGAAAGTCGCTGTAACTCAGAGGGAGGGGGTGCAAGAACGAAAGTGACAATAACAGAGACATCAGAGCCATCTTGGGGTCAGGCACTTGTTAATATGAAGATCGTCGTGGAGACAAAATTGGCCCCTCAATGAATGAAACAATGAAAAGCTCCTCTTAATCTGCGGGCATTGGTTCGGCTACGATGGTCCAAAACGCCTAGGTCTCTTTGCGCAGCACCCCAGGAGAAGATAAAACGCTCTTCGTAGTCCTGACTTAGCCGCCATTTTAGGGTCAGGCGCAATCCACAAGGAGATCCCCATGGAGATGAAAACGGCCCCGCAGTGAAGCGCTCCTCCTAACCAACAGGCAGCATCAGCACAATTTCCAACATCGCCCAGACCTCAGTGTGCGGCACCACAGGAGACGGTAAGCTGCTCTCCGTAAACTCAGTTAAGTATGGCGAATGTGGTAGCGCGTCCCTTCTCCCCGGCACCGACGGAGTTCTCACCTCCGTTTTCCCGGTGTTCGCTCAAGGTGCTCCGCTCGTCCTGCTGCTAATCAATGCAGTGAGCAGCCCCCAGTACAAGAGGTGGGCCCGGGTAGTGGGAGCCACCAGTTGGGTGAAAAGCGGAGGCCGGCGGCCTCACGGTGCAGCTTCCATGGCACTGGGCAAGACCTCCTCACTCGGCAGGCGCTATCTTAGCCTCTTCATCTGCGGGAACATCGAGGCTTGTTTCTCCGTGATGTCAGATCGGAGAAGGGCGGCAAAGGATCATTCTGTGATCAGCCAGCATTCCGGACGCCAGAAATCCGTTCTAGGTGTGGAAACAGTACGGCGGGATGCCCGCTCGGGGAAGGTTCAGCACGGAGCATCAGCTCCGGGCGGCCATGATGGGCTTGCCACGCCCACGCCAAATAGCTTACCTATTCCAGATTTTTGCTTTACATTCTTGTACTGATTTTATAATGGAATAGACCAGACTGCAAGTCCTAGGATGCAAAGCAAACACCTTGATAGAATGAGTTACTTGCGCATGGACCCGAGAAATTTGAGAACTCTGTTAGTGGACATCTAAAAACTTTCATCAAAACAACATCTAGATCAACACCAATGACACTCCTCACGTGATCACAAGTGTTGTGGGAATGTGCTTGCTTATTGTCTTAAATAAGACCTTTATGTTTAACAAAGTTACATTATCAAACAAGCATTGGCAAAGCTAATAGCTCTCACATTTGAAAGGCGTGAGCCAACATTTTTGCTTTGCCAGTGCTATTTAGCAGCAGCAAACAAAAAAATCAAATGCTTGATGCCGCTACCATTATGGCTTTTGGCAGCTGTGTCACGATGAGTGTGCGAGTGATCCAGCGCTAACAATAAAAATAATTCTCCTATTATGCTTTGGTCATCCAGGTGCAATTATTTCTCTAACACACACACTATATCCATATGACGGTGGGGCCCATAACACCGCATATACATTCACTTACTCATTTGTTCCCTGGATTTCCTCCGTCATGAACCTAGGAGAAAATGATTCGCTGGAAGGAGACGGGATACCTCTTTTATAATGACATAATATTTCTCATTTGCTTTTAAGGTATTCCGCTCATTGGTCGATGGACCAACTAGTAGGAATCAGTTGATGGTGATTAAGACCAGCTCAATCACAATAAACTCTTTAACATTTCATTTTTAATCATTGAGCTAAAGAATCACTGAGTCATTTGTTTAAAGAATAATAAAGTTTATATAAAGTTTTGAATGCAGGAAATGAGATTAAGCTTATTATTCAGATCATTACATTTATCATCAATATAAGAATAGTTTGAAATTGCAAGGCACTTTTATTAGACGGAAAAATGAGGTTATCATAATAAGAACTCTATAGATGAATCTATCTATCTATCTGGGGAAAAACCTAATAATTCTAATAAAATCTATCAAGAAAAAGTTCTCCTAAAGCAGCATCTTTATACTCAACTGGAAAAGGAAAATAACAGCAGCAGCATCAGCTCGTCAGCATCAGCAACCGCAACTTCTCCCATCTACAGCATCTAACTCCCGCAGCACCTAACTTCTGCAGCATCTCCCGCAGCATTCGAACAGCATTCTAACCCCTCCCACCAAGAGTAGGTCTTCTTATACCCTAATTCTAGCTTCCAGCATAAAAATGTTTCTTCTTCATGGCGCGATTCATTCTCATTGGTCAAAAACTCAGGCCCATATACATTTTAATCAAACTTCCTGGTCTTAACCAGTTCCGTGTGGAATGTCCATGCAAGCATCGTTTCCCACAATTCATGCAATTGCTCATCCGTTTCGATCAGTTCAAATTGTATCTTTTTCTGTTACATTTTGTGTAATACAGTTCTGTCTATTGATTCAGTCGGGCTTCTCACGCTTCTTGCTGATCATCTTGGCACACATCTGCTCAGAAGGGTCACAACAGCCTTGACCATACTTTCATCTTAGCCTCTCGGCATCAGCACGTGATCATCCCTTTTCCACAGCCTCTCTCCTCTATCACATGGTCTCCCGCTCATGCGTACTCTAGCAACTCGCAGCCATTTTATATTGCTGCTCGACAGGCCTAAGCGCACTATTTTCAAAGATAAACAAAATATTGTTAAAACAAAGAAATATAAACCCTTTCGTTTCCCTCCCGTCTTTCTACGTACCCCAATTAGGTATTACCTAGCAGAAGCAGCATATAAAGCTGTCCCTTACTTACCATCGCTTTATTTTGCAACCACACGTTTTATTTAAAAGCACAAATCATGCATTTATTATTTAATTAGTACGCAAATATTATGTTATGTTAAACACGTAAACAATAATAAGTCAATTAATTTGCATACGGAATAGCGTGTTACCTTTAACCCTTAACATACATTGTTGGTTATTTACTTAAAACGAACATGTTTATTAATTGTTTTGCGAAAACATTAGGAGGTTAAAATTTTTCATTTACCCTGCTCCATCAACTCCCCCTTTGGTGATTTTTAATATCACCACAAAAACCCAAGTTATACAATTTTCTCAGACAGCATATATCTTTTATCCGTTTGCTTTTGTTAGTTTACACAACTGTATCCCTTTCAACTTGTTTCTTCGTTTTCTTGTACATGTTCTCTTTTATTTCTTCTAACTATTTCTCCCATTTCTCTCTCTCTTTCCTTGTTTATCATGTTTTCTTTTTCTATCTTATTCTGCCTTCTTCTTCTCTTTATACATGTTATTGCAAGCTTCAGTACTAATATTATTATTATCACGGTTGCTATTATTATAACTTTCCCTATTATTAATCCACTCATTCTTGTTAACCAATTTATTACAGAAGAAAACCCTTTACCAAGTTTTCCCCAAGCACTTTCAACCTCCAGTGGAACAAGTTCTTTGTGCAAATTTGTAATATTTGTTATATACTTCTGTATATTTTCGCTTTTATCTGGAATGTAAGTGCAACAATGTTGGACTTTCAGCATCCCACAGACTCCGCCCTCTTTTGCCAAAAGAATGTCAAGGGCAAGTCGATTTTGCATCACCATAGCTCTCATGGCAACCATCTCGGTATTTACCATCAAGAACCCTCCAGCAGTATCTGTAGATAAACGATCTACCACTGTGGATAATTTCCGAATTCTAAATGCATTCAAAGATATTCCCACTGCTGGTATCAATGCACCAAAAATATCACCTATTATTTCTGAAAAACGTTCCCTTTTTCTACGTGTAAAGGTATTTATCATTTTGTGTGTTCCTTTTCTTTTCTATCCACATGAAAAATCTTTGGAAAGACCAGGCCTAAGTAACATGACCCATACCAATGGTCCGGCAACCTATAATAAGCCCTATTTCCGCAAACATAATAAATCCCTGGAAATATTGGATCTTTTCCCCCTTTGAATCCCCATCCACCTAAAATTTGGTAATTGTCATGGCAATTACTGGAACCCACAAAATAATTGTCATATCTTGTCTTATTTCTTCTAATGCACAACCTTCCCTGTTGGGGCCAATCCAGAGTCATAGCTGCATTTGTCTTTTTCTTGTCATGATTGTCTTCCTCAAACGCCCAAAGAGGTGTTTTTGTCTCTTCTATCACTTTTCTTTGAAATTTCACTCTTCTCTCTTCAACCATCTCTAAAAATACCTTTTCTTCCTTCTTTAACTCACAGGTAAGGTTGTACCTAATTATACTATCTAATGTTAAAATCTTATCTTCTAAAAAATATTCACCAAATGTTTTTCCCTCTTTTATTTTGTTAAGCTCGGGAACTACAGAAACTTTCGCAAAAATCTTATTTATGTCAGTATAATAATATTCTAATCTACCTGTTTTATAAAATAAACTTGCTAAAACACTACATGTTATTCCATATGTCAAAGGGAGGTGATGATAAGTCACACCCTCTGCTACAGATGCAGGCAACTGCATACAAACATAGCAATCTCTTACATCCATTGTTTCTACATACTCATATAATAATTTAGTAAAAACATTTTTTGAAAAATCTGTTATTGATTTGTCCTTGTGTAATTCTGCACTACTCTTTAAAATAACTGGCTCGAGTGTTAGCTCCTTTTTCTTTCTCAGTGTTATTAGACATCTCTACTACAGCTAAACTAATTGGAATAGTGATTGCTAAAACCACCCATACTGTTATTAATAATCCTGTACAAAAACAGCACATCTTGCACCATCTACTTAAAAACTCACATTTACATTTTCTATCTCTAGTATTCTCCATTTTGTTTTATAACCTTATTTATTTGTTTTCTAGAAAATTGTGTCACTACACCTCAGAAATGACTTGCTTGCCACTCTGTACTTCCAATGTTTTGTCTTTGCTTGGTACTTTCTTTTAATTCTTTCTCAGAATTCTTTCTTTGTCACATCCGGTAAATTCGTCAGATCAGTGTTTTGTCAAATCCGGTAAAACTATCTAAACTTCTTCAGGTTTGTTGCACTTCACTTTCTCCCATCAGGTTTCTTTGTTCTGGGTTTTCGTGAGTGTTCTTTTCTTCTTTGTGACTAGTCAAAGCACGATACAACCATTCAGGCGATCTATACTTTTGATTTACCTTCTTTATTCTTTTCGTTTTCTGCAAGTGTTTTCCACCTTGTTTTTCTTGCTCTCTTTGACTTGTTATTTCATTCACTTGTTCAGCACTTTTCCCATCCAACCTTATGATTCTGTATCTTAATTTTCTTACTTCGTTGGGCCAATTGTCTCCTTTTCTTGGCCTTTTTGCTTCACTTCCTTTTTCCTCTTTCTGTTTTCCAATTTCTTTTTCTTGTCTCTAGTTTTTGATTTCTTTCTTCTCCACTTTCTTCAGACTCGGTTTCAATTCTTTCGTTATTTCCTCTTATTTTGAAACTTATAATTTCATTTTCTTCTACTTGTGGTTCTTTTCTTATCTTCCTTCGTTCACCTATTTCTGTCCCTCCTCGAGGTTCTTCCGAATTTGTGTCAGTCTCTCTATCTGCTTCTAAATTTCCCTGTTCTTGTGTTTGACTATCTGTACCTACTGCTCCTCGGGGTTCTTCCGATTTTTCTAGCTTTTTGTTTGAAACTCTCCCTTCTTCATCTATTAATATTATCTCCGAAGGAATTTTACCACAACTTGTACTTGGTTGCTCACTGTCACTATCTTCTGGCTCAGTTTCTTCTCTTATGCTTTCAAAATTCCAATTTCTTTTTAGAATTTCTTCACAATCCGAATGCTCTGTATCTGATTCTGAACTGGTGTCAGATATTTCCAGATGTCGACTTACAGGTCGATCTTCAAATTCTGGAACTTCAGCTATTTCCTCTATTTCCTCTTCTTCTTCTATCGTTGCACTTGTAGTTGGGTCTTCCAGATGTCGACTTACAGGTCGATCTTCAGGTTCTGGCACCCTGTTTGTTTCTTCTTCTCTTTCTGATGCTGAACTGTTATCTGATATTTCCAGATGTCGACTCACATGTCGATCTTTAGGTTCTGGAACTCTGATGGTGTGACTGGCATGTACCCAGTGTTTCACTCCTGCACACTTGACTGCAGTGGTCATCACCGGGATCACTTGTCGTGGTTCGTCCCAGCGAGGAACCAAACAGTTTCTTCTCCGGTGGACTTTTATTCGAACCCAATCTCCTGGATTCAAGTCGTGAGCTGGTTTTCTTTCAAGAGTGGTCGCATTCGGTCCAACCTGATGAAACACAGAACGCACCACATCAGCCAATCCTTTGCAATAATCCAGCACTAGATCATCAGTTATAGTCAGTAGCTTGTTGACAGGTACTTGTGCTTGTCTCATTGCTCGTCCCATGATTATTTCATGGGGACTGAGTCCAGTTTTCCTTTCAGGAATACTTCTGATTGTCATCAGAACTAATGGCAAAGCATCTGGCCATTTGAGTCCTGTAGCTTGACACATTTTTCCTAACCTGTTCTTGATTGTTCCATTCACTTGCTCTACTATTCCAGAAGCCTCTGGTCTGTATGCACAATGCAGTTTCTGTTTAATACTAAGTGCTTCACAAATCAGTTTAACTAATTCATTTTGGAAATGTGTTCCTCTATCTGTTTCAATCGTGACTGGAAAACCATACCTCGGAATGAATTCTCGCAGCATAAGTTTTGCTACCGTAATACTATCATTCCTTCTTGTTGGGTATGCCTCCACCCAATGGGAAAACAAACAGACGACCACTAGGACATACCTTAGTCTATTGCAAGGTGGCATTTCAATAAAATCCATTTGCATTCTAGTGAAAGGACCCCCTTCTCGTCCTATTGTTCCTAGACTCACTACTGTCTTCCTTCCTGGATTTAACTGTTGACAAATAAGACATCTCTGACAAAGACTCTCAGCTATGGCTCTGAATTTTGGATTGTACCATGTTTGTCTAAAAAGTCTGATCATTGAATCTCTCCCAATATGGGCTTGTCCATGGTACACCCGTGCCATGTCAGAAATCATGCTATCAGGCATAACTGGTCTCTCATCCCTGTAAACCCAAACATCAGTTTCTTCATGTTTTCTACATCCTGCTTTTATCCAGGTATCCTTTTCCTCATCCTCAGCGGCTTCTTGTAACTGTCTCACCTCATCCCATGTTTCAATGGAGTTAGTAAAAAGCAAAGGACAAGAAATATGCTCTCTTTCCCGACATTTATTCAAAGAAACCACATTCTTTGCACAGTACTGTGCCATTTCGTCAGCATATTTATTACCAACAGTTATGTAGTCTTCCCCATTTTTATGTGCATTGCACTTCACTACAGCGATCTGTTTAGGCAGCTGTATCGCCTCAAGCAGCTTTTTCACAAAATCTCCATTTCTGATGGGCGTTCCTGCAGACATCAAGAAACCCCTTTGTGACCAAATCTGACCAAAATCATGCACAACCCCAAGTCCGTACTGGCTATCTGTCACAATCGTAACCCGTACATTTCTTCCCAACTTACATGCTTGAATCAGAGCTACTAATTCAGCAACTTGGGCAGATCGTACACCTTTCAGACAAGATGCTTCCATTACAGTTGCTACTGTGCAAACTGCATATGCTGCACTTAGAACTCCATCACTCGTTCTCAAACATGAGCCATCCACAAACAGAATATAATCTGATTCTTTCAAAGGCTCATCTCGTATGTCAGCTCTTGGTTTTGTACAGTATTCGAGCACATTCAGACAATCGTGATCTACTTCATCCATTTCAATCACACTCTCTTCATCTGGCAATGATGTTGAAGGATTCACATTCATACATCTGTCAATAGTCACATTATCTGCACTCAAAATTACCTTTTCATACCTAGTCAGCCGACTATGTGTCATGTATTGGGTTTTCGTTCTTGTCAAAAGAATTTCCACAGAATGGGGAACATACACTCTCAATGGATACCCCATCACTATGCCTTCACTCTGTTCCAGACTCACACAAGTAGCAGCAACTGCTTTCAAACATCCAGGCAACGCTTTCGCTACAGGGTCTAAAACAGCTGAAAAATATGCAATAGGTCTTTTCATAGTTCCATGTCTCTGTACCAAAACTGAAAATGCACATCCATCTCTTTCACTGCAATACAGCTCAAAATCTTTCTCATAGTCAGGCATTCCCAATGCTGGAGCCTCACACAATTTCTTTTTCAGCTCTCTGAATGCTTTCATTTCTTCATCATTCATTTCAAAAGGATCTTTAACATCCTTCTTTGTCAGTTTCTGCAATGGTTTAGCAATCAGTGAAAAACCGCTTATCCATTGTCGACAATATCCAACCATTCCCAAAAACATTCTTACCTCTCTTTGTGTCATTGGAGCTCTCATTCCTTGAATCATTTTTATTCTTTCAGTCGTTACCTTTCGCACTCCTTTCTCAATTTTATGCCCTAAATACTGGACTTCTTGTTGACAAAACTGCAATTTTGAAGGGGACACTTTATGTCCTCTTTTGCTAAATGATTCAGCAAAGCAATTGTATCATTGACACATGCTTCTTTCGTTTTTGATGCCACCAGTAGGTCATCAATATACTGAACCATTACTGACTTTTCTGGCATTCTTAGGTCTTCCAATGATTTCTTTAGGATCTGATTAAAGATTGAGGGACTTTCTGTGTACCCTTGAGGAATTCGGCACCATGCCAAAATACGCTCTCCAAACCTAAATGCAAATAATGGCTGGCTATCTGGATGCAATGGAATAGAGAAAATGCATGACATAAATCAATTACTGTGTACCATTCTGCTTCACGTGGAATCTGGTATAGAATCACAGCAGGGTTCGGTACTATTGGGCAACAAGGCACAACAATTTTGTTTACCTTTCTCAAATCCTGTACAATTCTATATGTTCCGTTTGGCTTTTTCAGTCCCATTATTGGCGAATTACATGGACTGCTCATGATTTCTTTTAGAATCCCTTGTTCAATCATTTTATTTATTACTGGCGTTATTCCTTCAATTATTTCTGGAGTCAATTTATACTGGGGCGTATTTGGGTAACTCGTTCATTCTTTCACTGTTATTTTAACGGGATCTACTCCTTTCATTAATCCTACATCTTCTCCTGTAAAGTCCCACACTTCTTCTTTCACTGTCCTTTTCAATTCATTTGGGATTTTCTCTGCATCAAATACAGGAAACAAACCATTTACTTCTGGTTCTAAATTCACCATTGTCATTTTATACAGCACATTCTCATCTGGAGTCTGAAATGCAATTCCGTCTGGGGTACAATAGATAGTGCAGTTCATTTTGCACAATAAATCGCGTCCTAAAAGGTTCACGGGACTACAATCACATACCACAAATCGGTGCATTTCACTAAATGGACCAATTCTTACCTATACTAATTTAGTAAGAGGCGTTTTAATTTGCTGATTGGAAACTCCAACTACTTGGATATGTTCACCTGAGAGAGGAAGGTTTGGAATTTCCACTGACCTAACAGTAGAACGGGTAGCTCCAGTGTCAACAAGGAATGTTACATTTGCACCATTCACTTCTCCATCCACAAATGGACCAGACTGATCTACCTCTAGAGTTGCGCCAAGCACGCACTCTTCCCCCTCTCCTAGGCACCGTCATGAACTTTCATCCGTGTCATCCTCATCCTGTCGTAACCAATATTGAGAAATTGCAGCTGCACGCGGCAACTGTGTTACCTGTTCTCCTCCGTAGAATCCTGTTTCTGCACTGTATTTCTGTTGGTTAACACTCTTGGGAAGTGGTGGTTGTGGCACCTGACCTTGTTGAGTAACTACCTCACTCTGCACCTGTGAATTTAATGATTGATTTTCCACATTAGGTTTTGGAGGAAATTTACACTCGTTTCTCCAATGTCCTAGCTTTCTGCAGTTGTGGCATGGCCACTTTTTCTTTGCCTCATCTATGCTCATTTGTCCTTTTCCTTTACCTATATTAGGTCGGGATTTAAACTGTCCTGTTTCACTACCAGTATTACTCAATTGAGCTTCTTGCTTCTCTGCAACTTTCACCTGTGCCCACATGGCCTTTTCTTTCAATTTACGCGGTTTACTCTCAATTTCATCACTGCAATACTTAGCATATCTCAAAACTTCGTCCACTGTGCTATTCTGCCAACCAATCAAGTGCTGCTTAATCATTTCACTTATCTCTGGTTTTAATCCATACACAAACCTATATACAAAATGACTCGTATCCTTCTCACTCAGTGTCTCATAACCACTATACTGTTTGAAAACCAACATCAATCTCTCATAGTAGGCGTGCACTGACTCTTTGCTTTCCTGCGTTGTTCTGTCTATTTTTACCCAATCTGTTTCTTTTGGTGGAATTTTATTCTTCAAAAAGGTTACAACTTGGTCGTACTTCCTCATCACTTCTGGACCTGGCGCTCCTGTTTTAGCATCCCTTGGATATTCTACAGTTGGCCAATCAATGGTAATCTTACATTCTGTCCACAAATCAGCTGGCACTACTATATCAAACAATCCATCTAGATCTATCCACAGCACTTTTGACACCTTAACAAATCTCTCCACTTGTCTGTACCATTCTACTGGTTTCTCTCTCAATTTGGGGAAGCCATTTGTAAATGACAGTATATCCTGTCTGGTCCACGGAACATGCACATAACTACCACCTGGTGTTTCTCTCATCGGGTATTCCCTAACAACTGGTACCCTGTCACTGCAAAAGCCAAAGATGCTTTATCTGTTGTTTTCTCATTCCTCTTTGACCATCTATTTCTCCATCTATCCACATCACCCCATTTTCTCAATAAAACAATCAGCTCTTTTATTTGGGTCAGTCTTCCTGATGTGTTCAAATTCTCTATGTCTTTCTCACAAAAATCTACTCTGTACGGTTTCTGCAACGTCCTCACTTTCACAAATTCTACTCCTAGTTCACTTGCGATCTCTTCCAATTTGTCATGTAAATTTCTGGCTCTCCAAGTAAGACTCTTGCACAAAAACATAATCTCATCATCCTGATAATTTTTTAGTTTTTTTGTTCCAATTGTTCCCAAAATCAACTCTTCCATGTCTATTTTCAACCTAATTACATCCAATGGTTTTTCTTCCGGTTCTTTTGCTTTTAGCGCTTTCATCCATTCGTTTAACTCTTCTGGAGTCGGACCTACAGGCGTACTATTTAATTCTATCCAATCGCTGCTTTTTTCTGGTGCTCCTGATGCGGACTCTGTCACCATAGGCATTCTCCTAATCTCATTCTCATTTATCGTCAAATTTGTAGGCGGGCTTGGTCTACACGTACTAGCCAAATTGTGTGCCCCTTCATTATTCAGTTCCATCCCTTCTCTTTTTCTTTGCAAATGTGAATTCATGGGAATCACTAAGGAATGTTCATTAATTTTCTGATTCTCAAAAATTGGCATTACTGGACCTATCGTTACTGGTACAGTTACAGCTTCCATATTCTTTGTCAATTCTCTTATTTTCTCAGTCAAATCTTTTGTCGTTTTTGCTAATTCAGTTGCATTGTCACTTTCTATCTCTTCATTTTGTGAAGTTTTAAATGTTTCTTGTGACCTATTTGTTTCATTTCTTCGTTCGGGTTTTTTATTCCTCCCAGTTTCCATTGGCGGTGCGTTAGGTGTCACCACCGCAGAAGTCTGTTGGTATGGAGGTGGGTTTCTGTTTAAAATATCTTCCAGCAATTAGTCATCTGTTTCACTACCACCATACACATTCTTTTCTACCACTACATGTTTTTTTTTCTCTGTACACTTTCTCTTTGCTTCTTCCTCAACTGCAAAAGCTGGAAACAAACCTCCTGTCATGTTAGCATATCTCCAACGCTTTACTCTGTCCTCATGATTTATTCCCCACAACCTTCCAGGCAAGAACTCATGATTCTTTAATCCTCTGGATCTCTCTCGCTCATACATCTCATCTTCCCATTCCGTTAAAGCTTCAAACTGTGTCGGTCTAGGTTCTAACATTACCATCTTTTCTCTCAAGTTCCGTAGTACGGCTACATTAAATGAACCATTCTCAGGGAAAGCCAATGCTCCATCATTCTTGGTGTATTTTGTCCAATTTTCTAACCATATGCATGTATGATATCCATATTTCAGCATCATATGTGAAGCTGGTGATTTCGGCGGAGGAATTATTTGTCCCTCTCTAGTCACTACCTTTTTGTCCTTCTTAAAGAAGTTGTTAACTTTCGACATCCATGACGTTGTCTCTTTTCCATACTCATAGTACGACATGATTCACAACCTTTTTCTCCTTAAACGATCCGCAATTCAACACTGTTCCCTATGCGTTATTTCAACCAATACTAGCGCGACTCACACCAACACTACAATCAGAGCGATTTCTGTCTACGGCGCACTGTCCAATCCCAGCGCGGCTTTTGTCTACGTCAGTCCTGCTCCTGTTCTCATGTGACTAGCGCACTGTCCAATCCCAGCGCGACTCTTGTCTACGTCACTTCTGCTCTTGACCCCTCCTTTACAAAATTTATCGGCAATTTCTTTTTCAACAATTTGTGTTAGTTACAACATTTTAACCACATTTCCATTGTCTGATTCGCTAAACCGAAACGATAGCTTTGACCATTTACACAAGAATTCTGTATTTTCCAGTAGGCAGCGCTTACCTCTACCCTACCACAGAATTTTCAGTTTCGCCGATAAAGTAGCACTTCCATCTACCTTACCCTTCTTTCAAGCAATCAGTAAACCCGTTTCTCTGGGGATAAAGCACATGTGGAGACTATACTGCTCCTGAGAATTAAGGCCAGAAAACAAGAAAACCGATCACTATTTCACTTACACACCTTTTATACGCAAAATGTCCCTGTTATAACACAACCTGTGTTATTACCAAAAATGAATTCAGACAGTGTACAATTCCATGTGACTTCTCTTGCCACACGTGTTCCACTTCCTACTTCCCGGAAGCGTGAAAACTTACATATAACATAACGCGACTCAACAAAAAGTGTTAGACATGAACTTATCAATATTCAATAATCAATAATCACCAAACTAATCTATAGTAACCATAACTCTGCTACCAAGAAATCTGATCCAGTGCTAACAATAAAAATAATTCTCCTATTATGCTTTGGTCATCCAGGTGCAATTATTTCTCTAACACACACACTATATCCATATGACGGTGGGGCCCATAACACCGCATATACATTCACTTACTCATTTGTTCCCTGGATTTCCTCCGTCAAGAACCTAGGAGAAAAACGATTCGCTGGAAGGAGACGGAATACCTCTTTATAATGACATAATATTTCTCATTTGCTTTTAAGGTATTCCGCTCATTGGTCGATGGACCAACTAGTAGGAATCAGTTGATGGTGATTAAGACCAGCTCAATCACAATAAACTCTTTAACATTTCATTTTTAATCATTGAGCTAAAGAATCACTGAGTCATTTGTTTAAAGAATAATAAAGTTTATATAAAGTTTTGAATGCAGGAAATGAGATTAAGCTTATTATTCAGATCATTACATTTATCATCAATATAAGAATAGTTTGAAATTGCAAGGCACTTTTATTAGACGGAAAAATGAGGTTATCATAATAAGAACTCTATAGATGAATCTATCTATCTATCTGGGGAAAAACCTAATAATTCTAATAAAATCTATCAAGAAAAAGTTCTCCTAAAGCAGCATCTTTATACTCAACTGGAAAAGGAAAATAACAGCAGCAGCATCAGCTCGCCAGCATCAGCAACCGCAACTTCTCCCATCTACAGCATCTAACTCACGCAGCACCTAACTTCTGCAGCATCTCCCGCAGCATTCGAACAGCATTCTAACCCCTCCCACCAAGAGTAGGTCTTCTTATACCCTAATTCTAGCTTCCAGCATAAAAATGTTTCTTCTTCATGGCGCGATTCATTCTCATTGGTCAAAAACTCAGGCCCATATACATTTTAATCAAACTTCCTGGTCTTAACCAGTTCCGTGTGGAATGTCCATGCAAGCATCGTTTCCCACAGTTCATGCAATTGCTCATCCGTTTCGATCAGTTCAAATTGTATCTTTTTCTGTTACATTTTGTGTAATACAGTTCCGTCTATTGATTCAGTCGGGCTTCTCACGCTTCTTGCTGATCATCTTGGCACACATCTGCTCAGAAGGGTCACAACAGCCTTGACCATACTTTCATCTTAGCCCAGTGGTTCCCAAACTTTTTCGACCTGCGGCTCCCTTGACCTAATTGCCCATTGGCCGCGGCTCCCCATCATATCACTTTTTTTTTTTACAGGTGCGGGGATGTAAGTCCTACCTTGGGAGTACTTCTAGTTTTCTCCCTGACATTAATTATGATGAAGCTGATGAAGTTATTATAATCATATTTATAATAAAATAAAAATCAGTGTCACAAAGGTTGAACTAATATGGCAGAACCTATGCAAATTCTGTGCTTTAGTTTACGTAACAGAAGGGCCCTGCATTGAAAGAGGAGAGCCAGTGCCGAGCAAATTAGTGACTCAACACTGCTCATGGCACACTATTTTACAGAGTCTAAGATTCACTGCATGGGTCAAATCAAATGGACATCATAACATAAGTCAAGATAACTTTCCCCTTTTTTCCTGTGCCACGTGCAGGTCAGAGACTGCTTTACCATTGGAAGAAAAGCTAATATTGAATATCACTTTCTCCAGTATTGCTGAGTTCAGTGTTATCATAAATCTGTCGAAAATCTGTAATTAATAATTTGTCCTTTAAAAAAAGAAAAAAGTAGCTTTGCTACCTCAATTAGACATGGGGGGCCTACCAATCTTAACAAAACTAGCAAAGCAATGATTTTATTTAATATATTGACGTCATTATTTCCAACAAAATAAAGTAACCAGTGTCTTTAAAAGTTGTTGTGTAAACTTTAGACTTCAGTGCCAAGAACTGAAGTTTCCAGCGCAAACAGTAAACAATTCTCAAATTCTGAGGGCGAGCAGCAGGGTCGAGCATGTGCAGCGAGGCCAGCATGTGCCAAAGAAAGGCAAGCCAAGTACTGAACCCTGCATTTTAATTTACATGCCATTGAGGAAGTGGCAGTGATTAGGGCCGGCTGCTTGGCTCTGACAGATGACAGCTCTAAGAAGAAGTTTAGGCCTTAACCCTCTTCTTAGAACTGTCACCTGTCGGAACCGAGCAGCCGGCCCTTATCACTACCCCGCTTCCTCAATGACATGTAAATTAAAATGCGGTCTGCAACACTTGACATTCCTGGCTTTGGCTCTTGCTGGCCTCGCTGCACAGGCCCAGCCCCGATGCTCGCCGGCCTAACACGGTTGTGCAGCGAGGCCAGCAAGTGCCAAAGCCAGGAAAGTCAAGCGTTGCAGCCCACATTTAATTTACATGCCATTCATTATTTACTATTCTATTTTGCATTTCTACCGCCGACGATGCGCATGGGTGAACCTACTTGTCTTAATCTGTCAAGAAGAGGGTCTCGAGTTGCGGCAGAACCCGGGCAGCAATATCGCTTGTCATTGCTGTATGTGCGTCGTATGCCTGGCCCGCCTAAACTACGTGAAGCACGTACGCGCGTATGGCGGCCGTACGCTTTGGACCAAACCATGAATCCTGATTTTACAGGTGGCACTTTTAACTCCCCCCTTATGTTGCGCTGCAGCTGGGCCAAACCACGATTCCCGATGCCGGCTGACAGGTACCACCACCTTTACCTCCCCGGTATTTATGTGCTGCGGCTGGGCCAAATCACACTGTTTGACGCTGCTACCGGTGGTGCTTTTAATTCCCCCACCCACATGACATACTCGTGGCGACCAAAGACTTACGATTTTTGACATTGATTAGAACACCCGATATCTTCCCTAAATTTCAAAGACGTGCGCGGCGCCCCTAGCTAGTCCTAATGGTGCACCGGGGTGACGCGGCGCACAGTTTGGGAACCACTGTCTTAGCCTCTCGGCATCAGCACGTGATCATCCCTTTTCCACAGCCTCTCTCCTCTATCACATGGTCTCCCGCTCATGCGTACTCTAGCAACTCGCGGCCATTTTATATTGCTGCTCGACAGGCCTAAGCGCACTATTTTCAAAGATAAACAAAATATTGTTAAAACAAAGAAATATAAACCCTTTCGTTTCCCTCCAGTCTTTCTACGTACCCCAATTAGGTATTACCTAGCAGAAGCAACATATAAAGCTGTCCCTTACTTACCATCGCTTTATTTTGTAACCACACGTTTTATTTAAAAGCACAAATCATGCATTTATTTAATTAGTACGCAAATATTATGTTATGTTAAACACGTAAACAATAATAAGTCAATTAATTTGCATACGGAATAGCGTGTTACCTTTAACCCTTAACATACATTGTTGGTTATTTACTTAAAACGAACATGTTTATTAATTGTTTTGCAAAAACATTAGGAGGTTCAAATTTTTCATTTACCCTGCTCCATCACGAGCACATGTCATGAGGAGCTGGTAAGCAAACATCACAAAGCATGCATTTGTCATGACGAGGCGATTTTAAAAATTTGTTTTATTTATTTACCTATCCAAGATGGCAGATGCCCATCTTGGAATGTATCAGAAAGCGTACTATTAGTTAGGGTGGAGGATAGTCCACCACAAGCAATAATGTCACTAATCTTGATAGGTCCAGTATAGGTTTCAATCATTTAAACCTGAGCTCAACCCCTGGTAGTTATGACACAGAGCAGACAGGCTTAACTTAAGAAAATGTGTAAAGTATTTAGAGGTACCAACGTAGTTAAAAAGTCAAAAACATAACAAAACAAAAATAGCACTCCAATTTATAAAATTAGAGAATAAATTACGCGAAATCTACAATAATCCAATAAGGGCAACTGGAGATATGAATTTTCAAAGTTGCAAATAAAAATAGGGTCTAAAAGCATTAAGCACCAACGGCAATCATCTGGTTGTGCTTGAACACTATCTAGGTGTGAGGCAAGGTCGATGGAGCGTGGGTCGGATATAGAGACCAGGTTTATCCTGGTTGGAACTTTCTGTCTTGTCATATGGCCGTTAGGGTCATTGTCAACATTGCTAAGTTAGCATGAGCTCTGCTGCAATGATGCTGCTTTTGCGCATGTTACTACATGACTTTATTTTGTAAGACTCTGTTTGTGCCTTTCACATGAGAACCGTCTGCTTTCTGCATTCTCTGCCTGTTCCTGAAGTTTAGTCTGAACACGATGTGCAAGGTCGATAAACAATGCCCCTTGTTATTCTGTTCTGGTCAGCCCCTAGCATCTAGACAAAACATGCTAACATAGCTGCTTCTGCTGGAAATTCGTGCTTTGATATTATGGGGATGCATGTTGTTCTAACACACGCTTGGAGAGGTACCTTTCCAGGGAGAAGAGCTATGCCATTCCGATGATGTAAAAATACCATATAGGCACTAAGGTATGGGGTCTGCTGACAAAGCCCAGAGATCTTCTTTTATATAATAAAACTTCTTCTAGTCAAGGGAAGGGTGGTTAGGCCTTATAGTCCTTTATCCACTGTCTGTATACGATGACGTCCCCCTTTATAACCTATGGAATTGCAACAATGCTAACTGTTGTAGGTTTATGCGTTTTGTTCCTGGTAGCTCGTATACTGCATTATAGAGCACTATAGTTAAAATAAACGTTTTGAACTATTACAGTGACTCTGTCAATTCTTATTGTGGACAAGTACGAGTGAGTGAGTGAAAGGGTATGTCTTGCTACCGCGATTCCTGAGAGAGTCGGGAGTGTTGTGTCCTGGGTTGTCTAATCATTTGTAGCTTCGTGATTATGTAGGAGAACGAATGAGACACTATAGCTAGTCGGTTTTGGGATTTTGGGTACTGAGGCGGTAAGGCTCAGCCCCTACACACCGAGGTCCAGTTTTCCTGCGCATAGTTCTGTGTATGTGCAGAATCCACGCAACAGTCTTCTGACTTAGTCTCTGAAATAGAAGTCAAAAATCCTCAGCTGGGCAAGTTAGCAGGCCGTGGCTGAGATGGGTTCCACAAAGTCGGATAGCTATCGGATGAAGTCCTGGTGCAGCCACTGACTTTTGGCAGTAAAGGTCCAAATGGGAGAAATAAAAAATTTCCGCAGAAGGAAGGTTCTTCGCTGGCCAAATACTTTTGGTGCCTTTGCCTGGTGAAGAATTCTACTTTCAGACTAGGTCACTTTTTTAGAGCTCAAATTCCTCCAGCAGGGAAAGGCTGAAAGTTGTAGCCAAACAGGGCTTCACGAAGCTGGATTGCTTTTTTGCGACGTTCTGCTGAAACGGATCTGCAAATGCAGAAAAGCTGGAGTGGGAGCAACCTGAATCTTTGGCCCAGCAGTAACGCACCTACATTGGATTGACTTGATATGTTTGTCCCAGGTTTCTGTTTGGTTCTCCAGGTAAAAAGTCTTGAAAAAGTTTGCAAGTACAAGTTTTTAAGGTGAGGCAGGAGTACAATCTGACACCAGCCAAGTGTTCCAGGGCCTCAGGAAGAGCATGTGGGGGTAAGAACTCACTCCAACAGCAGCCACCAGCAGGGTCCAGGGCAGGTCCAGTGGAAACTGGTCAGCTGGGTTTTTCCAGGAAAGGAGGCTTCTGCCAGCTTTTGTGTACCTGTAGCTTAGCAGAATGTCAGCCAATTGACCCTTGGATTGCACTTTTTAGCCCTGGGTACAAATGGGAGCAGATCCCGCCTCTAGGATTCTCTTCACGGGTCTCAACAGCAGCTGCAGTCCTTCTTCTGTTTTCCACTGCTCCAGTAGTGTTCTGAAGAGGGTGCCCAGGGGTACCACATTTAAGCATGGCATCAGCTTGTGGGTGGGGATGACTCCTGACAAATAAGGAAAATGTTCACAGGGATAACCCTACCCACCCAGTAACAGTTACTATGTGCCCCACTGCAAACAGTCCCACAGTGCACCTTTCTACCTAAATCCAATAAGTAGGAATAGTCCCTTCCTTGTGCTGAGCTCCTGTGCCCACCCTAGAGGTGTGAGCAGGGAAATGAGCAAAAACTCCCCTATGGTAAATAAACAACAGTTATGGGGGCAGCTCCTCTCCCACTGGGATTGTTGCCTCGCTGGCTAGGAGGACAATAGAGTGGGGCAGTCCCATGTGCTAGCTACAGCTGCCTGTGAAAGGGCAGGTCCCTTTGAAGACAATTAAGTTCCTGCCGCTGCCTAGATAGATGTTCATCCTGTCAGAGAGACAGAACACCTCCCCACACCCAAACTCTTAATCACATCTCTGTGAGCAAGTTCACACCTCATGAAGGAGCTATTCAGCTCCTCAGTGGCAGTTGAAAGCTACTGCAAATGGTCTTCTAGAGGCGTTAGACAGGCAAAAGGTGACTTTTTTAAACTACCCTTTGTAAAACACTTAGCACAAATCTGACTTTGCCAATGAATTGAGTTTGTAATAATTATTCTAAAAAGTCCAAGAATGAACTACTTATCCGGGTCCTAGGTAGAGATAACATTATTTAATTTTAATATTTACCTGCTATGCTTTCCTATGAAACAGCTAACCCTGCTAAAGTGAAAATAGCTTTTTAGGCCTTTTCGCTTGATATGTTTAACATTAAACTTTGACATGTCCTACTTTAAATACCATGCACCCTGCCTTATGGAAACTTAAGGCTAACTTAGGAGTTACTTATTGATATTTAAAAGGAGGGTTTAGTCATGTGAAGAGAGAATATTTTGACATGTCAATTTTGCAGTTTAAACCTGAACAGCCAGGCTACTGGTGAGAAGCCTGCAGTTCTGTTTTTCATTGCCACATTAGAGGTGGCACACTATGGCTGCAGCCCACTATGACATTTAACTTACAGGCCCTAGGTACACTCTGTAGAATATACTAGGAACTTACAGTAAGCTAAATATGACAATTCGGAGTATTGACAATTTCTACATATTTTTAGGATCAGAGCACATGTACTGGGTCCTGGTTAGCAGATTCCCAGTGCACAGAGCCAAGAAACAGGGTGGTAAGTCAAAACAATAATATAAAAGGCATGTCAAAGCACCTTTTCAGAAAGGAGTTGCCAGGCCCCCATATTTTTTTTTTTTTTTTAAAGTCAATTAAAAAAACAGGAGGGGGAGGGTAGCAACACGGTAGTGAAAGTATGTGGGGAGAATGTAAACACCTCCAACAATTGGTGGCAGGGAGGTGAGTAGGGGCAAAAGGTGGGGCAGGGTAAACAATGATCGGGACAGGGTGGGATGGAGAAAGAAAAGATGAGCTGGGTGGGAAAGCAACAAGGAGAAAGCTGAGAGGTGGGATGTGAAGGTGGAAGCAGCACACAGTGGAGAGGGAGAGAGAGCAAGAAAACACATCCACTCTCATGGAGTGCTGAAAGCAAAGGAATAAAGTAGTTCCATGAACTGTTGAAGGATACAAGTCAATCAGTCCAGTGGAAGGTAAAGAAGATATTGCCCAGGAGAGGTACAAATACTAAAAGAGAACGGAAAGCCACTCATTAAGAAGAAAGCAAGAAAGAATGACAAGAAAGCCAACACATAATAAGAACTATGCTGACAAAGCCCACTGGTATTGATATTGTACACAGCAGGCCTTTCGACAACAGACAGCTAAGGGAGACCGAAACAGGAAGAGTAATTTCATAGCCCACACACAGAGCTGGGCCTCAGAGTACTTTGCTCCATATAACACTTACGTTATTAACCGTTTTTTGGGAAGGGTACTCGTATTTAGACCACGTTCCTTCCATTAAAGGAGGGCATGCGAAAGCATACTCCGTATAAATATTAAAAGCAAACAACATCTGGAATGCATGTATGAAAAAGCAGAATCCATTGAAAGTAACTTGTGATCAAATTTCAATAACATTAAGTATGCATCGATTTCAATTATCATAATTTGTTCGGCTTCCACTAGTGTTACAAACATAAATGTTTCGTGGGCTTCTGCTGCCATCTCCTGGATTTCTTTGTTATATAACTTGAATTCTAAACAATTAATTCTGTATCAGATTCAAAGTTACTATATATAACGCACGCCTTCTCATTGATTTTCGATAATTACGAAGTGGCAATTGCAGAGCGCACAATCTGCATGCAGCGCTTTCCAAAAGTCCACATTTGTAACACCTTTCCCAATGTCTCCCTCACAGAATCGGTCCGGGAAGTACCTCCCTTCCAACGAGCAGCATGTGAGTGTGTCACGTGACTGGAATTTGCAGAGTGCTCGATTGGTTATTAACATGGTCTTCTACAGCTGACATGCACTTCTTTCTCTGTGGTGACTAGGGTGACCACCTGACCGGTTTTCTACCTGTTTTCGACCGGCATTGCTGGTAATTTGCTGTCCCGGCCGGTAGAAAAATAAGCAAAATCACCTAAAGCCGTATTTTTAGCCTTTAGCTGTACATACTTGAAACATAAATTATACGTAGAAAGCCCTTTGAAATATGATCTAGAGCTGCGTTAATGATTTATGACTGATAAAGTAAACCAAGACAGAAAAGTCTTTGCAGACTCTTAAAACAATAAACACCAAACGGCCAGTATTTTCACCTTGGAAAGGTGGCAACCCAAGTGGTGAATCAGCCACAAAGCTCTCAAAGTGCTCTTCTACTTAGATTTCCAGTCCACCCTAGTGTTCAGAGATGCACAAATCTCCCACAACCCACATCTATCTTCCCCTAACTCGTGCACTAGAAATGAAAAATACACAGCGCTTCAACAAGACGTTTGTATGCAGACTTGCAGTATGAAACAGAATCTCAGCAGTGACAGTGAGCGCTGGCAAAGCACCTCTGTTCTGACTTGTAGAACACACTGGTATTGCAAGTACTCGCACCATACTGAAAAAGTAATCTGAGCATAACCGTTTCAGTATAGTCATTTAAAGAAGCCCCTCCTTCTTGAAAGATGTTTCAGGAGGTCATCACGTGTATTGCAGAGATCTGTCGAACCTACAGATGCAAATCCCAAATGAATACTACAGGCATGCCAATAGACCTCTTTCAAGCGGGAGATTCGCAATTTGAACCCCAAAAAGTGGCTTTATTTTGGCTGTCTCCTGCCTGAAATTGCCACAGTTTCAATAGATGTTAATGGGGGAAATACATTGTTCTGATTCTTTTTTTTAAATCTCCCACTTTCTTCTTCTAAAATATTGCAAGTATGATACTATAAAGTAATGGTAATACAGTTTCTTAGCCAGCTCCCAGGGACTATAGTAGTTGTTAATAGCCCTATTCCGAAGCTATATGCCTGATACTCAGGTGAGGACCTACAGCTATTGTAAGGGCCAATAACAACTGGTAGTGCCCAAGCTATAATGCTGTTAGAACATATTCAACGGGGCATTCAACAGTCTAACAGCGTAATACCGGCTAATACTCACCTCAGTGTAATTCAGTTTAAATGTGCTCTTCAAATGTTTTTTTCTCTTTTTCAAGAGCAGCAGTATTAAAGCACTGTATCAGATAGTACTAAAACAATTTGTTAATTCATCATATTATATGGAGGGTTATGCATGCTGAATGAAAAGAGCTTAAGATAAGCTGTGGTAACGGCCTCAAATCCCTAAAAGATAGCAAAGGGGTTTACTGCATGTTGCAAAGATTTCCCTGCAAAATGCAGCAGGGACCCGCTTTCTGCCCGCCTTCTGTCTGCTTGACCAGGGGGACCACAGGCACCAGCAATCTTCGCGGTGCGCAGCCGCCAACATCATTGAACTGCGCCAGGAGGCGCTAGAAAATCGACCGCGGACTCCCACAGCGCGGGACCCGCTTTCTGGCCGCCTTCTGTCTACTTGACCAGGGGGACCACAGGCACCAGCAATCTTCGCGGCGCGCAGCCGCCGTCATTGAACTGCGCCAGGAGGCGCTAGAAAATCGACCGCGGGCTCCCGCAGAGCGGCACCCGCTTTCTGCCCGCTTTCTGTCTGCTTGACCAGGGGGACCACAGGCACCAGCAATCTTTGTGGCGCGCAGCCGACAACGTCATTGAACTGCGCCAGGAGGCGCTAGAAAATCGATCGCGGGCTTCCACAGCGCAGGAAACGCGCGGGCGTGCCCGTCCTGCGCCCGGAAGAGGCTGGGCCACCCCCCTGTTACCTCTAGCTTGAGGACTTGGGCAGCTTTACTGCTAAGGTACTGTTTGGCATCTTGACTTTTATCTACCAATTGCCCAATATTTGTTTCGCCTAATACTTTGTATCATCCCCTGCAGTATTGACTCGTTGACTTATTGACTGCCTGGCATGGGGAAAAGGAAAGGGACTGAGGCTGGGTTGGGAGATGCCACAAAGAAGAGATCCAAGAAACGGTCCCAGGCTCCAGGGCACGAAACTGGGAATGAAGGGGTGCATGGGGCGAACGTGCTAGATGGCTTTGAGAATATCATTGCAGACTGTGAAGGGTTGCTTACGAAACCTGTTCCAGCTATTGACACCCCCACCCCTGCACCCACCATTATGTCCTCCCACCCACACACCTCCATTGGGTCCACCAACACAGGGTATGGGAACATACCAAATTTATTTAAGAAAGCGGCTAATAAAACACATCCAACACCAGTCCTGGAAGTGCTAAAAGAGCGCACTTGTCGCCTTCTGTGTCCTCCAAGTGAAGCTTGCCCCTCTGATTGTGTTACGTTAGTCGACTTCCCCTTGAGTAATCACTTCGCCCCTCTTGCAGAAAAACTGGCCATAAACGATGTATATAGTGATCCGGAGCATACAAGTATAATAGATAATGGGCTAAATACGAACTCCTCCCAGGGAGAAAGGGTGGCTGCCAACGAACTAGCACCCTCTAATTTAGATCTTCAGAGGGAAATAGCAGCCCTAAAAGGTTCTATTGAGACTTTGACCGTCTTAGTGTCAAAACTCTACCATAAACTAGAAGAATGTAGCAGCCCCCCCCGCCCTCCCTCCACCAGCGCTCACCTCAATAAATCATGTAAATTTGAGGACGGGGCCTGCATCTTCCCCTTGCATGCAAACCGGCCATAATGCTCTGACTATGAACTCTGCCCCCCAGTTTGGCCCACTTGGTTGCAACGATAGGGCACCTGGTATCCCACTATCTGCCCATCGCAGGTGTCAGGAGGATCAAGGTTGGAAACATTGGGATGCACTACGGGACCTAGCTGGGCACGGGATGCTGACAGAGCAAGCATCCCAGAGATTGAATACAAGCTGCAGTAGGGCGTCTTTACCCTCAGAACCATCTCACCCTATGCACATCGCTCCCCTGCCCACATCTATCTATATGACTAATATCCCCAAGGCGGACAACAACAGCTCCAAATATGAGAACGGTGAAGCCTTAAAAAATAAAGCTATACATTGGTTGAGGCACACAAGGGGTTGTAGATCTATAATAAGGGATGACATTGTGCAGGCAAAAAGATGCGTCTTTAAACACAGCTCAGTTGATGCAATAGAGCTCATTTTAGTCAGTGAACATCTGGTGCATAACCTAGTTGCCCTGTAAGCTAGAATTTATCCACCATCTGCTACAAACATCCGGCTGAAGCTAAACATCCCTACCACAACCGAACGAGCTAAAGCTGCCCCACAGGCCCCTGGGGACTCCCCCATTTCAACTTTGTCTCAGAACAATGGACTACCTCCACCTTCTGATAAGGATCCCCTGTGCATCTCCAGTATAGATTCTGTGCACACTTCTCCCTTAGCATACATTCACCAAGAGGGCCCCTTTTAAGAGCTCGAGAGCCTGTCATCAAACTCACAGTCGGTCTTAGCTATAGCCTTAATGCCAGCGACGAGAGATCACATGCAGGCCAGTGGTCCAGACACACTTAGCTATCCTTCAATAAAGCCGATTCATCCAATTGCCCCACCAGCTCCCCAGGCTCTCTCCCCGATAAACGGCAGGATGCTGAAAATAGTGTCGTGGAATGTGACAGCTATAAGGGGGAAGCCCGATTGCCCCCACTGGCTCAAGTTTATCAACCAACATGAGATCTGCTTACTGCAGGAAACGGAGTCTGACCCCCACATTCATCCCTGGGTTCATGACATTTCATAGACCGGCTATTCCATCCAAACATGGCCGGCCGTCAGGTGGGTTGCTTATTCTAATTAATATCTTATTAAACTGTGACACTAAGGAGCTGGTCACCAATAGCCCAGACATCCTTGGGATTAGGCTAAATACTAGTGGCAAGGGCAAGTCCATTGATATCTACAATGTGTACGCCAGAAGCACTAGAGGAGGTAGCTCCCCAACTCTCGATGCCCTGGACAACTTATTGGAAGCTAGGCACGACAGCCACCCCCTAATAGTCGGTGGTGACTTTAATGTTACATACGAGCCACTCGACTGAGTTGACTCTTATGAGGTGAATGAGGAGGATAAAGTGTGGTTGGTCCCGCCTCTGGAGCTCACCCCTATAAAAAAAAATGGTCGCAAGCAGCACTGCAGCTGAATGCTATATCTTTGGAACACAGGCTAAGGGCCACCAATGGGATAACTAGCTCCGACAAAGGAGGGGGGATGACCTTTAGTGGACCGAATGGGTCGAGTAGGATAGACTACTTACTTGTGGATCTTACCCTATAGCCTCTAGTACGGGACATGGTCATTATCCCAACCTGTGATAGTGACCGTAATCCCCTTAGTCTGGCTCTTGAACCCCCATGGGGCGAAAAGGGGAGGGTCTCTACTATTCCAATGAACACTAAGGAGGTAATCCCTACAAAATGATAAACGCCGGCTCAAATGGCCCGCTATTATGGCAGATGAACCAAAGATTAAATTAATTAAAAATGACCTAGAAAAGCATTTGGAGATTCTGTCACTAGCGACCGATGACCCGACTACACAGATTAGCTGCAGCACTCTACATATGGACTTTTTCGAACACCTGGCCAGATCCTTTTATGCTCACATTCATAAGAATAGGCCAAAGCAGGGGAGACCATTAGGAACAAATTTGTGGTTCAATAAGGAGTATAGGGTATTGAGAGGGAGACTGTCTGTAGCCATTAGAAATAGGGATGCTCCCAGGATACGTGAAGTCAGGAGGGAATACAAACAAGCACAAACTAAAGCAAAGAGAGAATGGGACGAAAGGAGATGGGAAGATCTCGGGGAGGCCATCCTGCACCCAGATAGCAGGATGTTTTGGTCTCTTTTGTCCAAGGGCAATTTTGAAAGATCGCCCCCTTTGGCCAATAACATCCCAGCTGCAGAGTGGCATAAGCATTTCAGTGATCTGTATTCCATCACCAACACCCAAGACAGACCACAGATGTTTCTTGACATAGGTCATCCAATAGGTAACCTCTCATTTACTAGAGGAAATCCTGTCTTCTTTGGACGCATTTACACCTGCAAAAGCCCCAGGCCCAGATGGCATCCCTGGCGACCTCTTCCGCTCAGACCAGGGCAACTGGGCAATACACTTTACGACACTGGCCAATGACATAGCTGGCGGGGGGAGGATTCCAGACTCGTGGAAAGGGGCCGAAGTAATACCCATCTTCAAGAAAGGGGATAGGTCGAAGCCCTCCAACTACCGCCCGATCAGCCTGATCGATTGTGCCCAAAAGGTCTTCTGCCGTTCTCTCCTAGTTAAGATCCAGGACTGGATGGATGAGAATCACATCCTCTCTCCACTCCAAGCGGGTTTTCAGCGGAAGACTGGCACTATCGATCAAGTATTTCGTCTTGCTATGCTGTATTGGAAGGTAGTTGTGTTGGGCAAGGGCAGTCTATACCTTGCCTTTATAGACTTAAAAACAGCCTTCGATCTTGGGCCCAGGGATTTACTTTGGCGGGTGCTTAGGGATATGGGAATGCCCCTGGAAATTCTGGAACTCCTAATCAGGTTGCACGAAGAAACTTTTGCCCGTGTGAGATGGGGGAACCAGGGATAAACCTCCGAGCCTATTATGATCCAGCCGGGGGTCCGCCATGGTTGTGTTTTAGCCCCTACCCTTTTCTCCTTGTATGTAGACCAAGTAGCTGATCTCTTGTGCTCCATTCCAGCTGTTGCTCCTTCTTTGGCGAATCACAAAATCTCCACACTATTATTCGCTGATGATACCCTCCTGGTTTCTAAAACCCCCATGGGCCTCCAAAAATTACTGAATCAATTTAAGGCCTTCTGCGATGAGAGGGGCTTGGTTATTAACACCACTAAAACCAAGCTAATGATGCTGAACCCTCACAAATCCTTCAAGGGAAATCTGCTCCTAGACAATGCTCCGCTTGAGAGGGTCAGCTCATTTGACTATTTGGGTATCAAGCTGTCTGAGGGACTGGCCTGGAAGAACCATCTAAAGAAGGCATCTCTGAAATTCTCCCAGCTAACTGGGGCTCTGAGGCAGGAGCATCGCCTATCATACACTAAGCCAGTAGCACCTGCTCTTAAATTGTATAGCTGTAAGGCTGTGAGTAGTGCTCTTTATGGGGCAGAGTTGTGGGGCACAGCAAATGTAAGTGATCTCTCAGCAGTCGAGAACAAGTTCCTCAGGAACATGGTATCCCTTCCCCAAAGCACCCCTCTCCTCCCACTTAAACTTGATCTGGGCATTAAGTCTATTAATAATCTTGCGAGGCTTCGCCCACTGCTGTTTTGGCATAGATTGGTCACCACTCCTGATCTGGCACCGTATGCTGCAGCTTTTAGCGAGGTCTCTGCTTTGGATACTTCCAAAAAGATTGGCTGGATCAAACATGTAGATAATCTTTGGACAAGCATTGGCTTGCCAAAACAGGTTACTGGTCACTCACCATCCTATACTAGAGGCCAAGTAAAGCTATTGTACTGGGCATGGGTTGAGCAGAACAAACTCCTGAAAATCCAACATGGCAGCCTAACAGATGCTTTCATAGACCTGAAAACCAATTGTCTTTGAGAAAGCTATTTTGATATTATCAAGTCCCAGCCGACAGGAAATTGTATATCCAGTCATGGTAGTTTACCAATCAACGCCTTTACCAATTCCTGGCTGATAAATAAATCCCAACCCAAGGGCTGTCCTTCCTGATCCTGCCATTTGAATCAATAGGCCATGTCTTTTTCGCCTGCACAGCTTATGCGAAACCAAGGAGCAAATGGTTAGCTCCTGTGTGCAGACAATTAGGGACCTGAAACGCTAAAGATGCCTTGCGCATATTAAAATCAGACACTAGACCTTTATTCGCTTGCGCAACTGTGAAATTTCTAGGCCACTTTTGGGCGAGTAGAAGGAGGGTGCTGCTAACACCCTTGTCTGGCCCTGATTGACAAAATGGAAATTGTAATGACCAGACAAGTGAGGACCAATTCCCAATGTTGTTACTTTTTATATTGTAAATAGTGTTTTTATAGTAATATTTTATGTATTTTAATCTCGTCTTTTGTTTGATCAAGAGTAAGGGCACTACCAAGGGAAAAAGGGGCATTTATGTTTTGTTGTCTTATGTGTGGGCTATAAACTTGGTGACCGTTCTATATAACATTTGTAAATGCACTATCACTTTAGTCTTGTGGCTCTATTGCCCCGCCTTGTATTGCCGGAGACAACTTAATTATGAACCATTTGGGAATTGCAACACCCATGCCTTTCTCCACGTTGGTTTATTATGTTAAACAAAGTAATTTTTAGGTCTCGCCTATGCAGCGTGCATACGCTGCTAAGGAAAAAGACCTTTAGAAATCGATTCAGTTTTGCAGTCAAAAACGTGCACGCATTGCATTGCTTTGAATGGCAACGCGTGCACGTTTGGCGATTCCCTTGCGGGAGCGAGCTTTCAAACCATCTGTTTGTAATTAACAGATGGTTCCTGCTAGTTCCCGCAAGGGGCGCAGGCCCCCTCCTCTCTCCCCTCCCCCTGCTGCCTCGCGTCAAACTTGTTTTTTTTTTTTTTTACTTTGAGCGCGAGGCGCACGCGCTTGTTAATCATTCATTTCCGATTTCCGCTTAGGAACACACAGCTATATGCATGGGGCGCCGTGCTTTGTGTTTCTAGACGGCGCCTGATTTGATCTTACACCCCTTCTGCTTGTTTTGTAATTGAAAGCACAGACTTTCAGTGAGTGTTTTTTTTTTTTAATGTATTTAAATCGATTGTCAAGACTATGCTTTTGTCCGTGCCAGTTCAGCTTCAGCGCCCGTCTGTGCCACCCCCTCCCCATCACTTTGTTAATATTGTCTGCAAAGCGGAGCAACCGGATCCCAGCCGAGCCGAAACCCCAGTAGGTCGCCGTACACCACGTTGAGGGAGTTGGAATTTCAAATCCATGTGCGCTTCCTGCAATGCTTAACATGCAGTTTTGAGCTGTTGCTGTTCTTTTCATGTGCCTCCTCAGTGGTGAACGCGCACAATAAGTAATAAAAAACTAAAATATGTCCTGTTGGGAGCACACATCTCTGACTTGGCTCTTAATTTCAGTATGTCCTTTCTTGCACCCACACGTTTACAAGTCCGGCATTGTATGACGTGCATTTCTCCGGTTTCAGATGAGAAGAGAACACGTTTGCTTCTTGAGACCAATCGGGCCATTTGCCTCCAGCAGCTGATTGTTTTATGTGCGTTCACGTTTTCTGTCCTCTCTTCACGTTCGCTTGTGGCCACTGTACTAATGGTGCTTTAACGACCTCCCGGGGGCTTTGAGAGCTCTTTGGTTCTCTGGCAAGCTTAAGCCAGCCACAGTTTGGCTTTATAATTATTGGCAATGGTCTGCAATGAACCTTAGAGATCGAACGACAGTTTCACCCCTCAATAAATTGTAATTTTTTTACACTAAAATGGAACTATATCAACATGGAGTGAAAAATACTCCCTGGCACTGATTTTGCTTTATGCATTTCCCATACAGTTGCATTAGCATACTTATTTTCAGAGACTCACAAAGAAAGCTGTGCACGGTTTCCATTTTCTGTGACAGTGTCAACGCAGCTAGAAACAAAACTCTGAACGCTGAATGTTCACAGGCACATCTCGTGGGGCACTGGTGCTATGGCAAAAGCCCTTTTGCACTCATTACAAGTTGTGTTATTTCACCCAAGCGTTTTCGCCAGAAGAAATAATGCAATTCGCAATTGTGAGCTCTGAACTGATATTTCCGGGCCTTTCTGAGAACCTGCAGGGGATGGTGCTGTGACAGGCAGCAATGCATAGTCATGGCCGCTGCCTGAAGCAGTCGGGTGGGAGCAGGCTGTGGTCTCCCTGGGCAGACAGGCAAGCCCTTGATCTTGCCCCTCCGTTCACCCCCCACCAGCACTACCACTGACATTCTACACCTGCTCAAGGCAAGCTCAAATGTCAGCTTTTTTTCATTGAAGTCGTAAAACACTACTCCCAGTCATGGGCTTGGATTCACCAAAATGGTAGGGGTAGCAGAAGTGACAACACATATCCTTTGACCTTAATGGCATCACAGAAAGTGACATCATATGACCCCTGACCCTTATTCACTACCAGTATAATGAACAAGCATTTGCAATGCAATAGGTCTCGCATTTAAGCGAGTTTGAGCTCTTGGCTTTGTAAATGACAATGACTTTTATTTATGTTTTGGTTTTTAAAACGTAAATACAAGGCATAGTCCTTTACAATGCCAATAGATTAAACTCGCATAAATGTGAGACCTATTGCATTGCAAATGCTTGTTTACCTTCCAATTGCCCATTTGCCTTTTGAATGCTCCTTTTAGTTTAGAATGTTTTTAATTATGACTTGCGTGGCTGTATCTTTTATGGTTTTTATTAACCGAAATAAAGAATTTGATGACCAAAGCATTTCAGAATTTCGAATCCCAGTTAGATAGTGGGAGGAACCCTGTGGGTTATGACTCCCAATGCAACTACTGTAGCTCAGGGGGTTAGTGTATCGGTTGCATAGATGTGTATGTAAGTTACTATTTACAGAGTTTGGAAAAATAAATAGTTTGTCACTGGGCAATAGAAACTACTGATACTGCCGTGCTTGGAAACCCGAGGTGATCAATGCTTTAAATAAAAATCAAGTATTATTGCTCTTGCCCCTAAATGCTCTCCTTTTCAGCTTTCTCAAATAGGTAGATAAAAGCCAATAGGTATTCAAAGTGCTCTCCATCTGTTTCTCCTTTTCACTCCCTCCCCAGTGACAGAGAAATCTTGGCTTCTAACATTGATAGAGTTAAAGACAGGAACGTATGTCTTAATAAAGAAGAACACCATTTGAGACTCTCAGGGTTGTGCCAAGGAGTGTGGTAAGACAGGAAATTCTTGATACTGAAACCAGAAAAGCACAAAGAGGTGAACCTCACTTAATCTGAACATTGAATTAAATGAGAGAGGTGAGAGAATCCATTTTCCAGCAAGTTCTAGACTCTCAGATGAAAGTGGATTCCAAGCTGTAGGACATCGCCTAGTAAGAGGTTATTATAAGAAAGGGATGGGAGTGTGGCAGGACCCACCTCACTATGAAGCTAATGGCAGCCGGCTCTAAATAACTGGGGTGGGACACCAGGTGGTGATTGAAAGATGCACCATCATCCAGTTTCGTACAGGGAGTTCACACATGGCTCCTTTGCTGCACTCTTCCACAACATGTGACCTTATTTAGCCACGAAAGCAGAAGATTGGTCAATTTCCAGGACCCAAGGCCAGATCAAGACATCATGCAAGTCTGGCCACAGCACAGTCTACATGTCACAGACAACTGATGGATCATATGGCTCTTTCTGTCCAGAACATAATGAATACAATTCTGGAATCACATTCTTGAAGTCACTGGGATATATTGACTAAACTTTTGTGCAGGAAGTCTTGCTGTGCAACACATTAAAGGTGGTGGTGATTTACCATACATTATAAAAGTCTACGAGTGCTGTACAAAATTGTGTTGCACCACATCTTAATGTGATCTGTGACTGGGCTTCCACAAGGTCTAAACAGCATGTCTTACAAATATAGACTGATTTCTGTGAGGAATTCCTAGCTGGCACTTGGTTGCCTGCCAGAAGCACTAAGGCCTTCCTCAAAGAAAACACATGTGGTATATGTACAATATTTTTTTAATAAGACGGTGCACTGCAGACAAAGAACTTAAAAATTTAAAACTAATTTTGGTAAATAATTAAAATTTTAATTAGAAAATGAAGAAAGTCTAATAAAGGGATCAGAAGCTATGTAGAAAAGAACTGGAAAAAGACATTCAATGTTTTACTATGGGAAAAGCAAAAAAAGGGCGAAACACTACAGTGTCCTACATGCAGTTGTTTCCCCACAAATCCTGGGAGCAGCACTGTCTTGAAGATAAGCCCTCAAATCATCAGGGTTTGCTCCGCAGACTCTAGGACACAGTTCCAAGTTGATGGAAACTTGCCACAACAACATTTTCAAGCCCACGATAAAGTATCCAGTTCAAACTGGTCCAATGTAATTCTCCTCAATGGGCAACAGCTTCCACTGTCTGTCCTCTGAAACATCTACACCCTTCTGCTCCAGGAGAGAAGTTTCAAAGGTGCTAGCAGGCGAAATGCTGAGTTGCTACTGGTCCGCTGGAATTCTTCCATGCAAGCACCAACTTCTTTTACCCCCCTTCATCCACAAGTAAGAAGGTCCACAGAGGCCAGCTGCCTTAACTGGCAGGGCCTGTGATCCAGCGCGGCTAAAACAAATTTTTCCTTATGACACTAACCCAGAAAACACCTACTCAACCTTAATCGCATAAAACCTATGTCAGTGGGACCCATAACACCGCATACATACATTCACTCAATTTTCTGGATCAAACGCTAAGGAAAATGAGCTGCTGGACAAACGGGATACCTTATTAAAATGACAGAATTATAACCTACACATTATATACATTAACTTAGGATCCTGTCGTTTCTAAACATCAAGGTACTCCGCTATTCGGTCGATGGTCCAACTAGTAGAATCAGTTGAACTCCGATGGTCACATATTAGTTCATCCTCTGTCGCTCGATTCTCCCATCCGTTCCCATGGATATATGCTGAACTCTTGGCACGATCCTTGTTGCAGGTCAGACTGGCCTTGACATCTCTCACTCCGGGCACAGGCCGCATACACGTGACTGGAGCATTCACTCTGCTCATGCGCGGGGGCCATTTTATTCAGCGCACGCAATCTCGTCCTTTTCCAGCGGCCATTTTCGAAGCACGGCCTAGCAGGCCCGAACGAAACTAATATAAGAACAAACACAACAGAAATTAAACATGGAAAATAAGCCTTTCTGTTTACCACCTGCCATTCTAAAGACCAGTGTTAGGTATTACCTAGCAGAAGCGACATTTAAAGCCATTTTACTTACCATCTGCATCCTTTGCCGCGGTGCAATTTTACTACGCAACACAAATCATGCAATTTACTCTATTTACTACTCAAATTACAATACTCATGTTATTTTGCTTCACATTTGTAAATAAATTAGATTTTGCAATGCCAGCAAGTTGCCCACATGTAATGTTTAATAAAAGGTGCATTTGTTGATTAGTTCATGCGTTTTCAAACGGTTAGTAAACAAGAAAAATATTTTGTTTCCCCCTTTGGTGATTTTTAACATCACCACTAAAACATATCCCTACAAAATTTATCAGAAAAATGTTTCTTGTCCACTTGCATTTGTTATTTTAGACAATTGTGTTCTTTTCATCTTGTCTTTTAGACCTTTTGTACATGTTCTCTTTAAACTCTTCCAATTCGATCTCTCCCATCTCCCGTTCTCTTGTTTCTCTTTCCTTATTTTTCTCATTTTCTCTTTTTGTCTTTTTCTCTTTTTAATACACATATGCTAATCTCAATATTAATATTATCACTACTACTAAGGTCACTCGAATTAGTATTTTCCCAATTAGAGAACTACCTATTTCGGTGAACCATTTCTTTATTGAGGAAAAACCCTTACCAAGTTTCTCCCAAGCACCTTCAACCTCCAGTGGGGCAATTTCTTTATGTAAATCAGTAATGTTCTTTATATACTTCTGTATATTCTGACTTTTGTCTGGAATGTAAGTGCAACAATGTTATACCTTCAGCATTCCACAGACTCCACCCTCTTTTGCCAAAAGAATGTCAAGGGCAAGTCGATTTTGCATTACCATAGCTCTCATGGCAACCATTTCAGTATTTATCATCAAGAACCCTCCAGCAGTATTCGTTGATAAACGATCTACTACTGTAGACAATTTCCAAATTTTGTATGCATTCAAAGATACACCCACTGCTGGTATCAGTGCTCCAAAAATGTCACGTATTATCTCTGAGAAGCTTTCCCTTCTCCTACGGGTTAATGGTTTACCTATCTCGTGAATTCCTTTCGATCCTCTCTCCACGTGAAAAATCTTTGGAAAGACCAGGCCTAGATAACATGTTCCATACCAATGGTCCGGCAACCTATAATAGGCTCGGTTTCCGCAAATATAATAGATTCCTGGGAATACTGGATCTTTTCCTCCTTTGAATCCCCATCCCCCTAAAATTTTGTATGTATCTCAGCACTCACTAGAACCCACAAAATAGTTATCTTACATAGTGTTATCTCTACTAATACACAATTTTCCCTGTTGGGGCCAATCTAAAACCATGGCTGCATTCGTTTCGCTCTTGTCATAACTTCCCTCTTCAAATGCCCAAGGTGGGGTTTTTGTCTTTTCTCCCGTTGCTTTTCTTTGAAACTTAACCCTTCTGTCTTCTACCATGTCTAAAAAAAAAAAACTTTTCTTCCTTTCTTAACCTACAAGTAAGGTTATGTCTAAATGCATAATCTAATGTTAATTCTTTCGTTTCTAAGAAAAATTCTCCAAAAATCTTTGCAAGTTTCACCTTATTTAGTTCAGGGACTACGGGAACTTTAGCAAAAACAGCGTCAGTGTAGTAATACTCTAATTTACCTGTTTTGTAAAATAAGCTAGCTAAAACACTACAGGTTATTCCATACGTCAAAGGAAGGTGATGATACGTCACACCTTCTGTTACAGACGCAGGTAACTGCATACATACATAACAATCTCTAACATACATTGTCTCTACATATCCATACAAGAGTTTTGTGAAGACATTCTTGGAGAAATCAATTATTGACTTATCCCTATGAAATTCAGTACTATCTATCAGTTTTGCAGTGTTCTTTATGTTAGATTTCTTGTCACTATTCGTGTCATTCATGATTGCAGATGTATTTTCTCCAACTAATCTAAGTGGAATTATTATTGCTAAAATGAACCAAATAAGCATTAGTAAACCTGTACAATAGAAACACATTTTACACCATCTACGGAAAAACTCACATCTAGATCTTCTATTCTCAGTGTCTACCATGTTGAAATATAATCTAAATATATGTACAGAAAATGTGTTTCCACACCTCAGAATGACTTTTTGCCGTTTTACCCTTTCTTTAAATGTTGACTGGAAGCAATTGCTTTTGGCACACTTTTTTTTTGTCTTTCAGGAATTTTTCTTTGACTTTATCAGTTTGTGTGTCTAGTCCGGTTTTCTTTTCTCCTCTTCAGGATTGGCGCAGTTCACTCTCACCCACTTCTTCACAGTCTTTGTCTGGGTTTTCGTGACTGCTATCCACTTCTTTAATGTCAGGCAGTGCTATGTATACCCATTCAGGTGACTTGTATTTCAGGTTAGGTCTTTTCACTCTTTTGGGTCTCTGCAACTGTCTTATTTGTTTTTCTTTGTCTTTTCTGACTTATTTCATTTACTTGTTCTGCATTGTCTTTGTTCAAATTTATTAGCTTTTATCTCAGTCTTTTAATTTCGTTGGGCCAATTGTCTCCTTTTCTTGGCCTTTTCAGTTCGTTTTCCTTTTCTCCTCGTTCCGCTCTCCAAGTTCTCTTTCTTGGTCCTATTCTTTGTCTTATTTCTTCTTCACTTTCTTCAGATTCTGTCTCAGATCTCACTTCACTTTCTTTAACTTTGAACTTTATGATCTGTCTCTTTGTCTGAATTCGAATCTCCTTGGGCTTCTTCTACTTGTAATTCTGAGTCCAATTCTCCTTGTGTTTCTTCCGCAACTTCCTCAATCTCTCTGTCTGAATCTGAATTTTCTTGAGTTATTTCTATAATTTCTGGAGGAATTTCCCCAAAGCTTGTACTTGGCTGTTCACCGTCACTGTCTATTGGTTCAGTTTCTCCTGTTTCAATATCAGTTCTTTGTTTTTCGGATTCTTCGGTTTGTCTTTCACTGGATTCAGGTTGGTCTGCTTCAGATGCCGAACTGGTATCTGATATTTCCAGATGTCGACTTACAGGTCGATCTTCAGGATCTGGAACTCTGATTGTTTCAGTTTCTGCTTCAGATGCCGAACTGGTACCTGATATTTCCAGATGTCGACTTACAGGTCGAGCTTCAGGATCTGGAACTCTGATAGTATGGCTGGCATGAACCCAATTTTTCACACCTGCACACTTTACTGCAGTTGTTGTCACCAGAATCACTTGACGTGGCTTGTCCCAGCGTGGAACCAAGCAATTTCTTCTTCTGTGAACTTTTATGCGGATCCAGTCTCCTGGGCTCAGATCATGAGCTGGTTTTCTCTCAAGAGTGGTCGCATCCGGCCCAACCTGATGAAACACAGAATGCACCACATCAGCCAATCCTTTGCAATAGTCCAGTATGAGATCATCAGTTATAGTCAGCAGTTTGTTGACAGGTACGTATGCTTGTCTCATTGCTCGTCCCATTATTATTTCATGAGGACTCAGACCTGTTTTTCTGTCAGGTATGCTTCTTATGCTCATCAACACCAGGGGTAAGGCATCTGGCCATTTGAGTCCTGTGGCTTGACACATTTTCCCTAACCTATTCTTTATTGTGCCATTTACTTGCTCTACCACTCCAGAAGTCTCTGGTCTGTAGGCACAATGCAGCTTTTGTTGAATGTCTAGTGCTTCACATATTAGTTGGATAATTTCATTCTGGAAATGCGTTCCTCTATCTGTTTCTATCGTTACTGGAAAGCCATATCTAGGAATGAATTCTCTCAGTAGGAGCTTAGCTACAGTAACTTCATCATTCCTTCTTGTCGGATAGGCCTTCACCCAACGAGAAAACAAACAGACGACCACCAGGACATACCTCAATCTGTTACTCGGGGGCATTTCAATGAAATCCAATTGCATTCTAGTAAAAGGACCTCCTTCACGTCCTATTGTTCCCAAACTCACTACTGTCTTCCTTCCAGGATTTATCTGTTGGCATATAAGGCATCTTTGGCAAAGGCTTTCAGCTATAGCCCTAAACTTTGGGTTGTACCAGGTCTGTTTGAAAAGTCTGATCATGGCATCTCTACCTATGTGTGCCTGTCCATGGTACATCCGTGCCATGTTAGAGATCATGCTATCAGGCATAACTGGTCTTTCATCCCTGTAAACCCAGACTTCATCTTCCTCTCTCCGTCTGCAACCTGATTTTATCCAAACGTCTTTTCCTCATTACTTGCCTCTTCCTTCAATTGTTTCACCTCTTCCCATGTTTCAACTGGGTTAGTAAACAGCAAGGGACATGAAACAATTTCTTTTTCCCTTCTCCGATTTATTGAGGTCATATTTCTGGCACAATATTGAGCTAATTCATCAGCAAAATTGTTACCTACTGCAATGTAATCAGCTCCATTTTTGTGAGCAGTGCATTTTACCAACGCAATCTGTTTAGGCAGCTGTATCGCCTCAAGCAACTTCTTCACAAAATTACCATTCCTAATAGGAGACCCTGAGGAAGTCAGGAATCCCCTCTGGGACCAGATCTGTCCGAAGTCATGGATCACTCCGAAGCCATACTGGCTATCCGTGATCACAGTAATTCGGAAATTCCTTCCCAGTTTGCAAGCTCGAATCAGAGCAATCAGCTCAGCAACTTGGGCTGAACGTATTCCTCTCAAACAGGATGCTTCCATTATGGTTGCCACCGTACATACAGCATACGCAGCACTTAAAACTCCTTCATTTGTCCTCAGGCATGATCCATCCACAAACATCACATAATCTGACTCTTTTAGAGGTTCATCTCTGATGTCAGGACGGGGCTTTGTGCAAAACTCAAGCACATCCAAACAGTTATGATCAATCTCATCTTTGACCTCTGCATTTACTGCATCTGGCAGTAAAGTGGAAGGATTCACACTCATGCATCTTAGAATGGTTACATTGTCTGCACCCAAGATCACTTTTTCATACCTAGTCAGCCGACTACGTGTCATGAATTGTGTTTTTGTTCTGGTCAGAAGGATTTCAACTGAATGTGGGACATATACTCTCAAGGGATATCCCATCACAATGCCTTCACTCTGTTCCAGACTCACACAAGTAGCAGCTACTGCTTTCAGACATCCAGGCAACGCTTTTGCTACCGGATCTAAAACAGCTGAAAAATAAGCTATTGGTCGTCTCATTCTTCCATGCCTCTGCACTAATATTGAAAGTGCACATCCGTCTCTCTCACTACAATACAGCTCAAATTCTTTCTCATACCAGGCATTCCCAATGCTGGTGCTTCACACAAACTTGTTCTCAGTTGCTCGAAAGCCTTCATTTCTTCCTCATCCAACGCAATCGGATCTTTGACATCACTCTTTGTCAATCGCTGTAAAGGTTTTGCAATCAATGAAAATCCACTTATCCACTGTCGGCAATAACCAACCATTCCAAAGGACATTCTCACCTCTGTTTGTGTCATTGGGGCTCTCATTCCTTTAATAATCCTTATTCTTTCTGTTGTCACTTTTCTTATCCCTTTCTCAATCTTATGACCCAAGTACTGTACTTCCTGTTGACAGAATTGCAGTTTTGATGGGGACACCTTGTGTCATCCTTCTGCCAAATGATTCAGTAAAGCAATTGTGTCCATAACACATGCTTCTCTGGTCTTTGATGCCACCAATAGGTCATCGATATATTGGACCATCACAAATTTTTCAGGCATTTTCAAATTTTTTAAGGATTTCTTCAGAATTTGACTAAAAATAGAAGGACTTTCAGTATACCCTTGAGGAATTCGACACCATGCCAAAATACGTTCTCCAAACCGAAATGCCAATAATGGCTGGCTGTCAGGGTGCAATGGAATAGAAAAAAATGCATGGCACAAATCAATAACTTTGTACCATTCTGCATCATGAGGGATTTGATACAGTATTACAGCAGGGTTTGGCACAATTGGGCAGCAAGGAATAACAATTTTGTTCACTTTTCTCAAATCATGTACTATTCTATATGTTCCATTTGGCTTTTTCAATCCCATTATAGGAGAATTACATGGACTGCTCATTATTTCTCTCAAAATTCCTTGTTCAATCATCTTATTAATTACAGGTGTTATTCCTTCAATAATTTCTGGCGTCAGTTTGTACTGCGGGGTGTTTGGGTAATTCGTTCCTTCTTTTACAGTAATTTTTATAGGGTCAACTTCTCATTAGTCCAATATCTTCACCTGTGAAATCCCATACATCAGACCTGACTGTTCCTTTCAATTCAGTAGGGATTTTCTCTACATCGAACACAGGAAACATATCATACATTCCTGGTTCTAGTTCTGCCACTGTCATTTTATATAGAACATCATCATCTGGTGTCTGGAAAGCAATACCATCTGGAGTACAGTAGATGGTACAATTTTGCAAAGCAGATCGCGTCCTAATAAATTTACAGGACTACAATCACACACCACAAAGCGGTGCATATCCTTGAATGGACCAATTTCCACCTCTACTGGTTTTGTAAGAGGGGTTTTAATTTGCCTGTTTGAAACACCTACAACTTGGATGTATTCTCCTGAGAGAGGAAGGTTTGGAATTTCCACTGATCTAACAGTAGAACGGGTAGCGCCAGTGTCCACAAGGAAAGTAACATTTACACCATTCACTTTTCCATCCACAAATGGACCTGACTGATCTACCTCTAGAGTTGCGCCAAGCACGCACTCCTCTTCCTCTCCTAGGCACCGTCATAAGCTTTCATCCGATTCATCTCCATCTTGCCGTAACCAATATTGTGACACAGCAGCTGCGCGCGGAAATTTTGTTACCTGCTCTCCTCCGTAGAATCCTGCCTCTGTACTGTATCTTTGAGGATTTACACTCTTTGGAAGAGGTGGTTGCGGCACCTGACACTGTTGAGTAACTACCTGCGGCTGTTGCGGCTGTTGGTAACTCACCTCATTCTGCACCTGTGGATTTAATGGTTGATTCTCGGTATTAACTCTCGGGGGTAATTTACACTCATTTCTCCAGTGCCCTAATTTTCCGCAATTATGACATGGCCATTTCTTTTTGGCTTCTTCCATTCTCATCTGACCTTTTCCCTTACAAATATTCGGTCTGAACTTGGTCTATCCTGTGCCACTAGACTGATTATTCATCTGAGCTTCTTGCTGTTCTGCAACCTTTACTTGTGCCCACATTGCCTTTTCCTTGAGTTTACGCTGTCTGGACTCAATATCATCACTGCAATATTTTGCATTCCGTAGTACCTCATCTACTGTGCTAGTCTGCCAACATAACATATGCTGCTTAATCATTTCACTTATCTCAGGTTTCAAACCATACACAAATCGATACACAAAATGACATGTCTTTTTCACTCAAATTCTCGTATCCACTATACCGTTTAAAAACCAAGAGCAACCTTTCATAATAAGCATGAACAGATTCCTTATTCTCCTGAGTTGTTCTATCAATCTTTACCCAGTCCGTTTCTTTTGATGGAATCTTATTTTTCAGGAATGTAATTGCCTGTTCATATTTTCTCATTACTTCTGAACTTGGGGCTCCTGTTTTTGCATCTCTAGGATATTCTTCCTTCGGCCAGTCAATTGTATTTTTACACTCTGTCCATAAATCCGCAGGAACAACAATCTCAAACAATCCATCCAGATCTTCCCACAATACTTTTTAAACCTTTACAAAACCTTTCTACCCGTCTATACCATTCTACAGGCTTTTCTCTCAATCTTGGAAAATCATTTGTAAATGACAATATATCTTGTCTGGACCATGGGACGTGTACATAACCTCCTCCTGGAATTTCTCTCATTGGACATTCTACTACCGTTGGTTCTTTTTCTTTTACTGGAAAAGCCAATGATGCTTTATCAGTTGTTCCCTCTTTTCTCCTTATCCACCTACTTCTCCACTTGTCTATATCTCCCCATTTTCTCAGTAAAACAATTAGTTCTTTTATCTGTGTTAATCGTCCTGAAGTGTTCAGATTTTCTATGTCCTTTTCACTAAAATCTACCCTGTACGGTTTCTGTAATCCCTTAATTTTTGCAAAATCTACTCCTAGTTCGTTCGCTGTTTCTTCCAATTTTTCATGCAAGTTCCTAGCTTTCCAAGTGATGCTTTTACACAAACATTAATTCATCATCTTGATAGGACTTCAATCGATCTGTACCAATAGTCCCTAGAATCAATTCCTCCATATCTATCTTTAATCTGACCACATCCAAAGGTTGTGGTTTGGCATCTTTTTTCTGCAAGCTCCTCACCCAATCATTTAATTCCTCTGAGTCGGACCCACAGGGGTTTTAGTTAATTCTACCCTGTTTACACTTTTCTCCGGGGTTTCAGTTGCTGACTCGGCTCCTATAGGAATCTTATTTATCGGACTCATTAATTGTCAAATTTACAGGTGGACTTGACCTAAATGGACCAACAGAATCTTTTGTCTCTCTATTTTCTGGAATTATCCCTTCTTTTACTTTTTGCATGCTAGAATTTAATGGAATCATTAAGGAATGTTCGTCTATCTTTTGATTTTCAAATACTGGGATTACTGGCCCTATAGTTACTGGCACAGTCACAGCTTCCATATTCTTGGTCAGTTCTCTTATCTTTTCAGTCAACTCTCTTGTGGTTCTGGCTAGTTAGGCCGTATTGCCATTATCATGTTTCACAGTCTGAGGTGTTTCTAGTCTATTATATGGACTATTTATTTCAGAAAATTGTTCAGGGCTTTGATTTATTACAGTTCCCATTGGCGGTGCATTTGGTGTCACCACCACAGAATCCTGTTGATATGGAGGGGGTCCTTTATTTAAAATGTCCTCCAGCAACTCATCCTCTGTGTCGCTAACTCCATACCCATATTTCTCTGGTACTGCATGCTTCTTTTTCTCCGTACACTTTTTCCCTGCTAATTCTTCAACTGTTCTGGCATGAAACATACCATCCGTCATGTTAGCATACCGCCATCGTCTCATCCTGTCTTCATGACTCAAACCCCATACTCTTCCATTAATAAAATTATAATTCTTTGCACCTCTGTGTCTTTCCCTTTCATACATCTCATCTTCCCATTCACCTAAGGCTTCAAACTGTGCCGGTCTAGGTCTCGGTTCAAGTCTCATCATTTTTCTCTCAAATTTCGAAGTACAGCTGTGCTAAACTAACCATTTTCCGGAAATGCCAATACTCCATCTTTGGTATATTTCGCCCAATTTTCCAACCAAATGCAAGTATGATAGCCATATTTCACCATCATATAAGATGCTGGTGTTTTCGGCAGAGGAAGTACTTCTCCTTCCCTAGTCACAACCTTTTTATCTTTCTTAAAAAGATTTTTAAGCTTTGCGAACCATGACGGTTTCTCGCTATCACGTTCATTGTAATAAGCCATATTTTACTGTTGTTTTGCCGAGGCTAGTTCACACAATTCTTCACCAATCGGTTCATTCTACCGCTCGGCTATTCTGACCTATCCCAGCGCGTCTCTCACACGAACGCACCAATCAGAAAGCTCTACGTCACTCTCACACTAACCTATTCCAGCACGTCTCACACTAACGCACCAATCAGGAAACTCTTTGTTCTTCCACAACTGGCCAATACCAGCACGGTTCTTGTTTACGTCAGCTCTACTCCTGCTTCTACTGACCCCTCCTTTACAAAAATTATCAACACTTTTCTTAACTTTTCTTTTCAACTAAATCGATTAGTTACAACGTAAAACACATTACCATTGTCTGTTTCTCTAAACAAAAGAGATAGTTTATTCCCACTTACAAGAATACTGTTTCGTTCGATAAGTGTAGCACTTCTCTCTACCTTACCCTTCTCTCAAGCAAGAGGTAAACCAGTTTCTCTGGGGATAAAACACATGTGGAGACTACTCTGCTCCTGAGAATTAAGGCCAAGGTTTCACAAGAAAACCTGTTGCTATTTCACTCAAATGCAATTCATACGTGAAATTTCCCTAACATAACACAGTCTTGTGTTATCACCAAATTTGAAATCAGACAATGTACAATTCCATGTGACTTCTCTTGCCACACGTGTCCACTTCCTACTTCCCGGAAGCTTCAAAATTCTGACTACACATAACGTAATACAAACTCAACAGAGTGTTAGACATGATGACAAAAATCGATAATCAATAATCACCAAACTAATCTATAGAAACCATAACTCTGCTACCAAGAAATCTGATCCAGCGCGGCTAAAACAAATTTTTCCTTATGACACTAACCCAGAAAACACCTACTCAACCTTAATCGCATAAAACCTATGTCGGTGGAGCCCATAACACCGCATACATACATTCACTCAATTTTCTGGATCAAACGCTAAGGAAAATGAGCTGCTGGACAAACGGGATACCTTATTAAAATGACAGAATTATAACCTACACATTATATACATTAACTTAGGATCCTGTTGTTTCTAAACATCAAGGTACTCCGCTATTCGGTCGATGGACCAACTAGTAGAATCAATTGATGGCGATTAAGTCCAGCTCAATCACAATTAAAACTTTTAACATTTTATTAATCACAATTTTATTTTAAAGAACCACAGACTCATTTAGAGTTAGCATATAATTTTATCTAAATTCTTTGAGCAAATAAGTAAAGTTCATAATTAGGCAAATACATTTAAAATATCAGTAAGCATTTAAGTAAAATTGAGAATAGAGACGGAAAATACTCATTACCCTTGGCCATAGGGCGATGACAAGAATGGTTCACCAGGAAAGAAAGATGAACCGCAGATCACAGGATGGGACTCCCAAAACTGACTGACTGTCCCGCTAACCTCGGACGCAATCTCCTCCCGGGTAACTCCCGCAAAGGTCTCGTTCCTTCCCCAGTCAAAGTCCGAAGTCCAAAATGACAGTGTCTCTCGCAGCATCAGGATAGAAGAAGCGAATAATGTACAACGTAAGAGCAGACTCTCTTATACCCTATTCTCCGACTCGCTACACTTAAAGTTGCAATCTTTAGGGGCAGAAATCACGCTAATTGGTCCATTGGAGGGGTGGTGATGGTCACCTCATCACCCTCCTTGTTCGAACCGGTTTGGGGACAATAACGCATACATTAATTCTCATGATCAACAATGTCCAAAGGTAATTCAATTTGTTAATGTATTTTGTAACAAACTCCGATGGTCACATATTAGTTCATCCTCTGTCGCTCGATTCTCCCATCCGGTCCCATGCATATATGCTGAACTCTTGGCACGATCCTTGTTGCAGGTCAGACTGGCCTTGACATCTCTCACTCCGGGCACAGGCCGCATACACGTGACTGGAGCATTCACTCTGCTCATGTGCGGGGGCCATTTTATTCAGCGCACGCAATCTCGTCCTTTTCCAGCGGCCATTTTCGAAGCACGGCTTAGCAGGCCCGAACGAAACTAATATAAGAACAAACACAACAGAAATTAAACATGGAAAATAAGGCTTTCTGTTTACCACCTGCCATTCTAAAGACCCGTGTTAGGTATTACCTAGCAGAAGCGACATTTAAAGCCATTTTACTTACCATCTGCATCCTTTGCCACGGTGCAATTTTACTATGCAACACAAATCATGCAATTTACTCTATTTACTACTCAAATTTACTCATGTTATTTTGCTTCACATTTGTAAATAAATTAGATTTTGCAATGCCAGCAAGTTGCCCACGTGTAATGTTTAATAAAAGGTGCATTTGTTGATTAGTTCATGCATTTTCAAACGGTTAGTAAACAAGAAAAAATATTTTGTTTCCCCTGCTCCATCACCTGCATCCAGCTACCCTGTGTGTAATCATGAAGATGGCACTACCAACCCTTTCATAAATTCTTCATTGAGTGTTTACTCTCCTCTTCAATTCCAGACAGATTCCTTCTGTGGCATTGGTCAAGCAGGGTATTCTAAACCAGTCACCTAAGGCCTACAGAGTATGATCCCAAATATGACAAGTCAGTCTATAAACACAAGATGAATTAGCAGTTCGTAATTATGAGAACTCTGTGCAAACTTTGCTATACATTAAGTAAGCTGAGGCATTTAATACCCAAGCAGAGAGTTATTTTCCACTCTCATGTACCTACATTTTATTGAGCTTTATCAAAACAGTGGGCAAAAAAATAATAATTTCTTAAAGCTGTTACAGCTGGTATATTGCATATATGTTTGCTCCCCACACATAAAGAACAGATTTTGTAAGAGTTTACAGGCGAAAATCTGGGAGGTTTTTTTCCTGAGATATGGTTTGAAAACCTAAATCCTGTTTGCATCATGCTCATATACTCCTATTCATTACTATGTTAATGTTTACACACATAATCAAGAATATACCAATGTTTTATGATCAAATATGGATGCTGTTTCACACTGATCGTAACTTCCAGTAGCTTTGAATATGCTTGCTAATTTTCATGGTTCAAGTAGGTCCGGAAGCCATGTTATTCAGGTTGTACATTTGCACATATCCTAGAAGTGCAAACTCGCTTTTGAACTTGTCTAGTGGCTAGCATTGTATTTATGAATGATATCTTCTCCTCAAAGACACTCTTCCCTTCCTCGGGGAGAAGACCCTGCCATCTGCTCATTAGACATGTTTTCGCTGAAAGTAACACATTTCTATCACATGATTAACCTCCTTTTGACATATATTGAGAAAAGGCATTTACACACTGGTCTAAAAGTCAATATATTTTATTGTTATGCTCCAACTGACCATTTTCTAACGAGAGCCCTAGTCAGTTAAAATGACAATTGTCTATGAATCTTTTGCCGTGTTGCTTGCTATTTTGCATTAAACGCTAATTGGACTTCAGGCCTCTCAATGTGTTGTGTATTAGTTTTAACAATGGATATACGGCTGCTGAAGCCTGGATTTAAATGTAACCATTTCCAAAGGATAGAAAGTATTACATAAGGATAGACCTTCTTGGAGAGTAATCTTTCGAGAAGTTTTTGATTGCAACTAGTAAAGTCCAGAACTGATAAAAACATGGAAGCTCTTTTATGTGAATTTTTTTCTGGTGATTTCTTTTTTCCTTTTGATTTACCAAACCCCTAAACCCGAGGATAGCTATGTGAACGATCTTTATGACTGGATTAGACCACCAGAATGTAATTCTGCCTAGCAATCTTAATCCTCATTTAGATAAGAAACATGATAGCAGAGTTCAACAATTTAGAGAAGTAAGGGGGTCTTAGAGGTTGATGCAACTGATTGCTTCTTCCATTAACATAAAAGGACGTTATTGACCAAATCTAGGTACCTGCTTGGACTGATCATTAGGGTAGCAGTGGCGAGAAAAACCCAACACAATCACCAGTACAAATAACCCCTGTTTCTCAAAGACCAAATCTGAATTAAGAATCCTACCACAAGGTGTAACTAAGGTGATTATCAACGGTAATCCCAACAAAATAGATCCCAAGGTGTCTGGAGCACACAACAACCTAAGGTCAAGAATTATGTAACATGGTCCCTGCCTTAACGAAAGTGATTAATGTGTCTTTGGTGAATGTGACACTACCAAGGGATTGGAAGAGAGGTGTTGTAAAATCCCTGCTGAAAAAAGTAATACTGACAGGCTTGGCATGAAAAACTATAGGCTTGTTACTCTTTTGCCTGTCATGGGCAAAATTATTGAAAGAGTAGTAGCCGAACAGCTTGCCGCTTTATTAGAAGAATGTGGTAGGCTTGTTGATTGGCAGCTCATTTTTCGCGAAGGAACAGGACGGGGCAGTGAAGCATGTATGGCACTCGCTTTATTCAAGCACCATCTGATTGCTGATCATGGAGATACAGCGGCACTTATTCTTTAAGATGCATCTGCTACATTTCACACTGTGGTTCATGACATGCTTTGTGAGTTCCAGTCAATCTCTGATTAATAGGGTAGGGTCCTTTACTGGTTTGTGTTCTTTTTTAAAAGGTTGTTGACTCCCTTTAGCACTTCCTCAGCAAGTGGTAAGTTGTGAAGTGATACAGGGCTCCTACCTTCCATCTCCTTTAATTTATATTTTCCTCCTCTTATTTCACTTATTAAATGTTTAAGCTGCTGTGTTATATCCTATGTCGATGACACGCAGCTGATCTTCAGGTTATATCAACAGGCTCCCAGATCAACTGAAGGACTAACCTCCTGTGTAAAGGCAGTCCAGTCTTGGGTGTCTTAACTTCAACTGAATGCTGATAAAACAGAGATGCTGCTGGTAGGAAATCATCATCATAGATGGCAGGACTCTCTTTGGCCTACGATGTTAAATCCCCTTCCTATCCCTACATCAAAGGTTAAATCTCTTGGTGTGTACCTGGATGTTTGTTTTTGGAATCCCAGAAAAAAGGTCTCTTCCTACAGTTTTTTTCAGCCGCAGGTGTTTGGAAAGACGGTGCCTTACTGACCTTAATATCTTCAAGTTACGGGGGAATCCATTTTACTCTTTTCTAGCACTGACTACGGTAATCTACTGTACTTACGACTTCCTGAGAGGTCACTGAAATGCCTTCAAAGTATTCGAAACTTTTCTGTCAGATTGGTTAGCGGTTTGAAATGCGTTGATCATGTCTCTCAAGCCAGAAATGATTTAGACCACCTTCCACTAAAGCGAAGAGTGGCTTTTGAAACCCAATGCCGGATGTATAGATTTGTTACGGCCGGGAAGAGTCGCCAATTGCTGTTTGATTTCAGCATATTATCCAGTACCTTTGCTCCAGTTCACAACTCTTGTTTGCTGTCCCGTCTACGTGGAAGTCCATGACTGGAAGCCGGGCACTGCCTTTCCTAGGACCCCAGCTTTTGAATACGCTTCCTTTAGAGATCAGAGCAATTGAATCTTATATGTGCTTTAGGAAAGCTTTGGAGACTTTTCTATTTTGCTAATTTCTTTTGTTTGGTCATGTAATAAATGACCGTAGTCTTTTATTGTTTTCTTTTCCTGAGAGCAGGAAAAATGTTACACACACCCACAAAAAGATGGTCGAGGCTTGGCTCATTTGTGTTGATATCCTTTAGCTCTTCCCCTGGACTGTCCAGCTGCTCCCTCCATGGTACAAAGAAAATCTCCTGCCAGAGCCACCACTTGCCCAAGGATTTTCACTGTGCCTTGCACTGGTGATGCTGTGAGGTCCCTTTTCATGGATTGAAAATGTCCCAAAGAGTTCTATTAGCACCTAAATGTTCGACTTCTTAGTACTCTTGACTTTTCCCAGTTATTGTGAAGTCAGTATTCAAAGTTTTCAGTCAGCCTCGACCAGGATGCTTAGTGCCGGGACACTCAATCGAGTAGCCGTGCGCTCTATAAATTCCGAATAACATAAAGTAGCAGCTGACATGCCCAGGCTCCCAGAACGTGTAAAAGAGGTTTGATTACAGACAGAAATGTACTCGGTTAAGTTCAAGTACAATACATTTGATATTCCCAAACTAGTAAAGGCAATATATGGGAATAAGAATTTAACTTTGGTCATGCTCTTTTTTAGCATGCATTACTTAAATGTTTTGAATTAATTTTGATAACACTTTCCTATTAGTTACAAATTGAAGGTTTAAGGCCCAGGCGACAGGAAAACATTCTAAACTCATATCCTGTGTTTTAGACATAGTTTATAAAACGCTGCATTTTTTCCAACATTGTTGGAACTGGCCCTTTTTGCAGGGTTATCGCCAAACTTTTTGCCTTCCTCCTGTATTTTTTCTGACCAGTTTTTGTTGGTTTTAGGACTCTGGCCACTTTACCACTGCTGATCAGTGCTAAAGTGCACGTGCTTTCTCCTGTAAACTTGGTAAGATTGGTCTACCCCTGTTTGGCATATTTAATTTACCTGTAAGTCCCTTGTACAGTGGTATCCTATATACCCAGAGCCTGTAAATTAAATGCTACTAGTGGGCCTGCAGTGCTGCTCGCGCACCCACAAAAGTAGCCTTTCAAATCTGTCTCAGGCCTTTGCCGCTGCAGGGCCTGCGGGCATAGTTTCCTGCCGCAGTGACGTGGCATTTAAAGTGTTTGCCAAGTCTGAAACTCCCCTTCTACTACATATGGGTCACACCTAAGGTAGGCCCTAGGTAGCCCTATGGGCAGGGTGCTGTGTAGGTAAAAGGTAGGACATGTGTTTTTGTTGTGTGGCATATCCTGGTAGTGATACACAGCCTATTTGGTTTCCCACTGCTGTAAGGCTGCTCCTCTCATAGGTTTGCATTGGGAATTCCCTGATATGTGTTTCAGTGGTAAATTTTGATATGAAAGGGGTTGCGTGGCCATGTTTGGAATAGTAGTGATAAATCTTGCTTATTGGTGAAAGCGGATTTGTCATTACTATTTTAGAAATGCCACTTTTAGAAGTGGGCATTCTGCATGCTTATGACTTTGTGCCTTGCCTGGTTGTGCATTCAACATCTGGTTTTGGAGTGGCTGGGGATGTGCATTCACTGTAGACAGTCGCAAGGGGGGTTGAGGTGTGTCCTGCCTTTCCTGGGTGACTCGTAGTTGGGCTGATTAGGCCTGGTCAAAAATCATATTTTAGACATAGTTTATAAAACACTGCATTTTCTCCAACATCCTATATCTTTACTCTGCCCAACTGTTCAGGGGACCAATGCACAAACAGTTGATATTTACAAATGACTGTTGTGGAAATTTGCAAACAAAAACGGATGTACGTTAAAATGAGCACGTAGCTGAGGCCTATTTAGTAGGCAATAGTCAGTCAAGAGATCAAACCACCAAATGTCCAGAGAAATAAAATGGGACATACACATCAAGAAGTTTAATGTCCTTAAGATTAGAATACAGAAATCAGACATGTAGTATTGTCAACCCACAGCGCTTGTAGCACAATACTATCATGGGCACCTGGTCGCACAATAGTACCATTAGGCTGTGTATCTTCAGCCTGCAACTCTACTATTGAGCAGCAAATGCAGCAGTTCCCACAATACCACAACTGACCTTCACGACTATCACTGTACAAAATAACATGAACCCGAAACTAGAGTGCCAGAAAGTCACAGCACCACTATTACATCTTGTGGTCAGCATCCCAGAGTGGCACTTTGAGCCACAGGGCCATGACTACAAAGAATTACCAGTGCCTAATTTGAGAAAGAGTTTTCATGTGGGGCACACCGGCACTCATGTTTTGGGGACCGGCACATATTTTTCCTCAATAAACTTTGATCCATCAGAAGAGAGAGAAAAATACAAAAGGGGGAAAGAAGGAGGAAGAGAAGGATGGAAAGTCAGCGGCAAATGGAGAAAGCAGGAAGGTAGTGTCTGTGATGGATTAAAGAGGCATGAGATGGAATCAAGACTACGCAGTCTTGTTGTTCGGTACCCTGATCTTCAAGAGCACCAGCTGTGGGCTTCTGTACAAAACTTTGGTCCTGCACTTATTCTTTTACAAATTAAGCACTGGGAAATACAACAAGGAAGGGTGCTATCAGTGCAGTGAACTAATGAAAAAGAAAGGGGCCTGAAATCCATAAAACTACCATTGAAGTGATGGCTGCCAATTACAATGCTGGCATTAAGTCAGCAGTAGGAACTTGAACTGGGTGTACAACCATTAGTCACTGTGCCACCGAAGTTCCACATTTATGCTTAATAGGACTGGTTTATTCAAACTTTTCCTATTTATCAAAAAGAGAGGGGGGGACGGTGGGAGCTGATTGTTAGGTCCAGTGACCCTTGCTCCCGATTGGTAACTGGTATATAAAGGGGGGGGTCACTGTTCCTTAAGAGGAGAGTTCAAAGTGGAGAAAGAAAAAGGAAAAGGTGTCCTGTGCTACTCTATGAGTGGGGACAGTGTGTCCTCATCATGATGCCCTCACACACCCCGAAGGATGTCATGCTTCATTATTGGGCTTTTTGCTCCTCGTCGGGCCGGCGCTGCAATGCCCTACGGGTCCCCCAAAGGGTCTCTTTTTCAGAGATTATTTTGATGAAACAAGCCGTTAGGTGCGTGCGTGTGAGTGGAAGTGAGGTCTCAACTAGTGTGTTAAAAAATGACTGGAGGGAGAGTGGCTATTATTTATTAAAGTGGTCCCTCTGTCATTAGTAAAAGGTGTGTGGTGCTGCTAGTGGGATATTATGTCCCTCAGTAGCTAGATATGAGTCCTTAGTGGGTGTCTCTAGTGGTCGACATGTTTCGCGCTATCTGTGGCCTCTGGAGGAGATCCAAAGCGCTTCTTCAGGACCAAGGTGAGTTTAAATAAAGTATCACTAGCGGCCTAAATTTTTCAGTGCCGCCAGGTTGATGGAAAGGAGTAGCGTCTCCCTTGTTTCTATACAGGAGACAGAGAGAGGCATGCAGGTGGAGCAGCACAGCTGAATGGGAGAACCTTCCCATCGGCCCTCACTGATCTCATGAGGCCATAATTATAGAAACAAGGGAGACGCTACTCCTTTCCATCAACCTGGCGGCACTGAAAAATTTAGGCCGCTAGTGATACTTTATTTAAACTCAACTTGGTCCTGAAGAAGCGCTTTGGATCTCCTCCAGAGGCCACAGACAGCGCGAAACATGTCGACCACTAGAGACACCCACTAAGGACTCATATCTAGCTACTGAGGGACATAATATCCCACTAGCAGCACCACACACCTTTTACTAATGACAGAGGGACCACTTTAATAAATAATAGCCATTCTCCCTCCAGTCATTTTTTAACACACTAGTTGAGACCTCACTTCCACTCACGCACGCACGCACCTAACGGCTTGTTTCATCAAAAGATCTCTGAAAAAGAGACCCTTCGGGGGACCCGTAGGGCATTGCAGCGCCGGCCCGACGAGGAGCAAAAGCCCAATGATGAAGCATGACATCCTTCGGGGTGTGTGAGGGCATCATGATGAGGACACACTGTCCCCACACATAGAATAGCACAGGACACCTTTTCCTTTTTCTTTCTCCACTTTGAACTCTCCTCTTAAGGAACAGTGACCCCCCTTTATATACCTGGTTTACTCAAACACCAGTAGCTTCGCTCGCTCGTGTGCTAGAGAGTATGAAGATGGCTAATCATAATTCATAGAATTTACAGGCTTTCAAATAGTTATGACCATTTTATGACATGACAATCAAAGCACAGGCCCAATGCTTACTGTGCTACCATCAACACATGTGTGGATACCAAACGCACCACCATGTGACAGGCACTAACACTGGATCAAGTGACATACATCTTCAGTGCCACTGAGGCGTCACACCAACAGACTACGTCACCACACCACAGACCTCGTAACGCAGTACTACCATTAAGTCAAGGGACTGAACTACATACAATTCTGGGAAGTGCAAATTCTCACCGAGGTTGTTTCACACGCAACGCAATATATGGCAAAGGACCACTATTCATCAGAAGATAATCAACAAATACATACAATAAAGGAGCCTACACTCTGGAATGGCTCCCCGCCTCATAATCCCTACATACAAAAAACAAAACAAGGGTGGAACATCTTTCTCTGTTCAAGGAGCCAAACTTTGGAATTCCCTACCTGCAAACATAAGAGCCACAGACAACCATGTCCACTTCAGAAGATTAGTCTAAAGCTGGCTCTTCCCCACATGACATCTGTACTCACAACTTAAGAGTGCCACAAAAGTATACTCCGACTTGGCAAACTATGCTTCTCAGGGTATGGAAAAGAGCTGTTGTTATACAAGTACACATCATTGTACTTTGAACTATGCCTCCTGCTATAAACAGAAACATTTGTATAAGGGGATAATACATATTACATCACAGGATACATGTGTAGATCAGACCATGTCAGAATTACTAGTTCTATGTTCATATAGAGGCTTACGCCACTAATAACTACAATAAGTGCCAGGTGTATATTTATGTATATTTATGTTACTTGCACTTATTGGAAACTATACATGTACCTTATAATAAATGTGGCCAGCAGAACATGTAAATATTGGCGCTTCAAGGTAACAAGAGTATTTATATAGAGGGGTTTAATCAAGCAAACAAAACTTTGCTAAGCATCATGTGGGTGTTAGTGTGTGGAGATATATATATATATATATAATTATATATTTATATAGATATATAGATATATATACCCTTCCATCCTTCCTATCCCTTCTTCTTCTGACTCAACCCAATTCATCCGACTACTATGAACTCCCAAACATCCTTCTCAATGTTTCACCCCACCCGTTTTAGCCATGCCACCCAATTAACAAGCACACATGACCATTACTTACAAAACAGTTCACTACTTTTCCTTTTCAGATCCATTCCTATTATTGTCTCCCTACTCCAAATTCTACTAAACACACAAGAAAACACAAACCGAAGAAATTGTACTAACCTACTAACTACTGAGCTTGGGTCCTGGAGTAGTGTGCTACTAGTTGGAAAAGCACTTCAGTGACTCGTTAGGGGTCGTAAGTGGTATATAAATACATTTACAATTACAATTTAACATCATGTTGCCTATTTCAAAGATGTGCTACTTCAATTTGTGTAGGTCTGTAGTGCAGTGTTGCTTTCCAGCAGGAACAGCAATGTTCGTATTCTGTTTTCATTGACTAAAAGGCGTACATTAATTTTTGCTACTGCAAAACAATGGTGACTGCTGCTTAAATAAATTGAGCAAATTACCACGCCTACAAAATACCTAACATGAAGGTTGGCAGCTCTTGGCATCTAATCACACTACGAATGGCCAGGTCGCCATTAGTTTGGGGAATACTCCACCTGGATCAAAAAACGATTTTGGAGATATCACATCACCTACAGCTCATGGTGGCATGCTTCATGTGGGTGAGGAGATATATCCAAAATCTTTTTTTTGATCCAGGTGGAGCATCCCCAAGACTGTGTGCCTCATTTCCAATATCACTAGCGGTAAGGTCGCCGCTGTAGCTGTGTTTGAATTTTTTTAAAAAGCATTTTAACTGCCACTTCTATTGCAAGCCTCATGCTTTTAAACATTTTACTCTTTTAATATTTGCTGTTGGTTCACTTTCTCACCTATGCACTTTTGTGCCTCTTCGCCGACACTGAGGTACTCACCTGCTGCCTTGGGTGTCCCGGCCTCAGCCCTGTTCCGCCGCTGCCAGTGCCGTTTGCGCGGAGGGCGTGTGCTGACCGGTCATTCATTCCCCCTCACTTCCGGTGCCCGCAGGCACTTCCTTTGTGGTGCGCGGGCTAGTTTCCAGTCGCAACCACCCATTTAGCCCGATGCCGGAGCGGACGCGCAGCCACTAGCGGTAAGGTCGCCGCGGTTGCTGCGTTTAAATTTAAAAAAAAGCATATTGACTACCATTTCTGTTGATAGCCTCATGCTTTTAAACATTTTACTCTTTTAATATTTGCTGTTGATTCACTTTCTCATCTCTGCACTTTTGTGCCTCTTCGCTGACACTGAGGTACTCACCTGCTGCCTTCGGTGTCCCGGTCTCAGCCATGTTCCGCCGCGGCCAGTGCTGTTTGCGCGGCGGGCGTGTGCTGACAGGTCATTCATTCCCCCTCACTTCTGGCACCCGCAGGCACTTCAGGGTGGTGTGCAGGTTAGTTTCCCGCCACAACCCCCCATTTAGCCCGATGCCGGAACGGATGCGCGCAGCGGGCGTGCCAAAGGCAAGCCCGTCTGCACCCGGCCTCGCCTGAATCACGCCCAGCACCACAATCCCTGCCCGTTTTCGTCCACTAGTTTGATCTATTATTAAATACTCTAGGGAGGAACTACTGTCCCTCAATAAGGCAGATAAAAACTCTACCTGCCCCTTATTAGATCTTCAGAGTGAGCCCAGGCAATGTCACAAGTGTAAATTACACCTGAGTTTTGCTAAGGGTAGAAATAGTTCTGCTGGTACACGGTATAAACTTTCGCAACTAGGAGCCACAAAGGTGTTCCTGTGTATGCTCACCAATGCACGGTGCCTACCAAAACATAATACATAATTCGCTGAGATGGTGGGCTCATATAAGCTCGACTTGGCAATCGTCACTGAATCCTGGGCAGACGAATCTTCTGACCCAGAGCTGGGTTTAGCGATCCCAGCAGGCTATTCTATTCTTAGAGCCGATCGAGGGGACAAGCGGGGTGGAGGGCTAGCAATTATCTTTAGGGATGATCTGCGAGTTTCAGAGTCCTCAGCGGGAAACTCCCCAGACTGCGAAGTACTATCTTTTTGGATTAAGTTAAGTAAAAATTATACGCTTAAGGGCACTTTTCTATACAGGCCTCCAAGGTCAAGAACCACCTTTGTGAACACCATCAGCCCTTTTATAGAATCTAGAATCGATGCATCCGATTTCAATTATCATTTAGAAAAATTGGAGGACCACGACACAACCTCACTAGTCGATACCATGGCTAGCTTTTCCTTGACACAGATTGTCGATCATGCTACCCATGACGCAGGGCATATCTTAGATAGCATATTTACTTCAAATCCATCTATCAATGTCTCCGAAGTGTTGCCTGTCCCATGGTCAGACCATAAAACGATAATAGTCTCATTGAGTACTGATCAGCACACCTCGAGACCTCATAACCCTCGTGTCATGTCTAAAAGTCGTGATTGGGGGAATATTGACCCCCTCGCTCTGCAAATGTCCCTATCCTGCTCAAAGCCAGACCTTACCACAAACGCCAATACGGCTGCCCACAGGCTTTCCACCTGGATTAAAGCTGCAGTCGACCCCCTAGCCCCTGTGAAGACCTTTGTTTCCAGGCGGAAAAATCTATCAGAACCGTGGTTCTCTAACAATAGAGAGGCAGTGGAGAGCACATTACAACCCTTCAGAAAAAACAAAATATGCACAATCTCTGGCAGACTATAAGAAAATGATAATGGATTAAAAAAGTAAATACTTTTCAACAAAAATCTTGCAGGCAAAAAACTAGTAAGGAGCTTTTCTCTGCAGTTAAAAGCCTAGCCAACCTACCAGAGCCACCCAGGATGGAAAGTAGTGCAGAAGTTTGTGCCTTATTGGCTCAGTCTTTTAGGGACAAAATGGATACAGTGTACAAATCCTTTAGGGACCGGGATAATACCATATCTGGGAACACCCTAGCAGTCACATCTCCTTCCCCATTCAATCTGTTTATTTCCTTTTCTCCTCCTTTCATAGAACAGATCACTCAGGTGGTAAAAATGTCCAAATCGGGGGCTCCATCCGACCCCTGTCCTCTGAAAATACTGCACCCGATTCCTGAAATTGTCAGTGAACAACTAGGTATAGTATTCAATGAGATAATCTGTTCAGGCATTTTCCCTGATGATTGGAAAACAACATCGATCGTACCACTCTTAAAAAAATAAAAAATAAAAATCTCGATCCAGCCAATCCCAGCAGCTACCGACCTATCACCAGATTACCCTTCCCGACTCATGTGCTGGAGAAAATACTAAATGCACAGCTCACGGCATTCATCTGCTCCATGGACCTCCTAGATCCCTCACAACATGGGTTCTGGGAGGGCCATAGCACTGAGACAGCTCTGGTCATGGCGGCAGAAGAACTAAGAGCAATGCTGGACACTGGTGGTAAGGCCACCCTGATTTTGTTAGATCTATTGGCGGCCTTTGACACAGCGAACCATGAAATACTACCCAACAGGTTATTTGAGGTGGGAATCAGAGGTACCGCCCTTAAGCTGCTGACATCATTTCTCTCCGAGGGGGTTCAATCAGTAGAGTCTGGAGCTTTCACGTCCGAGCAAGTTAAACTCCCCTGTGGGGTGCCACAGGGCTTGTCCCTGAGCCCCACGCTTTTCAATTTATATGTTACCCCGCTGGCTACAATCATCAAGACAGTTCGGCTTCTCGGTGGTCTCTTAAGCTGATGATACCCAGCTAGTGGTGTCAGTTTCAAGCAACGGTGAAGAGACAGCAGACCGATTTAATAGCTGCATGACACAGGTAAACCTGTGGATGAGGTCTAACTGCCTAAAATTGAACGGCGGAAAGACAGAGGTTCCTTTGTTAGGCACTGATACCTCCTTCTGGTCACCCAGATGGTGGCCCCCCCAGTTTGGGCGACCTTCCAGTTCCAGTGCAGAAGGTGAAAAATGTAGGGTTCATTTTTGATGACAAACTGACATTCAAAAATCAGATCAGTACCCTCACCTCAACTATTTTTTTCATCCTAAAAGTAATCAGGAAAGTTTGCCCTTTCATCCCGCCCTACTCCCTAAAAACACTTGTAACTGCATTAGCCCTGTCCAGATTGGACTACGGCAATGCTTTGTACATGGGTATCCAATCGCAGCATCTATAGAGGCTACAACATCTTCAAAATGCATTAGCCAGACTACTGCTACACATCCCTAGGTCCCAGCCAGTTTCCCACTGTCTGAGAGCCCTGCACTGTCTCCCAGTGGACAAGAGGATCACATTTAAATCCCAATGCCTAGCTTTTAAAGCACTGCATGGGGCTGGTCCTCAATTCCTGAAGAAACACCTGAATTGGTATGTGCCTTCTAGAAATCTAAGATCGGCAACATAGTAAACTCCTACAAACTCCCAGGTTCAAGAAAGTCCAATGGAGTGGAAGAAGCTTTCGGTTAGGGACGGTCAAAACATGGAACTCGCTCCCGGCCTGTATAAAGAACAGCCCTACGCTGCTATCTTTTAGGAAATCGCTAAGAACCTGTCCCTTTGCCAACTAACAAGCTCGTCTACAGTTTCTTCGGTAACCTTACTGGATTCTCTAGAATCAGCACCTAGATGCCCGTAGTCATTCGTGCGCTATATAAATGTACAAATCAAATATTTTGACGCATGGCAGCGCAGCAAGCTTTCCTGCTGCGCTGCCGTGCGTCAAAAGAAAAGGGCAAGGAATGCACCGTATCTACAAGATATGGCGCATTCCTGTCCTTTTCCCCTACGCTGACACACAGTGGACTGCCATGCACCAACACAGGCACCCTTGTGCCATGGTGCAATGGTGTCTGCACTGTAGGGGTGAGTGTTTTTGTGCAGGAAGGGACACCTTCCTGCACAAAAACAATCATGAAAGGTATTTTCCTCGTTCCGGGTGTGCTGTACAATTCAGCGCACATAGAACAAGCATTTGCAATGCAATAGGTCTCGCAGTTACGCAAGTTTGAGCTATTGGCATTCTAAATGGCTATGCCTTTTATTTTGGTTTTTAAAACATAAATAAAAGGCATTGTCATTTACAATGGCAATAGCTTAAACTCGCGTAAATGCGCGACCTATTGCATTGCAAATGCTTGTTTTTTGCGGGGGCAGGTCCCTTGCCCAACCAAGGTCGCCTCAGGAATAAACACTGTAAAAGAATGAAATACCCTGTTCAGCTTTGTTTAGAGATTAGTGGCCTTTTAAAGCTGCCTTACCCATGCTTGAGATCTCATGTTAATTGGTGTCAGTTCAAAACAAACCCGAGGCCTAACTCGCAATGTCCCCAAACATTTTCAAGGGCATGCGACCTTTACTTTGCTAGGAAGGTTTAGTATTGGCCCTGAATTGTTTACCTAATCTTTGCAACAGCAGACATTGAGCAGTGGGAGAACAGCCTGGGACAAAGATCTGCTGTCATTTGCAGAAATGCAATGGGCGCTTTGCCAAATTGCACAAGCAGACGGTATTAAAAAAAAAACAAAAAAAACAATAAACCTGGGATGCTGGACCGCGACTGTATGGCTTCATTGCACATGTTCTCCAACTGGAATGCATTACACTGATACAATTTGCTTAATGCACTAGAAGTATATATAAAAAAACACATTTGGCTACAAAGATCTCCATTTCTGTCGTTTTTTCTTTCTCTTCCTCGGTCTTATTTGTGTCGTTTCTTCTTTCTCTTCCTCTGTCTTTGCGATGTGTGCGTTTCCCTCTTGCTCTAGGGAAATATCTGGTGCGGAAAAATAAGTACCGGTGGCACCGACAGACAGCCACCGGCTCAAAATGAGCACTGCCTGCAACCCCAGACTGTCCTACTGCCCTCTTCTCCCCACTCAGGCGACAGGGTTGTGGACTATCCAAGTCCCCGCAAGTATATTTTTGGGTGTAATGCCACTACTATTGCAGTGCTCACCGCTGGCATGGGATGCCACCGAGTGGTGTCTTGGATTGCAGGCTTGGAGCACCCAGACCAAGTATTGGCCAGTGCCAGCTGAAGGGGGCTAGCAGCGGAGGCTTACTGCTCACAGCAGGGGCACTGCGTAACTTTACTTTCTTATGAAGTGCATTTCACGTACTCCTGGTGATGTCAAAGTGAGGCCACGCTCCATAGCTGTGCCTGCTTTGACTCTCTTTGAGCAGGGCAGAGGGGTGTAACGGAGGAACTTTGGATTGAGGTTCAAGGAAAATTGTGAAATAGAAGCTGGAGAGCCGAGGAGCAAGTATCGGTGGGAGGCGGTGAAAGACGATGAGAATTGTGTTGAGTGGTAATGATTTTTTTTTTTTGCAGTTTTATATAGCGCGAATTTGACCCCAAGGTATTGGAGCGCTTTACCTGAGCACCAGTTACGTTACACAAGGACACATTCATTTTTGGTAGGCACGGGGAGATTACGTTATTTGCCCAGAATCACAGGATGTTGAGCCTATAGTGCTTGAAGTAGCTAGAAATTACTTACTGTTTCAAATGCATTCATCGAGGGAGAGTGTTTCATTACCTCATGATGGTTATGCTTGAATCCTGCAATATGATTGTGCAAAAAGATGGTACCCAATCGTACGGATTTGATGAAAGTTACCATGGGAGGAAGGGCAGTCTCCCGAACACGGGCTCAAACGTGCACTCCTCGAATGTGCTCTGACAAGTGAAACAGCCGCTTTCAGCGGGAATAAGCAAGACAGCATGGGCAAGGCGTGAGACTCGAGTTTACTACATAATATCTCAACACTCTTTTTTCACTGTGAAACCAAGGTGCTGGGGCTTGTCAACTTACAAAAACAGACAAGTGTGTGGGACAAGACTCGTTTGCAGCACAGTGTGTGCACACAGAAAGTGGAGCGCGCGCGCGCTGACGGTTGCAGTCCCAGTTTGTACCTCGCCCTCCCCTCGCAGAGCGCTCAAGTGGTGGTCAAAGCGAGAATAAAGCGGGAACAGCAGGGCCCCGCAAATGCAGATCAATAGCCAATGGACCATTCATAAGGGGGGAAAAAAACCAATAGAAGGCTGCCTTCTCAATTAGATCTGTGACTTCACTCAGCAAAACAAACTCTTTCTGGCGGATAGAATTCAGAGCTGGAGGTAACATGGAAGCAGCGCTAATCGCCATCTGGGATGACCTCAAGAACATAGTCGTCTTGAATTGTTGTCGCAGCGCCAGTAAGCCTTGTCCTATCAGCTGCACTCTGCACCGTAGACCACCAACTGCTGCTAAAAACAAGGGAAAGTAAAAGAGCGCCATGCGCGCGTTGTAGGCACGCCGTGAGCGTGCACATCGGCGTGGCCTATGGCTCGTGCCCAGTGGCGGCGCCTGCGTACTTCGCCGCCGTAGTTCAAGAAGTGCTGCGGGGATCGTGCGGTACAGGGACGGGGCCGCGAAAGCAAAAAAACAGTAGAGGAAGTCCAGCGGGAGCCCACCCCGCCTTCGTGAATGCCGCATGGTGCGGCCAAAGCAGAATTTTAGGCGGGGCTCCTGGGAGCAAGACGGAGCCCCGCGTGTTGCTGCAGTGACCGGCTGAAGACTGAGACCAGCCGAGGAGCAGCGCAGAGTCCCCACAACAGCAGGTAAGTGGAGTGAGGCATGCTGTGCATGTAAAGCGCGCCGCGCTTGGAGCTTGCGTGCGCATTTAAAAGTGCTATTGCATGAGGCTTGCAAGTACGGAAGGGGGACAGGAGATGTGCACAGTGCGTGTTCACGGGCGCGTTCACATTTCCAGTCCGTCCTGCGCGTGCACAGCTCCTGTCTCCCTTCCGAAGCAAGTCAGCAACAATAAGTCTCGCTAGCGACAGCGCTTCGCGCTGCGTCGCTAGGTCGAGACCTAAAAAGGAAACACGAGGAGAAAGAAAGATATTTCTCCTCGTTGCACCTCCCTTACACCTCCCCTGGCGAGGCATAGGAATTGACGCATTCCCAGGTTTACAAGACCTTGTAAATCTGGGAATGCCTCAGGTTCCATGGATGTTGCAAAGGAACGCACACAGCAACACCAATGGAACACCCCTTTCACTGATAGTAAGTAATGTGTCAAAGACGGCCATATTTAAAAGGCCATAAGCCATGCAAGGTGGCTTTATGTGGCCTTGTAAATAAGGGCAGGCAACCTGCGCCGTCGGTGCATCAAAAAAAGTGAGGCACTAGCGGCACAATGGGTTTGTAAATAAGCCGCGAAGTTTCAACGACCTGGCCATTCATAGTGTGATTATGTTTAGATGAGTATGATGTGACTAGGCCTGGTTCATCTTCCTCTCTATTTGGTGTACACACAGCTCTTGTCATCTCACTGCGAGGCAGAAGCGGCGGGCCACAGTGCTTGAATCGAGCCACCCGGCCTCCTCAGCAGCCCATTAATTGAGTATGTCACAATATTTCCATTACTTGTCGCATCAGATAAGAGTAATTAGCTGCTTCCCACATCTACACTGATTACAGGATATAAGCATCCAGCTCGTTTGCTGCTGCACCCCACACACCTCCTCTGCCGCAGATCTACTTAAATTGCACCAGTAATAAAAGCTCACTGCTCCAACCACAGACTGACTCGTGCAGGAGAAAAGCACAGAAAGGCTACAAACAGGAAATTAGAGGGAAGAATAGGAGGCAAAAGGATATTATTAGCCCCGATGCCAAACGCTGCACAGTATGACTATGCACCCTGGGTTCTGACGTCATATGACAATTTGGGGTCCGGAAGCTTTGAAAAACATTTTGTGTTTTGTGTAATTTAATTATAACAACATGTAATATGGAGTTACACTCTAAACTTAAAAATGATTAGTTGGTTAAGAGAAAAAAACTAAAGCTGGAGTTGTAATGTATAGAGGTGATTTGCAATCCAGTCAAAGGTGTATTTGCACGCTCAAATGTCAGTTTGCAATAATATCCCTGAAGGTCCTACATAAACAGCAGTCGATGTCGCAGAGAGAACAGGATGTTTGGGCTAAGGGCTGATGCATTTGTCCTACCTGCAAGTTCAAGTTGTTCAAAGCAAATCAGAAGGAAGCAATTGCAAAAGTATTTGGAAACATTGTGGATTTTATGAAAAAGAACGGATAACTTTTCGGTTCAGAAAACTTACACCCTTATTAGGAGCAGCCCAGTTAACAACTCTTTGTAGACAGATCAGATATATATGTTTTGCAGCAATTATAACTTTGCCTTTTTCCCCAGATAAATTTCAGCAGGTAAAATTTGTCAACCAGTTAAAAAATATCCATTACATTTTGAGACGTTAGAAATTTAGTGCAAAAAGCACAAATTCTACATGTCATTCCACATTTTTAGTGGGGAGAAATTTGGAATCCGAGGCAATTACCACACCCGGTGAATTCCAAATCCCGAGCTAACAGATTTCACCAGGTGCGATAATGAGCTCGGCCTCATTTAGAGCACTTGTAATTAGTGCCTAAATTGGTTAGGTACTTCATCGCCATGATGAGACAACTGCCCAGCAAGTTTAGAGACTTCTACCAGCACAGAGGCCATCTGTTGCATTGGCAGGAATCGCCGTGACAACGGTTCCTATCAATGCATTGAGAGTTTGACAGACGGCTCTATCAACATCCAAAAAAGGCAAACTTTCAACGTTTTTTTTATTTTCAGAAACAAAATCCCAAAGTGGGATTTTTTTTGGGTGAAAATAAAAAAGCAATGAAACCCATGCCTTGGGTTCCTCCCAAGGCGTGGGAGGGGGGCTATTTTGCTGTTTTCACTGCCACTTACAGCCAGGTGACAGACTGTGAAAACGTGCCATTTGTTCGCCCACTCAAAATAGGGTGGGCGGACAAACGGCAAGACCTCTGATGGCCCATGCACAGTTGGGTCGTCGGAGATGTATGTTGGTGGTGTAGACAGAGTAGTCCCAGCTGTCAACACATTAAAATTGCACCCAACTCAACCGCCCCTGCCACAACCTGCGGAAGTTGAAACCATATAGCGATACAGCACAGGGCAGTAAGGATGTTCAATTAGATATGATGTACATAGATAGGCTTGATGGGCGTGACCAGGGTTTTGTTCTGCGGTATACGACACAGATGTTAAGAATGTTTGGGCCTGTCGTTTACGGACCCGAATGGTTTATTTTCTTGTTTTACCAATGCTATATAATAGTCACCTGCTTAGAAATCAATGTATTGGGGGGACGTGGCCAGCAGCATGGCCGAGTAAGACGTGCTTTTGCCGAGCTCCGGCAGAAAGCACCATCCGACAATTAATCCGGCGACCCGCAGGCCCGGAGAATACCTGATTTTACTCCTTGTAGGCTGAGGAGTGCTCAGGTAGTGCCAGAAACCGAATTGGAGGTCCCTACAGACTGCTGTCAGCCGAATAACGTAACGAGCTGGTGAGCGCGATCGCACCCAAAATGGCGCCGAGGAAGAGCTGAATCGGCCCGGGCGCCTTCTGCCTCGGAGCGGGCCATGAGATTGCGGCCACACGGGGTCTAGCATCGGGAGGTGTATCGACCTCCGTCCCCCTCCAGGACTAGCCACCGTTGCGCCGTGCGAGGCGCTTGTGAGTGGGTCTCTGAGGCCCGAAACACCATCGAGGGCCGGGGCCCCCTCCCCCTTCGGGAGTGCGCTGGATGATTGCTGGAGACCCAGGACGCGGGGTAACTGTGGAAGACACCCGCAGGACTTAGGCATGCTCGCCGACCTTGAGAGCTCCGGGAGGCGAGGGGGCACTGTTCTGACTGAGGGAACGGCCTGGGAGAGGAGGAGCCGCGGGAGCGCTGCGAAGCCACATCCACACGGGTGCTCGAGGCCGCGGAGGTGGCTTTGGAAGGCCTCAGTTCTGCAGCGGCCCGGGGACCGGTCTCAGGAGGTACGTCGACCTCCGCACCGCCCCCGCAACAGACACCGGTATGCCACGGGGACTGACATGCTGACAAATTGGGCGGCACTCCTGACTTTGAGGTACAGCGCCAGCGACGTGGGCCTTGACCTCCCCCTCTCCCCTCTTCTGTGAGGTGCCACCCCAGGAGACTGCTGGAGACCTGGATTACCAGAGGCCGGCATCAGACGGTGAGTGCCTGCGGCGGGCTCAGCGACCCCCGGGCGAGCGAAAAACCGGAGGGGGGCGCTGTCCCGCCTGGTGGTGGAGGACTGCGAGTCAGCGGAGGTGCAGTGGGAGCAAGGCCTGGGGTGACTGCAAGCGGAGCCTGGGGGCAAGCCAGCCATAATTAAAGTGCCTTACGCCGTGAGGAACCCTATTTGGGGTGCTGGCCAGCAAGAGGGAAGACTGGCTTGAGGTGTGCCCGCGCTGCTGTCACATACGCGGCGGGGGGCCTGGGAGTTCAGGGGGAGGCTGGAGACAGATGTGAAGTGCCCCCTCCTCCCCCTCCCCTCCACCCCTCGCCGGCAGAGGGATAGCACCGCGCCGGGGCCTACAGTACAGTCCCTGCTAATCCGGGCCAGGTCCGATTGAGGGGACTAGCCACAAGAATGCCTGGGCCCGCTACGTTAATTGAAAGGACGATATCACCAGGGTGCACGAGGAGGGCCTGGACGGTGCCAGGTACACCTGGATAAGCGGGCTGAGCGCCCTGTCGTGAGTATCCCACTCATCGGCGACGCTCCCACGCGATCCTGTCCAGCAACATTGAACATGGGTAAAGACAGAGACCCGAAACCACCGCGACAGGGTAAGATGGACCGCTATACGAAGGTCATCACCCCCCCTCCAGAGGAACGAACGGCCGCCCGTTCTGACACAGACACTCTTCTCCAGGCGATCCACTCCTCCAGGACGGCACTCGAGGGGAAAATAGGTGCAGTGGGCACGGAGGTGACGCTCCTGCGACAGGATCTGCAGAACTTGGCGGCTAGGGTCACAGAGTCGGAGACTAGGCTGGGAGTGGCAGAGGATACACTGCAGGATATGCGTAAAGGTATGACAGACTTGCAATCATCGCATAAAGATTTACAGTGGCGTGTGGACGATGCGGAAAACAGGGCACGCCGCAATAACCTCCGCTTTGTGGGCTTTAGAGAAGGAATCGAGGGGTCAAACATGCCAGGGTTTCTTCATTCTTGGCTTCTGCGCATATTTCCGAAGGACAAATTCTCTACCTGTTTTGTCATAGAAAGAGCCCACAGGGCGTTGATGGCCCGACCACCTGTAGGAGCACAGCCACGGCCTGTCATAGCTCGTTTTTTTTAAATTTTCTGGACAGAGACATGATCCTTAGGGAAGCTAGGAAGCTTGGGGAGATCCGACATGAAAATGCATGCATAATGATCTTCCCGGACTACAGCAGAGAGGTGCAGAAACAGAGATGCACTTTTGACTCGGTAAAGGCAAAACTGCAGGAGCATAAGATCCAATACATGCTACTCTTCCCTGCAAAGCTGAAAGTGATGTTCCTAGGCAGATCTCATTTCTTCCAGACACCGGAAGAGGCATGGCAGTGGCTGGAGGAACGACCCACGCTGGAACGGCCGGAGATACCACCGCGACGCAATCAGTCATCAACGGGAGATGCCAGGCGGTCCCCGGGCCCACAAAGATCGTTGAGACCCCGACAAGCTCGCAAAGACCGACTTTAGGAGGCAACCCCCTATGCGCCAAGAGACACTGGCAGGCCTCGAAGGCGCAGCGGCTGCTCATTAGACTCTCACCTCTCGGCGGGCTCCCGCACTCTCCGTCTTTCTGACCATCCTGACCCAGACACAGAGGCTGAAACCAGAGACACTACCTCTGGAGAGGAGGGGGACGAGGGACCCTCTCTGCACCCATTGGTGGCCGAAATAGTGGCAATGGAGCAAGACGCAGCGACGGACGCACTGACTTCACAGGGGGAACCACCGGACTCGCATTCGTGAGCAGGGGCTTGTGAGGTTGACCGTGGAAACAGACTGAAACTTCGGAGTATGCATGTTGGACACTCACCCCCCCCTTCCTTGCTGCTCCACCTGCTGAAACCTGCGGAGTGTTAGAAGACCTTCACTGTACCGCAGGCGAGAGGCCTGGAGTAGCTACAGACTTGGGCTCCCTGTAGCCCTTCTTTCCTATTTCCTTCTCATTCTTCTGGCCTTTTTCTTTATCTGTCTAATCTTCTTTTCTTGACGCAGAGATTTCTTTTCTTTGGTCCTCCACTGTTGGGGGAGGCTTCTTCTCAGAAAACTTTGGGAACGCTACGAGAGTTGGAACTTGTGGCGTAAGTTGGGTTTGGGAGGGCGATAGACCTCCACCACCCTAAGGCTCATCCTCGAGCGACTGGCAGGGGATGCGACATCGGGGAGGAGGGGCGGGGGGTGGAGATTGGGGGGTTTTCAACAGTTCTTATTGTTTGGTTTGTTTTATTCTGTTATGTTTCATTGCACAGCAGTCACACACTTACAACAGCGTGCGCAATCACCTAGTTCCCCCGCTCGGGGCATAACATAACCATCATGGGTCCAACAATTGACCATAGGCGCCCCGGGAATGAGTTGGAGATCGGCCCCTGCGCTGTACTCACCTGGAACGTGAACGGCCTGGGGGATAGAATTAAGAGAGGGTTGGTGTCCTCATACGTAAAGCGGGTTCACCCAGACGTGGTCCTCCTACAGGAGACCCACCTTAGGGGCACAAAATGCGGGTTCCTGGCGAGGGGAGCCTACACAGTCCTAGCGCATGCGGGATACACCTCTGGTTCTCGGGGTGTAGCCATTCTGATTAAAAAGTCCCCCCCCCTACAAGGTAACACGTACGTGGATGGACCCCCAGGAAACATACGTGGGAGTGACAGGCACATGGGGGAGACGGAGGGTCAGTATAGAGTCGGTTTATGCCCCTCCAAAGCTACAGGCAAGGACTCTCCATGGGGTGACTGATATCTTACTGGAGACACCGGGTACGTTGCATATTGTTGGAGGCGATTTTAACGATGTAATGTCCATTCCTAAGGACCGTTTCGGGGACCACGCTGACCCACCCCTGACTACACAGCTGGCTCGACTGAGAGACACCCTTGGTTTGGTGGATGTATGGCGACAATTACATCCAGACACAAGACAGTACTCGTACTATTCTGGGGCACACAAGATTCACTCGCGACTGGACTACGTCTTTCTCCCAAGAGGTATTTTTGGGAACAACTACGAGGCAGAGTATCTGGCCCGTGGAATCTCTGACCACTCACCCCTGCTTGTTAAGGGAGGAGGGAGGCCCCGGGTGGGACAAGGGAATTGGAGGCTATCGGCCTGGGATCTGCAGAACAAAGAGGTGTTACAGGGACTCCGGGCTGACACAAAAGTTTATTTTGCCGAAAATCTGGGTACGGTACAGTCGGGCTTTATATTGTGGGAGGCCTATAAGACGGTGCTCCGCGATAGGGCCCAAAATCGAATAGCTTGGGAAAAGCAGAAGGCACAAGAGGAGATAGCCACTCTGGAAACTCAAATTCTGGCGCTAGAACAGCGCTACCTCGCAGGCAAAGACCCACAGGTCCTCCGACAACTGACAGACACGCAACAGAACTACAGGGCCCTGGCTACGGAGGAGGCTAAAACACAGGCACAGGCGACCCTCCATAGGCTATACGAGGTGGGGGATAAGTCTGGCAAGCTATTGGCTTGGCTTAGCCGCAAGGAAGTGGAAGCCCGGTGGGTAGAAAAGGTAGTAGATCACCGGGGGGAGATGCAGATGGGAGACGCACAAATAGTACAGACGTTCGCCTCCTATTTCCAGAATTTTTATAAGGCCTGGGAGCTGGGTACCGCATCAGAGATTTTAGCATACCTGGACACTATCCAGACCCCGAGCCTGGATGACAATGAGAGGGATGGGCTGGAATCGGACATAACGGTAGACGAACTTAAAGACGCAATAACTAAATTGCGTCCGGGGAAGTCCCCAGGCCCGAAAGGACTCCCCGCAGAATGTTATAAGAAAGGAGCAGACCTTCTGGCTGTCCACCTTTTGGCACTGTTCTGAGACGCGGCTCAGGACGGTGTCCTACCTTTAGACCTCAGAATGGCCACGATTATCCCCATCTATAAGCCGGGGAAACCCCCAGAAGATTGCGCTTCCTATCGCCCAATCTCCCTCCTCAACATAGAGGTCAAACTCTTGGCGACTATACTGGCTCTCCGTCTCCGCCAGGTCATCACGGCCCTGGTGCATCGAGACCAGACGGGTTTCCTACCAGGCCGGGTGACTAGACAAAACTTGAGAAGGACCCACAATTGGCTCATGGAGGTGCAGGATCGTGAAGATCCCCACATGTTCCTCTCCTTAGACGCTGAAAAAGCGTTTGACTCTGTGCATTGGCCCTTTTTAGAGGCTACTCTAGTTAAGTTTGGTATTGGCCCCAAGTTCCGACAATGGATTGGCCTCCTCTACGCGGACCCTCGAGCTCGGGGTAAGGTGAATGGACTATTGTCGGACGACTTTCCCATCAGACGGGGAACCCGGCAGGGATGCCCGCTGTCCCCCCTACTTTTCACCCTCACAATAGAAATAGTGGCTTGGAAGATTCGGCAGAAAACGGAGATACGAGGGTTCCAAATTACACCGATTGACGTGGGGGAAGAAAAGATTTCACTCTATGCAGACGATATATTGTTATATGTTACCCGACCGGATGACACAATCCCCGCCCTGTTTGAGCTCATGGGCAGATACGGGTCCTTTTCGGGATATGCCATAAATTGGCATAAATCGGTCATATATAGCCCAAGAGCCCGGGAGGTTTGGCCCTCTCTTCCTGGGGCCCTTCAGGTAGCGCAGACGGGATTTACGTATTTGGGGATTTATCTTACCACAGACAGAAAACTCTCATATCAAAACAAAAGTCAGCGGGTCATAACGAACTTTGCAGCTGACGCGCTGAGGTGGAAAGCACTCCCCCTCACGATCCTTGGTCGGGCTGCGATGTTCAAAATGATCACCCTACCCAGTTTCCTATATGCCCTCCAAAATGAGTATTTCCCCCTCTCCAGGCAGACATTCCGGGTGATAGATGCGGAATTGCGCTCCCTGCTGTGGCTCGGGAAGCAATCGAGGATTGCCCTAAGCACGCTACAGCGGAACCAATATAATGGAGGGATATCCTTGCCAGACGTCGAGGCCTATTACTGGGCGGAACACTTGACACTGGTGAACGAATGGATCCACACCTCGGCTGATCACCCCACCTATAGGCTAGAGAGAGACACCATGGCACAACGTTCATGCTTATATTTCCTCTATGGGGGGCGAGGTAGAGGTCGCTTACTCCCGGCCACGCAAGTAGCATTGGGAGTCTGGGACAGAGCGACTAAAGTAATGGGCTGGGCACGCAAACCAACAAAGCAGACACCGCTCTGGCACTGCACCTGGTTGAAGGAGCTCCACAAACTTAGGGGCTTTGGGGGTTGGGATGTCATCGGCATCTCCAATATAGGCGATGTAGTGGCCAAGGGAGAACTCAAAAATTTCAGGACACTAGCGACAGAGTTTGGTTTACACACTACCCAAATTTTTAAATATCCGCAGCTGAGACATGCCTGGACAGCCGAAAGCTCGCTCTCCTCTTCTCTGCCGGACTGTGCCCCGTTGGAGGGGCGCCTATTGCAGGAACAGATATCCCACAAGGCAGTCTCCCTAACATACAGGACCCTGAATAATAACATGCCAGACAGATTGGGGAAGCGGAGGGAAACATGGGAACAGAATCTGGGTGCGCTAGAAACAGTTGACTGGGAGGCGGCCCTGATGCACCACAGAGAAGTGGCTGTTAAATCTCGCCTTCGACTTATCCAATATACACTCTGTACTACGATAGGGCCAGACTCCATCGTATGGGCCGAGCCCGCGAACCGCACTGCCTGAGGTGCGGACAGCCACAGGGGGACTTTTACCATACTATCTGGGACTGCCCCGTCATCCACACATACTGGGTACATGTACTGGGAGAATTGAGTAAAGTATTGGGCGAAACATTACCCCTAGATCCCAAATTTATACTATTGGGCATACCCGGAGATGTTGATCTGGGCCGCCCGCAGCTTATGTTTGCACTGCTGGCACTGGTGGTAGCGAAACGAGATGTGGCCCGCACCTGGGGGGGGCGACACTACCTCCCCAGCTAGGGGAGTGGAGGAGGGGGATGGACATGTATATAGCGGCAGAAAGAGTCACATACAAAGTGAGAGGGTGCCCGCGGAAGTTCCGTAAGGTGTGGGGGAAATGGAGAAACTATTATGGAATGGAATGGATGGAGGGCTGGGAGCCGACTAGCCAACCACAGCTTTGGGGACAGACCGTGTTTCTGCCAGGGGGGCCACTGGGCCCGTTTTCCAGACTCTCGGGGAAGACGAGGGATGTGAGGAAGGCCTTGCTAGAATTGATATTTGCTAGGGGACCGCAGATCTCCCCGACCTGCAGAAGGGGGGAGGTAACATGTCTTATGATGTGGATCGTACATAATTGTCTTTGCACGACTGTAATCAAATATGACATGCTTATTGTTTTGTATTGGTTTAAAATGCAAATAAAAATATAAAAATAAAATAAAAAAAAAGAAATCAATATATTGATTACTGTGTGTTTTCGCTACTTTGTAATGCTTGCAAATACTATATCTGCTGACTCAATAAAAAGAGTTTTGAAGAAAAAAAAAAAATTGCACCCAACTCTAAATGTGATGGGCGGACCTACAATTTGGTGGAGAGGTTACTCCATTACCCAATGCATGTTTTGCATGAGCAATCAAGAGGTGGTTAAGTCCGGTCGGTTTGAACGCTGAAGTTACCCCTGAAGAAGTGCCAATGCCCGAAATGCATCGGGTCACAGACTTCACGTCATTTAATGAATGGATAATTTTGACATGCTGTAAAAAAGGCCTGGACAGGCATTGTACAAGCACTTGAAAATCGAAATTACTATTCTTGCATATAAAACAATACAAAGAGGATTCATTTTTAAAAAATGGTTTAAAATGGATGAACTCTGGACTACAATGATTTTGTCATCAGCTTCATTACAGTGTGTTGTGCCATCACCACAACTACCTTCAACAGGCGCTAAAGCAGTGCTCTAAATTAACAGATACTGTACATGCACTTCTTTAATTTTACGGGAGAGTATTAGTACCTCTCAACTGGCGTGCAGCGGTTGGTATTAACGGGCGAAGGGGGCGTTGCCCTCCCAGCGTCAGGGAGGAGACAAAAGAGAGAAAAGAAACACTATGGAGCAGCTTTAAGTGCTCACTGCTTGGTGCTCCTCTTCTCCCCTGAGAAACATTTTAATATTGTTTCTTTGTGAGGTTGGACGAGAGTCCTCCTACGCATGTGCTGAACTGGGCGAGGAATTCCTCGGCCTTGAGGCACAAGCGAGGAGAGTGACATCAGCCTGACGGAGTGCCTGCACAAAGCAGCAGTGAATAGGCTTCAATTGGGGCACTTCTGATGTGGCCCAGGGCTTGGTCACCAGAGCGTCATTCACATTAAGAGGAAGGGGTGGAGCTGGCCGACAGCAACAAAGTGCAGTGGGTGGCAACAATTGCAGCACTCCTTTCGCCTCCACACTGTTAGGCTTTTTAATTGGATAATGTAAGCTGGGGGGTGGGTTATGATTGAGTTTGGCTGTTCCTATTTCCGGGATTATCAGCACACAGTAGGTGTGCTGTAGTGCACGTGTTTTCTCTTTATGTCGCACGACGGACACCATCAAGCTGCTCCAGAGCTAAAGTGACACTACAGGCACCAGCTGGAAAAAGAAAGGCGCCTGCAGCCACGGTAAACAAGCATTGGCATAGCCAATAGGTCTCGCCTTTGGGACCTTATAAGTGTTTAGCCAGAGCCAACAAATGTATGATCTGAACCGGAATCATTTTTAGGCTAGACATGGCTCAGTAAAGATGGACGTCAATCTTTTTTCTCTCTGGTTTATGTCAATTGGGCACCAAGGGTGGTTGGTGGTGGTGGTGGGAGTAGGGGTTTGAAATGGAAGAGCAAGTGCAGAGGGGCACACACACAGCCAGGGCCTCTAGTTAAAGCACGGACAAGGAGAGCCATCACTAGCAATATAAATCTGAAAGGAACAGTAAATTGTTTGACTTACACCATTCATGTTTGCTTTTCCAAAGCTTGGCAACCTAAGTACATTCTATTCAAGTTTAGGACTTCAGGCACATTAATTTGCACTATGTGATATTGAATATAACCAAACAGATTACATATTCTAAGGTGCGTGAGGTCATCCAGATTCATTTATATGTCTATCACATTTAATGCGACAAAATTAAATAAAAGAATTTCAATGAATAGATCCTGAACATTAATTAATTTGTATGTCATATTATATATAATTTAAAAGCAGTGACCCTGTGCGAGGGACCTTCCCACCACAGTTACTACAAAGAACATTTGAGCGTACACCATTATACCTTGCGTAATCTCGTGGTTCATCTGATGGCAATAGCCCTAAGACTGTAACCTTGCAGTGTAAGCATGCACTCTGCAGCGCTCTGAGATGAGCTCAATGTGGAATGCGGCGCTATAAAAAGAACCACTAATATTCAGACTAACCCCAGAGTAACATGTGAATCTATATAAAAACATGAATACCTGCACACCTGCATAACTGCCTGGCCTTGTCACAACACCTCTGGTGCAAGCTGTGCAGGTGTCCCTCCCGCCGACGCCTGGCCTAGCCTCGCAGGGACCGAAGGCTTGCGGTTTTATGAAGCAAAGTAATGAATCTCCGAACTTGGGGTTTGCTCGCCATGCATGTGGGTTCGATTGACTCCAGAGTTTGCTTGTTTAACCCCTTTGCCGTTTAATTGCTGGGCCTGAAATGCTTTCCACCATGGTTTAAAGTGAATTCGGTCAGATGCAAGCCAGCAGCAGAGCTGAGGCCTTGGTTCGAAAAGCCGAAGCCCTAGAGCAGACACCACGCCCGCTTTCCACCTCTGCTGTGAAAGCGCTGGTGGGGCAAAGCAAACCTGCCGAAGAGAGCAGGGGGAGGGGGGGTCTACAGAGAGCCAGGGCGGCCCCGCACTGCTTGACACAGAAGTGTGAAGCCATACGGTAAACTCAATGGCCTCGACAACAGCCACAAGCTCTAACAAGCCGAAATGTTTACATACTGATACTCCAGTGCCTCAAATATCGTTCACATTCACGAGGCGCTACAAATAGCAGAAACGCCTGCTGCCACTCACAGGTAAGGTTCAGTTGGCAACGCCCTTCTGAACTGCTGCCCCCTTGTAAAGTGTGCGTGTGTCTCGTTGGTTACTGCATCTAGATTGCTAAAACGGCACGTGCACTGAAAGAGCCGATAAAAAGTGCGCAACTTTTTGTTCAGCTCACTATTTGTAATTTTAAAACTGTTCAATTAATTAACTACACTTCGATTTTAATGTAGCCGATACTAGGTAGGTAAAAAAACTCTTTTATTTAATATGACCTGCTATTTTCAGCACTTAAAAATCCAAACACTGCCACGTTAACTGCTAAACAAAAACAAACTGTTACAACTGTGTTAAGCAAATTAGTCATATTCCACCCAGCAGACATAATTGTAGCGACAATCCAACAGCAACACAATAGCTCCTAACCACTAATAAAATAATGTTTAGTATCAGACAGCACACACTATTATAGCTAAGTGGCCTCGCGGCACGTGACGTGTGACATCTTCAGTCAATCCGGTTCTTTTTTAAGACCGCTACTTTCGTGGACTTGTAGTTCCATGGACATTGTTATGTTGTGTGAAAACTGCACCAAAGTCCAGGCCTCTACATGACAGTGCTTCTTCCAAACCAGCGGTTTGCTCTGCATGCTGGAACTTGTAGTCTTGTTTAGGCCGTTATAAAGCAGGGCTACAATTCCCAGAATGCAAAGCAAACACTTGACCCGGAAGAAGTACTCACAGAAGAATCTGAGGGCTCTGTTGACACCAGGCCACTCACTAGGAAGCAATGACACCAGTGTCGTGTGGATTTCTCACTAAAAAGGTTTTCAGAAACGCTATGAGTCAAGAGATATTTCCGACATATTTTGTGGCAGAGAGGCAGCATAATGCAGTAAGTGTACTTTCTGGTCATTATACACCACCCAGACAAAATAAGAACACAACGTGTTGTGGCAAACAATTCTATGCAAGTAGACTGCATAGCTGCCAAGGTTTCAGATTGCTATGTGTGACATTTTCATAATTTTAGTGTACTTACGAGTGACATTTCAACAACTATGTGTGACGTTTTCTTGCAAGCAAAATAAAGCAATGGAAACGAGGGACACATATACATATCAGAAATGACGCCTTTTTGAGCATAGAGAAACTGTCTTTAAAAACAAGCATTGGCCGCGCAGCCGCAAAAGTGACGCGGCCGCGGGGCCGCGAAAGTGACGCGGCCGCGAAAGTGAAAGAAAACAAGCACGCGAGTGGTGCGTGCAGAGAAAGCCAGATGGCAGCTCTGGTGGGGGAGGGGGAAGGGCGAGCAAGACAGAGAGGCAGAGCGAGGCGCGCGCGGGAGAGCGAGGGGAAAGCCTGATGGCGCTCGTGCCTGTGCGCGTAACTGCGCGCAGAATGCCACACAAAAAGCTGTGGTCGCATTTCTGAAAGCCCACTGACTAAATGTCTCGCCCAGATCAGCGCAAGCGCTGGCTCAGGGCGAGACCTAAAAACGAGCGCACAGTAGGTTTGTTTTTTCCAATTACCAAGAGCTGAATTGAGGGTGGGGCTGCAATTAAATATAACATACTTACTGAGTCTTCCTGCCTGCCATAATTATAGGGACACAGCCTGTCTCTGAAGAAGACACCCCCTGGGAATTGCCTTTAAAACCGACGTGTTTAATGTTTTCACCAATTGTTTTGTAAAAAGTTGAGATAGCAGTACCGCTGGCTAATGAATTAGGATTGGTCATATGAATCCAGCCTACTTCGTTCACAGAGAGTGCACTTTCCACCTGTGGAAAAAAGCTCCCTCAGCTGCTAGTGTAAAATCAAACTCTCATTTCATGAATATTCACTCACTGAACGCAAGCACAAACGTTCGAGCAAACACGATCTTGCAAACTTACGCTGTGACCCACTTGCTAAAATATACGCATTCGTTCACACACAGTCACAGATGCTTACATTTGTGCAACAGTACCGTGCACACACTTATGTGCACACACTTACATACACACACTGGGATGCACACAAGCGTCGGTTCATATGTACATGCACTTTGTGCACATAGGCTTGCCCACAAAGGGGTTTCCTCTACACACATATAAACACAAAAACCCCAACTTTTTTGCAAACACTTGCACACCCACTCTCGAAAACGCTCACGTAGTCAAACATGTATAGTGCGGCATATTGCACCAATATAAACCATTTTAAAAAATGTTCTCTGGGGAACCTCCCTCAGAACAATCGGGCTCGCTAACTTCGATTGCTTGCATGCCAAAAATGATTAATTAGTGTTGCGCCTCACCAGTTTTAAATTCCACCAGCCGCCACTGGCGTGCAGTAGATTTACGAGACAGTACTGGCACTTCCAGGAGCAAAAAGATACTCTGAGATAGTGAGTGTCTGCACATTTATATTTCCATTTCACGCACTGCTTTAAAGGGCATATAAAATGAACAATTTGAATGACAAATCAGCTCCTTGAAGTATGAAAAACCTTATCCGAGTGTGAAAATCTTTCCAAATTAAACTGAAGTAAGTCAACAAAAACAAGCAGGCTTGTCTTGTTCACCCTAATTTTATTAGAACCACACCCGGTAGATTCACTTAGCCCCCAACACAAATGTGACCTTTTCAGAGAAAAGAGGGACTGAAGATGACTTTCAGCTTCTCTCGTCTGTCTTCTGTTAGACAATCTGTGTTTTAGGAATCAGGCAAACCAGGGGCGTAAAGCAGGCCCCTGCTGCGCAGGAGTGCCCCCCCCCCCCTTTCCCCCCTTCAGTCCAAGGCCAATGAACAACATCTGTGGGATGTGGGAGACTCGGGGACCCCCCTTCACATTCAGCCCGGCGGCCACATCATTTTGCATTACACCCCTGAGACAAACCTGTCAGAGAATCTTTTATCTGCGGGTGACGAATGAGGCGGCACCCAACCGTGGAACTCCGACATCAGTAAGCACACACAATGAATGGTATTTTACAACGATCAAGTAACTGTTCTTCTTTTCACGAAGTACTTCAAAGTCCTGCAAAGCACAGACTGAAATCTGAAGCAAAAACAGGTTAAAGCGAGTCGTTGGTCTGCAATTGTGAGTCGCTGGTGCCATCTAGTGCTAATAAAGTACAGTGCTCATACTCTTAGATAATCTTGAATCCGCGATTAATTTGAAGAAGAATGATTTTCGTTGCCGAAGCTCTGCTGTGGCCGGTGCAATTAAATGAAGGAGGGGTAGTAAGGAGCTCAATAAATGAAACTATCAGGCCTCCTGAAACCGATCTAGCGCTCAACTCCCCAGCGCTATCTACATGGACTAAAGAGAAAGATCGTTTCGAGGCCAGGAAAGAAGTATTTAAAAATATATATATATTGTCAAACATCCATTCTCTTTGATAAAGTCTTCTTTGTTTGTCAGTAAGAACAAATGGGCAACACGCGTTTCGTGACTCGTACTACAGATGTCAATTCTTCAGGGCGAAAAGGACTAATCTTCTACAAACGCTAACCAAATGTCAGAACAATAGACAAATCAAAGTAAGAAAATATAGAAAAATACCAAGAAGAAATTAAAAGAAGAACAAGAAAAAACATAACATTACAATCAAAATTAGCAAACTTGAATTACAGTCCATTCAAATTGGAAAAGAATAAACCGCGATGGTAATGCGCCCGGAAGTGGTTTCGCGCTAGTTTGAAACTGGAGAAAAAAGATTGCGGCGTTTGGTAAGTCTGCGGCACATACAGATTGGGAGTTTGAGGCGGACTCATCAGCATCAGGCGCTTCGGCCCAGGAGCGACCAGTAAAAGGACATTTAAAGTATCCTACACTTTAGAAATGATGTATACTCCTAAAACTGACCGACTGTACTTTATTTGTGATCAATAGATGCTACATTAACATGTGTAAAGAGTACTTAAATACAAAAAAAATAAGAATAATTCAAGCTTAGGGTTTATAACTTGGTTGTTGTTATATGGTCCAAAAAATGAAAGTAGAAAAAACTCTTAACCAGCAGTGTGGTCAATGTGGCAAAATGGGCCATTTTGCTAGAGTTTACATGGGTGGCAAGAGAAACAGTCTAAGGTGTGTCCTCAATGAGACCGATGATCTCTACGATGACGTTGTCACGTGTCAGGAATATGTCGTAGTGGTCAAGGACTGCAATGAGAGGCAGGACACGCCACATATTCCTGACCCTGAAGTTGATGTCATCATCGAAACTAATTGTATTCAACTTCTTGTCGATACAGGAGCACGCATTACCATCGTGTCCCAAGATAAGTATCTCAAGTTTTGGGCTGAAAAGAGCTTGTTACCCCCTGATGTACTCACTGTGGCCTTCGAAGGCAGTAGAATTGAATTGTTGGGTTATTTCTGGGCTAGCATCAGCGTCCTGGGGGAAGCTATCAAAGGAAAGGTGTATGTGGCAAAAAGGGGATCAATGTCCTCGGTCTTCTCCAGCAGGCCGAGTTTGGGTTGACCATAAAACCTGGTCTAGCTAACCCGGTTTTCATTGACAAACAACCTGGTCAAAGTCACATCACTTCCACTAAAGACATCAACTCTCTGTCTAGTACTCAAATGGCCAGTGGTTGGGAACACAAGTTCAGCAAAATTTTTGAGGACCATCTTGGCAAGATCACTAATTTTCAACACTTCATTAAAATTAAAGAAAATGCTAATCCCGTCAAACACAGGTTACGCAATGTTCCCTTAAGCATTTGAGGTGATCTTTCCAAACATTATGCGACCGCAACGGCACTCCCCGGCATCGGGGCCCGGAGTTGGGGACTTCACCGGCGAGGTGGGCGCGACGGTGCTCCCCTCCCTCCAATACCATCGGGGCCAGGGTGGGCTCCTGGCACGGGGAGCGTGACGGCGCTCCCCGACTTTACTTCTTCTGGGGGCAGCCCCCGGGACCTGACCCACCCCGGGGGCACATCTTGGACCGGCGGCGGAGCCCCACACGCTTCGTTGTCGGTCCTCTCTGAAGTCAAAGGTCACCTAACTTCTGGGGGGCATATCTCGGTCCCTAGGTGGCCGATTTGCACCATTTTGGCCTCTTCTTGCTCCTGGTGGCGCGCCCCAGCCACTGGGAGCACCTTCTTTTGCCCTCCTGTTCTCAAGGAGGGTGAACTCGGCAGGGAGCGGTCTTCACTGGCTCCCTGCGCCAGCCTTCCTCCTGGCTCTCCTCCTAGGCCTCTCTTCTCCTTGCGCAGAGGCCCAGGCTTCTGCGCACCGGTCCTGGACTCCCCTTTTGGCGCAATTCAGGGTACTGGGACAGTCAGGGGGTTCTTCCTTCCAACTGCCCATGGCGCCAGGCTCCAGCACCAGTCTTCCTCAGCAGACCGCACCCCAGAGAGAGCTCCTCTTCCTGTCCAAGACCTTTTAAAATAATTTGGAGGGGGCTGGCAGGGAGGCTCTGCTGCCCTATCCGGCAGCGACACATCACCTCTCTGCCCCTAGTTCCTCCTTCCTGCCCAGGCCTCTGGGATAGTTCAAAATGGCGTCGTCCAGGGGTCTCATGCCACATGGTCTCTGAAAAGCCCCCTTCCCCCTTGCTGCCTTCTCTCCAGAGCAGCTTGGTGCCTGGCTCCAGGTGACAGCTGCTGATGGATAACCTGCAGCTCCACCCACCTTCTCTCCCTCTTGGAGAGGAGACCTTCACCCTTGGAATGCTACAGCTTGGGGAGGAAGGTCATTAATCCAGCCTGGCAGGGTCACACCCAGCCAGGCTCTGGATATGAGCCGAGTCAGAGGAATATGACATTTCTGAATGCCCCATAAGCAGTACAGATATGGCTTTGGACTCCACAGAATACTTCTCACATAAGTTACAGTGTACTTTGGTGCGTGTCTGGAAATTGTAGGCCCTAGGGAAGTGAAACTAGCCCATGTGATCCCCATCTTCATAGGAGAATAAAGGAGTGTTCCTTCAGTGGAAACAGTAAAGCACACTGACTTTCCCTTACATGTTTCTTCCCATAGTATAAAGCCTATTCCATGTTACCACCCAACTCTGCATAATTCCTGCCACACAATTCTATCTGTACCTGCTCCTGGGCTGCGCACGCCAGTAATCTCCCCGCGCAGCCGCTACACGTGTGCCCACGCATGTACACACGTGTCTGCATGTAACCAGCCCAGTGCCCCTTACTCCGGCTGCAGCGCAGCGGCCTACTCTCACCAGGGGGACACCGGTAAAATCCACATGCAGTCTCTTTTATCATGAGTTCACTGTGGGTGAGTCCCAACTTTTGAGGCTCTCCCACAGTAAAAGCTCCACAATTAGGTGTTCAAAAAGCAAAAAATCTGGGCGGCTAAGATGGTCAGAACCACCTTCTAACAGTGGGGTTGCAAAATTGAAGCACTGCTGCTTTTGTTACTGGGGGCTGATATTGCAACAGTGCTGCAAAACCGGCACCCACCCTTCCAGCCTCCTGGGGAAATGCCTGATGCTTGCTAATTCCAGTCTGGCCCTGGCAGCAGATCAGGCACCTGTGCAGCAAAATTTATTTATGCTTCATGTACGCTGTTTTTTCAAATGAAAAAGTTTGGAAATTCAAGGGTAATTAGGCTATATAGAAGATGTCTATATCACAAATCCGCACACACAGGTGGGAATAATTCAGCACCTAATCACTATTATGGAGAACTTGTTCTTCTAATAGATACTACCTTCTGCAGATTTCTTATAAAACCTTCCCAAAGCATACCAGAAAGAGGTGAGTTGAGAATAAAGTCACTCCGTAGACAAAACATTGCCCTCAAACCAAAAGTAAGTATGGCTCCCTGCTGTCAGGCAATAAAGGTTTGTGACAGACTAGATAGAGGACCATGTAACTGCATTAGATATTGAATTCACAGCTACACTGCTCAAAAGTGTCCATGTAACAGCCACACCTTAAATGCCCTAAACTATGAGGAGACAAGTTCCTGTTCAAGCAATCCAACAGGAAATTGTCCGTTTCTGAAATTAAGTTTCCAAGAATGGGACTTGAAAAGATATGAAGAGATGAACAAGGTACTTACCTTTGGTAAGGCCTTATCTGGTAGAGACTCAAGGGGCATCAGACTGGATCCAGAAGTTTTTGAGGAGTAACCGTGCGCACTGGTAGGTGGCGTTGTTCACATCTGCATCGGCAGAGTAGTCCATGCTGGAAGTGATGTGCGTGGTGCCTACATAGGTGCCACCCCAGTGCGCTGATGTCAGTTTCTTTTCACGACTTTCCACGTCAGATGTGTGGAGCCACAAAGGATGCTGACACACTAGTGCGCATTGGTAAGGCACTCAGAAGGGTGACCATAAACTGAAATCAGTTTGCAAAGCGCAGAGGATGGGAGGATTGGTAAGGAATCTGCAGCTTTATAGAGTCTCTACCAGATAAGGTGTTACCGAAGGACAGTAACTTGTTCAATCAATCATATCATTTGTAAAGCGCACTACTCACCCGTGAGGGTCTCAAGGCGCTGGGGTGGGGAATGCTGCTACTGCTCGAAAAGCCAGGTCTTGAGGAGTTTTCTGATGGTCAGCAGGTCTTGGGTCTGCCGTAGGTGGATGGGGAGGGTGTTCCAGGTCTTGGCGGCGAGGAGGGAGAACGATCGGCCACCGGAGGTCGCTCTTCGGAAGCGGGGGACAGTGGCGAGGGCGAGGTCGGCGGAGCGGAACTGGCGGGTGGGGGTGTAGAAGCTGAGTCGTCTGTTGAGGTACGTTGGTCGGGTGTTGTGGAGTGCCTTGTGTGCGTGGGTGAGGAGTTTGAAGGTTATCCTCTTGTTGACCGGGAGCCAGTGCAGGTCTCTCAGGTGGGGTGTGATGTGGCTGCGGCGAGGGATGTCGAGGATCAGGCGTGCAGAGGCGTTCTGGATGCGTTGGAGCAGTCTCAGGAGTTTGGCCGAGGCTCCTGCGTAGAGGGCGTTTCCGTAGTCCAACCTGCTGCTGATGAGGGCATGGGTGACCGTTCTTCTCGTTTCAGTGGGGATCCACTTGTAGATCCTGCAGAGCATGCGGAGGGTGTTGAAGCAGGCGGAGGAGACAGCGTTGACCTGTTTAGTCATGGAGAGGGTGGAGTCGAGGATGACCCCAAGGTTGCGTGCGTGGTCGGTGGGTGTTGGGGCGGTTCCCAGTGCGGTCGGCCACCAGGAGTCGTCCCAGGCCGAAGGGGTGGATCCGAGGATGAGGACCTCCGTCTTGTCCGAGTTCAGCTTCAGTCGGCTGTTCCTCATCCATTCAGCGACAGCCTTCATTCCTTCGTGGAGGTTGGTTTTGGCGGTGTGGGGGTCCTTGGTGAGGGAGAGGATCAGCTGGGTGTCATCGGCATAGGAGATGATGTTGAGGTCGTGCCGACCAGCGACGTGGGCGAGCGGTGCCATGTAGATGTTAAACAGAGTTGGGCTGAGGGAAGAGCCCTGGGGTACGCCGCAGATGATCTCGGTGGCTTCGGAGCTGAAGGGGGGGAAGGCGGACGCTCTGTGTTCTGCCGGAGAGAAAGGAGGTGGTCCAGTCCAGGGCCTTCTCTTGGATCCCGGCGTTGTGGAGGCGTGTTCGTAGTGTGTGGTGGCAGACCGCGTCGAAGGCGGCTGACAGGTCCAGGAGGATGAGGGCCGCCGTTTCTCCGTTGTCCAGCAGGGACTTGATGTCATCGGTGGCGGCGATGAGGGCAGTCTCGGTGCTGTGGTTGCTGCGGAACCCGGACTGGGAAGGGTCCAGGATGTTGTTCTCCTCGAGGTAGCGGGTCAGTTGTTTGTTGACGGTCTTCTCGATGACCTTTGCCGGGAACGGGAGCAGGGAGATGGGCCGGAAGTTCTTGAGGTCCTTGCGGTCCGCCTTGGGTTTCTTGAGTAAGGCGTTGATCTCGGCGTACTTCCAGCTCTCCGGGAAGGTTGCTGTCTCGAAGGAGGTGTTGATGACTTTCCGGAGATGGGGTGCGATGGCTGTGCTGGCTTTGTTGAAGATGTGGTGTGGGCATGGGTCTGATGGAGATCCGGAGTGGATGGTGTTCATGATCTTGATGGTGTCGTCGTCGTTGATGTTGGTCCAGGAGAGCAGGCGGTTGGTGCGGATGGTGGTCATGGGGGCGGAGGTCTCAGTGGTTGTCGGGGTGGTCGTCGCGTTGAAGCTGTCGTGGATGTCTGCGATCTTGCGGTGGAAGAAGGTGGCCAGCGAGTCGCACAGGTCTTGCGAGGGTGGGACCTCGTTGGTGTTGGAGCTGGGGTTGGAGAGTTCCTTCACGATGTTGAAGAGCTCTTTGCTGTTGTGCGTGTTGTTGTCTAGGCGGTCTTTGAAGGAGGCCCTTTTGGTGGATCTGATGAGGTGATGGTGTCTGCGGGTGGCGTTCTTGTGGGCTGCGTGGCTGTCCGGTGTTCGTTCACGGAGCCAGATCTTCTCCAGCTTTCGGCAGGTTTGCTTGGAGGCCCAGAGGTCTTCAGTGAACCAGCTGGCTTTCTTGTTGGTGTGACTGTTGGAGGGTTTCTTGATCGGGGCGAGGGTGTTGGCGCAGTCGTTGATCCACTGTCTGAGGTTGCGGGCGGCGGTGTCGGGTTCGGTGGGGTCGGCGGGTGGGCTCTGGGCAAGGGTGGTGGTTAGTTGGTCTTCGGTGACTTTGCTCCAGCAGCGGCGGGGCATCTGTTGGGTGCGGTGGTGCGTGGTGGGTTTCTTGAAGGTGAAGTGGATGCAGCGATGGTCGGTCCAGTGGAGTTCGGTGGTGTGGTTGAAGGAAACGTGGGGGCTTGCGGAGAAGATGGGGTCAAGCGTGTGACCGGCGGAGTGGGTGGGTGTTGTGACGAGTTGTCTGAGTCCGAGGTTGGCTAGGTTGTCGATCAGGGTGGTGGAGTTGGTGTCATTGTTGTTCTCGAGGTGGCAGTTCAGGTCCCCGAGGAGGATGTAGTCCGTGGAGGCGAGGCGTGTGTGCTGACGAAATCGGCGATGGAGTCGCTGAACTGTGGTCGGGGTCCGGGGGGTCTGTAGACGAGGGTTCCTCTGAGGGTGGTGTTGGGATCGGTGTGGATCTGGAAGTGCAGGTGTTCGGCGGTGCTGAGGGTGTCGTCGGTGTTGGTCGAGACTCAGAGTGTTCCTGTGGACGATGGCGATTCCTCCTCCTGCTCCGTTGGTGCGGTCCCTGCGGGTGATCTTGTAGCCTTCCGGGACGGCTATGGCTATGTCGGGTGCCGAGGCGGGGTTCAGCCAGGTGTCCGTCAGGAAGGCGACGTCTGGGGAGGTTGAGTTGAGTAGGTCCCAGAGTTCAACGGCGTGTTTGCGGGTGGAGCGGGTGTTGAGAAGGATGCATCTGAGGTAACAGTAACTTGTTCACCTGATTGAAACTTCTAACCACAGATTCCTTACCTTACAGTAGATACACAAACAATACCTCCCCAGATATGTCTGCAAAACAGATTAGACCAAAGATTTCTGCAGGGCATTAGAGGCAAAATGCCTGTCATGACATACCCGAACAACCAGACTAATGTTTTGTGAACGTATGTAAGGACGCCCATGTTGCTCCCAGGACAAGGACTCTGCAAGCTAACGCAGTGGTCACAGCCGTGGCTCTGGTAGAATGAGCACGCAAGCCCTCAGGGGTTTGCTTTTTGGCCAATGCATTGCAGATGTTTATGCAGAGCACTATCCATCATGAGATGGTCTGTCTCTGCACTTCCTTTCCTTTCTTCACCCAACATACCCTTCGAAGAGTTGATTGCTCACCCGGAACTCTATTGTGCTATCAAGGTAGAACAACAACGTTCTTTTGGGGTCCAGGCTGTGGAGTTTCCCCTCTTGTTTAGAAGGATGAGGCAGAGCAAAGAAGGTAGGCAAAGTGATCCTTTGACCTACATGAAATGTTGTTGCAACCTTCAGAAGGAAGGAGGCACGGGTTTTCAGAACTAGTTTGTCTGGTTAAAATGTTGTATAGAGGAGGGTGCACAGATAGGGCCTGCAGTTCTCTGACCCTCTTGGCCGATTTTATGGCCACTAGAAATGTCGTCTTGATGGTAAGCTAATGAAGTGGGCAATTGTGTAGTGGCTCAAAGGGTGTGCACATAAAAAAAAGGTCAGGACCAGGTTGAGATTCCATTGGGGCATGATGAATGGCCTGGGAGGGGAACATATGTTAAAGACCTTTGAGAAAGCTAGGGTTACATGTACAAACATTAATAATAGCGATTTTTTGCGAATTGCTATTTGGTAATTGCTATTAATAATGTATTGAAGCAATATCTGTCCCTTATTTCCAAATTAGCAATTTGTAGTGGGTCGCAAATAGACCTACCTCATGAATATTAATGAGGTGTCATGTGTTCTGGCCTGGCCCATTGTAGGTTTCCCTATGTTAGCCTAACTGTGCACAACCCAGGCCCATTAGCTTTGCACACGTTACTATATGAACACGTTTGCTTTTGTGCCACATTATATTTGCACACAAAACCTGCAGTTGTTTTCTCATTCTGTTCTTTCCTGGGATTTAGTCTGAACAGCAGACAAGGTCAACAACAACGTCCCGTGTTATTTTTTTCTGGTCTGGCACTCGCACTTAGACACAACACAGAAATGCAGCTGTTGTTTATGAATATGTAAACAGTGTCATATGGCCATGCACAGCAATTTAACAGAGAGAGAGAGCGAGAGTGAGAGATTTTCTGGGAGAGGATCACAGCTGTATCTGAAATGTAGAATGTCCATCTGTGTATGCTAAGGTACGGTGTCCGCATCTAATCCCAGAGATCTTTGCTGTATAATCAGTTTGTTTCTGTAAAAGGGGAGAGGGGTTAGGCTAATCTGTCTTATAACAGGACAGGGCTTTTCATAATATACGGTTTACTGACTATGCTGATTTTTTTTTGCTAGGCAGTTGTTTTCTGATTGTGACACGTTTACTGCATTCTAGAGCACAATAGTTTAAATAAACATTTCAAACTTCCTTTGTGTCTCTGTCATATTTTATTGTGGACAAGTACGAGTGTGTAAGCGAAAAGGTGTATCCTGTTACCCCGATCCCATAGCGGGTCGGGAGTGTTGTGTTCTAGGGTGTCAATTCACTTGTCTCTCTGGATATGGGTAGTAGGGCAAGTGAGACACTATAAATTGTCAGACTTGGGCTCAAGGTACTGATGTGGTATGGTGAATCAGTCCCTATCTATTAATGTTCTATGGTCCCAAGCATAGTTCTGTTCCTGAGCAGAATCCCTGCCACAAGGCGCCACCAACGTTTGGTCAGGTACTTATTTGCGGGAACCCTGAGTAGCCCTTGTGCTTGTCCACCATACCCTCGCACCATTCTGCGGAGACATCCGTGGTGCTTGGGACTGGTCCTACACAGTTTTTAGGGAACACCTAGTTCTGTTGGTTTTTCAAGCTTGAATATTAAAGGATTTATAACCCTCGTTTGTGCTGCCTTTTTGAATGCTTTGCTTATAGATTATGGCTGATGCGATTACGGCTAATTGCCTCCCAGCGGTTACTCAACACATACTCCAGCATGGAGTCCCTAATGCAGGAGCTCCTGTCATTTTTGTGATTGAAGCGGACACTGCGTACCACTTTGAAGTTTTTTATTCCTGGGTCACCTTCCGGCTGTCGATGCTAATGATAATATGTTTCATAACATGCTGCAGCACCGAACGTTTATTGTCCAAATGCACTTCTTAAAATTCCTCTTACGGTCTGGGAACACCAGACTTGGTTTAATGGTGCCCTTCCCCATGTCCACGGCATTGTTCAAATGGGCCCCTTAAGTATTGAAGGGGTCACCTGGCCAACTCTTGCAGGCTTCATGCCGTACCCGAATTTAGCTGGTTTAAATTTGGCAGAGACGTGTGTGTTATATAACCAAGTTGTTCTTTTATATAGACGCTTAACACAATTTGTTTCCTGAGCCTTTCTGGGTGGCCCTGCTAAAGCTGGTGAGCCAGCACAGGCACAACAAGCTGTAGGACTTATTAGTTCAGTCATTGCACATTCGGTCATGGGCAAACGACCACTTAATCGTAAGGACATTCCCTTTTGGATTGCCCAGAAAATTGATCAACTTGATGCTGTGTTTCCCCTTAAGGGGCATGAGAAAAACATAGAATTTTAACCATGTGTTTGCCTAATGGTCTGGTTCCCCCTTTAGCTGACTGCAACACTTGGGGGACGGTGTTTGCCACAGCGTATACTCTCGGTTATGGCACTCCCTTGATGGGCGTTCTGCTGAATGTCCTCAAACAGATACAGAATGAACATGGGGCAGGTCCTGCCCTCGATTGGGGATGAAACTTGTTGGAAATTTTCCGGTTGTCTCCAAAATTATTCTTTCTAATGTTAAAGGTGAAGCGGCTTCTTTGGCTATATGCCAGCGACTTGCTGCGGTGGCTATTGCCGACCGTGAAAACAAGTTTCCTATTAATTTTCCGAAGAAAACATGGAATAACTCTAAACCACCACAACAAAAAGGTAGACCTCGTGGCGGTACCCCGTCCCCGGTTTACTTTGAACGGCGTTACGATTTTCGTGACCGCTCTAAAATTAAAACTCACGATCGATTTCTGGTTCCTGATCCCCGCTCTCCTTGTTCATTTAAGGATTCGTCTGATCAACGTGGACAAGGAGAGTACGTGCAGCCTAAAAGGGACAAACAACGCTCTTTTGATGTGAAGATCAAGAAGGAGGATCAACCACCTACCTATAAGCCCCCTTTTCAGAAAAATAAAGTTGCAGCATTGACAGCTAAATATACTACAGAAGGTGAGAACCCATCTCCTGGACAGGAGTTGGGCGGTGACTCTCCTCGACAGTGCAGCAGAAATCGCCATAGTATGCAAGACACTCCACCAGCTTCTGTAGGCGAGAGCAACTGAACTTTTTGTCATGGTAGAAACCGCAGTCACCCGCGTTGCACCCCCTGAGAGACTATCACTTGGATATTCAAATTGAAGGGGACGTTAAACGCACCATTAAGGCTATTTTTTGGGACAATTTGACTTCTTTATATGATATTCTTTTGGCGGAGGTTGATAGCCTCCTCCGTTTATTCTTTCTTGTCCCCAAGGTGAGGATGTTATCCTCCCTTCATTTACGCATCTAGTTCCACACACAGTTAAACAATCATATGCTTCAGAATCGGCCATTGCTTTGGCCCATGCTTTATATCGCAACCAAGCTGGTTGGGATAAGGATTCTCCCTTTCATGTTATTCCTATACGTTCCACTCCGCAGCCTCAGCATCCTATTAAACAGGACGCCAAAGCGGCAGTTAAAAACATACTTACCCAATTGGAGTACCTTGGGGGGGTAATTGAGCCCAGTGTATCTCAGATGAACAATCCTCTTTTTCCGGTTTTAAAACCTGATCATTCTTATCGTATTGTCTTGGATTATCTACATTTGAATAGTCATACCCGTACTTTTGCTGTCCAGAATACACATAGTGCAAACACATAGTGCAGCATTGATTAATAATATTGTTTGTAAAAAATGTAAAACGACACTTGATATTTCTAATGTTTTTTTTTTACTGACAATCTGGCTCCTGAGAGCCGTGATTGGTCTGCGATTACCGTCCTTGACTCCCAAAGGTGATACGCACATTTGCCTATGGGGTGTAAAAATAGCCCAGGTGTCTTTGTGGCACGGATAGAGTTGATTCTACATGAGATAGACCCAGACGCTTTGTCCTATGCAGGGCCGGACTGGCCGTAGCGGACACCGGGCATTTCCCCGGTGGGCCACCAGTGTGGGGGCCGGTTTAGGGCCCCTGGGGGTCCGTTTTGTTACCGGGGGCCGGCAATATCGGCCCCGTGTAACAAAATCGGCCGAAACCGGCCCTAGCAAACAGTTCGGCCGCACCCCCCCTCACCCCCAGGGGGGGGGTGGCCGAGCAGTTTGCCAGGGCCGGTTTCAGTTCCCAGTCCGGATCTGGTCCTATGTCGATGACACTTACTTAACGGATGATGAATTTAATACTCGTTTGGCGAGAGTGGATTGCATAATAACGCGATATGCTGAACGTGGTTACAAGTTACATTTTTTTTAAATTTCATATTGCTTTCCTCACTGTCCTTTTCCTTTGTTATGAATTAACCGATGAGGGCAAGCGCTTAGCCGCTCACTTTTTAGAGAAATGTGCTCAATTAAAGCCACCCAATAATCTTAAGAAATTACAATCTTTGCTTGGCTTTTTGAATTTTAGACAAACTTACATTCCAGACTATGCGCAGCGTATTAAATCGCTCTATGCTTTAATAAGTCCAGATTTTTCGGCGTCCTGCTGGATGCCTGAACACACCAAGATTCTCAGATCTTTACAGTCTGATTTGCTGTAAACGTGACATTTACGTACACGTCTTAATACAACGAATTTGGTCATCCGTATTTTACTGGGTTCTATTGGTTTTACTTATGTCACATTTAATGAAGGTGATACAGTTCCCATTGCATATAAGTCGCATTTATATTCCCTGGCGGAAATGCGTTTTGCATCCGCTGAAAAGATACTGACAGCAGTCCAGATAGCCAGCCTTAACCCCTTCGCTGCTAGGCCTCCCCCCCCCCCTGTGCTAAGCCTTTTTTGGCTATTTGGGGTAGCGCGCGCTAGGCCCCTGTAACTTTTTGACCACACAAGATATCCACGCCAAATTTGCGTCCTTTTTTTCCAACATCATGGGGATTGTAAAGGTACCCAGGGTTTGTGGATTCCCCTGGAGGGGTCCCAGAAATTAGCCAAAATACAGCTAAATTTTGGGGGGTTTGGGAAAAATGCAAAAAAAGGGCTGCAAATGAAAGCGTCTGGCTTTTTCCCTGTAAATGGTATCAAAAAAGGGTTTGTGGGGCTGAAATCACCATTTTCCCAGCTTTTAGGGAATGACAGACTTTTGTCAGAAAACCAACATTTTTTACACAGTTTTGGCATTTTTCTGGGACATAGCCTATTTTTGCTATTTTTTGTGTTTTCAACCTCCTTCCAGTTAATGGTAGAAATGGGTATGAAAGCAATAATGGATCCTAGACAGCTATACATTTTAGAAAAGTAGACAAAATTCTGAATTCAGCAAGGGGTCATTTGTGTAGATCCATCAAGGTTTCTTTATAGAAACTAACAGTTAAATATAGGAAAAATTGAAAATTAGTTGAAAAAAACAGCCTTTTGTGTCAACGTTTTCACCTGTAACTTCTTCTAATTATGGCAGCTCTTTGAAAGCAATATACCGTTACATCCGCTGGGCCTTACTGGTTGTGGGGATATATAGGACTTGTAGGTTCACCAAGAACCCGACGAACCCAGAGCCAATAACTGAGCAGCATCTTGCAATGGTTTTTTATTATGTACCGGGTATATAGCAATTATTGTGGGAAAATGTATACATGGAAAAATCGGTATGAAAGACACCTATGTATTTCTGAAATGGGAACAAAATATAGAGTTTAGAAACAGTAGATATTTGCACATTTCCGAAATTGGAAATACTCATACTAGCATGAGAATTATCGGTCATTTTTTAAAATTACTTCTTTTTTACACAATGTCTTTCATTTGGAAGGCAGAATGCATCCAGGATGGGGTGACTTTCTGGCTCCCACCAGGTTCTGTTACCCAGAATCCCTTGCAAACCTAAAAGATTGATAAAAAAAACACATTTTCCTCACATTTCTGTGGTGGAAAGTTCTGGAATCTGCGTGGATCTACAAATTTCCACCCACCCCGCGTTCCCCAAAGTCTTCCGAGAAAAATGATACCTCACTTGTGTGGGTCGGCCTAGTGCCCGCGACAGGAAACGGCGCAAAACGCAACGTGGACACACCTCAATTTCGCAGTGAAAAATGACCCTTTTTTGGCAAAGTGCCTAGTTGTAGTTTTTGAACCATAGCTCTGCCGGCACCTAGGGAAACCTAGCAAACCTATACATTTTTGAAAACTAGACACTCAGGGGAATCCAGGATGGGGTGACTTGACTGCCTCCCACCAGGTTCTGTTACCCAGAATCCCTTGCAAACCTAAAAGATTGATAAAAAAAACATTTTCCTCACATTTCTGTGGTGGAAAGTTCTGGAATATGCGTGGATCCACAAATTTCCACCCACCCCACGTTCCCCAAAGTCTTCCGAGAAAAATGGTACCTCACTTGTGTGGGTAGGCCTAGTGCCCGCGACAGGAAACGGCGCAAAACGCAACGTGGACACACCCCAATTTCACAGTGAAAAATGACCCTTTTTTGACAAAGTGCCTAGCTGTTGTTTTTGAACCCTAGCTCTGCCAGCACCTGTGGAAACCTAGCAAACCTATACATTTTTGAAAACTAGACACCCAGGGGAATCCAGGATGGGGTGACTTGACTGGCTCCTACCAGGTTCTGTTACCCAGAATCACTTGCAAACCTAACAAATTGTCAAAAAATACACATTTTCCTCACATTTCTGTGGTGGAAAGTTCTGGAATCTGCGTGGATCCACAAATTTCCACCCACCCCGCGTTCCCCAAAGTCTTCCGAGAAAAATGGTACCTCACTTGTGTGGGTAGGCCTAGTGCCCGCGACAGGAAACGGCGCAAAACGCAACGTGGACACACCCCAATTTCACAGTGAAAAATGACCCTTTTTTGACAAAGTGCCTAGCTGTAGTTTTTTAACCCTAGCTCTGCCAGCACCTATGGAAACCTAGCAAACCTATACATTTTTGAAAACTAGACACCAGGGGAATCCAGGATGGGGTGACTTGACTGGCTCCCACCAGGTTCTGTTACCCAGAATCCCTTGCAAACCTAACAAATTGTCAAAAAATACACATTTTCCTCACATTTCTGTGGTGAAAAGTTCTGGAATCTGCGTGGATCCACAAATTTCCACCCACCCCGCGTTCCCCAAAGTCTTCCGAGAAAAATGATACCTCACTTGTGTGGGTCGGCCTAGTGCCCGCGACAGGAAACGGCGCAAAACGCTACGTGGACACACCTCAATTTCGCAGTGAAAAATGACCCTTTTTTGACAAAGTGCCTAGCTGTAGTTTTTGAACCCTAGCTCTGCCAGCACCTAGGGAAACCTAGCAAACCTATACATTTTTGAAAACTAGACACCCAGGGGAATCCAGGATGGGGTGACTTGACTGGCTCCCACCAGGTTCTGTTACCCAGAATCCCTTGCAAACCTAACAAATTGTCAAAAAAACCACATTTTCCCCACATTTCTGTGGTGGAAAGTTCTGGAATCTGCGTGGATCCACAAATTTCCACCCACCCAGCATTCAACCAGGTCTCCCGATAAAAATGGTACCTCACTTGCGTGGGTGGGTCAAGGATCCGCGACAGGCAGGGGCCCAAAAGCTATTGAGGCGACATCAAAATTACCTATCACAAACCAACCTGGTTTTGCATGGGGGTCCCATGAGTTTTTGGCCCGGGCTCGGCAGCCATCTAGGGAAACCTACCAAACCTACACATTTCTGGAAACTAGACACCCGGGGGAGTCCAGCGAGGTATGGCTTGCGTGGGTCCCCCATCATTCTCCTACGCAGAATCCCCTGCAAACCTCAAATTTCGCCGAACAATTCACTTTTTTCTCACATTTCTGTGGTGGAAAGTTCTGGAATCTGCGTGGATCCACAAATTTCCTCCCACCCAGCGTTCCCCCAGGTCTCCCGATAACAATGGTACCTCACTTGCATGGGTGGGTCAAGTACCCGCGACAGGCAAGGGCCCAAAAGCTATTGAGGCGACATCAAAATTACCTATCACAAACCAACCTGGTTTTTCATGGGGGGTCCCATGAGTTTTTGGCCCGGGGCTCGGCAGCCATCTAGGGAAACCTACCTAACCAACACATTTCTGGAAACTAGACACCCGGGGGAGTCCATCAAGGTATTGCTTGCGTGGGTCCCCCATCATTCTCCTACCCAGAATCCCCTGCAAACCTCGAATTTCGCCGAAAAATTCACTTTTTGTCACATTTCTGTGATGGAAAGTTCTGAAATCTGCGTGGATCCACACATTTCCTCCCACTCAGCGTTCCCCCAGGTCTCCCGATAAAAATGGTACCTCACTTGTGTGGGTAGGCACAGTGGCTGCAACAGGAAATGGCCCAAATCGTACTCTGGAGACTTCAAAATTACCTATAGCAAAACTATCTGGTTTTGGGGGGGGGGGGCACCTGAGATTTTGGCCCCGGGCTCGGTGGCCATCTTGGGAAAGTACCAAACCCAAACATTTCTGAAAACTAGACCCCCAGGGGAGTCCAATAAGGTATGGCTTGCCTGGATCCCCCAACATTTTCCTACCCAGAATGCAATGCAAACCTTAAATTTAGCTGAAAAAAAACACATTTTCCACATATTTTTGCGTGGAATCACCGTGCCGGCACAAATGTCCTACCACCCAGCGTTCCCCTTGTTCTCCCGAGTAAAATGATACCTCACTTGTGTGGGTGTCCAAAGCAGAATTGGCTAAAAACGTATTTTTAAAAAAATGTAGCGCTTAGAATTCTCGGTGCTATACTATAAATCCCTATGTTTTGGGCTCTTCCTAGCCACAGGCCTTTGGCCCACCCACACAAGTGAGGTATCATTTTACTCGGGAGAACAAGGGGAACGCTGGGTGGTAGGACATTTTGGGGACTAATGCCCCCATCTGCCCCCCAGGGGGGGGGCAAAAAGCCCACTAGACGCCAGGGAGTTTTTTGGGCAAATTTTAATTAGGGTGGGGGCTGCCCAAAACGGGCATGCCAATGCCCCCACCCTAATTTACATTTGCCCAAAAAATCCCTGGCGTCTAGTGGGCTTTTGGCTCCCGCGTGGGCAGATTGGGGGCTACTGCCCCATCTGCCCCCAGAGGGGGCAGGAAGGCTGTTATTTTTGTGGGGGAGGGGTGGGGGCATGCCCGTTTTGGGAGCCCCCACCCTAATTCAAATTTGCCCCCAAAAACTCCCTGGCATCTAGTGGGCTTTTGCCACCCCCGGCGGGGCAGATTGAGGGCTAATGCCCCCATCTGCCCCCCAGGGGCTAAAGCCCACTAGACGCCAGGGAGTTTTGGGCAAATTTTAATTAGGGTGGGGGCTGCCCAAAACGGGCATGCCAATGCCCCCACCCTAATAAAAATTTGCCCAAAAAAATCCCTGGTGTCTAGTGGGCTTTTTGCCCCCCCGGCGGGCAGATTGGGGGCTACTGCCCCATCTGCCCCCCAGGGGGGGCAGGAAGGCTTTTATTTTTGTGGGGGAGGTGGTGGGGGCATGGGCATGCCCGTTTCGGAGCCCCCACCCTAATTCAAATTTGCCCCAAAAACTCCCTGGCGTCTAGTGGGCTTTTTGCCCCCCCTGCGGGGCAGATTGGGGGCTAATGCCCCCATCCGACCCCCAGGGGGCAAAAGCCCACTAGATGCCAGGGAGTTTTTTGGGCAAATTTTAATTAGGGTGGGGGCAGCCCAAAACGGGCATGCCAATGCCCCCACCCTAATTAAAATTTGCCCAAGAAAATCCCTAGCGTCTAGTGGGCTTTTTGCCCCCCCGGGGGGGCGGATTGGGGGCTACTGCCCCATCTGCCCCCCAGGGGGGGCAGGAAGGCTGTAATTTTTGCAGGGAGGGGGTGGGGGCATGGGCATGCCCACTTTGGGCAGCCTCCACCCTAATACAAATTTGCCCAAAAAAAATCCCTGGCGACTAGGGGGCTTTTTGCCCCTCCTGGCGGAGCAGATTGGGGGCTAATGCACCCAATCTGCCCCCCAGGGGGGGCAAAAAGCCCACTAGATGCCAGGGAGTTTTTTGGGGCAAATTTTAATTAGGGTGGTGGCTGCCCAAAACGGGCATGCCAATGCCCCCACCCTAATTAAAATTTGCCCCAAAAATCCCTGGCGTCTAGTGGGCTTTTTGCCCCCTTGGGGGGCAGATTGGGGGCTACTGCCCCATATGCCCCCCAGGGGGGCAGGAAGGCTGTTATTTTTGCGGGGGAGGGGGTGGGGGCATGGGCATACCCATTTTGGGAGCCCCCACCCTAATTCAAATTTGCCCCAAAAAAATCCCTGGCGTCTAGTGGGCTTTTTGCCCCCCGGCGGGGCAGATTGGGGACTAATGCCCCCATCTGCCCCCAAGGGGGCAGAAAGTCCACGACGCCAGGGAGTTTGGGCAAATTTTAATTAGGGTGGGGGCTGCCCAAAATGGGCATGCCAATGCCCCCAACCTAATTAAAATTTGCCCATAAAATCCCTGGTTTCTACTGGGCTTTTGTCCCCCGGGGGGCAGATTTGGGGCTAATGCCCTCAGCTGCCCCCAGGGGGGCAGAAAGGCTGTCATTTTTGCGGGGGTGGGTGGGGGCATGGTCATGCCCATATTGGGCAGCCCCCACCACAAATTATAATAAAAAAAAAAATCCCTGGCTTATAGTGGGCTTTTTGCCCCCCCGGGGGGGGCAGAAAGGCTGTAAATTTTGCGGGGTGGGGGCATGGACATGCCCTTTATGGGCAGCCCCCACCCTAATAAATTAATAGGGCAAAGAAAAATATCCCTGGGGTCTAGTGGGCTTTTTGCCCCCCCGGTGGGGCAGATTGGGGGCTACTGCCCCCATCTGCCCCCCAGGGGGGGCAAAAAGTCTAAATCGCACCAAAAACAAATTGGGGGGAGCAAAAGCCCTTGCCCAAGGGGCCGCTCCCCCCTCCCTGGTGTCTAGTGGGTGGATCCCTGCTTGGGGATCGCCCTCCTGGGGCGATCCCCAAGCAGGGATCCACTGGGGAGGGGTACCATTGGAAAGGGGAGATTCTCCCTTTCCAATGATACCTCTCCCGTCTTTCTACGTGCCCGGGGGGCTGAGATAGCCCCCTGAGCACATAGAAAGTGAAACTGAAATGAGCCTAAAGGCTCATTTCAGTTTCGTTTTCTGTGCAATGAGGACAGCGCGACGTGCGCGCTGATCCTCATGGCACAGAAACCAGGGAGGGGGCCTCGGGAGCTGGGGAAGCAATTCCCCAGCTGCCAAGGTCACAGGGGTGAAAGAGAAATCCCTCTGCTGTCTGCAGCAGAGGGATTTCGTGCCCCTGGCCTCATGACGGAATGGTTCCGTCATGAGCACAGGGGCACCGATGCTCATGACGGAACCATTCCGTCATGAGCATCGAAGGGGTTAAAGAATGGCCTTTGGCTCAATATAAACACTTTATTCTTGTTTCTTCTGTGCCCGCCTTAGAGGCTGTCACAAAAGCTAGCTTTCCAAATTCCAAAGACCTGCATCCCCGATGGATTCAATGGGCTACATCCTTACAGCCGCTGTCAACTTTGTCTGTGACCCATCTTCACAGACACAGGAATTTTTACAATATGAGCATGTTTATCCTATATCCTCTTCAATTCTTCCACTTGATGAATACAATGTATTATCTACTCTGATGGTTCGGCACAACCTGATATAGGTTCTAAAAAGCAATACTCTGCAGCATGCACCATCGTTTTAGGCACTATGTCAGATGGCGTTTTTCAAACTACTATTACTCTCACTCAGTCTCTAGGAGACTTCACTGAGCAATTGGCTGAAAAGAAGGCTTTGCTTCTTGCACTTGAACATACGGATCCTGAGTTCCCCACACTTGTGTGCAATTCGTTTTATGGTGTACAATAATTTAATGACAATTTGAATTTTTGGCGACAAAATGACTAAGGATTCCAAAGGTAGCACAATCAAGCATAAAATGCTTTGGTTAAAGGTGGCGGATTTTAAAGATAAGTTGCCACTAGTTCATGCTATTCATACATTGGGTCATCTACGTGTGGGAGCACATGCAGTAGGGAATTCTATGGCTGATGAGGCAGCCAAATCTGCAGTAGCCACATGTAAAATAGCAGCAGTTACACGTTCTAAAACTCATGTTGATAATGGTATCTTGACTGCCATCCGTGCTTTTCAAGCCAGCGCCGCTTTACCAAAAGGTTTTCCTTCCAAGTATTCTTATTCCCTGAATGAACATCAGGTTCCTTTTGTAACTTTACCAAGGGTTGGAGACCGCATGATACCAACCTTGACCTCAGACATTCTTTAATAGTTGCCGCCCATGAGGGTGTCGCTTCTGCACATGCAGGAGTGGCTGCCACTATTTCCCTTTTACAACAATGGTAATGGTGGCAGGGTTTGTACCAACAAACCAGAAAATATGTCTTGGGTTGTAACATTTGCAAATAAATTAAAAGTTCCACTGTGTCTAGACCACCACAGACATTTGTTTATTTTGAATCATCCTTTTGGCTGCGTTTATCTAGATCATTGCGGTCCTTTAATTTCCAATACTGCATTCAAGTTTATTTTGGTTGCAGTTGATTCTTGCTCCAGGTTCCTCTGGGTTTGGACACAGCGCTCAGCTGATGCTCGAACTGTCATCAAAGATTTGCAAGTCTTTGTTAGGACTTATGCCTGTCATGCATTCCACTCAAACCAAGGCCCGGATTTTGCCTTTAAGGCTTATCGGGATTCAATGAAGTCCATGGGTGTGCAAGTGCATTTTACTTCTCTGTATAGGCCTGAGGGCAATTCTGTTGTGGAGAGAATGAACTGTGACTTAAAGCAATCCTTAACGGCTAGTGTATTAGGTACAGGGCGTGGTTGGTTAAATCATCTCAATGGGGTTCAACAAGCATTAAATAATATCCATAAAAGATCGCTGGGTGGGCGAACCCCCTACGAAATGCTCTTTGGCATTAAGATGTATGTTTCAGAACTTGATGATCCAGAAGCTGTGGCGGCAGCCGCAACCTTTGATGTCGATAACCACTGTACTGTCTTGCAGAATCTACAAAAGTGCCATGACACTCTGGCTCATACTCATTTGCCTTCAGCTCTTTCATCGAGTACTGACGCTCAAATTCCTGTTTGTGGTTGGCTTCACAAGGTTGGAGACCTTGTTCGTGAAAAAGTGGCCCTCAAGAAGGAATTCGTCCCAACATACCGTGCTCTTGTTCCAGTCCTTGGTATCCAGGGTACATGAACTGTGATTTCGCCACCACTTCCAGGACATAAAGACAATCACTTTGTTTCCATTGAACAGGTCAAGCTACACCATATGGCCAGTTCGCCACAGTATGCCCAGGAGTGGTCCCTCAAGACTTTCCTTTGCAGCCAGTGAGTTTCACTGTTGCTGCTTCCCCCGGTTGCTGGGGGGGATGGGAGGCCTAAACCTCTGTTGACTTGGTACCCGTTTCTACTTTTCCATCTTCTACAATTGATGTCGTTTAAACTGATCCATTGTTGGATAACCATTCCGAGTTAAGTTTTTCAAATCAGACTGCTGAGTCACAGCCTCCTCTATTCCATTTAAGTTCCTCCGGGTACTATTTGTATCAAGACCATTTCTCGTCTGACAGTTCTTCAGTTCTGCATCCACATCCAGCATGGATTTGTGTTTTTATTTCCTGGTTTAAACGCACTTATCTAGTCCCTCCTTGGATATATATTTGGATCACATTTTTTTGGGTTCTTTTATTTATGTGCAGCCGTTACCTTCCTGAACGTTCTGCAACAGAACTGGTTGATGGGGTACTGGCTCTACGTTCTTCCTCACATAAAATGAAAAGAGACATGTCCCTTGTCAGCATTTCAGCCGTTCCAGTGACTGAAGGATTTGTTCGTGATAAAGTTCCTTTTGATATATTTTGTCCTACGGAGACCCTGCAGATTCCATATGTGTTCAGAGTTTCTAGGGGGGATGTACTAGTACCCGGGTTACAATCAGATGATTGGGATATTCATACTGTAAATTCAATGCTTTCCAAATTAGAATATTACACTGTGTTTGAAGCAGAAGATTTATATCTTAAATCCGCTAATTATGCTGAGATGTTCTCTTACCACCATTATGGACATCATTTTCTGCATATGGCAAGTGGACAGCATCCCCATTATAATTATATGCAATGGGGACATTGTCCAACTCCAACACAGGGAAGTTCAAAAACGCAGACCATCAAGTACACATATTTTACAAGTTATAACCTTTCAAACTCAACATCATACTATTTTTAAAATGGTTCCAATCCAGTCGAACAAGTATATGTTTACTCAGACCAAGCTGATATGTGCAGCTTCATTTGTCGACCAGCTGGCCTTTAAGGGTTATGATTATTGGAAAGACAATATTGACCTGAAATCAATTTGGGGTTCAAAATCCTGGCAGGTCCAGGCAACAGAAACTTTATTTCGAGCCTGTCTGATTCCCACACAAATTATTTTCCTAAACAAAACGATCCAACAGACTACTTGCCTGGGATTGGCAAACAATTAAAGAACTGAATGCCCAGACTAGTCCTTCAGTTGTCAGCTTTGATGATTGCCAATCTTACACAAATGATACAGAAGCTCAGTTAAATAGTATGATACAACATGTCACATTTAACTCATCATTTTCGAATGGTGGGTACTGTGGCCAGTAGACACAAATGGGTGTCATGCTTGTTTTCTTAACTCCACCCCAGGTTTCAAATCAAGTAGACCAGATCCACGGTACTCAGAGTCTACCCATTCTAACATTATTACCACCTATTAAGTGGGAAAGTTATACCAGCAATGGGTGGAACATTCTACACTGTCTGCAGTGAAACAACATCTTTCTCTTCTATCCGAAGACATGAATCTATCTGATTTTTTGTTAGGCCCCAGGTCCCCTTGTTTTGAAAGATTCCTATAAACGGCTTACAATGAAATTCAGAAATTATCACAAATTGATGCTGCTATGAGTTTGAGACAAATTGATCAAGATAATTTGGATAAAGTACTTGCTGTCGTGGACAACAGTATTTCTACGTTATCATCCCGCATTTATAATTTAGAATAGCATTGTCTCCTCTGTTATTGATATTGTACAGAATGATATGTCGACATTGTATCATGGTCAAAGTCAGCTCAGATCTATTATGAAATTTAGCTGGACAAACACTCAAAAATTGAATAGTTCCTTGCCATTACCTGAACTGTACTGCTTTGTTTCTGCCTTTCAATCTAACACACAAACAATCAATGGCTATGAAAGACACAAATTACACCATGCTACATTTAGAGAAATTGGAAAAACTCCCATTCACTATTGCTGAAATTCCTTAGGCGGTATGGTTAATATACAGGGTTATCTCATTGCCCATATCAACCTTTCAGTTTACAGCTTGCATGAAACATTTTCCAATAGGTAGATATGAACCCCTTGGGAGCAGCTACATCCATGAGTTATAGTCCTTGCCCTTTACTTGCTGTGAGCGTGTTGATAGAGAGGTTTTCTTACGGGAGAAGAGTGCGACTCCTCTGCCGGTCATCAACTTGTTTGTCAACACATTAAAATCCACAGCACTTGTAACGTTTCGGTGCATAATTTGGCTCGTTATTTAAAAGGAACTCCAGTCCCCGCAATTCTTCTCTTCAACTCTATACTTTCAAATGGAAGCTATCTCATGCTTAATAATCAAGACTGTTGCTGTATGCGGGCAGGAGTCCGGTGTATTGTATCTGTTTCCCAGTTACTCACTTGTTACAACTACGTCCTGTTTCCCCCTCCATATGGGATAGTAGAGAGCTCGTAGTGGCCTTCCATTCCAACTTTGAAAGCTGATTTCAGCAAGCTAAGCAGACTCAAAGCAATATTGTTCCAACAAGAAATGGCTCTCACATCTGCCCACGAGACCTTCGAATTGCAGATGGCTAGAACTACTGTTGAAATACAGTCCTTGATAAATACAAATCTTACCCTGAATTTTGGTGAATTGACTCAAAGTATTTAATGCCTCCGATACTGGGGGTGTAACCCATTTTTTTTAAACTTGGAGGCTCCGGCCTCGACACGTCTTCCCACACTATCCTTGGAGTAATTCCGGCTTTTATACACTATTTTTTCCAGCGTGTTCGGTGAGTGCCTGGCACTGCTGTTCCTCATTTGTGGCATTCTTATGTTGTTTCTGCTATTCCGTAATGGATGTTCCTTTTGCGGCCGTCCCGGACCTGGCATCGCTCCAGCACTACCGTGAGCGTATGCTTCAGTGGTTTGGCATGATTCCCCTGCAGGCATTGGATGTAGATTGGCGTTTAACCTTCCGCCATGCTTACTTCACCTGCATTTCACTGCATCTGGTGCCCCTTTCAATGGGCATTAGACAGATGCCTGGCTCTACAGACACCCGCTGCCCTAGATCTCTAACTGGTGATGAGTCCCTTAGTGGCACATTATCAGGACTGTTCCTTGGGTTTGCACCCTCTACAAAATCAGAGTCTGGAGCAAATGGCCTGTGCATCGGCACAGCGATTGCTAGATCAGAGTTTCGTTGAAATCAATGCAGGTTGCCCGGTGACAGTATCTGCATCTGTTGGAGCTGAAGATCATGTCGGTTCTTTGGAACTTATGAACTGGGCTGCAGACCTATCCATCTACATGGAGTCGGACCCCCTTATGGAGTCCTTTGTTTCTACAATGGCTGATTACATACTGAATTACTCCGGCACACACTAATTGGATATTTGTTTTCCAAATTGTCATTTGTTGGCTCCACAAATTTGTTAAATTCTTTGTGACGGCTTTGAATTTGTTTATCTTCCGATTTCCGTTATCACTTTACATGCTACCTTCCTGACCAGAGGGAGGGTGTCGTGTTCTGTACCTGGCCCATTGTAGTTTGCCCTTTGTTAGCCTAACTGTGCACGACACAGGCAGCATTAGCTTTTCACACATTACTATTTAAACACGTTTGTTTTTGTGCCACATTATATTTTCACAAAGAACCTGCAGTTATTTTCTCGGTCTGTTCTTTCCTGGGATTTAGTCTGAACAGCAGACAAGTTAAAAAAACACAAGGTCTCTTGTTATTTTGTTTTAGTCAGGCACTCACGCCTAGACACAACACAGAAATGCAGCTGTTGTTTATGAACATGTAAACCTTGTCATATAGGTATGCACAGCAATGTAATAGAGAGAGATTTTCTGGGAGAGGATCACGGCTATATCTGAGATGTAGAACGTCCATCTATGTATGCTAAGGTAAGGGGTCCACTACTAATCCAAGATATCTTTGCTGTATAATCAGTTTGCTTCTGTAGAAAGGGGGGTGGGGGGGTAGGCTAATCCGTCTTATAATATAACAGGGCTTTCCATAATATACGGTTTACTGACTATGCTGATGGCATTTTTGCTAGGCAGTTTTCTGATTGTGGCACGCATACTGCATTCTAGAGCACAATAGTTTAAATAAACATTTCAAACTTCCTTCGTGTCTCTGTCATATTTTATTGTGGATGAGTACAAGTGTGTGAGCAAAAAGGTGTACCCTGTTATCGTAATCCCTGAGAGGGTCGGGAGTGTTGTGTTCTGGGGTGTCAATTCACTTGTCTCTCTGGATATCGGTAGGAGGGCAAGTGAGACACTATATCTAGTTGGACTCGGGCTCATGATACTGATGTGGTATGGTGACTCAGTCCCCATCTACTAATGTTCCATGGTCCCAATCATAGTTCTGTTCCGAGCAGAATCCCTGCAACACAGGTAGGTCCCACAGGGATTCTGTGCCATCACAGGATGGTGGCCTGCTGGGGTCAGCAGACCACCATGTCTGTGATTGCTTTTAAATAAAGCAACCTTTTTTTCAAAAGCAGCCATAGGAAAATAGGATGCACTTAAAAATAAAAATGAAACATTTTATTTTTTAAGAGTAGGCAATGGTCCGAGGGACCACTTCCTGCTCTCAAAAAATATTTTTCAAAGATTCTCAAAGGGGGAGGTGTCCCAAAGGACCCTTCACATTTGCGAATGGGTTACCACCAACTTTGAATCGGTGGCAAAGTGCAAATGTTTTCTGACAGCAATTCGGTTGCAAAACATTAGTACATACCATTCAGATTCCATGTTTGAAAGTGATGCCCTGAACACACCCCTTCGAAATAGTGATTTTGTTTTAGGTCGCAAACTGAAATTGCGATTCAGTAACAACGTACCGAATAAAAATATGGTGTTTGTACATTTCAAGAAGCATTTTTGTGGTCGCAAATAGCCCCTTCCTGCGAATCAGGCCGTTTGCAACAGCAAATATCCTTTGTACATCTAGCCCCTAGTCGTAACCAGTAACTTAAACAAAGACGGTTGGGCCGACAACCGCATGAATGCTAACATGGTGGACAGGTAACCTTTAACAGTGCCTAGAGCATAGCCCTACTGAGCAAGAGAAAGAACAAACAATAGAACTTAGGGTAAGGATGCAGAAGGAGGGTCAATACCCTGGGTTGCACACCATGCCACGAACGTATCCCAGGGGCAGGCATATACCATTGTGATGGAGGGACGCCTACCTGCCAGAGTAACCTCACAAAATTTAGGAGGGTGGTTGAAGGCTCTCAACTGTCGCCACTCAATCTCCAAGCATGAAGCAGGTTCGGATGTGGTATCCTGCCTTTTTGTTGCAAAAGAAGATCCTGATTGGAGAACCGATGCTGAAGCTCAGGAGTTTGGGATGCCAGACTCGCCATGCCCAATCTGGAGCTACAAGAATGACTTGGGGCCCAGCCATTCCTAATCTTCTTGAGAACTCTGGGCAGGAGTGGTATAGGGGTAAAGGTGTACAGGAGGTCAGAGGTCCACTCAAGAAGAGCATCTCCATACAAGAGCACCCTTGGAAACTCCAGCATGCAGAACTGCTAAAACTGCACGTTTATGATGCTGGCGAACAAATCTAACCAAGGCTCTCCCCACTCTTGAAAGAGACCTTGCACCACCTCTGATGGAGATGCCAATCATGATCCTCTAGGCATGGGCGGCTGAGTTTTTCTGCCCTGGCGTTCAGAGAGCCCACCAGGTGTTAAACCACCAGAAAAATGCCCTGACATTCCAGCCACGTTCAGAGATGCAGGGCCTCTTGACAAAGGGTCCACAAACCCACCAGGTTTGTTCAATACCACATGGCGGCGGTGTGGTCTGTGAACATCTGCAGCAGCCTTCCCCTATTGAAGTAAGAAAGGCTTTCAATGCCAATCGAATCGCCCGAAGCTCCAACAGGTTCACGTGGAGCCCAGACTCTGCCGGAGACCAGAGTCCTCTGATTCCCAAATGGCCACCCCATCCCAGGAATGAGGGATCTGTCACTACAGTCAACTCCAGTTGGGGAAGGGAGAGGGGTCTGCCTCTGACTCAATCGGGGTTCGTCAGGCACAACTACAGGTCTTTTTCAGTTATCTCCAAGAAATGGACCAGGTTGGAGAGATATCCCTGATGAGGTGGGAGACGATTGTCTGGGGCGAGCCAGTCTTCAACAGCCAATTGTCAAGGTAGGGGAAGACTGGAACCTCTGACTTCAGCAGATATGCTGCAACCACCGCCATCACTTTGATGAACACCTGAGGGGCGCTGGTAAGGCCAAAAGGGAGCACAGCAAACTGAGAATGCTCTTGGCCCACTGTGAAGCACATGTAATGTCTGTGGGCAGGCAGGACGGTGATGGGGAAATAGGCATCCTGCAAGTTCAACACCATCATCCTGTCTCCAGGGCAGACAGGACATGAACTAATGTGAGCATTTTTTAATTTTTCCTTCTTCAGGAAAGCATTGAGAAGGTGCAGATCTAGAATAGGACAGAGGCCTCTGTCCTTGTTTGGGCACCAAAAAGTAGCGGGAAAACAGCCACAACCAACTTCTAATGCAGGCACTCCCTTGATGGCTCCTTTGGTAATAGAGCTAACGCTTCCTGATGGAGCAAGGATTGATGGTCCTCCGTCAGCTGGTCATAAGTGTGTGGCATGGGTGTTTCCAGAAAAGGAATGGAGTAAACCTTCTAGACAATTTGTAGAACCCACTTGTCTGATGTTATGGACTGCCACTGGGGCATGTAATGGTGGATCCTGCCCCCCACTGGGCGCCAGTGTTGGCATAAGGGCAAACTAAAGAGATTTTGAGGCTCCGAATGACTCGAACTCTGGCGGAAAACGACCTTTACAACGCAGTCAAAACACAGCAATACATTTACTTCGCTGTCATTACAACGCAAGTCGTTACAACTTGCGCTAGATGGCGCTCTAGACTAAGGAATAGTGTGATTTACTATTCCAACACCTTCCCTACTGTTGCATAGGCTGGAGGTGGAATAGTAAATCATACTATTCCTAAGTCCAGCGCCCTCCAGCGCAAGTCGTTGTAACGACTTGCGTTGTAAAAACTGCGAAGTAATGTACCGCGATCTAAATGTTCGCGTTGTATCGTCATACATTCACTCTGGCTGGGGGTCCTACATGGTTTGTGGGAACCGCTTCCACAGCCATGAAAAGGCTGGGAAACCTGTTGGCTTTGGTGGCTGGGTGGAAAAGGACACGGTTGCTAGTCCCTCCCATAGCCAGGGAAGGTTCAAAAGACAGATTGGGGTTGGCGGTCGCATGGAGAACCCCAAAGAGCTAGCCAAAGGTCTTCGGTCTTTAACGCACTCCAGCACGGAGTCTGCCTTTTTACCAAAAAGACAAAGCCATCAAAGAGCATGTCCATTAGGGAAGATTGGGCATTCCCTGAAAAGCCATTAGTTCTCAACCAGGCATGGAGTCAAAGGGCCACCAACGTTGCAATCACTCTGCCCAGGGAGTCCGTTGTGTACAATCCACATCTTATAGTGAACTTTTCTGCACCTTACCTATCCGATATGTCTTGGGTGAGTGTGGGTCGAGCCTCCTCAGAGACCATAGGCAGCACTTGCGCAAACGAGTGCCTCACAGTGTGTGTGCATATCGGTCCATAAGGCATGTGATGTTCACCGAACGTTGTGCTAGGCTGGCGGAAGAGAACATCCTCTTACCAAAGGTATACAACCTTTTTGGATTCCCTATCCAATGAAGTGGTGGGAAATGCGCTGGGGCTGATCTGAGCGGTGAAGAATTGGACCACCAAGGTCTCCGCGGTGGGGTGCTGGGCAAGGAAGCTGGGGCCCCCAGGAGCGGGTCGATAGCAGCTGGCAATTGCCCTGTGCAGGGCTTGGACCAGGCCCCAAGCCCCAAACAGGACAACCATAAGAGCTTCATTAAATGGAAGTAGAGGTTCAGAGGGGACAACTCCCTGCTGTAGCACTTCCATCAAGATAATCGTCTTGACTGCCATTGAGAGCAGCTGAAGGTCCAGGACCTCAGCCACCTTGCGCACCACCATTGCAAATGAGGACCCTTCTTCCGCAGCCACGGTAGGAGGAAAGACCAAGTAAGTGTCCGGTGAGGTGTCTAACCCACTGGCATCTGCCAATTCTTCATACCAGTTGTCCTCTAGTTCATCTAGTGGGAGTTGGAACAAATAAGGGTGCCCAAACCCTTCCCATTCATCTCCCTCTCCAGGCTTGTCCAAAGTAAAAGTCACTGGCTCCGACTCGGACGGCATGTAGCCGGCTAGCACCGTAGTCGGGCAACGTCGATCTGACTCCGTATTGAAATCGCAAATGCCGAAGGGGTCAGCACCTCTGCGGGCCCTCGTGGCACTGGGAACCATGGCGTTGGAGCGGAACGCAAGGAACGTCACAGTGTGCAGGGTGGAGTCACTCCGAATCCAAAACGGATCCATGGGGCCCGACTGGTGCCAGGGGCGACCAAGCTGGCAGAAATCCTATAGGGGTCCCCTACGAACCTGTGGGGCTCAATGGTGTCCAGAGGGGTCGGGCTGCCCAAATGGGAAACGCCCTCAACAACAACTCCGGAACAACGAGTTCCGGAGTCACGCAAGCCGAACAACGACTTGCACGAACGACGACTTAGCCTGAACCCCGCATGTGCGTGGTTCAGGCTAAGACGGTCTAGTGTTCATGCAGGGCGGAGTTCAGAGGAGCGTCGGACAGGAACAGGTAAGAGGGGTTTGTGGGTGGAGGGGGGGTTCGGGTTAGTCTTAAAGGGGTAGGGGCGTTTGGGTTAGTTTTAAGGGGGGGGCGTTGGGTTAGTTTTTAGGGGCTTGGAGGGGTCATGTTCGTTTTTAGGGGGTTGGAGGGGATCGAGTTATTTTTTAGGGGGTGGGGGTTTGAGTTAGTTTTTAGGGGCTGGGAGGGTTTGTGTAAGTTTTCACGGGGTGGGAGGGGTTTGAGTTAGTTTTTAGGGGGTGGGAGGGGTTCGAATTAGTTTTTAGGGGGTGGGGGAATTTGATGTAGGTTTAAGGGGTAGTATTAAGGGGTATTTTCTAGGGGGTGGGATGAGGTTGATTTGAATGTAGTGGTTGATCGTGGAGTTCGTGGTTCAGTAAGTCGGGGTAAAATAGTTAGATGTTTGGCTTTGGTATTTGTTTAGCCGCGTGGTTCAGGCACTCGTGATTTTGTAGGTAGTTGTTTAGTCATACAACCGCCCAAATATGAGGTGCATGGCCTCAGAACTCCTTGAGTTGGGTTGGAGTTGCTCCAGGAAACTCTGGGAGGCGCAGAGTGGACCCAGGCATAGGCTCCACAGAGGAGTGAGGCCTCAAACAGGTGCAGTCGTTCATTCTGCAGCACATGTAGAGAGAGGAAAAAGCCTCTCAGGATTGTTTTTGTGCAGGAAGGTGCCCATTCCTGCACAAAAACAATCCTCCCAACAACACAGGCGCTCTTGCACCATGGTGCAAGGGTGCATGAATTGGTGCTAGGCTGCCAAAATGGCGCTGGCCCAAGAGAAAAGGCCAGGAATGTGTTGTATTGAATAAATATGGTGCATTCCTGCCCTTTCCCTGTGACGCTGGGCAGGGCAGCTAGGTGACTTGATGTGCTGCCCTGCGCCATAAAATTCATAAATATGCCCCTAAGTGTGGGTCTGTCAGAGACATCTGCCTGTGGCAGGCACCACAGGGTTTAAAACCGGTTGGTTTCTTTGGGTTATCCCTAAGCACATCAGGAGAAAGATTCTCAAAAATTACTTCTGCAAAACGCCGAAAAAACTCAGTCAAAAAGTGACTGGTGGTAGCGCTTGCAGATCTGAGCTGACTAGCGTGGAAAGAAAAGAACTGATGTCCTTGAGGGGAAGCTCTTGACACCTGCAGTTTTTGCTGAGAGTAACAAGTTTCTGTCACATGATCATGCTGCTTTGATCTGTATTTATAGAAACTGTAATATGCTAGGCTGATTGTATGTGATTTTTTTCTCCTAGCTCCTACGAACCATTTTCTAACAAGAGCCTTGGTCAGTTGTCCTTTATTTTTTAGTTTGTTGCCTGCTATTTTGCATTAAATACTAGTTGGACTTTATACTTTGACGTGTTGGGTTTTATTTTTAACAGTGACAAAATGGGTTGAGAACCATTTAGGAATGTATGTATGTTTTGGTATTTCTAAAGTATGAAACTGGTGGGTTAACAGCTGTGTGGATGAGCAAGCCCCTGTGGGGATATATTGTGGGGGCAAGTACAGAGAGAGGAAGTAGAGCTAGTGGAAGGGGTAAGAGACCTGTAGGTATTAAGCGCTCTACAAGTCAAAATTAACAATAACAATAACAAGAAGTCAACCTATCTGAGGTAGTGTTCCTTGAAGAGGTAAGTTTTCAGTTTCTTCTTGAATTGTAAGAGGGTTGGTGGGGTTCTGATGTAGGAGGGGATATTGTTCAAGATCCTTGGGCGTAGGCGGAGAAGGCTCATTTTCTTGTCTCTCCAGGGAAACGGCATTTACAAAGCAGGTGGAACCGCGCATTCCGTTACCCTGCAAGCATTACCACGCTTGCCTTTACCACGCATATGCAGGGTAAAGGCAGTCAGCGCTCTAGATTCAGAGCGTATGGGCGGGGAGAATGGAAGTAGGAACAGGAAGGATCAAGATAGGAAGGATCGGGACATTACTTGGTAAGGTGGGCTGTTTGCTGGGTTTTAGGGCTCAGGTCCGGGAGCTGGGGTCAGGGTAGATTTTAGGGCTGGGGGCCAGGTTTTAGGGCTCAGGGCAGGAAAGTCGGGGCAGTTTTTAGGGCTGGCGGCCAGTCTTAGGGCTCAGGGTGGAGGAGCTGGGGTCGGGGTAGTTTTTAGGGCTGGGAGCCGTGTTTTAGGGCTCAGGGCGGGAAGTCGGGTTGTTTTTAGGGCTGGGGCAGGGTTGTTTGCAGGGCTGGGGGTTGTGCTTTAGGGCTCAGGGTGGGGGCTGGTGTGTAATCTTTATCATGCATATGCCTTTACCAATCATGCAACTACAATGAAATTCGTTGTAAAGGCATGCGTGGTATAGGCATGTATGTTAAAGAGGCTGTCGTAGTGCACACCGCGTTAAGGCATGCGAAATAGTCACATGAGTGGTTCCGTCATACAACCGTTTCACCTTCCTGCAGTGTTTAATTTCTAATCTGACAATGTGAGAGCACCTTCTCTGGAGTTGTTTCTAGATATTGTTAGTTTGTTAGCTACATAAACAGGGGTCTTGGTGTAGGACGGCACCTGTAAGTATGCAGCTGATCTTGAAGATGATCTGAGGCTTACAGGAGGAGCCAATGATGCTACTTTAGTGCATGGAGGATCTGATCAGATTCTTAGGCTCCTTGATGAGCCACGCTGTTGAGTGAAAGATGTCTTTCAAGGGAGAGAGGGTGGTCTCTGGGATGATGTTGATCAGGGTACTGCCCCCATCTAAGTGGGAGAGGTCTAGGGCTTGAACTATAATTATGAAGTCCTCTGGGAGAAAAGGTGCCACTTTTTTCCCTGGCAAGAGAGTTGCAATCTGCATGGTTGTTCTTCTTGGCAATTTGTCCTTTGAGTGAGAGGTTGAAGCTGAGGGAATTTCGATGGGTTTGGCCTGTTATGTCAATTGGGGTGTGAAGTTTTTTATGTTTAAGGTGGAGAGCCATTACTGAATTAAAGAATGTTTGGTGTTGTTGCCAAACAGGAGTTGGTCAGTCTTCACGGGGAATTCGCATCAAGCAGTGTCTTGATATCCAAGTTTGGATGCATTCGAGGCAGGCTTTGAGTCTCTGTGTCATTGGTTGAGGAGATATTGAGACCGCATTGGGTGTCATCAACAATACTGGTGGATCTTAATGTTGCTGTCTGCAAAGATGGTTCAATATAAAGGTTGAAAATGATGAATGACATGATGGAGCCCTGGGTGACTCCAAAGGTGAAGGGGGATAGTCTGGGATTTGGTAGTTCCTTTCTGAACTAGTTGATGTCGGTTGATGTGATAGGAAGTGTGCAATTGTATGATTTTGCCATGTAAGTTTCTAGGGTGTGGACTAATGCAGGGTGGTTGATGGTATTGATTAGCCTCCAGTACCAATTTCAGTTGAAATGAAGAGGCTTCCTCTTTATAAAAAAGTTTCACCATCATTACATTATATTCATGAAATGTGACTGGAGGAGAAGCAGTCTGAAAAATTTTTTTGTTATAATTATCATGCTTTTTATTTTTAGATATGTCCCTTCTTGAATTACATATGCTGGTAATTGAAATATAAATGAACATTTATTTATATAAATATTATTGCAACATGATATTCAAATCTGCTTGAATATATTCAGGTTATTTCGTATGAATAAAAGTCTCTGCTCTAGTGATTGCTTTTAATAAGGTACAAGGTTTCATGGAAGCTGAGAAGTTCACTTCTCATTTATTGTTTTTAAAAAACAGCATGATTCCATAGTTTGTAAGTGAAAGGACGCCAAGGCCTTTTCTGCAAGGTTCAACAATTATCATGTATGTTATATAAATTTTGAGGAAGCAGATTATTACCTGGGGTGGGTGGTAGTCCATCAAAAGTAATAATCCTACTACGCTTGATAGGTGCACTAAATGTTTCAGTAATTTAAACCTGAGCCCAACCCCGGGTAGTTACGGCACGGAGCAGACATGCTTAACGTAAGAAAATGTGCACAGCATTTCTAAGTACAAAAAAAGTTAAAAAGTCAAAAACACCACCCAATAAAAATCCCACTTCAATTTATAAAACTAGAGAATATTTTAAGGAACAAAATGACAGCAAAAGAATAAAAGTCCAATAAGAGGGAACCAGTGATGTGAATTGTCAAAGTTTTAAATAAAAATAGCATCCAAAAGGTTTAGGCCCGACAAAAGGTTTATTTTTACAGGTCGAATTAGCAGTTTAATACTGCACAACCAGTCTGCAGGCCTGGAGACATGGTTTGCATTGTTGCTTTAGTGGTTATATAATATATGCTGTAGTCCACTAGTGACATTTAACTTACATGCCCAAATACACTTTTGTACCATATACCAGGAACATATATGCAAGTTAAATATGCCAATATGGATTATCCAATTTCGACTAGTTTGAGGGTGTCAGTGGATATGCACTGGAGCCTGGTTAGCAGTGCCCATAACACAGAGTAAAAAAAAAAAAGCATCAGAAATAAAAAAAAATGGGGATGACCACAGAAAAAGAGGCATTGTCTTACCAAAACTAAGAACAGGGGGTGAAAAGATGGAAAGGAAATTCATACATGATATGTTTTCTAGATTAAAATTCCAGAACACGGTATGGAAATAGATTTATAGACCTCCTGGCAATATGGACTATGTCAATGTGACAGCCCAAAACAGAAAGCCAGTTAGACTGCAACCATCCTGAAACCCACTGAGCAATATCTGACTGAGATGCGTTTCAGGTAGCAATCAATCCTTTGAGGTATCAAAAGGATAGTAAGCGGAACTCAAAACCTTTCACCATGGAAAGACACTTAAGAACAATAGGAATATATGGGTCATTTTAAATATTTATTTTTATAATATCAAAACCCTATCCTAGTGCAAAAAAAATGAGTAATAACTATTACAAATATAAACAATATAGTAGTGACAATTCACTAGAAGTGTGAAACGTAAATAGTATTGTAACAGATTGGTAAAATCAAAGTTTTTTATATCAAGATTTACAGGCACATCCTCACCTCTTTAGTTCTCTAAACTGATCGTAGCACTAAAAAAAAGGGGTTAATTCGAGTTTCAAATATGGTTTACACCTGCATACGTTCTCTGAACAAAAAACAGTGTTCAGTATAACAGCAGTGTCTGCTATTCTTGTATGCGTGAGGAGGCTAAATGTGCCTTCCATTAATCTTCAGAAAAAGGAAGGGGATACAGTTTGGAATGGCCTCGGTCCCCAGATCTCTGATACGAAGTTAGTCTCCACTCACTCTCTATTCTTAGGGGTCGATTCCGATCTCGGTCGGTAGGGCTCCGAATCGGATTCGGCTTAATCGGATCCAAGTCGGAGGCTTTGTTTCCGACCGATTCGTACAGTCGCCCGAGTGAGCAAGTACGATGCGAGTGAACGCGAAATCGCCGACCGACTCGTTTCCGGGTCTGAACCGCTCCGTCCGACTCGTTCGCACTCGATTCGTGGCGCGCAATGGAGACGTTTTACGACCGAGCCAGTACGATGCACGATCCGGACAGCCGGATCGAGTCGGAGCCTCCGACACGAAAAAGCTCCCGGACGCAGACTTCTGGACCCCCCTTTACCCGTAGCCGTACGAGTCGGACACAGGGGGGACTCATGGGTCTCCCCTATACATGCGTGTACGGTGCGGATGGCACCAACGCGAACACACTACAGGGGGCCCCCTTGTGCGCAACGTACCCATTGAGTCAATGGGAGCCCATGTACATGTCGTACGACCGGCTCCCATTGACTTCAATGGGAGTCCGACCGAACCGAGTCCAGCAGCATACAGCCGCATTGTACTCGTTCGGTCGGACTGCAGGGGTCCGGCTCGGTCGGAAAACAATCCGGATCGGTCGGAGAGCTTTCCGACCCAGATCGGAATCGGCCCCTTAGTCTTTATCCTTTATCTATTCATTGCTGAATCTTTGAAAACAAACAATTAACAGAAAAAAGCCCTGCCAACGCCTCACTCACTTGCATTCTTGGAAAGCAGGCTCAATGTTTAATATTAATAAACATAAACAAGAAGTAAAATTGTTAGCTTCCAGGAAGCCTTGTTCATAATTGCAAAACATACTGGAATAGAGAAATCAGCTCAGATAGAATTACATGAACCTATTCAAGCAGGTTTGATTATGAAGTTGCAATGAATAGGGGCATTCATAAATGTGCATTTTTTATTCAGCATTTATATTCAAACAACTTACACACAGACTACACACAAATATACATGTTACTTGCTGGCGGTCGTCAGTAGGTAGTTATAGTTAGGACCATGTTTCCATAGAAAAAGCATTTTTTGACTTGCCTATATCTTTGGTGTCATTTGACGAATCTTCACAGAATTATCTAAAAAAAGAAAGTCATAGTGAGTCCTGTTGTGCATGGAAAGTTTCGGGGTGATCCATCAAGCGGGGGCCGAGATAAAGGGGGCCTTTGGTCCGCAGATTGTGCTTTTTGTTATTTGGTGTAAATCCGTTCAGTTGTTGACAAATTTAAGGAAATCCAAATTTGTTTATCTGCGATCGCAGATAATTCATGGCGAATGTGAGAGCCAACAGAAATGCTGTGATTGGCTGGCAGCAAGCTGAGGAGAGAATTGCAGCCACCATTTTAGTTTATTGGGCAGTCCCTGAAGCTGAAAAGAAATGTCAAAACTTGACATGGGGGGTCAGGTTGGATGTGTCCTGACCCCACCGGAGGAATATAAGGATCTTTCAAGGACTCTACATGTGTACAATATGTTGCTAAACAGGGTTTTTTTTCATGTGCGATATTCGCGGATTCGTCACGACCGTCAGCACGGCCCACATGTAACGCTGCGGCAAATTCGTGAATATCGGTGAAAAATTACAAAAACAAATTCATTCAGAGACCCACTCAGACAATGCTGCATCTATTTAAATACCAACTCATGCATCGATTCTCACAGACCCACTGATACACTTATGCACCCACTCACAGACCCACTCAGGAATTCATCCACTCACTCACCGACCCATTCAGGAATTCATCCACCCACTCACCAACCCACTCAGACTCATGCACCCACTCACAGACATCTCAGAGACTTTTGCACCCACACACAGACCCAATCAGAGACCCAGGCACCCACTCACAGACCCAGAGACTCACGCACTCACTCACACACCCACAGAGAGACTCATACACTCACTCAGAGGTCCACTCAGATATTTACGCAACCAATCCCAGACCCGCTCAGAGGCTCATGCACCCAATAACAGACCCACTCAGACACTCACACACCGATTCACAGACCCACTCACTTACCCACCGATTCACAGACCCACTCAGACTTACCCACCCACAGACCTCACTCAGATACTCACACACCCACTCGCACCCTCTCAGACAGTCATGCACCCACTCACTAAATCACTCACACATGCACACACCGACCAACTCACAGACCCACTCAGGAATTCATCCACCCACTCACAGACCCACTCAGAGACTTATGAACCCACTCACAGACCCACTCAGACACTCATGCACTCACTCACAGACTCAATCAATCAGGGATCAATCAGGGATTTGTGAAGCGCGCTACTCACCTGTGAGGTTCGGGACCAAGACAATACATCATAATTCTCTTTTTCCTCTCAGGAGTATACGATCCACTGCAGTCCTCAAGATTGGCAATGTAATTTAAAAAGTACTCTTTCCATTCATTCCATTGAATGATGGGCTCTCCAGGAGATGCCAAGAATTATTTTGGAGTGCTGAGGTGCAAAACAGAATCACCACGTGGGGGTGCTTCGCTTCGAGGATTGGCTTCTGTGGTCATCGTTGCAGTAAAATAGAAAGAATTGTAAAAGAAATGTACTTACTATTTCTTTATTTTCTTGAAAGGAATGATCCGGTGTGTAAATTATGTGAAAATCCAAACAGGAAATCCACCGGTGAGCTTCGAGGATCTGAAACGCTGTGTTTCCTTGGTAACTGAATTCAAGATGGCGCCGCGTAAGGTTATGACCTTCGTGATGACATCAATGCGCACGTTTGACTAGCGTGCGTCAAAGAGAAGAGCGCGTCATGAAGAAGAGCTCACGGACAATGCCGCTCGAGCCTCCAGAACGCTCGTCTTTGAACCAATACAACTCGCGGCCAAGACAGTTAACCGTTGCAGCAACAGGCAAGCAAATACTTTAAATATTTTCTTCTTCGTATTTTTGCTTACCGGAAAACGTTGTTTGTTGCTGTTTGAATGTTCAAACTTTCTTCAAACACTGGGTGCTTCGTAGTAGAGTAATAATTATTACATGTCCTCCGATTGTCCAAGTTGTAGAAATAAACGTGGATTCATTCGAGGTTACCTCCCGCTCGTCGCCATATTCTGTAGTGAACACTCAGGAATGCTCTTGAGGTAAAATAGTGGTTTATTGGTAACCTCGTCCAGCAGTCAAGGAAAGCTGTGAACACATCCTCCACTACACCTCATCTGATCCTAACATTCTCTACATCTACTGGAGTACAGAATACAAGAACATTCTATAATGACATTCTACACGTTACTATGCGCTAACCTACATTACTACAGGTCTCAAGGCACTGAGGGGGGATATCGTACAGCTTCATCTGAAAAGCCAGTTCATGAGGCTCTTCCTGAATGCTTGCAGTGTGGGTGTTCGTCTGATGCTGAGGGGGAGTTCGTTCCAGGTCTTGGCCGCGATGTAGGAGAAGGCTCTTCCTCCCGTTTTGGCTCTCCAGATGCGAGGGATTTCGGCCAGAGCGAGGTCTGCTGAGCGGAGGTTTCTCTTGGGGGCGTGGAAGGAGATTCTTTTGTTGAGGTATTGGGGTCCAGTGTTGTGGAGGGATTTGAAGGCATGTGTGAGCAGCTTGAAAGTCACTCTTTTCAACGGGGAGCCAGTGGAGGTCTCGTAGGTTCTGGGTGATGGGGTCTTGCTGTGGGATGCTGAGGACGAGTCTGGCTGCGGCGTTCTGGATGGTCTAGAGTTTGTGGAGTAGAGATTTGTTGATTCCGGTGTAGAGGGCTGGTTATGAGTGTGTGGTTGATGGTCTTTCTGGATTCGGGGGGATCCACTTGAAGGTCTTGCAGAGTATGAGGAGGGTGTTGAAGCACGTAGACGATACGGCGTTGACCTGTTGGTTCATAGGGAGAGAGGAGTTGAGTATGATGCCAAGGTTGCGGGCATGGTCTGTGGGTGTGGGAGGGTTGCCGAGGGCAGGGGGCCACCAGGTGTCGTCCCACGCGGAGGGTGTGGCTCCGAGGACGAGGACTTCTGTCTTCTCCGAGTTGAGCTTCAGGCAGCTGCTGCTCATCCAGGATGCGACATCCTTCATTCCTTCCTGGAAGCTGCGTCTGGTGATGTAGGGTTCTTGGGTGAGGGAGAGGATGAGCTGGTTGTCAGCATAGGATACTATGCTGAGTCCGTGTTTTCCGACTATGGTTGTGAGAGGGGCCATGTAGATGTTGAAGAGTGTGGGGCTGAGTGAGGATCCTTGGGGTACTCCGCATCTGATCTCTGTGGGTTTGGAGAGGAAGGGCGGGAGACTGATTCTTTGAGTTCGGCCGGTGAGGAAGGAGCGGATCCAGTCAAGGCCAGTTCCCTGTATGCCGGCATCGTGGAGTCTGGCGGCTCCCATGCGGTGGGAGACAGTGTCGAAAGCTGTCAAGAGGTCCAGTAGAATGAGTGCTGCCACGTGGCCTTGGTCGAGGAGAGTGCGGATGTCGTCAGTGGCGGCTAGGAGGGCGGTCTCGGTGCTGTGGTTGCTGCGGACTCTGGATTGAGAGGTGTCGAGGATTGAGTTGGATTCTTTGAAGTTCATAAGCTGGTTGTTGACGATCTTCTCAGTGACTTTAGCAGTGAAGGGGAGGAGGGAGATGGGTCTTTAGTTCTTGAGGTCCGTCGGGTCTGCGGAGGGCTGCTTGAGGAGGGGTTTGACTTCTGCGCATTTCCAGTCGTCGGGGAAGGTGCCTGTTTCGAGGGAGCAGTTGATTGTACGTCGTAGTTCAAGTGCTATGGCAGAGGCGGCTCTGTGGAAGATGTGCAGCGGGCAGGGGTCAGTGGGGGCTCCTGAGTGAATGCTCCTCATGGTCTTTGCTGTGTCTTCTGTGGTGAAAGGGGTCTAGGTGGTGATGGTCAGCTGGGTGGCGTTGCTGGTACTGTGTCGGTGTCTTGGTTCTGTTCGTCGAAGGTGTCGTAAAGAGCCCTGATCTTGTGATGGAAGAAGGAGCCGAGTTTTTTGCAGAGGTCCTGAGAGGGAGGGACGTCCGAGGTTTCACTGGGGGGTTTGGTGAATTCTTGTATGATGCTGAAGAGTTCCTTAGAGTTGGAGGAGTTGGAGAGGATTCTGTCCCGGATGAAGTTCCTCTTTGTGGACCTGATGAGTTGGTGGTGTTCTATCATGACGGTCTTGTAGGCGGTGCGTGCCTCCAAGGTTTTGCTGTTCCTCCAATTTTTCTCAAGTTGTCGGCACGTGCACTTGGATTCTCGGAGGTCTTTGGTGAACCAGGTGGCTTTCGTGATGCGTTATCTGTTGGAGTTCTGGAGGGGGACGAGCATGTTTGTGCAGTCGCTGAGCCATCTGTGGAGTTCGTTGGCTGCAGAGTTGGCGTCGGTCATGGTGGGTGGAGGAGCGCGGCTGAGGGCGGAGTTGAGGTGCTCTTCGGTGATCTTGCTCCAGTTTCTGTGTGGGGGCGTGGTGTAGGTTTGTGTGCAGTGGGTTTTGAGAAAGAGAAGTGGACGCAGAGGTGGTCCGTCCAGAGGGGTTGCGTGGTGTGGATGAAGCGAATGTTGTTCCCTCTTGCAAAAATGGGGTCGAGGGTGTGTCCTGCCTTGTGGGTGGGGGTGGTGACAAGCTGCTTTGAGTCTGATGTTGGCGAGGTTGTCCAGGAGGGCGGTGGAGTTGGGGTCACTGAGGTTGTCGAGGTGGATATTCAGGTCTCGGAGCAGTGCGTAGTCCGTGGAAGTGAGGACGTGGGGCGCAATGAGGTCTGCGATGGTAGTGGCGAACGGGGCACCGTTGATCTGGAAATAGAGGTGTTCCATGGGGGGGCGAGGATTCGTTCGCGCTGGCGGTTGTGAGTCGGAGGGAGGTTTTATGTACGATGGTGAGTCCACCTCCAGGGTGATTGGGGCGATATTTCCTCTGGATCTTCTATCCGTCGGGGATGGCGGTTACGATATTGGGTGCGGAGCTGGCGTTGGTCAAAGTCTCTGTGAGGAAGGCGACGAGGGGCGAGAGGGTATTGAGGAGGTCACAGATTTCTAGTGCGTGTCTGTGCAGGGAGCGTATGTTGTGGAGGATGCAGCTCAGGAGTTTGGGCTCGCTGTCGTCTGGTGGGTTGGTGGTAGCTGTAGGGGTCTGGAGGTGGGTGAAGGTGCGACTGCAGTGTCGGCAGAAGAACTGGCCATGGGTGGTGTTAGGTGTCGACAGCTGGCAGATGATGTTTCTTCCGGGTTGAGTGTGTGGAGGGTTGCTGAGTCATAGCGTTGGGGGGGCGGAGGACCAGGGTACCTGGCGCTGGTCGCGGTTAGGTCCTGGATGGGCGCAGACGGGCTTGCCTTTGGCACACCTTCGGCACACCAGTGACGCATGTCTGAGTGCGTGTGAGTGTCTTAGTGGGTCTGCAAGTGGCTGCATGAGTGTCTGAGTGTGTGAGGATGTATGAGTGTTTCAGTAGGTCTGTGAGTGGGTGTGAGAGTGTCCGAGTGGGTCTGTGAATGGGGCATGAGTCTCTTAGTGCGTTTGTCAGTGGATGCATGAGTGTCTGGGTCTGTGAGTGGGTGCATGGGTCTGTGAGTGGGTGCAGGAGTGAGTATATCTGTGAGTGAGTACATCAGTATCTGAGTGGGTCTGTGAATAGCTATGTGACTGAGTGGGTCTGTGAGTGGGTGGACAAGTCTCAGAGTGGGCCTGTGAATGGGTGCGTGAGTGGGTGTGTAAGTATTTGAGTGGACCTCTGAGTGGCTGCATAAGTATCTATGTGGGTCTGTAAGGGGGTGTGTGAGTGTCTGAGTAGGTCTGTGAGTGGGTGCATGAGTCTCCAAGTAGGTCTATGATTTGTTGCAAGAATCTTTGAGTGGGTCTGTGAGTACCTACGTGAGTGTCTAAGTGCGTCTGGGAGTGGGTGGACAAGTCTGAGTGGGTCTGTGAATGATTGCATCAGTGTCAGAGTGGGTCTGTGAGTGGGTGCATCAGTCTTGAGTAAGTGCATGAGTGTCTGAGTGAGTCTGTGAGAGCGTGTGAGAGTCTGAGTGGGTCTGTGATTGGGTGCGTGTGTGTCTGAGTGGGTCTGTGATTGGGTGTGTGTGTGTGTCTGAGTCGGGCTGTGAGTGGGTGCGTGACTGTCTGAGAAGGTGTGTGAGTGGGTGCATGAGTATCTGAGTGGGTCTGTGAGTAGCTGCATGACTGCCTGAGTGGGTCTGTAGGTGGGTGGGTAAGTCTCTGAATGGGTCTGTGAATCAGTGCATTAGTGTCCGAGTGAGTCTGAGTGGGTGCATGAGTCTCTGAGTGGGTCTGGGAGGGAAGTATCTGAGTAGATCTCTGAGTGAGTGTATGAGTCTCTCACTGGGTCTGAGTGGGTGCATGAGTGTCTTGAGTGGGTGCATGAGTGTCTTGAGTGGGTGCATGGGTCTCTGAGTGGGTCTGTGAGTGGGTGTGTGAGTCTCTGAGTAGGTCTGTGAGTGACTGCTTGAATCTGAGTGGGTCTGTGAGTATCTGCATGAGTGTCTGAGTGGGTCTATGAGGGGGTGGACACGTCTCTGAGTGGTTCTGTAAATGTCAGTGTCGGAGTGGGTGTGTGGGTCTCTGAGTGAGTAAGACCTCTGACGACCTGGTCAGGGAAACTACTCTCCCCTTGCTCAGCTCCGTCATTGCACCCCTGCCCCCAGCACCTCACTGATTCAGGTAGGTGTTTGAGGCCCTCCTCCACCCGCATGCTCCTGCCTGCGCCTCATCCCTCGTGGTCCAGTGGGAGAGCAGGGGAGGAGGGGATAGCCCAATGCAGCGGGCCCCTGACTGTTTGGTCGGCCCTTTGGGGCCAACCAAGCCAGTCATGCACACTCTCCCTTTTCTCTATGTAGGCTGCATGCAGCCTACATGGAGAAAATGGCCTCCCCATAGACGTCTGTGTGGTCGGCGGCCCAACCAATCACAACGCTGCCATTGCAGCATTGTGATTGGCTTAGGGAAGGGAAGGGAGGCTGCCTTCTTCCTGTTCCTGCGGAGGCAGAAAAGCAGGAGCAGACCCAGCAGTGAAGATGCCGGACCCGTTAAGGTACGTTTTTTTATTTTATTTTTTTATTATTTAACCCCCCTGCGGAACCCCCCTATCCTCGCGACCTCTCGCCCGTTCCCTGTGACCCCGCACCTGCCCCCCCACCCATAAGCAATGCCGGCCGTGACTATCCCCCGCTTGACAGATCACCCAGAAACTTTCCATGCAGAACTAGGTAAAGGGCACTTTTTTTGGAAAATTGTTTGAAGATTCAACAAATGGTGCCAAATTTATTAACAAACCAAAAAATACTTTTCCTATGGAAACTAGTTCCTAACTATAACTACCTACTGGTGACAGCGATTATATAACATAATGGTGAATGAAAGCAGTCAGTCTTTTATATTTCACTTAACTATTGTGTCAGGGCTCAAAATCCACCCCAAAAAATCAATAAGGTAGAAATTGACCTCTTTTAAATTTATTTCATTTGATAGATGCACTATTTCCTTCATCAGGGGATTTGAAATAAACAAACCATTCTCATAATTTTGGTGCAGTTTTTGTTAGTTTTCTCGAGATGTCGGTGCTGGTGTAATTGCCAAGTTAAGACCATAGGTGAAAACCGCGTCATTGGTAATGAGGAGAACAAAGCTTTGATAGCCTGCAGGACAGCACTAATCTTATCCAACAATGTAGATCCCAGTTGGTTTTGAAGATGAAGCTTGCTCATTCTGCATATTTGATAATTCTCCTCCAAAGTAGAATGCCATGGTTTCACAGCATTGTTGTTCCATTGATTAGAGTCACCACCATTCACTTAGCCATTCATGCTGGCTTTATTTCTTTACTAAGAAAACAATGAGACTTGCACAACTAGTAGTGTAGTTGAAAAACCACCAAACAGATTTGAGAACAGCAAATTGAAGAAGGAAGGAATGAATCCCAAAAAGTCTCAAAGCCAGTCATTAGACCAGATCCAATGGTTTTTAAAGCATGAACTAGGCGGGTTGTGTTTGGGGCATGAAAGATAATGTGCAATAAATCAGCAAAATGTGTTGGAAATTGCACCTGCAGAAGTTGTTGTATTTCGTGTTCAGATCAGACTGTAAGGCAAAAATTTCTACCACAGAGGTTAAAGACACCTCTTTCTGTGTTAGGATTACAACAAACTTATTTAATTTATCAAAGCTTGTAATTATCTGGTCTATTTTTAGCCAGGAAACACTTTCATACAACTTCTTTGGAAGAATATAAAATGTAATATTACAACATGTTAATGTTTTTTGTACAGTCAGCACGAAAGTGTAGCCGAAAGTTAACCCACAGGATTTTCATTTGTTCTGACTAGATAAGAACCATTCCCAAGGCATGTACGATAAGAAGGAATAAATGGAACAGTTGCTGCCAGTAATTTACAAGCAAGGCCGAGCTTCAAAGGGTTACAAGCCCCATGCAGAGTGTCAGAGTCGCATTGGAGTGAATATCCTAGTGGTTCAGTATATGCAGATGTACTTATGAATGCGGGATTGTTTTTCATCCAACAGTGGAAATCAAAAGGGAATTTCCAGATATGGTAAAGAAAGGCATTGTATATTTTATCATATCAACCCAAGGATGTGTGCTTTTGATAATCACAGAAATTAAAGTTAGTGGTTGACAAAGAGATTACTCATGTAAGAGGCACATAAGATGCAGGTCTTTTGCCATAGAAAATGAGTCCCTCTCTATCTCTTTTATTGATTTGAGAATGCACAATACATATTTTTTAACAACTATCTGCCTCTAGGTCATATTATAAGAATTAAAACAGAATGTTTGTTTATGAGCTGCTAGGGCACTTTATTTGTTTTAAACATTTGTAAAGCCCAATTCAATTGTGCTATCGCTCACATTTGAGCTTGCCCTTGCTGCAGGAGATTCAAATCTTCTTTCAAAAGATTCAGGATGGGAGAAATAATGGTTGAAATGGTCTACCCCAATTTTGCGAGTTTTTGAAAGACATTGGCAATCAGATATGAATTGTTTCTTTTTCAGGAGATGTGAAACCCAGGAGGAAATTACTCAAATCCATATCTGCACTAAGATTTGACACAGGAATTAAAATGTCGCTAGGGAGATTTTTAAACATAAGGGATTTGAACCATTTCTGTCAGACCCATGATCTGCTAAGAAATGTTATTCGAAACAACACCGTCTAGTAAAGGGTATGCAGTGATGTTCACAGCATGATTATCCTGTCATACTCTGTGAAAGGAAGAATGCGGTTGCAATTCCTGAATCATGGGAAATGGCACTCTTTTAACAGGAATATAGTTTCCATGTTCCAAAAGTAAAATTATAATCAACAATAGAATCCATATCAGAATGGATATGATTTCAGTAGCAATCCAGATGTAAGACCAATGTGGAAAAAGGCATCTGTCACAGACCAACAGCGAGCAAGAAGCCATCTTTAGAGCTTATTAACTGGAAGGGGGATGAATATTTTTCTTCTTTCAAAATCTGTATCAGAATCATTTTCATATAGTACAAATTCTGGCAGTGATATTGTTTCAACTGATGTGGACTCAGTTGGGGGTTCATAATAAAACATTGTGGCAGTGGTTACAATTGTCTATATAGTGCAGCACCAGGTTCACCTGTTGAAACTGGTACTTGGTGTAAAACAGGAGACCTAGCTGGGTCATCAGTTCCCAGAATGGGGCTGATTTTAGTAAGGGTACCTTTTCTTGGGATAGCCCCTCTAGAGTAGGGAATGGATGGGTTATTCTACTTAGAGGCACCTTGGTTTCAATGAGGGTTTGCTCTCTGAACCCAGCAAAGTTATGTAGCCAGGTCAATCCTGTATCAAATACCTTAACAGTCAAGGCTTGTAGTGCTCTCAATGACCCCGTTTGGTTTTGGAGTATAGCAGTTGTGCTATTACAGCAGACATTGCATCAATGAATGCCTTAGTGGAAAAAGCACTGGCAGTCTTTTGTGACCAAAACTCAGTGGAATCGACAGCACAAATTGAACACATCTAATATCTATTTATATTAACACTCAGGAGTGGTCCAATATGGTCATTAAATATGTACTTATCAGAGATAGTAAGGGAAGTCTGTGTTGGTCTTACAACAGCTGTGATACAATATGCCCCCCTATTCCCCAGAGACACAGAAGTCAGATTTCTTACACCCTGGTACTAGAACTTAGTCAATACACCAATAGAAATCGAATTGGACTGCAACTCATACACAAACCACCAGTAATACTGCAAAGGAAGTGTTTTCTGGTAACAATTAGTCCCACAAGAGGAGTTCAGGGTTATAATGACATTCTAAACCCGCTTTCATAAATTAATAATAGCACCAAAAAACGGAACATGTAATTAAAAATGTGTATTTTAAAGTCTTAACCTAGCACATCAACTATGAATGGTAACCACACAGAATGCGAAAAGGAATGCAAATAAGCATGTCCTGGTCAGCGAAAACAGCAACGTTTCTATAATGTTATTGAGTTATTAGCATCCTAACACCCTTGCACTATTTCTAAGCGCTACGCAAACTTTAGCTTAAGCAGTACATAGAGAGCCTGCATTTGAGTTTCTCAAGATAGATCTCACAACATGCCTGTGCTTTCTTTATGAAATAGCATGTCAGCTATTCCTGATTACAACTTGTTTGGGGCTTTAAAATCAACAGCAACAAGGTCTAGTGTGAAGTCCATCTCTGACTATAGTTTGATAACTGGGCTTTTATAGTATCTGATCGCTGGTTTTATCTTCTATTATGAAAACAAACAAAGAACTTACAGACCCCAAAGCTTCAATAAGGCTAAACAATCATGGCGACAAAGGCATCATCTCGATTCAGATGTTGATTATATGCATCTACAAACAAAAACAATAAAACATGTAAGCTTAGACAGTAAGTGGACATGATGTTATGTCTGCTTAGACAGTAAGTGGACATTAATGCATGCCAGTTTAGAAAGTAAGAGGACATGATAACATTTCTACTCATGTCTTGAAAACTTCACACTTTCTTTGAAAGCAATATAAAAGTCTGAGGATATGCGCAAAATGAAAACAGAACAGCCTGATGGGTCTAAACCATGGAAAAAGGAGAATAGTTGAGTGTTTTATTTGTTGACAGATACTGCTTTGCTGCACATATGTTTAGTATACTTTGGTAAATATGGCCACCAGCATTGCTGCTGTGACATTAACACAGTAGCACTGATGCCAGCATGAACCAAAGCCATTCTCTCATGCGCTGCCCTAATTAGATCCAACCTAGCTCGCTCATTAGGAATATGCCTATCTTCTACTCCAGTTATGAAAACCATTGGAACATTATCTTCAGTGAGGGTGTAAGAATATTTAGAAGGGAAATCAAGGGAGGCTTTTCCCCTTTCAGTGTTGCCTGTATTGCTACTAAAATGTCTACATGGATTTTAGTCTGAGATCGACTTACAGCAGCTACCTTGAAGATTTGAACTGTTGTCTTCCCAGCTAAATTTGCTGCACAATTTCCTTTAGCATGAATTTCTTTGCTTTTGTGGGCCACGGTATACCGCACAAGGACCAAAGGAAGCTTGTCCTGTTAAACAGCTACCTTTCCCCTCTCAATAAGGACCACCAAATCTTGTGGTGCATGTATGTGGGAGATATATTTTGATTAATAAAAGTGTTCGCTTAGCTTTATGAACATTTGCATTAAAACAATTTCACTGCACTCATGAGAATTATATTTCCTGGGCATGGCCAAACTGCGCCCAAAATAGGCCCAACTACATCTTCTATTTCTGTGCATCCATTTTTTCATTTATCCTCTAAAAAATGTGCTCTAAGGAAATGCTGTGTTGACATGCTGTTCTCTAGAACTCCGGAGAAAGTAGGGATTATGGGCCTGATTTAGAGTGACGTATATCCTGCCTGCCAAATTGCAAGTCCATTATATCTTAAGCCACTTGTAATACGGTGTATAGGATATGTGTCATGTTTGTGACTGAGTAACCCATCCGTCAAACTCCAAATCAGGTCCTAAATATTATTTATTTTAGTTCAATATTTTTGTATATTGCTGTACTGGGATTGGTTGAGCTATGAAACATTTAATTCATTTTATGCTATTTAGTTTCCATTGTGCATTTTGTTATTCTTAGAGAGCAGACCCATGTCAGTCTGTCTCATGTTTAGGACTTCGAATATTTTGTCAGACTTTATACTGCATTTGACTGGGCCTTATGCTAATTCCCTATATTGATTGACTAAATATATTTTGGGGTTCTGTAATGAATTTTAATCTTTAATACATTTCCATGGTTTCTAACTTTTACTCATTTCATGAAGGCTTATTTAATTGATTAAGCAGCATATTTTATTGTCAAACCTGACTTTCTTAGGGGCACATTACTTCATGCATCTTTTAGGGTTAACACCGCCTCCGATCCTTCGTAGGGCTTTATCTTATATTTTATCACATTATCAAAGATGGTGCTTGTGAAATATTTTGTATATATTGTGAAAAATACTGTGTGCGAAGTGTAGGGTCATTCAAATTTTTACAGCAGTGGCATTTAAAGCAGTGGCCCACTGCACCCAACAAGGGTGTAGAGCATACACATTAGGAATATTAGCTTTTCATCCTGCTTCTAGTATAGGCATAGGAAAAACTATAGTGATTAGTTCTCTTGTACCAAGGGACATTCCTTCAGTATTGCGGAGTGTACTGCAGTGAGACTTTCCTCAACTGGAGTAAATTGTTACTCAGCTGAGGAATACAGATGCGACCTGTTTGCTATGGGAATTGTATGTCCCTCTTTGTACACTTTATAGGTGTAACCTTAAGCACTAGGAACAACCCTAATTAATTTTGAGGTTTTAAAGTAGCATATTTCTGTAGGAAGTTAGGTACTATTTCTTTACCCTAAGTGAATAACGTATGCCCTACAAAAATCAAATTAGGATATGCAATTTTAGTTTTGTTAAAATTGGTTTTATCTGTGACAGGTTAAAAGTGTCACTATCCTGTCCACCATAAGTAGGTGTTCAGTCAAGTCATCATTATATATCATAGCTCCTCGGGATCCTCTTGTAGGATTTTCATAATTGTGGCTGCAAGGTGCCCGAGGCTATTCCTATTCCCCTGTAGAGATCGTGTATAAGCATATTGAAAAAGGCCAAATAAAAAAGCAGTTAGATACGGGGATTCACGTGCTATATTTTGACTAAAGTAGCCATTAGCTATGTCAAAGGTAGTTTTATATTTTTCCCTGGGCTAATTTTTCAGTAACCACAAATGTGAGCATTTTGTGTAGCATGGCCATGTATGTGCATTCAAATTTCTATAATCTAAGACTATTCTATATGAATCAGGTTTTAACACCGGGAAAAGAGGAGTGTTCATGGTGGAATGGCAAGGCACTATTATACTTTGATATTGTAGCTGATCTAAAGTAGCTTCTATACTGCGCTTAGCTTCTGGTTTGTGGTTGACCCCCTTAAGGGAATCACATGGAGCAGATTCATTATTGCGCCCTGCTTGATTTCTATAAAATGCAGAAACTTGCTTCAAAGACCATTCTTATGCATATTCTTCCTTGAGCTCCTCAGACACGAAGGATAAAAACACTCGCATTAAGTCATGTAATTATTTTATCGCCTCTCGACTCTCTTGTAAGATTTCCATAATTTTTGCAGCAAAGAGCCCAGGGCTCTTTTTATTACCTCCTTGCCTCGAGGTGCATCCCTTACAAAGACCACAGAGGCCAATCATCCTTTACGAGGATATCACAAGCATCCAATAAACAAGACTGGAATATAGCATTTATTTTGCACAATATAACACCCTCAATATGTATTTCTAATTCAACAACTCTGTCTGGAGGGTTTACATGGTCATCCATTGTCTCAAAATGGATGTATTCTTTAGCTGGAGTCACCACCAGATGCTCTCTTAGAGTTTTGTGAAGTATTGCAACTTCTGTTATGCTGTCCAGAAACGCTAATGCCCAAGTCCCGTTCTGCAGAAGTACGCACAGGTTCTAGGGCATATTATTTTTGCTAAATCTGCCACTTTCTTTTTCTTAAAGTGAGCCTTTGGGTCCTAATCTTTCTCTTCCTTTTTTATACTAACTTGATGTTTCAGTTCATCCTTCTGCTTGGAATACTCGTCTTTTCTGCAATACTCAGTCTGTTCTCTCCTTTCTGTCCTTTTACTGTCTCCAGAGTCTTGTAAAGAACAGGATTAACAGCTATCAGAATACTGATGCCAAACTATCAGTCCCTCAAATTATACCTACACTCTCAACATGAGTGTATATAATTTCTAGTATTATTTCTGCCACCCTCGATTTTTTTGAAAGAAGATTTTAATCTCATACAAGGGTATGCTTAGATGCAAGCAATAACACAATTAATTTGGGCATACAAACTTTGATACCAAATAAAGTGTTCGTGCAGCACAAACTAATCGGAGCACACTTACTACTCATAATTTGATATCAAGGCAGATACCAATTCCCAAAAAAAGAATTGTATACTCTTATCGATAGAAAAGATAGAGAGTACCCCTTTTTCTGTGGTGGAAGATCCTTGTTAATTATGAGAGTTCATTTCTTTGATTGTCCAAAAACATACACCATTAGGCTGTATGAAAAAATATACAATGCCTTCCTTTACCATGCTTGGAAATTCTCTTTTGAATTCCATTTCTAGATACAAGACAATCCTGCATTCATAAGCACATCTGAGTGCACCAACCCACTAGGGCACTCACAAAGTTCTGAATCTATCACACGACACGGGACTTATAGCCCATCGAAGCTTGGCTTGTAAATTACTTGCAGCATCCACTTCATTACCTCTTTTCATGCAGTCCTAGAGAACTGTTCTTATCTAATTAGAACAAAATAAACGTGCTGTGGGTTATTTCCTGTGTTAACTGTTTAAAAACATTGGGGTATTACGTTTTATACTCCTCCAGAGAAGCTGTTTGAAAGCATTCCCCGGCTAAAAATATAAATAAAAAATACACGCTTTGTTGCAATTCTAACACAAAAAGATGTGTTTAATCTCTGCAGCAGAAACCTTTGCCCTGCAAAAGGCCTGGTCTGCTCCTGAAATTCAACATCGTCTACAGACAGAATTTCCAACATAAATTTGCTGACATAATGCACACTGCCTTCAAAGCATCAAATGGAACAGGCATACTCAATGTTTTTAAGCAACTGGATCAGGCCTATAGTTGTTTTCAAATCGGTTTGGTGGAGACTCAACTACACTTCTGATACTTGGTTGGGCAATTATTACTTTCTTTCTAGTTAAGGAAGAAAGCCAGCATGAATGCTAAGGTGAATGGAGGCAACAGCTACCCGACTGAACAACAATGTAATGATGTAATGAAACAATGGCGCTTTTCTTCAGAGGACAGTAAATTAACAAAATAAGTGAAAAGTGGACTCTGTCATCTCACAAACTGCAAGCTCCTCAAGTGAAATCTGCCTTTTGGTGCATGACCTGTTTTGAAACGATTTTTCTGAATATGCCACTGGAGCAACCACCAATAGTGGCACTCCACAAGAGATAAGTGATTAGACCAATGAGAATGCATTATGTATATTGCACTGTAATGCGATGAGCGATCGTTAGACGAGCCACATATTACAATAGACTAATTCCAACAGAACCTGCACCATTGCCTTCAATGCTAACACTAGTGTGAATTGGACAGCCAACAATATCTGCATTCTCTGCTTCAACAAATTTGTATCATTACATCGCATACCAATACCACGCGTGCCATTACAACGCGGGTATTACTACGCGATGTCAATGACCACGACATGCCATTACATCGCAAACTTTTACCACGACTATGCCTTTACTACGCATGCCATTACAACGCAAAGGCATGCGTTGTAATGGTAAAAGTTTGAAAGGTAAGTGAGACTACCCTGTCCTACCCTAAACCCTAATGTAGTACCCCTGCATCACCGCCCCCCGCCCCCAGTCCTCTCCCTACATTTACACTACCCAGCACGACACCCCGACACTACCCTAAACCCCAAAACACTACCCGACACTACACAAACACCACAACACGACACCCAGCACGACACCCCGACACTACCCGAAACCCTAAAACACTACCCCCTGCACGACCCTCCCCCTTCCCCCAGTCTGGTCCCTACACTCAAACACTACCCTGCACGACCACCCGACACTACCCTAAACCCTAAAACACTACCCTACACTACACAAACACCACAACACTACCCCGACACTACCCTAACCCCTAAAAAAGTAACCCCCACCCCTGGCCTATTCCCCCTTACCTCTCTCTCCTCGTGGTTCCTCTCTCCTGGATCCTGCGTCGTCTGAGGGGCGGTGCACGTCGTTGTGAGGAAATGGAAGAGCCTCAGTTTCCTCACAACGATGTGGATCGCCATTACATTTAAACACAAATGGGGCTGTCCCTAGTTGGGATTCCTACAGGTTTCTACAGAGTCTCTAGAGATGCAAGTCCAGTGGGGGCATCTCACAAAATGTGAAGGGCTGGCCTCACACACCACCTGGTGTCATGCTTCATCATAGGCCGTCCTCGCCCTCTAAAAACTCCGTTTGATAGAGGGCGGGCATACACCTGGAGACAGGGATGCACTTCTAAAACTAAGTGGTGGCCCGTGAATCAGTGAAAATGTGTTCTAAAAACCATTATACTTGTCCCCAGGTAATTTAATTAAGGGGCAAATGTATGGTATTAAAAGAAGTGAACGGTGATATGGGAATTCATTATCCCTTTACCGTAAAAAGTGGTCAACATGTTTCTGCTCTGCGTCCCAGATGGGTACATAGCATTCGTCAGGACCGGGATGAATAATGGGCTCCACCTTTCTACACGTGTATGAAAGAGTTACCACTCGAAGGACCGGGGGCGAGGATAGATACTCCCCGTGTAGTGCAATGTTAAAAAGTGAGAGTATCTGTAGGAAAATAGGAAACAAAAACACAAACAAACCGGATGTGCAAGTATGGTAAATGCACAATATGCTATACGTATATCACCACACATTATGCTGCGCATGGTGGGGTCTAAGTGAAACACGTGTCAGTCATACGTGTTAACACTTTTGAAAAATCAATTATTCTTGCCGCTTACCCAAAGACACTATCCTACATACTCCATGGGAGGTCGAGGGTGGAAGGGCCTACTGTGATTTTTTCTGAAAAAACACAATACACAGAAATATAGGCTACTTAGATTATGGCCCATTTCAAAAAGTAAAACCATACATACAAACATTCATACAAGTGCATGCCTCATGTTGAGTAAATGCACATGGAGCGTACCAATACGCTTCTACATTTATCCGTGACACTCATACTCTTACTGTCATTTTCAGCGCTTCCAGCAGTCTCATCTATGGTCGTCCGCTTGGCCTCCCCGCCGGTAAATGATGGTGTGTGGGGAGCGAGTTTTTATACTCCTGCGCGCTGGCTCTTTTTGTCATTAATTAAAAGATAATTGTTACCGCCTGTGTGGGATCCGGTGTACGGCCGGCACACTGCCTGGTTGCCTGATCTTGGGCGTAAATTTAGTGCGTGTTCTCTTTCAAGGTGGCAACGCCCATAGCATCACATGCGTTGTAAAAGCGCATGTGATGCAATGATATGCGTAGTATTGGCTACGCGTTGTTACATCGCATGCGTTGTAACGCATGCGATATAATAACATGCAGGGAAACAGCCGCGTTGTAATGGCTGTTTCCCGCTTCAACAGGTGTAGTTATGTAAAATGTGCAATCTTCATCCTCAACACCAACAGGGTCTATGCTATCAGACCCAAACAGTGCTGTTCTGCAAGCTATCCCAGCTTCACCTTCATCAGTCGCCAAAGACACCATTTTGAATGAATGAATCATTTGTTAAGCACAACAGCTGACCAAAAGGGTGTCTCAATGCTATGTGCAACAGGAAGATGCACAATTTTGGTTGGTTAGATGAAATGGAATAGCCACGTTTTTAGTTATTCATTTCCACATATGATTTAGACTGCCATGTTTTTAAAAAGAATTATGGCACCCTCACAGTCATCGACACCTGGAAAGAACTGATGAGACTGCACTGAAATGTAAGAACGCTTTGTCTCATTCATGTTCCATAGTAAAGAATCATCATGTCTACCAAATGGAACAAATTCATAAAGGATCAATCTGTACCTTTTTAATTTTTGCTTTTTTAAATACATTTTGTACCCAGCTGCAAGATACAAATGAAACATAATAGCCAAGCTTCTTTCATTTATCATTGCACACTTTGCCTCTGCACCCGTGCAATATTGTGAGTGCAGAGGCCAATAGGAGGTGCACAGACTGCACCATAAAAGGTGGCGCAATGCCAGTGCACCTCTTAAAGCCAGCCCTTTGGATGGGGGAAAGGTGGTTCCATGGAGCCCCCAGACATCCCCCTTCAAGTAGATGCAGTCACGCACTGCACCTGCCTGCTAGGGGATCTCTCTTGCTTCTTTAAATTGCAGGCCGCATACCCCCAGCACTGTGAAACATGGAGCGGCTTGTAAACAGCCACTCAGTATTTCATTCAATGTGCTGAAGATGTAACGCTATATCTGGTAGAGACACAGTCTAGCTGCAGATTCCTTAACTTTAAATTCTCCCCAGGCGCCAGTCTGGATCTGGAAATTTTTCAGCAGTACCTCTGCACGCCGGGGGACAGTGTCTTACAGCTCCACAGGGACATTGTCTCCGGATATGACATCAGTGGCGCCATACAAGTCCCCTCTGGCGCACGGATGTTTATTCTGTGAAACTTTCCGTGCCAGAATGCGGAACCACTACAGAAACTGGTTGTGGAAACAGTGTGCTAAAAAGATAAAAAATATTTGAAACATTAAACAAGAAGATGCATCAAATGGTATATTAATACCAGACATGGGTTTTAAAGAAAACCCCCAATAAAATCAACAAAACACAGGGCTACATGAAACTCTACGCCCTGGTGAATAACCCCCATATGAGAGAAGAGCCCTTACACTCTATAGACCATTCATCAATGGCAATGACTGGCATGGCAATAGCCAAACAGAACCTACAATAACAACACCAGGTTGTTGGTTAAATCACACCATTACGTGATATATTGAAGGTACCAATGTCAAGGTGCGATGATATCAAGAAGACTTTCATAGAAAAAACAAATAAAATAACACTGCTTACTGGTGTGTCATCCAGAGTGAAAGAGAAAACACACCCCCACTCTACCAACCACACACATTTGGAAATGGATGTTATTTCAACATCTAAACAAAAGCTAAGTGGCCAGGTCAAGCGATTTGTTTTGCCCCAACATACATTGAGATAGTGATCACTGGTATATAAACTCAGTACTGAAAGGGCATAACCCTTACCTCAAAGGTCATTCGCAGAGTTGGGAGGATGGGCAGGGCGTTAAGGAATCTGCGGCTAGACTGTCTCTACCAGATATAGCGTTACCGAAGGTAAGTAACTTTTACATTTGATAGAGACATCTAGCCGCAGATTCCTTAACTTTGAATTAAATACCAAAGCTATACCCCACTGGAGGAGGGTCTGCGAACTAATCCTACAACAGTTCTCAAAGAGAACTAGCCGGTCAAAACTAACAACCGACCAAATGCATGTAAGAATAGCAGAACAAGAGCTAGGCTCTTAATAGAATCCATGATCACTGTCACCTAACATATAAACAAAAAACAACCTTACAGGTTCGAGAGACTCGGCCCTTGAAGGAAAAAGGGTTGAAAACCCCTGAAGAACCATCTGTCGGATGACAGACATTAACCCCTGGCCCCCAAAGTGGTAAGAAAACAAAATGACAAAAAAGGGTCAAATGCATGATAAAAGTGATATAACCTCCATTGTTCATGACCATAAAGAATCAGAAAAAGAACTGTCCTGATAAAATCCCAAACAAGGACTTTCAGAACTCATTTCCCCAAGTCAAAGATGAACGACAACACCTCCTTGGTATAAATAATTTAGTTTGGACAAAATTAATATTCATATTCATCCCATGCACCAATTGTACAACATCTTGCCATCAAGATTCATATATAGACAAATATATATACAAACATAAATGTGTCATCAGATACTCCGATTGACTCAGCAATTCACAGGATTTCACTGGCCAATAACTACTGCCAGTACGCAAGAACGTATAAAGCTTGCCTCCGTACAGCCTTCAATGCCATAGTCCGACAGATTGTATGCAATTTCGAGCTCTGAATAAGCTCAAACACGAAGGCAAGCGTGAAAAAAGAATCAACCGCATCTTTGATTAAAACCTTTCTTTTCTCCTTTTTTTTTTTTATACACAGATGTGTAACACACACATAATACAGTCATGTATACATACATAAGAACTAACTAGAACTGAGAAACCAGTTCCAAAAAGTGCTTTTCAATAATATTGAAAAAGGTAACACACCTAAAAGTGCAGTTCCAAAATATGTTGTAAAATAAATCCTTGTCGACAACAGGCACGTACGACACCTGTGATACAAGACAATATATAAAACACAGCAAAACAACCCAGAGAGAAAAGGGCGGCCTAAAGAATTGACACCACAAGAAAACAGTCATGATTCCTCACAAGATGAGAAATGCTGAAAGTAACAAGTACGTCCTCTCCAGAAGACGTAAAATGTAGATCAGACAGAACGAAGTATATCAAGAACATCATAGGAAAAAGAAAAGCCTATTATAAAATAGTCTCCAAGACTTTCATAGATGTTTGCCAACCAAATATACGTTGGTCTTGAGGCAAGTTGGACTAACCCGTGCATCACAAATCTTTGGCTGCCAATTTACCGCACCACAGAGTGGAGCAGGGCTAGGGATTGCCTGCATTTGAGGAAATATACATGTCTACCCCTAGCCACTGTTCCCTTACCCTAAAAGAAGAACTCGCAAGCAAATAGCAACCAAAAGAATGAAAAGTATATACTCTGAAGTGGCGCAACGTGAGGAAAAGGTTATATATGAACATGAGTCCAGACATTTTTGTATCTACCCGACTTTGTACATAGTTGTCTGAGAAATATTTCCATGTACGTTCTGACATTGTGCATTCTTTTGCTCTCCATGCCCTTGGAAAAGTACTGAATGGCTGCTTGAATAATTACACCTTGTTAATCATTTGTGCTTCTCTAAGATGGAAAGCTACACTTCTTTTTATCCAATTTCAATTAGTCTAGCCCTGTGAGTCTCTCTCACATTACTTACCTTGAAAATGTAGTGTGGTTAGCTATTTTTTTGTAAGTATAACTGGAAGGAAATTCCCAATGTACTAGGGGAAGGGAGTGGAGTCTGCACACAGAGTTGTTTGAAATATAGTATAAATATGAAAAGAGAATTGTTTCAGTTCATTCCCTTCACAGAACTTGTTTTCCCCGTGTTGTTGGTTTGCACCCGCTTAAGCGGGATTAAACTGCTTTGTTTTACCTCCGATTACCTGTACTCCTTTCTAAGATTTAAGTGGACAAGAGTGGAATTATCCAGTGCGCAGGGTGAGCTTTCCACAAATGGCACCCGACCCGGAAACCCCTATTTGGGAAATCTAACAGCATTTGTGTCCGTGGCTGAGGTGACAAGACGCGAGACTAGGAGATTGAGGGGAGATTGCAGGGGCCCCTACAGAAGAGACTAGTTTCTCGCAGCTGCCATCTGAAGTCCTGAACTGCTGTCGCTTGGCAATAGGATCTCTCCGGCGGAGGTTCCAAAATGGTCAAGCGAAAAGTGGCTGAATTGCAGAGTACAGAGAGTCGGACGTCTTCAGCAAATACCTGGTGAGATTGTTCTGAGTTATTTTGTAACAGGCGTTTTAAATTATTGATTAGTTTTTGGTATTGAGAATTGTATTACATTACATTGGTTGGGTTTCAGGTTGGACCTGATAAATAGGCCTGTATTAATTGTATTGGAAAGTTTTCTCATTTAGATGGTCTTTGACTTTAAGGCACAATGAGCAAACTAATGAAATATATTTCACAGTGTCTTTGTTGCTGTTTCATGAGTCCACGTCTGGATGAGTGCCCCCCAGTCCCGGTTGAGGGTAGTCCTGCATGGAAGATGATGACAAAATATGGGCCAAGTTTGTGGAACAAACTGTGGCATCGATATACTAAGGGAAATGAGGATTTGAGATGGCCGCTGGACAGCTCATTCGATCTAGATAAAATTCAATATTTGCAGTAATGTTTGTTTGAGAAAAAGGTCAGACAAGCAATGTGGGACAGTTTTAATAAATGGGAAAATCATGCTACAATGTTAGTAATTAAAGATCAAAAAGAGAAAGAACGCGAACAGAAAAAGGGAGTGTTGCAGAAAGCCTAAGCATATGATCAATTAAAACAAACTGAAAGTACTGAATGTATGGACAGAGTTTAGAATGACCACTAACAAGACATATGTGACACGAGAAACAACATGAGGACAGGGATGCGGTATTAGAGGGACTATTAGAGAATCCCCCAATATATGTTCCACAAGTTCCCATACCTGACGCACAGGCACAACATGTACCACTACAGATGGGTCAGCAGGGAAATGCAGCTCTAGTACCCATTCCAAATGGACCAATTCTTCCTGCCCCATTACCAGGTCAGCAACTGCCTGTCCCACCCAGACCAATACTCAATCTATCTGCTGTTCAACAGCACTCACAAGCAGGACAAGCGATACCTGCACCAAATGTACTGACTACCCCTCAAGTACATTTTCTACCAAGGCTAGTGACTGGACAAACCCCCTCTGCATCCCAATCTTCTGGAAACATGCCTGCAGGTACCCCACCTTTGATTCACAAGCCTAATGGTAATTTGAGAGATGGGAGTTGGAGGGAGAGACCTAATACTAGTTATGGATCACAGAGAGCTGATCCAGAAGAGCGAAAACTGATAGTCCATAGATGGATGGATGACAAATAATGCCACCATGAATACTGTTATGCCAACTGTAAATAGGTTTTATATTTTCAGCAAAACTTACTCATTCAATATATGACTGAAAGGATAGAGGACTGGTGGACATGGTGTAATAAAAATATCCCACAAGAGGTGTTACAATTGTGGCATGATGCACAAGGTCACATGACCCCTTCCCCAGATTCCCACTGGCTGTTGAAAATTGTTTGCATTGGGGTGTTCAGGTTAAAAGAAATTATCAAAAAATGAATGGGGAATATCCCATGAGGGAAATACACCCCCTTCCTGCATCCCCTGCTGCTGCTGGCGGTCCTGTTCAGAACCCCACTCCCCAATTTGTCCATACTCAGTGGAGTAGGTATGAATTAATGGCAATAAAGAAAGATTTACCAGACTTTAGGAAAAACCCAAAGGGGTTTTATGAAGCCCTAGAGTCAGCTACTAAATTATGTGTAATGGCATTCAAGGACTTGAATCTATTTTTTGATGCCCTACTCCCCAGAAAAATATGGAATGGAGTACATAGACATGATGATGTAGCACACTTTGGGAATGCCTGGGGACATTTTGAAAATCTAGACATGCAGAGAAGGCCAGGATATAGACCAGATCAATTTACACTTAATTTACCTGATCATATTATTGTAAATTGCTACTAATAATACCAAGAAAAGACGTAAATTGGGATAAAATAACAGCTTGTAAAAAAAAAGCCTACAGAAGAAGTCTCAGACTATTTCACTAGGATGGAGGAAATATTCAGGGCTCACAATGGTCAGGATTTGGCAACTGTCACGGGGAAAAGAATGTTTACTGGCAAATTTGTGAATAATTTGATAAAAGAATTAGGAGAGTTGATTAAAGTATCAGAGAGCACCTGGCCAACTAAAGAACCTGCAGATCTTCTGGTAATGGCTACATATTATGAGAATCACCAGAAAATAAATGAAGAAAAGAATGGTAAGAAAATGAAAGAATTGAAAACAAAGGTTTTGTTACAGCAAGCCTCCCCAGACCGGGGAAGATAAAGGGGTATGGGAAATGTGAGGGGAGGTGAATGTGGAAGAGGGGCTGGCAGAATCTCATCAGCTCCTGCGCAGCAACACAGAGCAGTTTTAGGCCAAAATCAGTGTGCCCATTGATTCCAGGAGGGTCACTGGAAGGATGAATGCCTTAGCCTACAGGGTGAAGCAATTGTGGTGAGAGGAAGAGGTAGTTTGGTGCCAAGGGGTAGAGGGAGAGGTGGCACAAATAGGCAAGATTTTGCCCAGCGTCAGAATGACAATAGAAGTCAGAATTATTTAGATTCCAAACAAGTTGAAAGACGTTTCTATAATGAAGATTATACTGACATTGATTACAATACCTTTGAGTATTCCCAATAGGACAGCAATGGAAAGGGTGGAAAGAGGGTCATGATTCCAGTTAATCAAGCAGGTCCATATGTCACCATGGGTATAGAAGGGGAAATACGCGACTTCCTTGTTGATACGAGTGCCACTCGCACCTCTGTGGCTCATGACCAATTTTCAAGGGCTCCCCGATCTGGGAGAATGAATACATCAGTGGGATTCTCAGGTATCCCCATCCAGAGCCCCATTTCCAAACCCCTAGATGTTACTATAGGTTCCTTCACCACCTCTGCCCAATATGTGCTCACTAAAAATTGTGCTGAGAACTTATTAGGTCTGGACCTATTGAAAAGACTGAATGCTAACATTTATTGTTCTCCTGATGGTGTTTTTATTTCAATGGCTTCTAATAACTTTAGCAAATGTTTTACAATGACAGATGTTACTCACCTACCACCTGAATTACAGGCAATTGATAAAACGGTCTGGGCATCACAAGATAATGATGTTGGTAAAATGGACATAGATCCCATAGTAATCACTGTTAAACAAGGTATCCCCTTACCCCGCATTCCTCAATACAAAAAATCCCGGGAAGGAGAGGAAGGCCTCAAAGATGTTATCTCGGATTTAATATAATAAAAGAAACAGAAGGCAACCCCTGTAATAGTCCAATACTTCAGGTTCTTAAAAAAAACACAGAGGGAATCCCTGATAAATATAAATTAGTGATTGATCTTCGAGCCATTAATAAAGTTGTAGTACCCCAATATCCTGTTGTTCCTGACATGAATTCTATTTTTTTCATGATTCCATATTCTGCCAAATATTTTACAGTGCTCGATTTAAAAAATGCATTTTTAGTGTGCCCATTGCTAAAGGAAGTCAATACCTTTTCTCATTTTCATTCAAAGGGCGTTCCTCTTAATTTACTTGAGCTCCTCCGAGGTATACAGAAAGCCCTATTATATATAGTCAAGCTTTGAAGAAACAATTAGACCTTTTTACCCCCTCAAAAGGATCTGTATTACTCCAATACATTGATGGCCTATTAATTGCCTCAGATACAGAGGAAGGTTGTAAGGGGACAACAGTTAATTTGTTACATCATTTAGCACTCCTACTACATAAAGTGTCCTTATCTAAAATGCAATATTGTCAAAAGGAGTCTGACTATTTAGGTCACCTCCTGTCAAAGGGGGGTAGAAGACTGCACCCACAAAGAATTGATTTGGTACAGAAAATGAAACGTCCCCAGACCCAATCTGATGTTCGCGCCTTTAGGTATGACCTCCTTTTGCAGGCAGTGGATACCTAACTTCTCTTTAATTGCAAAACCTTTGCTTACTCTAACATCTAAGAATATTAGTAACCCACTCCCTTGGACTGATGTGTGAACATGCTTTTCAACAACTAAAGAATGCTTTATGCAATACACCTGCTTTGGGTAACCCTGATTATGCTAAGTAATTCTGTTTGTTTGTCCATGAGAAAAATGGCTGTGCTTTATCTGTTTTAACATAATCCCATGGGTGGAAGAATAGACCTTGGGCCTATTTTTCCTCCACATCGGATCCAGTAGCTAAGGCTTTGCCAAATTGTTTGCGCTCAAGAGCAGCTGCTGCAGTCAGACAATCTGAAATATATGTTCTAGGTCACAATTTGACAGTTATGGTACCGCACGCCATGGATGTGCTACTAAATAAAACTCAGACCCAGCACCTGACCAGTGCATGCTTAACAGGGTATGAGTTAACACTTTTTGCTCCAAATATCATTCTGAAACGTTGCAATGTTATGAACCCAGCCACAGTGTTACCCCTCACCAGTGATTCAGGGGAACACCATGATTGTGTGTTCACCACTGAAGAAGAGACCAAGGGATGGGTAGACTTAACAGATACTCCCATATCTAACCCACAGGGAGAGTTGTTTGTGGATAGTTCATGTTTCAAATTACCGGATGGTACAAACACTGCTGCATATGCCATCACAACTTTGAAAACAGTGGTAGAGTCATGTAAAATACTGCAAATGTCAGCACAAGCAGCAGAATAATTGCCCTTACACAGGCATGTGAACTGAGTAAAGATCTGATTGTAAATATTTATACTAACAGCCAGTATGCGTTTGGCGTTGCCCACTCATTTGGGCGATTATGGAAAGAAAGAGGCTTCTTGACCTCACATATACTAAAATACAGCATGGGGAATTAATAGTAAAGTTATTTGATGCCCTGATGTTACCAAAAAAAGTTGCCATTGTTAAATGTAGTGCCCATAAAAAGGTTAATAATGAGATAGGTCAGGGAAATGCTTTTGCAGATGAAACAGCCAAGCAAACCGCCAGATCTGAATATAGTTTAATGTATGTTACAGGACCAGCTAGATGGGTCCCTGAAGTACCAATGTTTAACAATAACTTAGAATGTGTTCGAGAGATACAACAGGAAGCTACCATGGAAGCGAAAGAGACATGGCAGATGTATGGTAGATTAGATGATACTGGATGTTGGGTAGAAATGTCAGAGAAACAAAGATGGATGCTTCCTAATTGTTATGTTAACGCTATTGTTACTTTGGCACACAGCCCGGCTCACATTAGTGCCAAAGGAATAGTGGCTACATTAGATCATGTATGGTTCAACAAACTGATTCCTAGAGTGGCAGAGTCCCATGTCAAAAGATGCATGATATGCGCTTCTTATAACCAAGGAAAAGGTACCCCAGTTCCGACAGGTATATTCATGACACACTGTATCTGCTTTCACATCAGTCTGTGATATGTTTACACTATATACTATGTGCAATTCATGTCAACCCTATGCATTATATTAGCGTATATTAGAGTATCTCGCCTGTGTGTTTTTTAACATAGACCATGCCCACCATCAGGGGATTTTAATGTCTTATAATGTATACACTTATTACTTTGTCCAAACCACCTATGTTCAATCTTTGGGGCCGGATGATTAACTGATTGTCACGCTTTTAAGACATGGTCCCATTATTACACTCGACTCTTAAATGTGTATTCTTATTCGCCACCACAACGTATTGTGATACTTTCATCTGTAATGGATTTACACACTGTATGTCAAATGCATTTTATGTCAACTGTTTGTGGCAAGCTCCCGCCTATATTTTATGGTATTTTCACTAGCAATGAGTGTCATCACATGTGCCACACACTTCAGGCTCATACCTAAACCCATTTCCTGTTTGGTCTCCACAATAGGTTACTCACCAACCTCTGCTGGATTAACACGAGCGATATGACACTGATCACCTTTACTTACGGAACGTGGAGCAATTAATTTCCTCATAGTAAGTGTCCTTTTCATCGCTTAGATGTAGCGCCCTGACCCTTTTCAGTAATATTACCTGGAGGTGAATTATGGCCTTTTTTCTTTTGTCTCTGACCCAGGAGCTTACGGGCCCATCCACTAATACTCTGCAGCCAGATTTGTCGTGCTGTTGTACTTTGGTAATTACTCTTCGGTTCTTTCATATATTTACACAGTTTTATTCTCACATCACCGGACTAATGCTTGACATTTGATTGTTCTTAGATGCTTGTACCCCCACAAGTCCCTTTGGTCCTGATGAAGACCCCCCCCAATAAGGCGGAAACAACCTTTATGATTATAGGGGTCAAAACGTCGACATTTGTGTTATCATTTATCAAACGTAGGCAACAGAGTTTGTATCTGCGCCCATACTGTTGTGATTTGCCATATACTTTGTTGCCAGTCTTTGGCTGGATAGGTTTAACAATCCTTGGATGTATATAGTGCACGTTACCTTTCCCTTCTTCCTCACCACTACACAATTTTTCCTAAACACTTTCCACTCCCTTCCTGAGCACCAATTGAAAAGTTAGGACATGAAATGCCTTGTTTGTTTGATTTAATCTTGTGATATACATATCAATCATGTGATGAAATAAAATCACATTCATATGGATCTTTCATGGTGATGTCTAATTGTCTCAATTATTTTTTTGTGATTTTAACCCCTTAGATGCTCATGTCGGAATGGTTCCGTCATGAGCATCGGTGCCCCTGTGCTCATGACGGAACCATTCCATCATGAGGCCAGGGGCACGAAATCCCTCTGCTGCAGACAGCAGAGGGATTTCCTTCTCTCCCCCAAAGCCTCGGGAGCTGGGGAAGAGCTTCCCCAGCTCCCGAGGCCCCCTCCCTGCTTTCTGTGCAATGAGGATTAGCGCGCACGTCGCGCTGTCCTCATTGCACAGAAACCGAAACTGAAATGAGCCTTCAGGCTCATTTCAGTTTCAGTTTCTATGTGCTCAGGGGGCTAACTCAGCCCCCCGGGCACGTAGAAAGACGGGAGAGGTATCATTGGAAAGGGAAGAATCTCCCCTTTCCAATGGTACCCCTCCCCAGTGGATCCCTGCTTGGGGATCGCCCCAGGAGGGTGATCCCCAAGCAGGGATCCACCCACTAGACACCAGGGAGGGGGGAGCGGCCCCTTGGGTAAGGGCTTTTGCTCCCCCCAAATAAATTTGGTGTTATTTAGTCTTTCTGCCCCCCCCGGGGGGGGCAAAAAGCCCACTAGACGCCAGGGACTTTTTTTGGGCGCATTAGTTATTAGGGTGGGGGCTGCCCATAAAGGGCATGTCCATGCCCCCACCCCCACAAAATTTACAGCCTTTCTGCCCCTCATGGGGGGCAATTGGGGGCAGTAGCCCCCAATATGCCCCTCCGGGGGGGGCTAAAAGCCCACTATACGTCAGGGATTTTTTACGGCTAAATTGCATTAGGGTGGGGGCTGCCCAAAACGGGCATGCCGATGCCCCCACCCCCGTCTGCAAAAATTACAGTCTTTCTGCCCCCCGGGGGGGGGGGGGGCAGAAAGCCCACTAGATACCAGGGATTTAAAAAAAAATTATAATTAGTGGTGGGGGCTGGCCAATATGGGCATGCCCATGCCCACACCCCCGCAAAAATGACAGCCTTTCTGCCCCCCCCGGGGGGACAAAAAGCCCACTAGACGCCAGGGATTTTTAGGGGCAAACCTGAATTAGGGTGGGGTCTGCCCAAAATGGGCATGCCAATGCCCCCACCCCTCCCCCACAAAAATTACAGCCTTTCTGCCCCCCCTGGGGGGGGCAGATGGGGGCATTAGCCCCCAATCTTCCCCCCGGGGGGGCAAAAAGCCCAGTAGACGCCAGGGATTTTTTTGGGCGAATTTGAATTAGGGTGGGGGCATTGGCATGCCCGTTTTGGGCAGCCCCCACCCTAATTAAAATTTGCCCAAAAAAATCCCTGGCATCTAGTGGACTTTCTGACCCCCTGAGGGGCAAAAAGCCCACTAGTCGCCAGGGATTTTTTGGGGCAAATTTGAATTAGGGTGGGGCTGCCCAAAGCGGGCATGCCCATGCCCCCACCCCCTCCCCCGCAAAAATTACTGCCTTCCTGCCCCCTGGGTGGCAGATGGGGCAGTAGCCCCCAATCTGCCCCCCGGGGGGGCAAAAAGCCCACTAGACGCCAGGGATTTTTTTGGGCAAATTTTAATTAGGGTGGGGGCATTGGCATGCCCGTTTTGGGCAGCCCCCACCCTAATTAAATTTTGCTCAAAATAATCCCTGGCGTCTAGTAGGCTTTCTGCCCCCCCCCCCATGGGGGGAGATGGGGGCATTAGCCCCCAATCTGCACCCCCCAGGGGGGGGGGCAAAAAGCCCACTAGTCGCCAGGGATTTTTTTGGCGCAAATTTGAATTAGGGTGGGGGCTGCCCAAAACGGGCATGCCCATGCCCCCACCCCCTCCACCGCAAAAATTACAGCCTTCCTGCCCCCCCGGGGGTGTAAAAAGCCCACTAGAAGCCAGGGATTTCTTTGTGCAAATTTTAATTAGCCCCCAATCTGCACCCCCGGGGGGGGGCAAAAAGCCCACTAGTCGCCAGGGATTTTTTTGGGGCAAATTTGAATTAGGGTGGGGGCTGCCCAAAATGGGCAGGCCCATGCCCCCACCCCCTCCCCCGCAAAAATTAGCCTTCCTGCAGTAGCCCCCAATCTGCCCCCCCGGGGGGGCAAAAAGCCCACTAGACGCCAGGGATTTTTTGGGGCAAATTTGAATTAGGGTGGGGGCTGCCCAAAACGGGCATGCCAATGCCCCCACCCGCAAAAACTTACAGCCTTTCTGCCCCCCCTGGGGGGGTAGATGGGGGCAGTAGCCCCCAATCTGCCCCCCCGGGGGGCAAAAAGTCCACTAGACGCCAACGATTACGCTGGCTTTTTTTATGCGTGGGGGTGGGGGCTGCCCAGAATGGGCATATCAATGCCCCCCCCCCCAAAAAAATAGCCAGTGTTTCTGCCCGCCTTGGGGCATATCGGGGCAACCCCACCCCCCGATATCCCCCCCCAGAGCGGCAGAAAGCCGACTAGGCACGGATCTGTTTTTAGCAATATGCCTACCTGTGGATTTTGGGCCCTAGCGCAGCCGGCACATAGGGAAACCTAGCAAACCTGTACAGTTTTGAAAACTAGACACCTGGGGGATTCCAGGGAGGTATGGCTTGCGTGGATCCCCCAACGTTTTCTTACCCAGAATCCCCTGCAAACCTGAAATTAAGCTGAAAAAAGCACTTCTTTCACACATTTTTGTGTGGGAAGTTGTGGCATCACCGGGCTGACACAAATTTCCTACCACCCAGCGTTCCCCAGGTCTCCCGATAAAATGGTGCCTCACTCGTGTGGGAGGCCCAAGTACCCACGACAGGCCCAAAAACGTATTGAGGCAACATCAAAATTGCCTATCAAAAAATGTTTTGGGCCTTTGCCTGTCGCGGGTACTTGGGCCTCCCACACGAGTGAGGCACAATTTTTATCGGGAGACCTGGGGGAACGCTGGGTGGTATGAAATTAGTGTCAGCCCGGTGATGCCACAACTTTCCCACACAAAAATGTGTGAAAAAAAGTGATTTTTCCAGCTAAATTTCAGCTTTGCAGGGGATTCTGGGTAAGAAAATGTTGGGGGATCCACGCAAGCCATACCTCCCTGGAATCCCCCAGGTGTCTAGTTTTCAGAAATGTGTGGGTTTGGTAGGTTTCCCTAGGTGGCCGCAGAGCCCCGGGCCAAAAATTCATGGGACCCCCGTTGCAAAACCAGGTCGTTTTGTGATAGGCAATTTTGATGTCGCCTCAATACGTTTTGGGCCCTTGCCTGTCGCGGGTACTTGGGACTCCCACACGAGTGAGGCACCATTTTTATCGGGAGACCTGGGGGAACACTGGGTGGTAGGAAATTTGTGTCAGCCCGGTGATGCCACAACTTTCCCACACAAAAATGTGTGAAAAAAGTGATTTTTTTCAGCTAAATTTCAGGTTTGCAGTGGATTCTGGGTAAGAAAACGTTGGGGGATCCATACATGCTATACCTCCCTGGAATCCCCCGGGTGTCTAGTTTTCATAAATGTGTGGGTTTGGTAGGGTTCCCTAGGTGGCCGCCGAGCCCCGGGCCAAAAAGTCATGGGACCCCCCCTTGCAAAACCAGGTCGTTTTGTGATAGGTAATTTTGATGTCGCCTCAATAGGTTTTGGGCCCTTGCCTGTCGCGGGTACTTGACCCACCCATGCAAGTAAGGTACCATTTTTCTCGAAAGACTTTGGGGAACTCTGGGTGGGTGGAAATTTGTGCATCCACGCAGATTCCAGAACTTTCCACCACAGAAATGTGAGGAAAATGTTTTTTTTTTTTACAATGTTTTAGGTTTGCAAGGGATTCTGGGTAACAGAACCTGGTGAGAGCCAGTCAAGTCACCCCATCCTGGATTCCCCTGGGTGTCTAGTTTTCGGAAATGTATAGGTTTGCTAGGTTTCCCTGGGTGCCGGCAGAGCTAGGGTTAAAAAACTACAGCTAGGCACTTTGCCAAAAAAGGGTCATTTTTCACTGTGAAATTGTGGTGTGTCCACGTTGCGTTTTGCGCCGTTTCCTGTCGCGGGCACTAGGCCTACCCACGCAAGTGAGGTACCATTTTTCTCGGAAGACTTTGGGGAACGCGGGGTGGGTGGAAATTTGTGGATCCACGAAGATTCCAGAACTTTCCACCACAGAAATGTGAGGAATTTTTTTTTTTTTTAACAATGTTTTAGGTTTGCAAGGGATTCTGGGTAACAGAACCTGGTGAGAGCCAGTCAAGTCACCCCATCCTGGATTCCCCTGGGTGTCTAGTTTTCAAAAATGTATAGGTTTGCTAGGTTTCCCTAGGTGCCGGCAGAGCTAGGGTTAAAAAACTACAGCTAGGCACTTTGCAAAAAAAGGGTAATTTTTCATTGTGAAATTGTGGGGTGTTCACGTTGCGTTTTGAGCCGTTTCCTGTCGTGGGCACTATGCCTACCCACACAAGTGAGGTACCATTTTTATCGGGAGACTTGGGGTAATTCAGATTTGTAAAGCAAAGTTATTACCTATTGACTTTCAATGCATTTCTGCCTTCCAAATGAAAGACAATGTGTAAAAAAGAAGTCATTTTGAAAAATGACCGATAATTCTCATGCTAGTATGAGGATTCCCAATTTCGGAAATGTGCAAATATCTACTGTTTCTAAACTCTATATTTTGTTCCCATTTCAGAAATACATAGGTGTCTTTCATACCGATTTTTCCATGTATACATTTTCCCAGAATAATTGCTATATACCCGGTACATAATAAAAAACCATTGCAAGTCGCTGCTCAGTTTTTGGCTCTGGGTTCGTCGGGTTCTTGGTGAACCTACAAGTCCTATATATCCCCAAAACCAGTAAGGTCCCGCAGATGTAACGGTATATTGCTTTCAAAGAGCTGTCATAATTAGAAGAAGTTACAGGTTAAAACGTTGACACAAAAGGCTGTTTTTTCAACTAATTTTCAATTTTTCCTATATTTAACTGTTAGTTTCTATAAAGAAACCTTGAAGGATCTACACAAATGACCCTTTGCTGAATTCAGAATTTTGTCTACTTTACTAAAATGTATAGCTTTCCAGGATCCATTATTGCTTTCATACCCATTTCTACCATTAACTGGAAGGAGGTTGAAAGCACAAAAAATAGCAAAAATAGGCTATGTCACAGAAAAATGCCAAAACTGTGTAAAAATGTTTGGTTTTCTGACAAAAGTCTGTCATTCCCTAAAAGCTGGGAAAATGGTGATTTCAGCCCCACAAACCCTTTTTTGATACCATTTGCAGGGAAAAACCCAGACGCTTTCATTTGCAGCACTTTTTTCAGATTTTTCCCCAAAAAAACAAAATTTAGCTGTATTTTGGCTAATTTCTGGGTCGCCTCCAGGGGAATCCACAAGCCCTGGGTACCTTTAGAATCCCGATGATGTTGGAAGAAAAGGACGCAAATTTGGCGTGGATACCTTATGTGGTCAAAAAGTTACAGGGGCCTAAGCGCGAACTACCCCAAATAGCCAAAAAAAGGCTTAGCACAGGGGGGGAAAAGGCCTAGCAGCGAAGGGGTTAAATCTGTCATTTCTATTTTTTGCCACTGTGACCATTCTCTTTTGTACCATATATTACTCGGGTCCAGTGGTCTTTTGGGTAACCCCATTGATATATAACTCTTTTGTCAAGTGCATGGGACACAAACACTGGCTACATGCCAGCCACGTCAAGAAAGATCCATTGCCTTTGTCCTATGATCAATGTGTGAAGCAAGGGATTCCTGATTTGGAAAGTGAACAAATTCCACAGCAAGTATCTTTTAATGATGGTGAGCTGGTTGTAAGAAGGAGAAGTAGCGCATCCACAGATCAACTTCGCTCCTGGTGAGCCCAAATTGATACCAATACCTCTATTTGAGCATCCGGATTGTGATTCGCCTAGATATAATTTGAGACCTAGGACTGTCAAAAACTATAGACTTTGATTGAAAAAACTATCTCTGGAGCGATAGCAACCCATGCCGGCGGTCTTGACCGCCAATGTCTGGACCTGCACATAAGCTTGCCGTTGAGGCTTTGAACTAAAAGACACTGGGACCTCTTGATTTTCTTTGGTAGAATAGATAGGGATTTTTAGGAGGTCATAGCCACGTTACTTTGCTTTTGGCTGTTCGGTATTTTTTATTTTTAAAAAAGGGAAGAGGCCTGCAGAAACAAGGTTATCTATCCAAGAAAGGGAAGGGTAGAAAAGAGGAAAAAAAAAAAAAAAAGAAGTCTAAGCATAAAGACAAATATTAGGAGAATCATCAAACACCCATCAGGAACAGGTATTTGTATATCATTCACGATAAATACATTATGGTTAAGACTAGGAATATTGAACTGAGACCGTTTGGGAAGTCACCCTCTGATCTGTGGCAGGAGGGGAAGACTCCAGTGTCTGGTATACAACAATTTTGGACCAAGAAAGTGAAAATTGCTGTGCTTCTGTGTCTTCTGATATTAGGAATGCTAGGGTTGTTCTGGTGGTTAGAAGAAAACCACCCAGTCGCCAAGTCAGTGACATCAGTACCTATACCAATACCAGAGCATCAGTTTATACCCCTCACAAGCAAGCACGCCGCATGCAATATGTGAATAATACATTCATTCTGATTTGACATAATACCCATCTTGGCTATGATGCTAGATTGTTGGATATGTGGCTTCCTGCCATCTTCAGTCAAGAGGAAGGCACCTGTTATTCCCCTACCGTTATCCTACAATTGGTCTTGCAGAGCCTGGTGGAAATTTAATTTTGCTTCCTATATCAAAGTTACCAATAAGACTGTACAGAGCCAGTTTAGGGATCACCTCTATTATCTATGCTGGCCAAATGCTGTTATGATCTATGGCACCAGGGAGGAGAGGAAGGAATTCACCGGCTAGAACAACTCCTCTATGCTATAATACTTTAATGAGAAAAAGCAGTCCAAGGTGGTTGCGATAACCATATCTGTGCATGCTCATAACACCCCCTTTTGTGTTCAGGGCAAAGGGCCCCTTACTGTTGGGAATAGTATTTGCTCCCGTACAGTGATATTAAATTGCACTAGTTCCCCATCATTTGTGGCCTCGCAAAACACCTATTTTGTTTGTAGTAATCAGGCTTATGTCTGGCTCCCTAGAGGATGGTCAGGCAGATGCTATATCACATTTATTCTCTCTCCCACTTACCTTGCACTCTCTGATTATCACAAGACATATTGACTTAATAAATGGTAAGTACAGGTTGACCAGATAGATACCACGCTGCAGCAATTTATTGATGCAATGAAGGGTCTGGTGCCTTTCTGGGGTCCCATGGCCAATAGTGTACAGGCCCACCGATCGACCAGGGTAGTGGAAGCGGTTATCAATGAGACTGCTGGTGCACTCAGCAACATTACTGTAGAAATGAAAGCTGCCCGTCTTGTTTCCCTTCAAAATAGAATTGCTTTAGACATTTTTTTAGCAGAGAAAGGGGGGTGGGGGGTATTCCACTTAATTGGTAGTTCGTGTTGTGTTCATATCCCAGACAACGCCCTTAATGTGCATTTGGCCATTCAAAAACTTCACAAAATCGCTGCTGAAATACATCAGGATACTGGAGATTGGACTTGGTCAGACTGGTTGGAAACTATTAGTGATAGCCTTGGTTATAGGTGGGATTAATTTAGGGTGCTGTCTATTTGTGAATTGTCTTCCCATGTGCTGCAGCATGCTCCTTTCAGCCTGCAAGCCCCCTCCAGTTTCTGTTCCACAACAGAATATGCTTATGATGCAAGAAGAAGAAATACGGAATTTAATGAACATTAGTGTTACTGCCCTCACAGATTAGCATTCTTACAAAGGCCCATTTGATTCTTATTTTCCCTGCTAACAACCCTATAATGGAGAACATCTGAAAATGAAGTACTATCATGAAATGAGGGGACAATCCAAATTATCTACTACCGATACTATAGGTTAGTGATAGCAGGTAATGACAAAATGTTGAACTTATGTTCAAGGACCATTTGAGGAACAGGTTATATATGAACATGAGTGCAGACATTTTTGTATCTACCCGACTTTGTACATCGTTGTCTGAGAAATGTTTCCATGTACGTGCTGACATTGTGCATTCTTTTGCTCTCCATGCCCTTGGAAAAGTACTGAATGGTTGCTTGAATAATTACACATTGTTAATCATTTGTGCTTCTCTAAGATCGAAAGCTACATTTTTTCCATCCAATTAGTCAAGCCTTGCAGTCTCACTCACATTACTTACCTTGAAAATGTAGAGTGGTTGGCTATTTTTTTGTATGTATAACTAGAAGAAAATATCCAATGGACTAGGGGAGGGAGTGGAGTCTGCACACAGACTTGTTTGAAATATAGTATAAATATGAAAGGAGAATGGTTTCAGTTGTTCATTCCCTTAACAGAACATGTTTTTCCTGTGTTGTTGGTTTGCACCTGCTTAAGCGTAATTAAACTGCTCTGTTTTACCTCCGACTACCTGTACTCCTTTGGATTTAAGTGGACAAGAGTGGAATTATTAAGGGTGCGCTTTCCACAAAAGCTCCAACTTGCTTAATCTCTTCAAAGAATTGAAGTACTCAGAATAAATACGCAGTCTGCTCAAGTAGAGAAAACAAACTGCACTGAATACACTGGTTTAGAAAAATAACAGAAGCATGTAAAGGTAACAGAACCCCACAAGAGGGTATCACAAGAGGAAAAGAGCAGCTATTAGCTCACTAACATAGTCCTTAAGAGGACATAAAACGAAGTCCAAGAGGGACTAAGCTGAATTATCAGAGAGATCTATAGTATAGAAATAGACTACAAAGTAGTATTTCTGAAGAGCTAAACAATAGCAAACCTATACTCCACGTAGAGTAAGTTACATACCCAATAAGGGGTAAAACCTCCTGAGACTATGCTCTTCATCAGAGTAAAAACAAAAGAATAAACCAGCTACACAGCTGTAAATACCCTCTGGAGATTAAAAAGTAAAAACCGGAGATAAATCTTCTCCTTGTTTGCACCTCAACACTACAAGACATAGCAGAGGGAGGAGATAATCCTTAAACATAAGAACCACAGTCATGGATACATAAGAGATAAACAAAAGACCTAATAAGGTCAAATTACAAATGGCCAGGAATGAGGTTCTGTACCGCAGAATCAGCATGGCTGTCAAACAAACAGGCTCCATCAAAGGGAAAGTCTTTCAAGCGCTACCGAAGATTATCAGGAAATCTTGACTCACGCAACCAAGTGTGCCTACGGAGAGCAATTGATTGAGCCATAGCTATGCCAATAAGATATGTTGTGTACATAGCCGATTTAATGTTAAACTTTGCATCCTGCCCAAGCTGAGAGAGTTCAGCCCTGACCCCTTCAGGAAGGGAAGAAAGGAGGTAGTTGACAGAATCCCACAAAGCATAGGAAGCCCTTCCTAAGACACAAGATGTGTTCAATGACCTCAAGGCCAAACTAGTCGACGCAAAGATATTCCGGCCACACATTTCCAACCACCTAGACTCTCTTCCTGACGGAAGCAAATGAGAAACTTCCTTACTTGGCGAAGCGGTAGCAGTTTGCACAACAAACCCTTTAGCAGTAGGGTGTCGAGAAAGACAAGCAGGGTTGTTCGGAGCAGGACGATGACGAAGCGAAATGGCAGGATCAACAGAGATACCGGACAAGCGACTGACGTCACCAGTTTCTGCATAGTCTTCTTGCAATACTGGAGAAATATCAACATAACCAGCTAACTTCTCAATTTGTGAAGGTGCAGGAACTGCAGTGGCTATAAGCGGTGTCTCCGGCGTCTATCGATGTACGGGAGGCGTCGTATCGACGTACACCACGAATGGTGTCTCCGGCGCCGATTGACATCGTGGTGGTGTCGTGTCCACCACCTCATCGGACGCCACCGACGTCGCAACGGGAAGCCGCACCGGGCTGTGTCCCGACTACGTAATGACTCCAGGTACGGAGTTGAGGTCTGCAACTGGCGCAGAGGGTGAACCCGCTGGTGTGCTCCCAGTCAGAGTTCCCTCAACCTACTTGGGACCCGAAGGCACACCGAAGGATTGCAGAGCCTGAAAATATGCCTGCATCTGGGTCATAGTCACCCCAGCTCCAGGAAAAGGAGGGAGGCTCAGGACCGACTCCTGTGCTACATCCTCCGTAAGGAACCAGCACCGACGTCACAACTTTGCGAGGCCGAAGACCTCCGTGGCCTCGATCCCTTCCGATGGAATTTCCGCGACTTGGATGAACGACGCCCACGGGAACAGCTCCTTGAAAAGCCCCGCACAGGAAACAGAGCGGGAAGGATATATATATATATATATATATATATATATATATATATCCACATCTCCTGGCTCATAATTCGTTAGAACCCATGGCGCATCGCTTCGGTGCAGGTTTCCAGTCAGAGCCACGCCAATCACTTATTCCATCGACATCCTTTCGGATAAAATGAAATCGCACTCGCAGAAAGATTAATTTCCCGAATTCTTTTATTTTTCAAAGGTTTCCAGGTTGAAAGAACAACTGACGCGTTTCGTTATCACAGATAACTTGATCATGGTTAGGATGACAATATTCGTTTCAACCAATTAAATCACTTTCAATGTTACATGTGACTCACATTTAGGTTCAGGACCCTTTTAGTGGATTCTGGGATTTGTAGTTTGTTCGAATTTACATTTAAATAAAGTTTTCTTTTTATTTATGTATTCACGTGTACAATGTGTTTATGCTATTCTATACTGAAATCGGTGTGTTCGTGGTATGCTTTATTAACTGAGATAAGTTGTAAAACTTTCTGGTATTGCGGTATAATTGTTCTTTGAACTGCATTCTCATTTGGCGCTCTAATACTGCCTCGCTTCTATCTTTGACATACCAAGACGTTTTTAGGGTGGGAGGTCTAGTTCTTTACCGGACAACCTTATTTTTACTATGTTGTCCACATTTCTATTACGTACATCCTTTTTATGATCCCTAGTTTTAAGGAAAATCACGTGATTTTCTGTTTGGACAGAATTCAGTCTCCCTCCATGACCCAATTACGCCCTCTAGTGGGCCTTCTCTAGGCTGTCATATAGATTGTAAGGATTAACTTGTTCTTATTCCTACCCTCTTCTCATTTTTTGATATGCATTTATTTAATTTAAAAGAATTGTCCGTAATTCTGAGTTTATAAAAATGTGTGTGATTATGTGATGTTTGTGCGCTATACCAGTTTCATACAAAATTAGTTTAATTCAAGTTATAAATGGACATACAGTTCCTCGCTCTGGTTCAACCCAAACGGAGTAAAAGTTCTGAAATTCAGTATTTGCCTGGATTCTCTCTGCCGCAGTTTCTTTTCGCGGTTTCCGCCTCTCTCATTGCGAGGTATCGTTTCAATTGCATAGAAGCTTAGTAACTTCCAGTTTCCCTCGTGTTCAATCTCCATGTGTTTAGCTATGGCGTTGCTTCGATCTTTGTTCACTGTTGCTCGTACATGCTCAAGTATCCACTTTTTCAGTTCGCATATTGTGCTTCCTATATACTTCAAGGAGCATGGACACTATCACAAACAACATATTGACTTTTGCAAGTTATTAGCTCTCTTATTTGCCACATTTTGTTGTTCGCCAATTTTACCTCCGTCATGTTCTTTGCTATCTGACAGACTTTACAGTTGTGGCATTTAATGAAACCTTTTGTTTTCAGCCATTGAGATCCTTTTGATTTTTCCTTTCGTTGGTGATGACTATGGATCAATTTGTCTTTAATATTTTGTGCCCGGCGGAACGTTATGTTTGGGTGGGTTCCCATTACTTTTCCTACCGTGGGGTCAAGTTGGAGTATTTTCCAATTTTTTCGCAAGATATTTGCGATTTTTTTTGATTCACAAGAGTAATCCATAATCAGCCTTACAGGCTCCTGAGTTTGTTGTGTGGCTGTTAAGTTTCTTCCCTTGTTCTTTCATTTGCTTTTATCCAACACTTCCTGACATTGCTTTCTTTATATCCACGTTGTTTAAATCTCAGTGCAGTTTTAGTGCTTTGTTTTTCCCATTCCTGTTAGTCTGTACATATCCGCTGAATTCTGAGGAATTCCCCATAGGGTATATTTTCGATTACTGATGCCTTGTGAAAACTGTCTGCATGTAATGTGGCATTTGTTGATGTTTCTTTGCGGTGTAAAGTTGTTTGTATTTCATTGTTGGTGACATAGATCTCAGTGTCCAGGAAAACGACCCTTTCTTTGCTGATGGTATAGGTGAATCTAATGTTTGCTTCTGTCGAGTTCAAGATTTCAAAGTACTCATGGAACTCAGCGGCTGTTCCATCCCATACAATTAGAAGGTCGTCTATGTACCGCAGCCACATGGCAGTTTTATTTACATGCTTGTCGTTATTGGGGTGCCCGGCTAATTGTTGTTCCCACCACCCCATCACAAGACACGCGTATCCGGGACTGAAAGAGAAACCCATTGAATACCTCTTGTTTGTTGGTAAATCTCTTCACCAAACAAATACATTTTGGGTCAGACACATCTCAATCATGTCTGAGAGCATTTGGTTGTGTTGGTTATACTGTATATTCCGTTCTTTCAGGAAAAAACTGCATGCCAGTAACCCAATGCTGTTGTCGATGTTAGTATATAAGGATATTACATCCATTGTGATGAGCATGTAGGAGTCTTGCCATGATAATTCTTGAAGATGCCTCAAGAGGTCGGTGGTGTCCTATATGTAAGAATTTAGGTTTAACACAAACGGCATAAGGAAAAAATCAATATAATTGGCTATTGGTTCCAATAGCGATCCTTTTGCTGACACTATCGGCCGCCCTGGTGGTTTGAGTGGGTTTTTATGCAGCTTTGGTAAAAAATAAATTGTTGCTGTTGTCGGATGTTCTGTTGTCAAATACTTTCTTTCATCATCGTCAATTAGATTTTGTAGGAGCCATTGCATGGTTTTCCCATCCAAGGCCTCTTTGTACATCAGAGTTGGGTTTTTGTCCAATTTGCGGTAGTACTCCCGATTTCTCAATTGAGAATGTGCCTCCAATTCATAATCCGATGTGTTCCAAATGACGATATTGCCACCCTTATCAGCCATTTTTATAGTGATGTCTCTATCCTCCGTTAGATTTTTTAGGGCAGTTCTTTCATCCTTTGTGAGGTTATCTCGATATTTAGTTCTTTTTATTTTGTAGAGATCTTGAACTACAGCTTCCTGGAAAAGGTTGATTTTATTGCCTGGGACTAGTTGAGGATAAAAACGGGATGTCGGTTTTTTACCACTCAAACCTGCTCCTTTTTGTGGGCAGGCTATTTCCGCAGGGATAAGGTCTTGTTCTTCCGTGACGTCTAGATTGATTAGAGTTAAAAGTGCATTCATATCCATTGTGATCAGATTTGACTCTGGTGGTTTGAGACTTTTTTTCTTTTTCATTTTTGTTTAATTCGCCATGTCCTTGTTTTCCTGAAAAATCTTAGCAAGCTTGATTTTTCTGACGTACTTGTAAATATCTATTCTAGTTTGCGCTATGTCCATTTGTTGTGTCGGACAGTAATTTATTCCATGTTTTAGCAAGGATATTTCTGACTCTGAGATATTACGTTTAGAAAGGTTGATCACTACCAATTCATTCGTGCCGTTTATAGGGGATTTTTCTGACGCATGCTCCTCGTTTTTGCACCAATTTTTTCCATTGAGCCACCTTCTCCTTTTTCCCCTCCTGGTTGTTTTTTGGATTCCCACAGGCGTCCTCTCCCTCTTGCACTTTGTTGTGGGTTTCGGTTTTGTTCCCAGTGTCTCTGTTGGAGGACCAACCTCATATCCCCTAAAAAAGTACGTTTAGATTGATCTGCATTTATTTCTTGTTCTCCTTCACTGGCGTCAGTTGATGTTAGGGATGTAATGCTACTTGAACTCTGGGCTGCGCCATCCATACGATCTTGTTGTTTAAAAATATCAAATTTTCTGGTGTATGTAAATATCCGCCCTTGTGTATAATCATCCTTATCCCGTTGGAACTTGGTTTGTTTCCTTACTTTTACTACTTCCTCGTGTTTTTCAACATATCGTTCCAGGTCCTCTTTTAATTTAATCATTTCCGAATTCATTTCCAATGTTGCTAGTTCCTTTTCTAGTTCCTGTAGCTCCTCTTTGATTTTAATTAGTGCCACTTCTATGTGTTTTACCAAGATTGCTATCAGACCCAATGAGGAGTTTAAAACATACTCTCCCCATTCTTGTAGCAATTCGTTTGTTGCATCCTGTTGACTGGGCATAAGTGATATCCTCAAACCCCTTGGGACTCTTCGTACTTCCAAGTATTTTTTCAATGTGATTAACTCCCAGCATTTGTTTATTTCTTTCCTGCTTAGTTTTCCCATTGTTTACGTTTACTCAGTGTATCAGATTTCTTTAGGGTGCTCTTATTGGCTGTTTGGTTCTGTATGTATTTCTTGATCGAAAAGTGAGTCCAAAAATTCATTTAGTTTTGCTTCTCGTTTTTCCATTTTGTTCTCTCAATTCCCTGGATTTAAAAAAAAGAGGTTTTGTTTTTATATCAATGGGGAAAATCTTTCTGCCCGTGGCCCACGGATATTATTACTGTGCTCTTCCGCTTGTTCACAATGGAACGTACAGTGCGGTATCTTGTCAGTATTTCTATCCTCCCACAGAAAAAGCCAGCCATTACAATATTGCAACACAAAAGTTAAAGAAGGTGCTTTTCCCCATACGCCTTTACACAGCGATCAGCGCGCTTACCTCTACCCTCTGGTATTTAGGCAGCGCGTCCTCGCTGACTCCGCGTTTCTTGTGTCATTTGATTTCTTGGTTGCTGGCGGTCTCCGGGTCTAACTTGAACACATCCACATCTACTGGCTCATAATTCGTTAGAACCCATGGCGCATCGCTTCGGTGCAGATTTCCAGGCAGAGCCACGCCAATCACTTATTCCATCGACATCCTTTCGGATAAAATGAAATCGCACTCGCAAAAAGATTAATTTCCCGAATTCTTTTATTTTTCAAAGGTTTCCAGGTTGAGAGAACAACCGACGCGTTTCGTTATCACAGATAACTTCATCACGGTTAGGATGACAATATTCGTTTCAACCAATTAAATCACTTTCAATGTTACATGTGACTCACATTTAGGTTCAGGACCCTTTTAGTGGATTCTGGGATTTGTAGTTTGTTCGAATTTACATTTAAATAAAGTTTTCTTTTTATTTATGTATTCACGTGTACAATGTGTTTATGCTATTCTATACTGAAATTGGTGTGTTCGTGGTATGCTTTAATAACTGATAAGAAGTTGTAAAACTTTCTGGTATTGCGGTATAATTGTTCTTTTAACTGCATTCTCATTTGGTGCTCTAATACTGCCTCGCTTCTATCTTTGACATACCAAGACGTTTGTTAGGGTGGGAGGTCTAGTTCTTTACCGGACAACCTTATTTTTACTATGTTGTCCACATTTCTATTACGTACATCCTTTTTATGATCCCTAGTTTTAAGGAAAATCACGTGATTTTCTGTTTGGACAGAATTCAGTCTCCCTCCACGATCCAATTACGCCCTCTAGTGGGCCTTCTCTAGGCGGTCATATAGATTGTAAGGATTAACTTGTTCTTATTCCTACCCTCTTCTAATTTTTTGATATGCATTTATTTAATTTAAAAGAATTGTCCGCAATTCTGAGTTTATAAAAATGTGTGTGATTATGTGATGTTTGTGCTCTATACCAGTTTCATACAAAATTAGTTTAATTCAAGTTATAAATGGACATACAGTTCCTCGCTCAGAGCGAACTTGACATACAGTTCCTCGCTCTGAGTGAGGAACTGTATATCCATTTATAACTTGAATTAAACTAATTTTGTATGAAACTGGTATAGATAAGATCATTTATTCTTCCACTGATATAGTGAATGTTTAGCATAATGCATTAGTTACTAGAGTAAATCTTGTGTCATTTCCTCTAGAAAGTTAGCATTCATGTGAAATCCACATAAATGAAAAACGGTGCGCACATGAAGTTGATGCAACAGCAGATAATAGTAGTCTTGTGTTATGTATAGTATAATAATAATTTTAAGTCACTCATGTCAGAGTGCATAAAATCAGAGAGAACCTCCATCTAACGAGACTAGCTCTGTAACTGCAAACACAACCTCCTGTCTCTTCTCTCATATCCCTTATCCTTCTTTACCATCAGCACAGAGCAGTCTTGGACACAGACAGCGAAGGGGACTGATGGGTTCCATGTTTCTCCAATAGCAAAATTTGGTCTTATTGGTTAGTGGCGATTTGAGTGATAGCACTGTAATTAGGCACAGAGTGTGGCATCTATGTCAACAAAACAGGAGGTGCTAACCAAACACTGATGGCACCTTGGCAGGCTTGGGCTTCTTAGATGGTAGAGCCTCTGGAGGTGCAGTTTTGGGGGCCATCAGGATTAGAGCTGCCAGAATTATCAAGCATGCAGGGTCCCTTTGGGGAGTGGTCAAGAGGGTAAAGGAGTCTTCCTCAAAAAAATCTACCATCACTAGCCAGAAGATCTTGACCTGTGCAAGGTCGGTGATGGAGCGGAAGCTCCAACTTCTTCTTTTCTATTTCTCCAAAAATACAGTAGAGTCAGCTGTTCAATATGGAGTTGAGACTCACAACAGTCCTGTGAGGACTTGTCTTATTTTATGACACATTTTGTGTTTTAAAATCATTTTTGAGATCATTCCTTATCAGAGACTTAACTGATGACACCGGAAAAGGCTAAGAAGTAGATTGCCCTCCTACTCCCTTGTGGCTTTCGCATACATCAAAGAGCAGGTATTTTAAGCCACAGCATCAAGGTCCAAGGCCAAAAACCACACCGAAATGTCATGTGGGTGAGGCAAGGATATTGCCATGTGGCATCTGCAACAGGGTTTAAATTGTTACATTTTTGACAAAGTACCCATGTTAAGATCCTGAGAAATTTGGTCAATGAAACACAGATTGTGCACTGACCCATGACAATTAGGTGTGGAAAAACAGGAACTGAGGCTAGCATGCCAGCTGGTGCTTAATAAAATCCCATGTCACATTCAGATTCTTATTCACACTGAAGTCGCATGATGCCACTTGGCGACAAAAGAAGGCTACTGCTGAGAAAAAGAATTCCAGACTAGTCTGGCATCTGGAGGAATAGTCCTAAAGAGACACAAGTGACAGCCACAAAAGAAGCACTTTGGAAGAATGCATAGGCTCAAACAGTTCCCTAGAAAAAGTCTAAACTAAATTCAAATCCCAAGCAGAACATGGAAAGGCAGTTTAGGAGCGTAGCCTGTAAACCTTTAAGGTACATTGCTTCCACTAGAAATCAAAACAAATCGTCTTGCTGGGGGGAGGAGGGGCAGGGAAGGTGAATATGGGCTAAATACCACTTTTTGTGCCAAGATTCAGGTCCTTCTCCACCAGAGAAACAGCTGATTGCATAATTTGAACTGAGCCTTAAAGGACCAAATGACAGAAGAGAACACTGGGGTGCAATAGCAGTCAATCCACAAGAGCAAACTGCCCTTGTTGAATGTCTATTAGCTGCCACAACCTTGAGTGGATAGTATTAAAATGAATGGGAGCCACTCAAGTTCCAGACATGAAGGGTCAGAATCCTGATACAGGAATTAAATACCTGTCCTCTGTTTTGAGACAGAGGTCACAGAGGTGCAAATCTGAGAAGGTCCACATATCACGGGCGACAAGGCCAATCATGAGTGATAATTAAAAGAACTTTGAGGGACTGAATCGGATTAATGACCATCTATATTAGAGGCAGTGGAGGAAATGTGCAAATGAAGAGAATAACTGCATTTCAGAGAGAGTGAGTATCCCCTACTGAGTCATCCAGTGGAAACTCCACAGAATACAGGTTACATATGAGCCACCTCTGGCTCAGGATGTGACTCTTGGTTTGTTGAAGATCGTTTGTTCAGGAAACCTACCATCTCACTCCTTTTCCTCACCAGATGAGCTGTTTACAGATCAATTGTCCAGTCTCTGGTCCACTGTTAGACCTTCAGAGATCCTTTGAGCAGGGATTTCACATGTCCTTTGTTCAGGTATCAAGTGGTACTGTAGGTTGGAATCTGTACCTGCTTACCTTATAGCAGAGGAAGGAAAACTTAACGCCAGTTTGGCTGCTCTAAACTACAGCAAATCGATATGTATTATGTATGTGTTCTTGGTGGGAACAAACTACTTTGAACGTGAGGTCCTGTACATGTGTCCCTCATTCCAGAAAGGAGACTTCAGTTACAACTGCCATTTTCGGCCAAGGTAGATAAAAAGAGCTGCCTTTTCATAAGGTGTGGTGAATCATCCGAGCATAGAGAAACCTCTTGTCCATGAAGTTCCTATAGAACTGACTATCAAAGGCATCCCGTCTAAATATAAGCTGCTGGCCTAACAAAGCTATATGAAGACATCAGAACTAAAAGGTGTAAAGCTGCACTTGAAGCAGATTTTTCTAGAACATGACGAGGTCTTAAACACTGGACTCCCTTTACAAGGGAGGAAAGGCCTGTAGATGACCTGTGTCCTGAACATCCCCGATGCAAAGAACTGACTGAGTCGGGGGTCAAGAATTACTATTCCAATTTGCATAGAGGCCTTACTTCTGCAATAGCATGTTAAATGAATAGGCCATTGGTCACAAAGTAGGCATGCTCAGCCTGGTTAACCAATTGTTAAGATATCTGCTACAAGTGTTGTGACCTTTGTAAAAACTCTTAGCAGAGGATAGGCTAAATGGCATTGAATTGAAAATCCAGGTCTCCAACAGTAAACCTGAGAAATTGTCTGACAGGCTTGACAATCGAAATGTGAAAAAAAAACCCTGAAGGTCTAGGAACAGCATCCCAGTTTGGGATGTAGAGCCTAGAGGACCTAATTTAAAGTCAGCATTTTCAGCTTTTACTTTCTCAAAAACATGAAAAGGAACTGAAAGTCTAATGTGGGGTGCAGACATTATTCCCTTCTTTTTAATTAGAAAATATCTACTAGTCCTTCCCTCGCTGAGAAAGTAGATCATTCTCCATCATCATCATTTTCCAATAAGGTATGCCATTTCCTTCATTAAGATGTTTGTACGGAAAGGAAGAAATGGGTGGAGGTCTCTTCAGAAAAGCATGATGTAACCTTTTTCAATAATGTTTAAGACCCACTAGTCTGATTTAATCTCCCGTCAGCTCTGAAGAACTATTGCCAGCCAACCGTTGACAGGTGACAAATGTACCAATTTAAAGTGACCATGCAGGCTAAATAGGTGGAAGAGAAGTTTAGGGTAGCTTGAACGTTTCTACCTCTGCCTGATACCAGACATCTATTGGGGCTGTGGAGTCTTTGATCACTGCTGAGGGTGTTGCCATCTAAATCAGTGGCTATAGCCTCTAAAATGTCCATATTATGGAACTGCTGAGAAGGCAAGGGTAGTCCTAAGGCATTTGCTGAGGCATACCACTGTTTAAAACATACTAGAGATGCACCAAACAGGCTCCGGACATCAATGATCATATCAAGGAAATTGAATTGCATATCACTGGAGAACCCTGTAGTTCTTATCATGCATCCTTTTCACTAGCACTGTGTATGTCTCCTACAGCATCAAATGTATCCAGACAGCTTTTCATAGACTATTTAGAGGTATCCTTTTTTTGGGGGGTGGGGGTGGAAGAAATACTTTGAAAGAGCACCTGGGGTGATCAAGGTACACATGCAACATCAGTACAGCTGGCGGGTATGCCTTCGCTGCTTTGGGTAAACACACGCATCCAAATTGTTTGACACCCTATTATTCAGATTAAAGGAAACCCTATTCACCAATGCCTGAACTATTAAGCTTTCTGGAGTAGGATTAAATAAATACGTAGGATTAGACAGAGCTTGCTGATGTTTACAGTGGTTGTATGACGGAACAACGCAGGGAAATACTCTGCATGCCTTTACCACACATTTTTTTACCCCACTTTTTTTTAGATCACATATGCTTTTTCAACGTATGCCTTTACCACGCATTATTTATTAACTTTGAGAAAGACCGTTAGGTCGAAACGCGTCAGTGAACAATAAACATTACTTGGACTAACCTGGTGTGTGGGCTTTCCTTGCAGCGCAGCGGCGCGACGGTGAGGAAATCTTTGAAAAGAAAAAAAATATATATATATATATATATTTAAAAACAATGTATTTGTGGGGGGAGACCCCCCACAGCCCCGAACTTACCTTAAATGCGTGGTAAAGGCATATGTTGTAAAAGCATATGCATTTTAAAAACATACGTGGTAAGAAATGCATGGTAAAGGTACAACGTGGTAGAAAACCTCGTTGCAAAGGCTGTTTCCCATTTACGGTAAGCTGAACTAGGTGTAATAATTTAAGATTCCAATTATGGCTCTTTAATATGCACAACCAAGGATTCATTGAATAAGAAGCTCATCCACTGAGTGCTCAGTCAAATCTGTGTGACCAGAGAAGCATTGTGTTGCTAAGAGTAAAAGCTCAATCTTTGAAGTTTCTGCTGCCTGGCATGGTGGGCCAAAAGGAAATATTGACTGGATTAAGGCCGTGGGTAATTACCAGTGGTTCAGAACATTTGAAGCAATCCACCCATCACTTTTTTGTTTCCCTCACTGCAAAGGGTATGCCTAGACATCTGTTGCATGCTCACTGTGCCATAGGACTCAAGATGCACACTAATGATGAGGCCCAAACCATGCTAGGGTAGCTTGAATTTATATTCAGAGAAGCCTGGCAGTTCAGGCTGGACTGTTTCTCTTGAAGCTTAACAAAGGCTGAATTTGCATTCGGTTGATTCCCGAGTTGGCATCGTGGGCAAAACAAGATACAATGTTGCTACAGCCAGGACCTCACTACATGGATGTCAGGTTTTCCTTGGCAACACCATTTGCTTCCTATAGATTCGTGCTGAAGGACATTGGGAATAAGAGGAAGTATTCTAAAAGTCATGTTGGTGATAAAAGTGAACTTTAAACTATTTCTTGAAAATGTATCTGAACAAGTTGCTTACCTTCGGTAACGCTCTTTCTGGTAGAGAAACTATGTGCAGATTCCTCCCCTTTTGAATATTCGTCAGGCATCAGATATTGGTGACTAGGTCTAGTTGATATTCCACCTTCCAGTACATTTCTCATGTATGAATATTCTCCAGGCACCAGACTGGAAACTTTTTCCATAGCCTAGTGCTCTTAGGAAGTGCCACAGCGGCTTCCTTCACGGCTGTGCTCAGCTACCGGATAGGAGAAAGCAGCGTCTCATGTGGTGTCCTTCAGATGCAAAGTTCCCCCCCATTCTGCAAGAAAAACAACTTTGCTACAGTTCTCAAGCAGGAGTACCTACCGGAGTCATATGTCTGAATATTTGATGTAGTCAGACTGAGAATCTTCTGTAGAAGAAGTTATAACAGCAGTGTTCAATCACACTCAATAACAGTGAAAATAATAGTGGACTGTATAACCTGAACTGTGGCCTATCAGGTGGACAGACTATGAGCTCAACTATTGTACAGAGGCTCCAGCTACCACATTTTCAAAGCTCAAGCAAATATTGATCAGAGCATTCTGAACGAGGAGGTTGCATGTACATCTATGAGACACCAACACTACAGAACTATAGTTAGAGGTAAGTAATTTTTCTTTTCCAGCATAGGAACTTGCATATAATCACATAATACCAATCACAGTAAAGAATACCAAGGCAGTTGGAATTAACAGTGGTAGGTGGGAATGAACCTACCTTAAGCAAAAGGGTTCGGCAGCACCACCTATGCCACTGCTGACTATGCTCTGCAATGCATGCCAAAAGAACAATGCATGCTGCTTTTCCAAAGTCTATTAGAGGCACATTTGCAAGGAGACCTGCTTTGCTTTTAGTGGTCAGAGCTTTGATGCTGTTAGAAAACTGATTGTCAATAGAACAAGTTGGGATCCATCTGGAAATGCCTTGTTTAGAGATCTCTCTGCTTTTAGTAGTCTCACCAGAGGCCACAATGAGTAGGTTTGATTGTCTCAAGCTTTCAGTTTTATCCAAAAACAAATTGGAAATCCTTTTCACTGCAATAGAATATGGATTTTACTGCTGACGAAACAAGCTGAGGTAAAAAAAAGGTTGGCAGGCAATTCTGTTAATGTAAACAAATTGATAAATTACACTTGGGTTTAAATGTTGAACTTGGCTTAAGGACTACTTTGTCATTCTATAAACACAAATTCAGTTAAGTTTTTTCATATTAAAAGCATGCAGTTTACTGATTCTTCTTTTAGAAGTGATTGCCAGTAAAAAGGTCGTCTTCAGGAAAAATGCAACGACACAGGATAAATCAGTACAAAATGAGCTTTCATTATTTCTACCAAACCAGAGTTAAGTTCCCCCTATTAGGCCATCTTCAGAAAAAGATAAGAAAAGACAGGAAAAGACCTTTCATAAATTGTTGAAGTTTCGTAGTAAAAATAAAGATGGTTGATTTAGACTTCTTAGATACCTGGATATAGGTAAAAGGTGTACTCGTATGGAAGAATATTTCAAACCTTATTTGGCTAGTAGAATATGACATTTGTGAATGGTTACCGCCGCCGGGTCCAAACAATTAGAACAAGCTCATATCATAAATCTTGTCTATTTTAATTTGTAGCTCTTCAGTGTAGAATGAGATCCGATAGCCTATAAAATCTGCTCACATTCATGAAACATTTATATGGTTCCGCTCAAGCAACTGAGCAGCAAGGCTGTTAGATACAATGTGTGAATCATGATGCAGCACCTGCCCTTCATCTTGACAGTAGATGAGGGTCTGCCTTGAAATTAATCTGAGTAGCCATTGAAATCTCCTATAGTAGAAACCAATTCTGTCTGGAAATAGCAGTGAGAAAGGTTCACGCTTTATCTTTCAACTACTTAGTGTGTCACTGGAAATTGAAGAAATACACATAGGACCTTGCCATTGTAATCAATTGAAAATGCATTCTTTCATACCTTGGGCATTATCAATCGCTGCTGACTAGGAGCCATTTGTTTTTCTAGCTGGTGTAAATAAGCCCCACTGCAGTCTTCATCATTGTTGACAAATGTGCAACACTTGTCCGTGAATGTTCCCTTTAATGGGTGCATGTTTGATGCCTGCTTTGATTATCTACAGATGTTTAGGCACATTCCTGGCACAAGTTGCATGCAGACATTCAGACAGTGCTTGATTGCTCAGTGTCCCAGGTGTTTTGCTTTCACTTATAGCAAAAGCAACCTTGTTTTGCCCTGCTTCCTTCTATACATTGCAGTAGTGCTGACCATGCAGATCACAACCCAAGTTTCTCATTTAAGGCAGGAAATCATGGTCATCCTCATCAGAATAAATTTCAAAATTATGTGGCGACATTTACATTGGAAACCGACCAATTATGTGAAGACACTGATAGTGAGCTCTCCATCTTTAGAAAGGCATCCACTGTTAGAAGGAACTGGGGATAGCATCTGATGTAGAAAGATGCCTTGGACATTCCTCCACTGCAGCAATGTCTTTATTTGGTTGGGTGAAGGGCAGTAACCTGACATTTTCAGGGGTTCTACAATTTGAATGCGTGGGAGCCCTTGTCTAGTCTATGTTTTGCAGAGCTGCGCCAACACTTGACTGATAGTAAGCAGACTGACCCCCAGGAAGCTTGCTACGGAGGGGGACGGCTGGGTGAGTATCAGGGTCCACAAGAAGGTGTATGGGGGAGACTCTGCCAAAGGTGGGGACAAGGGTAAAGTCCCAAAACTTTGTAGTGCAGACTGACGCTTCAGAGAATGGTGTGGGAGCGGTGCCCACACAACTGAACGAAGAGGGCCTAGACCAGCCTGTAGTCTTCCTTAGCAGTAGACATCTCCTCAGGGAACAGAGGTGGAGTGCCATAGAGCGAGAAGCTTTTGCTGTAGTCTGGGCACTGAAGAAGCTAAGACCCTACCCGTTTGGGACTCACTTCAGAGTTCAGACAGACCACAGATCCCTCAGATGGTTAATGCAGCTGAGGGAAAAACCCAAAACTGTTGAGGTGGTTCATCTCCCTAGAGGGAATGGACTTTACGGTGGAACACTGCCCTGGCACAGAACACGCCAACGCTGGTCTGTCTAGGTTCTCCCGCTTTAGTGAAGATATCTCCAAGGTGGTTGGGTAGTTCTCCCTACTTTCAGCTGGAGGGGACATGTGTTAGACTTGGCATCTTTTTGCTTTCTGACCTCCTGGTTTTGACTCTGTTTTTGCTGGTTTAGCGTCTCTGCACACTTTCTCACTGCTGATCAGTGGTCAAGTGCTCCTAAGGTAAATTGTGCTATGGGTTGGTCTTTACATGATTTGCTATTTGATTTACTATTTGATTTACTGCTAAGTCCCTAGAACAGTGCACTAGGTGTGCCCAGGGCCTGTAAATCAAATGCAATCTATGCAACAGTGTTTTGTAAAGGTGTGTGGTGTAGACCATGTTGCAGTTTTGCAGATGTCATCTATGGGTATATTTCCTAAAAATGCCAGAGGCCCCTAGTTTGCGAGTGGAATGCACTCTAGGGGGAATTGTTAATGTGCGTTTAGCTTTAATGTAGCATATTTGAATGCACTTAACTATCCACCTTGCAATACCTGATTTTGATATTGGATTGCCTTTATGTGGTGGAGCAAAAGCAACAAAAAGTTGCTTTGTTTTTCTGAAAGGTTTTGTTCTTTCAATGTAGTATAGTAATGCTCTTTTGACATCTAATGTGTGAAGAGCACGTTCTGCCACTGAATCTGGTTGAGGGAAGAACGCAGGCGACTCAACAGATTGGTTGATATGAAAGGCAGAAATGACTTTAGGTAAAACTGTGGGGTTAGTCCTAAGAACCACTTTGTTTTGGTGTATTTGTAAAAATGGCTCTTCTATGGTTAGAGCCTGAAGCTCACCCACTCTTCTTAGAGATGTGATGGCTATGAGGCAGGCTACCTTCCAAGTGAGAAACTGTAGTTCACATATGTGCAATGGTTCAAAAGGTGGACCCATGAGACTTGTAAGAACGATGTTGAGATTCCACACTGGAGCAGGTGGAAGTCTGGGGGGAATGACTTAAGTCCTTCCATAAGTGCCTTAATCACAGGCACTCTAAAAAGAGACAAATACTGTTTTGTAGATATGCAGCTATTGCAGCAAGATGTAAGCGTATGGATGTGTACGCTAAATTGGAACGCTGTAGATGAAATAGATAGCAAATGATGTTTTGGATTGAAGCATCTAGTGGATTGATTTGATTGTTGTTACAGTAAATGACAAACCGCTTCCACTTTGCTGCATAGCATGCTCTTGTGGTAGGGCGCCTAGCTTCTTTGATAATGTTCATGCAGTCTGGCGGAAGATTAAGATAGCCAAACTCTAGGATTTCAGGTGCCAGATCGCATGGTTGAGATGACTGGGATCTGGATGTCTTATCTCTCCATGGTTCTGAGTGAGAAGATTGGGAGTAAGGTGTAGTTTTTGGTGAGGAACTACTGATAGCTCCAACAGGGTTGTGAACCAGAGTTGACGGGCCCATGTGGGAGCAACTAGGATTAGTGTCAGGGACTGCTGTCTGAGCTTCCGAACCAGTAATGGAATGAGTGGGAGAGGCGGAAAAGCGTAAGCAATTCATCCATAGTGTATTGCCTTTGGACAATGGGTGTGGATACCTGGATGCGAAGTTTGGGCATTTTGTGTTTAGGTGGGTGGCGAACAGATCTCTGGGAAGCCCCAACTTTGGAAGAATGGGAGGAGAACTTGAGGGTGGGGTTCCCATTCGTGGATCTGCTGTCGTTGACGACTGAGCAGATCTGCAATCTGGTTGTTTACTCCTGGAAGGTGTTCTGCAAGGAGATACATTTTTTGAGGTATGGCCCATCTCCAGATGCTCTGGGCTAGCTGTGAGAGCTGGGGAGAGTGTGTGTCCCCCCCTGTTTTTGTATGTAATACATTGCCGTCATGTTGTCTGTGCGAATCAGGGCAGCTTTGCCTACTAGATGAAGTTGAAAGGCTTTCAAAGCTAGAAAAATTGCTAGCAGTTCTAGATGGTTTATGTGGAGTTGTTTTTGTTGCAGAGTCCACATGCCCTGAATGGTATGTTTTTGAAGATGAGCTCCCCAACCAGTGAGTGATGTGTCTGCTGTTAGCACTATCTGTGGAACCCGGTCGACGAATGGCCGCCCCTTGGAAAGGTTTTGCATGTTCCATCACTGCAGAGAGCGATGGGTACGGCCATCCACCAACACTAGATCTGATAACTGACCATGAGCATGGTTCCACTGACGTGCTAAGCATTCCTTTAGGGGACGCATTGGGAGTCTTGCGTAAGGAACGATTATAATGCAAGATGCCACCATTCCTAGCAATTGCATGAACACTGGAGTTGGTAATGAGCGTTGAGGCTGAAACTGCGACAGAGTCTGCATGTTGCGGATCCTGACTGGGTTGGGACACGCTAGAGTTTTCTGAGTGTCTATTGTGGCTCCTAGATACACTTGTGTGTTGGATGGTTGGAGATGAGACTTGGTGAGGTTTACAGTGAACTCAAGGTCATGAAGCAGTTGGACTGTTTTTCGAGTGTGGTGTAGGCAGCTCTGTTGCGAGCTGGCTTTTATTAGCCAGTCGTCTAGGTAGGGGAAGACGTGAATGTGCTGTCTTCTTAGATGAGCCGCGACTACTGCCAGACACTTGGTGAAAACCCTGGGTGCTGTAGTTACTCCGAATGGGAGAACTTTGAATTGATAATGTTGTCCGTCCACCACAAACCTGAGGTATTTCCGGTGAGCAGGGTGAATGGGAATATGGAAATAGGCGCCCTTTAAGTCCAGAGTGGACAGATAGTCACCTCGCTGAAGGAGTGGGAGCACCTGTTGGTGTGACCATGTGAAAGTGGTCCGACTGAATGTACAGATTTAGTTCTCTGAGGTCTAGTATAGGCCTGAGAGCCGTCCTTTTTGGGAATTAAAAAATACAGGGAGTATACCCCGGTCCCCTGGTATTGTAATGGGAGAGGCTCTATAGCGTGTTTTTCCAAGAGAGAGAACCTCTTGCTTTAGGAGGGCGAGATGCTCTGGTGACATTGCATGTGATCTTGGAAGAATATTTGGGGGAGTGTCTGTAAGCTCCAGGCAGTAACCACACTGGATAATTTGTAGTACCCATTTGTCTGAGGTGATTGAATTCCAGACAGGCAGGAATTGGGAGAGACGTCCACCGACAGGAGTAGAATGATCGGGGGGCAACAGAAGGAAGTCACTGTTTGTTTGCGGGGGAAGTGCGGGTGGAGTTACCTTTGCTTCTTCCCTTACCATTGTTTCCTCTAAAACCTCCTCTGAAATAATCTCTTGAAGAGGGGGGATTGGTTGTTTCCCTTGTAAGAGGAGGAGGGATTTTCGGTGGACAGTTTTTGAACCACCCCTGTAAAAGGAGCGGCGAAAGTAACCCCTAGTGGCAGGTAATTGCAAAGCCCCCATGGACTTTACGACCTCAGTGTCCTTTTTCATCTTTTCCGGCGAGGTATCAACAGCTGGGCCAAAGAGATGCTCCTTGTCGAATTGTTGGTTAAGGATGGAGGTTTGCACCTCCGGCTTGAAGCCTGATATTCTCAGCCAAGCATGCCTGCGTAAGAGTACACTGGTGTTGACTGCACGAGATGCTGTGTCTGCTGCGTCTAGGGCACACCTAATGGCTGTATTGGTGATAAGTTTACCTTCCTGAATAAGGTCATTAGCCTTAGATTTGTACTCATTAGGTAAATGTTGTATGAGTTTCTCTAACTCATCGTAATGAGCCCTATCATAACGAGCCAACAGAGCTTAAACGTTGGCAATGCACCAGTGATTTACTGCCTGTGAAGCCACTCTTTTGCCCGAGGCATCAATAAGCTTAGGCTCCTTATCAGGAGGAGGAGCCTCACCTGTGGTTTGCGAGTTCGCTCTAATGTAAACAGGGTCGGTAGGAGCGGGTTTATATTTTTTGTCCACCCTAGGTGTAATTATCCTTGCCCTTACAGGGTCTTTAAATACCTCATCCGTGTGTTTTAACATGCCTTTGAACATTTGTACGGTATGAGTAGCTCTTTGGGAAGAAGTAAGTGTTTCAAAGAGGAAATCCTCTTCTAGAGGCTCCTTATGGAGCTCCACCCCATGATATTGAGAAGCCCTGTTAAGGAGCTCAATGTACCCAATGTTGTCATCAGGTGGGGAGGGTTTGGAGGGATACAAATCAGGGTCATTGTATGTGTTTGGGTCTGTATGATAATCGTCCCAAGGGTCAGTGTCCTGTAGTCTATCCTGATCCTCATCCCCATTCCCATCCCCTTCATCCTGTGGGTCAGGTGAAAGTGGTGGTGGTGAATTTGATGGTGAGATGAGCAAGTTGGTATCAGTGGGAGAAGGAGGTGGAATACAAGGGGGAGAAGGGTTAGTACCCACACTTACTTTTGAGAGGAATGTGGTAGTCCTCTGATAGGTCAATCTTCCATTTTTTTTTTTTTTGAAGAGTAGCATGAATATGTCCTGTTTCAGGGTTGATCACCAGTTTTTTCTGCTTCGGATCCGAAGGCGGGGCATCGGGCCGGTTTCGGCGTCGAAGGTTTTGGCTCCGAGTCTTTGGGCGTCGAAGGTTTCGGCTCCGAGCCTTTCGGTGTCGAAGGTGGAATCTTCGGCAACGGTGGTATTGTGACCAACACATGTTTGGACTTGGGTTTCGGCACCAAAGGTGTTCGTTCGGCGCCGGAGTGGGGCCGGCTCGAGCCCAAGCCGGAAGGCTTCTCTTTCGGAGCCGGGCCCGAGGGCGGGGCGTCAGAAACTTTATGTCGGTGCCGACCTTGGCCCGAAGGCAGAGGAGGGACCAGAGCCTTTGTCTTTGGTTGTTGAGGGGGCAAAGGGGTGTCTTTACTCACGGTACGTTGACCCGGAGTAATCTGCTCCTCTTCTTCCATGTCGGAGTCGGCTTTGGACACAGAGATATGTTCTTCCTCCTCGGCTCCTTGAGCTTGATGTTCTGTGTCGGAATCTTCGCCGAAGATGTCCGGTGCGGAGTCGCTCTGGTGTTGCATTTCGTGGCGTCGAGCCCGAAGGTCACAAAGTGTCTTTTTCGATCAAAACGATCGACACGCGTTGCAGTCTTTTTCGTCGTGTTCCGGGGACAAGCAGATGTTGCAAGTCGGCGCGTGGAAACTTAGTACGACACCCGGGACAGAACTTGAAGGGAGTCCGTTCCATCGACTGCTAGCGCAGTTGGCGCGGGTAGGCCCGACGGCCTGCCACGAGTTTCCCGATCTAGGTTTTCTGAGGTGAGACGATACGCGTCGAATGGGGAACCGCGATCGATAATACCGTCGAGGGTAGTGGATTGCGCGTCGAAGGGGTCCGAAAACTGTGCAGAACCGGAGCGCAGCAATACACATCTGAACCCGATGGCGGAAAAAAACAATCTAATGATGGAGTCGATGCCCATGCGCACTATCACCGAAAGGAGGAGTCACCTACCTCGTGACTGGAAAGACTTCTTCGAACAAAAAACAAAGTGCAAACATCCGGACCCAACACTAGATGGCGATCTATGCATAGCATGTGATCTACAGCTCACATGCCTCGAACATGGAGTTTAGTATGTCTGAACTCAGAATAACATTTTAGTAAAGATGGTTTTGAAATTCTTTGTTTGAAAATGCCACTTTTAGAAAGTAGGCATTTTCTTGCTTACCCATCCTGTGTGCCTCTGCTGGGTTGTGGATTGACTGAACTGGTTTGGGCTAAGCATACAGACTCTCTGCCCCAAGAGAACAAAGGGAAGTGTGGTATAAATATTGGAGCTCAGACCCCAGATCTTTAGAACTCTTTTGGATCAAGGAACCTGACCAGAAGAGCTGGAGAAGCTGTGAGGAGGAACTACCACTTTGCTGTGTGCTTTGCTGTGTTGGCCTGCCAGTGGCTGCTTCGGTCTTGGACAGAGAAAGGGCTGGACTGAACTTTCTGCAACTTCTTTGTTTGAGCTTCTCCAAGGGCTTGATCTAGAGTTTGCCCTCTGTTCAAAAAGTCTCAGGAACTGCAAAGACTTCAAGTTCATCTGCTACCAGCGCTGGGAAGTGTGTGTTTTGTGATGCGACAGAAGACAAAGCAACCAGACGCAGTCACCGATGTCACTGCCGGATCGATGTCCTGAAGGCACCGCCGCCCTTTGCACCACAACCCTGGTCTCACAGATGACGGCCTTCGCCGCTGCCTGCACCGTGACCTGTGGGCATTGCACCGCCTTGCTTCACACGGCCGTCCTGGTATCCCCAATGCAGCTGCCTGCACCATGGTTCGAGGGCACCGCTCGTAAGTTACACAACGCATCGCCCTCATCACGCACTGCAGCCTTGGCCTACCGATGCAATCGACTCCGGTTCATCATCAGACAGCCCTTCAGCAACGACGATGCCGCTGCTTGCACTGCAATCTGCTAGCACAACAAGCACCACCCCACTTCGCACCTCAGCCCTGGTCTCACCGACGCAGCTGGATGCAGTCACTGAGCCGCTGCCTGCACCGCGACCTGAGTGCACCTCACGCCGCACCGCTGCACTTCACACCGCAGCCGAGAGGCTCGCCGGCGCTCCCAACTTCAACCGCGAGGAATTAGACCTGCAATGCGTGTGACTTCAAGGGCCAGACGACCCCGTCCCGACCTCTGGAACAGACAGAGGCTCTTCTGAGGTCAACGAGAGGCCGCCGACGCTCTGCATTTCTAAAGGTATTGTTTTGAGGGTCTTCCCGATACTGTAGCTGGCCCGCAACGCTGCGGTCAGCCAGAACTGTTTGGATTTGCTGTTCACAACGCCGTGATAGCCCCAGACACAGCTATCGTCCTCAAGGAACTGTATTTTAAGTCCACTTTTGCTTATTGATATTTCTAAAAACGGTGTTGTGGATTTTTTTCGTTTTGGTGTTTTGCACAGATAAAATATTGGATTTTAAAAAAAAACTGGTGTGGTGTCCGTTTGTAGTGTTTTTACTGTATTACTGTTGGTTATGTGCAAATTCTTCACACACTGCCTCTGAGATAAGCCGGACTGCTCGTGCCAAGCTACCAAGGGGGTGTGCAGGGGTTATATTAGAAGTGTATTCCCCTTATCCGGACTAGGAAGAAGGGTCCCTACTCGGATAGGGTAACAACCTGCCAACTAGAGACTCCCATTTGTAACAGTGGAGCTCCACTGTAATGTTTCAGAGGAGCTTCTTCATGGGGAAGCTTCTTTCTGGCCTACATGTAGCAGGAACCTATTACAAAAGAAATTGGGGGAAAGCAAGACTAAAGAATACAAGAGGAAACATGAGCAGAACCTAGGTAATTATTAAATGACAAAGACTTTGCCTACTGACCATTGCCACCCAAGGAAAACTCACGACCACTTTAACAGCCAAGTAAAACTGCAATTTATTAAGTTTCAAAGAAGCTCTTGTACTTTTTGAAAGCAACTTCAGGTGCATGTCTTCAACAATCACATATTCTATGAGGAGAAATAACATTAAAAGCCACAAATGTTTTTTTTCATTTTCTTTTTTTCTTTTAAACCTTAGAGTTACAGACATCTTCAATTCAAAATGAACAAGGCAAAAAAATGAGATACACTGAGAACTTTAACCCTTCATCTCCCGAAAATGTTAAGAGTATGTCTCTATAAAACGCAATACTAATCTTCGGTATGGAAACTCTTGTAAATATATGAATGCTTGTGTGTCTATAAATATAGCTATAAATATATATTTATAGGCACACACATATTAATGTGCACATATATTCAATTTTCAGGTCTAGAACATGTGCAATGGCAATGAGATGTCACTACTTAGAAGAAAATAATAATTCTTTGTTTGTATTTTAGCTAAAACAACCTGCTAAATTTGGAGGAAAACAATCATCTTAAACTCTTGTGCATAGCTCCTGATCCTTTAAACCAGCTTTTTTCGATCAGCCACTTCACAGGAATTTCTTTTTCATTCAATTCTTTAGATAAAACAATAGAGGTAATCTCCTTCCAACTCACCCCAACCTCAGTCACAAAAACATTTTAATGCACAAGTTCTCCTGATCAAAGCAGGCAAGGAACACAATAGTTCATAGCTTTTTTTCATTTTTTTTTTAAAACATACTTTAGAAGTATGTGGTTCCATTGTCTTGTCTTCAGTTCAGAACAATCACAAACACAATGACCCTTGTTTATAACATAAAGCATTTGTATATATAAAGCACTCTTCAAACTGTATTTATTATGAGTTCATTATTTGGTGAAAATGTAACTGCTACAGAATACGTTTTTCTTCTTTCCAACTTTTTTTTCAGTATTTTCAGTGCTAGAAATTATTTTTCTTTTTTTTTGTCTCCCTTTTTCCTTTTTCCTCATTTTCTTAAAAATAAAATGAAATGGTTTTGTGGAGTTTGCTCCTCTGGAAACATTGTCTTTTTCCTGAGACTTTTTCCACCATGTGCAAGGTAATGATCACAAACTGGTTATCTTTTTTTCACCAGTAGACGAAGAGGAAAAAAGTTAAAATAACGAACATCCATTCATAAAAAAAAGACACACGGTTGCTAAAGAATTTAACATTTCGTTGGTGTAAAGAGCAAAACAACTTTTCATATCCCCGAGCTCAGAAGTAGCATATCTTCGATTGGAAAATAGGTTTCTTTAAAGTGTGGAAGTCTTTTTTTGGGGTCGGGGAAATAAATTTGTAAACAGGTGAGAGCCAAAATTGCAGACTCCTGCAACAGTTCAAAACCGGCAATGTCCAACGTGCTGTACACGGTCCTGCTTGCAGGGAATACCCTCCAACCTGTGTAGAGGGTTTCTATGGCCGCAGTAAGATAATAGCAGTATCTTCATTTTTTCTTCTTTTTTCATCTTTTCCAAAAGTAAACGGAAAAAAGTAAATCCCATGGGAAAAAGAATGCAGTACACTCAAGTAAATATTTTCTTGCATTAGTCTTCAATAAAAGCCGCTAGAAGGTAGGTATGCGTGTTATTCTCCAGAGATACACGCGGTAAAGTCTTCTCATTTTTATCAACACAATAAGAAGTAGTCCTTGAGTAAACATCTACACATGAACTGTTATCAGCCCCATAACACACTTTCTTCTACAAATGTTTAGGATAATCTCCAGGAAGGACTGTCAACGATCAGTGCAAAGTTAGAAGTTAACAACATTGAAACGTTTCTTTTCTCTTTTGACCAATGAGCAAATGAAAAAAGCATATACTGAGTAAGGAGAAAATAATATAAAATGACATCACACTCCACTGAATGGTAGACACGTGCACGCACTCCTTCTCACACACAGCAACATACTGAATGAACTTTTAAAAGAAAACCAAAAATATAGCATATATAGCATGTTTTTTTCCTAGAACCTATTAGTCTTTGACGTTGCACATATATGTGTTCATGAACATTGGATGCCAGCTTGGAAGTGTACTTCGTCAGACTTCGAAACTGTTCACATTCCCTTAACGTGGGCCGGCGGGATTCAAGTATCTGCATTGTCTGATATGTTACTTTTTTTTTTATATATATATTTTTTTTTGAGGGATTAGGGGAGTTTAAAGACAAAAGCTGTCAAGAGAAAAAAAAATTATGACAAAAGGGTAACAATGTGCATAGGCAGATCCGAAGGGAGTGAATACCGAATGTGTATTAGTCCATACTCCCAACTACAAGTCCATGCTTACTTTTTAGTACTGTATCGGTGAGAGCCACTTGTGTGCGTGGGCGTACACAGAGACACGTGTGTGTGTGTGGATGCACACACATATCCAGCTCAACCCCCTTCTGATTACTGGATCTACCTCTGGAAATGTGCATAATCGCTCCAGGCTCATTTTAGATAGGCATAAATGCCCCCCCAAACCCTCCCCACTCACCCTCCACGATGTGATAAGTGTGATAAAATAACCCTTTCCAGAACGGTATCTAAAAAGTGCCCTTTTTCTTACTAACAGACTAAGCAGCGTTTATACTTTTTCATTTGCTTCAAAGACACTGCGCGGACATTAAAAAAAAAAAGAGAAGAAATAAGACAATAAAAAAACAAAAAGAACAAATATGACCACCAGCTTTGCAAGTGACACTGACCAAAACTGAGCAGCCCATACTGTGTCATATAACAGTTCACAAGGGCTACGGTAGAACTTTCAAGCTTTGATACTGGATAGAAGTGCTATGGAAAAGGGCTACCAAAGTGGTCGGTTAAAGCTGGAGTCTTCATGAATCCGGACACTGGAAAGGGTTAATTTCATTTTGCTTTTTTTTTTCTTCTCATTTTCTTTGTTAAAAATGTTTTTCGTTAGTGCTGATGATTGCAATCCTCCATGCTACCTCCTCCCGGCTTCTTACATCGATTCACCGCTGAGGAGATCACCTGGAAGAAGGGTGTTCATAGGTGTTGGGCTTCTTATCACCCTGCCATCTTCGCTACTGGGGGGACCCCAAAGGCTGCTAGAGTACTGGGGGACCCCTCCCCATAGGAGGTCATTACTTCCTTTACCGCCCAGGCAGGGGGTGTTCCAGTGGCCTGTATCATTGCGCACCATGGAGTGTGAGCCGGTGGCAGGACCCATGCGAGCTTGGTTGTTTCCAGTGTTCGGCTGCCAGTTGGAAGTGGGCGGTAGTGGCTGACCTTGTGCTAAGAAACGATTGACTTCTTCTTCACCAGCGAACTCAGCAAGGATGGTAGTGTTTCCCAGAACACACCTAGACAGAGTGGGAAAAAAACAATTTAATATATGGCTGTCTACAGATCACCAAAAACAAATACATTATTTACCCTGAAAACATCTGTTCATGGCATTTAGTGCTGTAGATTCCGATGCAGTACATACTACTGCCATCTAGTGTTGCGCCCGGATGTGTGCAAGTTGTTTTTTTTAAAGAATTATTCTGAAGTCATGAAGTAGTGTGACTCCATCTATTGCTTGTAATGCGCATGGCCATCAGTTCCATTGGTAGATTGTTTTCCCACACAGTGGGTGAGGATAGAGCTGGATCAAAGGGATACAGAAGAGAGAGAGGACCATGCAAGAGAAGTAAGAAGGAATGATTACTTCAACAGCCAGAGGCTTCTAGGGAGGAGGGTGGGCACATGTGAATCTACAGCACTACATGCCACGAACAGATGTTTACAGGGTAAGTAACATTTTCCGATCTAGGCATGTTTTGTTGTAGATACACATGCTGTGCATAGACTGTAAAGCAGTCCTCTCATGAGCAGTGCCTAGCCTGAGGGTGTTGCAGAAGACTGAAAAAGCGTGCAGAGTAGAGCTTGACAATGTTAGTTTGTTGGCGTGCTAGTCCAATAGTGCTTAGTGCAAGTGTTCGGTGAGAATCAAGTAGCCGCTTTACAAATGTCAGCTATTGGTTGCTGTCCAGGTAAGCCATAGAGGCCCCTTTTTCCTAGTAAAGTGGGTTCTCATAGGAGCAGGTAACACTCTTAGTTTTCGCGTAATATTTCTGGTTACATTAGCTAACTGGCTATGCCTATGACAAAGCTTTCCCTTTATGCGGTTTAGAAAAAGCAACCAATAGTTGTGGAGTTTTTGAAAGGTTTTTTTTTCCCCACATAATAAATTGAAGCTCATTTAACATCTAAGGTATGAAGAGCCCTTTCTGCAACGGAGTCAGCTTGAGAAATGAAGTGTGGTAGTTATATAGATTGGTTAAGGTGGAAAGGAGAAACCACTTTAGGAAAATATTTAGGGTTAGTGCAAAGGACAATCCTATCCATATGAATCTGAAACAAGGGTTCTTCCAAGGTTGGAGCTAGGAGCTCACTAACCCATCTTAGGGAGGTGATGGCCACAAGAAAAGCCGACTTCCAAGAGAGTAATTGAAGGGGGCATGCATGGAGGGGCTCAAACGAAGGACACATAATTCTCGTAAGGATGATGTTGAGATTACACACTGGTGTGAGGGTTGGGGGGGTAACAAGCAATGTTTTGGAGGCTAGCTGCTAAAGGGTCAATGTGGTTTGAGAACCAGTAGCGGACAAAACTTTTCCATTTGGCAGCATAACAGGAACGAGTAGTAAGCCTGCGTGCCTCCTTGAGTATATACATTCGGGAGGTAGGTTGAGGTAACACTTCCGGAGCCAAGTCGCAAGGTTGAGACTTTTGGGGTCGGGATGCCAGATTTCCCATGGTTGTGTGAGAACGTACAGCCTGTTGGGAAACTTTTCGTGGCAAACCCCCTAAAGCTCGATGAGAGTGGTGTACCAGGGATGTCTGGTCCAGGTTGGAGCAACTAGGGTGAAGGAGGTCTGCTGAACCTAAAATGGTAAGAGGGAGAAAGGAGGAAAAGCATAAGCAAATATCCCTGACCAGTTCATCCCATGGACTGTGGATGCTGGAATCTGGAGGCGAAGTTAGGGCATTATGTGTTTTCTACCATGGCACATAGATCCACATCTGGAAACCCCCATCATCTGAAGTACTGGAGGAGGATTCTCAAGTGGAGTTTCCACTCGTGGACTTGTTGCTGCATCCTGCAGAGGAGGTCAGCAAAGTCGTTGTCCACTCCTGGAAGGTACTCTATCAGCAGGTGGATCCTGTGGTGGAGAGCCCAAAGCCAGATGGACTGGGCTAGCTCAGAAAGATAGAAAGAGCGAGTGCCTCCCTGCTTCTGTAGAGCGGTCATGTTGTCCGCACAGACGAGGACCACTTTGCCCACTATGTGGGGAAGGAAAGCCTTGAGCACAAGGTGGACAGTTAACAGGTACAGACAGTTGATGTAGAGGTCCCTGTAACTGGGATCCCACTGTTCTTGGACAGTCAGGTTTTGTAGAGTCACACTCCACCCAATGAGAGATGTGTCAGTTGTAATGGTAATCTTCGGAACTGGGTCGAGAAAAGGCTGCCCTTGCAACAAATTGTTGGTGTTCCACCACCGCTGAGAGCGAGGAGTACGGCAGCTGATCAACACTAGATCTTCCCAATGACTCTCTGCCTGTGACCACTGGGCTATAATCATTCCTGCAGTGGGAGCATGGGTAACCTTGTGTAAAGCCCGGTTCATGCAGCAGGTTTATAGTGGCTTGTGTGTGTAGGCGACACTGCTGTTACGTTGCGCTTTTTATCATCCAATCATCCAGGTAAGGGAATACATGGATGACCGGTCTTTGCAGGTGCACAGTATTAATGCATGGCATTTTGTAAAAACTCAAGATGCACTGGTGACCCCAAAGGGTAGCACTCTGAACTGATAATGTTGGCCACTTAACACAAACCAGAGGTAGAGCAGATGCGCTGTATGAATCGGGATGTGGAGTAGGTGTCTTTGAGGTTGAGTGCAGCTATGAAATCGCCTTGCTGTAGTAGCGGAATGACATCCTGGAGAGTGACCATGCGTTAATGTTCTGACAGGATGTACTCGTTGAGGGTTTGAGGTGCAGAATGGGCCTGAGGGACCCACCTTCTAGGGAATGCAGAAGTAGATGGAATACACCACTGAACCCTGCAGACATTGTGTCACAAGCTCTATAGCCCCTTTGAGGAGGAGCATTTGTACATGACTTGATTGCAAAGCAAAAAACTGATGGACAGAATGTTGACCAATGTCAAATAATCACCAGTACAGAGATCTGGGCCTAAATCCATCGTTTTTTTGCTCCCCATGCCATTCCAGGTTAAACCTAGCCATATGCAAATCAGTCCAAACTGCTGGGTCCAAACTGGGGTGGCATGGTGAGCAAAAGAACGATGGATTAAACCCAGCTATTTGTGACTGGGGGCGAATGTTTGCATTGTTCAGCATTCCGTCCATCATTTGTTCCTTTTGCTGTTGATTGCGAAGCAGGCATTAGTGTTCTGGGTAGAGGACATGTCCACTGGGTGGTATGTTAGGTGGTGTGGAAGTGAGCTCTAGACAATAACCATGTAGAATGAGGTCTAATACTCACTGGTCTTAGATGACATGTTGCCAGGTGGGGAAGAACATCGGGAGTTGCTACCCAACACATGTTATGTGGTTGGGGCAGAGAGAAGTGGCAAGTCACTGCTTGGTTGAGACTGCTCCTCCTTTAAGGGAGCAATCTTTGCCACTACCTTTGGCGCTGTTACCACAGTAGGCACCTCTGAAGTAGCGTCTTGTGGAGGTATGATGGGCTGGCTGACACTGAAAGAACGTGGAGGCCTCAGGGAAGGTGATTTTCGAGCCTCCGCGATAAAGGAGCAGCGAAAGGACCTGCGAGGGGTGGGTATTTGTAAGGCGCCCATGGCCTTCGCCTGGTCTTTCTTTATCTTCTCCAACATCTCTTCAACCTGGTGCCCAAAGAGATGTTCCCCATCAAAGGGCAGGTTGAGGAGATGTTGAATGTTCAGCTTGAAACTGTAGAGACAGAGCCAGGCAAGTCTGCGGAGCACACTGGAGTTGATGACCGGAGCAGCTGTATGAGCAGCATATAAAGCGCACTGAATAGTGGTGTTTGAGAAGAGCTTGCCCTCCGAGACCAGCTCATGCCCTCTCTTACGGTGCTCCTCTGGGAAATGTTGGAGAAGCTACTCCATCTCGTCCCAGTGTGCCCCGTTGTATCTGGAAAGTAGGCTGATGGAGTTGGCAATACACCAATAATTGGCGGACTGCACTGCGACACGATTGCCAGCAGTGTCTCTGCGCTTGCTTTCTTTATCCAGCAAGGGGGCATTGTTGGTACCTTTTGCGTTGGCCCATTTGCAGGAAGTATGCACAACCAGGGAATCGGAATGAAGTGGGCCTCTAATGTAGAGGGGGTATGATGAAGTCTTTTTTTTTTTTTTTTATCAACTCAGGGGGGTGATCACTCGAGCCTTAACCAGGCTCCCTGAAATTTCAAGAGCAAGTTTAAGCATTCCCTTTAGCATGGGCAGGTACTGCGTGGAATGGTGGGCAGAGGAAAGAGTCAAAGAGGCGGGTTCCTTGTGCATGTCTATACTATTGTATGATGCAGCCCAACCTAGGACCTCGTGGTAAGAGATAGTATCATCTGGATGGGAGGGTCAGGCAGGGTAGAGGTCAGGATCCGTATCTCCTGGTTGATCTATTTCACGAGAATCGCATGGGCCTCAAAGTGGGGGAATGTCGTATGGTCCCCCGTCATGTTTGCCCAGGTCAGAATGTGGCGAGCCGTGAGGTGTACTAGAAAATGAGCCAGGTAGAGAAGCAATTTGGGGATGGTGATTCTGGAGCTCTGGGTGGTATGAAGGAGAGAACAGGTAGTAGAGGCTCAGGAAGAGGACTGGTGGCCTAGGCTCCATGACGTCCTCGAAGCGAAGCTGCATCTTCGAAGGCGGAGTGCCTGATGCCGGAGGCAGTGCAATAAATAGGCCTGTCTGGGGGTGGAGGACAATATGCCACTAGCAAGCATCTATTTCGTCCTGCAGTTTTTGGAGGACCGGTTCGACGGCCGATTATACTGTTGACAGCAAATGCTTCGGTGCTGATTTTTGTTTCAACGCCAATGGCTTTGGATCCGAAGGTCAGGTCGGCACCGAGATGGGAGCAGGCGGTGCCAAATGGAACAGCATCAGGATCTTCTTCGGTGTGGAGTCGAAGCTAGGCGTTGGATACGAAGTGGATGGTCGGTGCCCAACATGACCCAAAGGTAATGGCAGCCCAAAAGCCTGTTTCTGTAGGTCCGGAGAGGCTGAACACCCCTTAAGGGGTAGAAGCTCAGAGTGCGAGCGATGTCAAAGAGGAGCGGAGACTGTACTGATGACCTGTTGAGCAGGGGGGCGGTCATCCATCTCTAGGTCAGAGGCGGAGCTGATGTCGGGCAAAAAAGCCTCCTCAACGGCAGCCGGCAGCTCAGGACGATGTTCCACCACGAGGTCCAGGGTGCCGAAGATGTCTGGGGTGTCTTTGCCGCTCTTGAGCTGTATCTCGAGTCGTCAGGCCCTGTGGTCTATAAAGTCTTTTTCGACCAGAAGGATCGGCAGGCATCACAGGAGGCCTCGTAGTGCTCAGGTGATAGGCAAAGAATACGACCTGGTGAAGGTCGGCCCAGGGATTTTTCGCCAACGAGGGCCGTATCGAAAGGATGTAAGTTCCATCACAGGTGAAGCACAGTGAGAGCGGGGAAAGTCGAAGAGAAAAAAGCTCCAAAGAGTGAGGCCCCACTGGTGGCCGAAGTCGACCAGAGGCCCACCCCAGACAAAACTGAGGGCGTCGACTCAATACGAAAGGAGGGGAACGCTATTGAAGATAATATCGACAAAAGGAGAGGAACTATGAAGGCCGAAAGGAACACCGCAATGACATCCATCCGGAGCACGGGTACACACATCTGAACCCAACGGTGGAAAGAAAACAATCCAACAATGGAACCGATGACCATGTGCATTACAAGCAAGAGGTGGAGTCACACTACCTTGTAACTCAAGAAGATTTCCCCGAAGAAAAACAACTTACATACATACGGGCCCAACACTAGATGGCAGGAGTATGCACGGCATGTGTATCTACAGTCACACATGGCTCGAACAAAAAGTTACCTGGGACAAAGATTTTCCGGTATGGTTATGGTTCCAAAACGAATTTCCTGGTAGAATCATTACCTGCATTTGGACACCACTCTTCAAAACGTTACACAATCTAATAGCAAAATTGTGCCAGCACTTAAAGGTACATATAAACTAGTACCCACCAATTTACTCACATCACAGCCCTTTTGAAGGCAAGAGCCCTAAACCTCAGAGGTGTAGGGGACCAAACATGCAGAAACTGGCCTGAGTTTGTTCTTGGATAAGACTGTTTTTCTTTATGTACAGCAAAAAACCTGTCACAGACAGAATGTTACATTTAAGCTGTAATCCAAATTCTAAAATTGAGATCCTCAGATTATGTTTGTGTATGGATATGAAGACACTTTTTTCCGAGATAAACATTCTATTGCAAAACAGTTTTTAAAACAGATAGCTATCTAAAGTACCTTTTTCAAATTACTCCAGTTAGAGATTAATACAAAACCTAAAGAAGCAAGTGGGTGAAAGACCCATTTAATTGACAACAGAAGCCAAAAGACTAGTGGGCAAAATGGTGGTTGGCTGCGAATGCTGGTCAGGAGCTCATGAAATGCTGCTGCTGTCCAGATTTGAAGGTGAATTTTAAGAATGAGAAAATAAATGGAAAGATAGATTAATTCAAAATTTAGAATCTACCTATCTTAATACATCAGTAGCTTTTTTGCTTTTGGTCAGTTAACAGTTGTTGGACCAGGTGAACTTCTTATGGTGCGGAGGGCGATGTGCTAATTGAGCAACTAACAGTCCCTTTCCTAGGCACAAGCACCAGAGTCCGGGTAGGTGTCACCCACCCAGAGTTCTGGGACACAGCAGCAGATGTCTTCCATGGAGAGGCAGCAGCTGCCGGACGTCTTTTGGTATGTTGTTGGGCTAGTGGCTTGGCAGAGGAGCGTTGTCTCACGCTTCTGAAGAGATGCAAGCAGTGGGAGCAAGAAGAGTCTGGAGAAAGTAGTTCTGGCCATGGTTTTAAAACCATATATAGCTGGAGTTTGGTGGGTGCCACAGAAGAAGTGACCATCAGGGAATTAAGAAGACTTCACATACAAGGACGCAAACTCAAAAGATCCAGGTATCATTTCTGTTAATACAACTGCTAAGCCTCTGGGGATTGTAGTCTTAATGGTCAGCTCCAAGCCCCTAAATAAACCTGGCAGGTTGTCACATTTTGGATATCTATCAGGCTATAGGTAACATGCAGAAGTCTGAGATTATGATCTGGATTACACAGCATGTATCAGCACAATTATGCTCAGAGAGGAGATATCTGGGAGTGGTGGTGTTGCGGTATTTAGACAAAATGTGTTCCAGAAATTTTCCACGGGTTAGAAAAATGTGTATGGATCTCTCTGAATACGGCATAATCTCCCTCATAGCATATATGGATCGGCCAATCTGATAAAAAATGATTATTTTGCGGATATTCATGGTCCTGCTTAATATAATTCCACTTAATTTCAATAATAAGGGTAAGATACGTAGCTTTATTTGGGATTATAAAAGCATCAGAAGCAGACTCTCTTGGGGAAAAGCTTAGGAGATCTATCAACAAAAGGAAGATTGGCTCTTCTAGACCTGCAGTATTATTGTTTGGCTTTAACCCCAAGACACATTCCTCTACAAAAATATTGTGAGTGAAGTCCAGTCAATATTTTTTCTTTTAATTGCTTCACTTAGAATTTAATATGAAATCTTAAGAAGCAATTCAGTTAAGTACAGATTTGTTTCTCCAATGGAAGAAACTAGACAAGATAGACAGCAGAATCTTTAGAGAGAAAACTGTCACTTTGATGCAAAAACTCCCAAAATGTGTTGCAGTGTAAGAAACAAGGAGTTTATTTTAATGGGCAGGAGTAAAATGTTCTCTTTTCTGTTCTACTGTATTTATCTGGTAGATTGGATTCATAACCTTTTGAAGAATCATCATGAAGAACGAGATTTAAGAGTGTCACTTTTCCTTCTTCATCATGGTATCTTTATTTATATTATAAACATAAAAAGAAAAGCAAGCTAATCCGACATGCAAGATGGTGGATAAGCAAGAACGGTCTGCCAAGGGACAGAAAGTAGTGCCTGGTATGACTGAATGGCAGTTATGCAAACATCATTGAAAGCAACATTCCATATGAAAGTGGCAGTAGATGTCTTACCTGTTTAAACAGGTTCTAATCCTAACTGGAACAGGTCTTTTGGTCTCCTGAGTACCTATAGTATTGCTAAAGACATCCATTTGGTTATGAACTCTAAGGATTTTAGACCAAAGAGGACAGCTACAACGTTGTGGACAAATTTGGCTTTCCTAACCTCTTTGGTTTGGTATTGGAACATCTCCCTCCATATAAAAGGTGTGAAGCAAATTCTCTGCAGGAGATAAACCACCAGGAAAAAAGACATGTAAGGAAATCATTTGAAGAAAATCCCACATTATAGTCAGAAGGGAAATCTTGCAGTTAAGGAATGCAGCACTGAAGCCTGTGCCTGTACTCACCTCATGTTTATTGCTGATGTAATAACTACTAAGTAAGCTGCCTTCCAGGAGAAGTAGTGCGAGTTTGATTTGTACACGGGTTGTAATGGTGAATTTCTCATTGGGGAGGGTGAATATCAGCAGACCACTTATAAAACATATCTTAATTAGTAGAATAGTGAAAATGATTTTTAAAAAGAGCATTTTTTGAAAGCCGTAGTGAGGATAGGTGACCTCTAATGGCAGAAAACTACACACTAGATTTGGTCTCTTCTGGTCAGCATTGCAGTTTATATGAAATTTCTTAAGAGAAGCAGGTCTGGATCCAAATACAGGCATGGCCAGTCCAGGGTAATACATCTCAAACTTGTCCGGCATTGTACAAGTTTGATGATTACTTTTATTAGTAGTGTAATGTGGAAAGGCATATCTTTTTTACAGCTAATAAATAGGGTATTCCTTTTGAAGATGCTTTCTGGATACTTGAAGACTAATTCTTGGCATTTTGCATTTACTTTCTTCGAGAGAGTTATACTTGTCTGCTTTTACATTGTCCACACGGTCAGAGGTCATTGCATAATAACCAATACAATTGGCAATATTCTATAATTTGAGCTTTCTTTGAGAGCACTGGATATCATCCTCCATGTTCTCTTTAATAGTACGTCGTCAATGTGTTGCTTAATGCACCATAGACGTCTGACAAGATCAATGGTTGAAAAAAATATGAGGGCTACCTTGGCAGTGCTGAGTTCTAGCAAATTCTTGTATTAGAACTAGGCACACAATGATTCAAATGAATTCCCTCCATAATCAGGGATGGAATAGTCACAGTTGTCTGGATTTAAGGCTATTTTTGGAATAAAACACAATCCATAATATTCTTATTGTACAGCCAGATGGAAGAGGGAAGCATCATCTTGTCCTCCAGTTCATGTATTTTAGGACCTCTGATAGTTGCGGCGTTCATATAGAGGTTGTTTATAGCCAACCAGGACGAGGGAAAAAAAAAAAAAAAATAGAGATAGGAAAAACCTTTAATCCCTGTGAGATCTACCTAGTAATGTGGGTTGAAAGGCATTTCCAGTGTGAAGTGAAACAAATTTCCACTGTATAGAACATTTCCTCCCTTTAGGATATAGCTATACGATATTTGCAATCAACAATTGAAAAATACATAGAGAAAGAGAGGGAGGGGGAATGAGAGTCTCCTTCAGCCATTGTTTTGTTCCAAGTATAATTCATATTTTGTGTCAACCATCAGCACGCCCTTTTAATGCCTGGTGTGGCAGTCACGATAAATGATGATGAAAATTTGTCCCATTACATCTCAGTCTGCCATAGGAAGTGGGAGGGCAAAGAGGCAAAAGAGCCCATCTTTTGCAAGTGACATTGCAAGGATTTTTTGAGACCTAGGGAAATACATTTTGCGTTCCCTTTTCAGAACTCATTATGCCAAACAAACTTTCAGAAACAGTGGCATGCAAGAACCAGAAATCACAAGGAGCCCAGCGACTGCTAGTCAAATAGCACCTAAATGTAGCTCTTAGAAGCACAGAAAAAGAAAAGATACAGTAAAGGTGACTTGGTGGAATTTTTCTTTTGGGCTAAAGTAAAATACTAAACTAAGATGTGCACATAAAGCTTGAATTTGAAGCTTTTATGGTGGATATTCAAAATCACAAATAAATACCCCATCACAACTGAAATTCTCGCAGCATCAGAGAAAAACAAAGCACTGCACCATTCCAAACTGAGAAATCTCATAAATATCACCTAATTCCGCCTTTCCTGCATTGACGCTAATCATCTCTATGTGTACACTCCTCTAGCTAGACAGTGACCTCCGGTTTGGCAGAGTTAAAGAAATTTAATAGGGCAGGATACAGAAGGAGAGAGGTAAAGCAAACAGTATAGTGAGAGGTGAAAGTTGAGAAAGAAGGAAATGGAGATGAAGAAAACACATAGGAAGGTAAGGCACAAGGCTAGAAAAGAAGAGTGAGTTAGAATGAAAAAACAGAGGTAGAGAAAGATCTAGCGAACGTACGAGTGTGGTAGAGATACGTTGAGAGAGACAGGTGAGGTATAGAGAGAGGTAAGGTATAGAGTGAGAGACTTGAGGTAGAGGGTGAGCTAAAGCAGAGAAAGGGTACAAATAAATGAGAGAAAGCGGTGGTAATGATACAGAAAGAGGTAAAAGGAGAGTGGTGTCAATAAAGGAGTACAGCACCATAGATAGAAAGACAGGAGGTGTAGAGATGAGGCAATAAATGAATACTGTAGTAAACTGGGAAGAAAGCAGTGAAATGAGGTAGTGAAAAATGTGAGGTAAAGAAAAACGATAGCGAGAAGGTAGAAAGTTGGGAGGGAGAGCGAAAAGTGAGAGAAAGGTAGAGGTGAAATATAGAGAAGTAAACAGAGGAAGCTGTGGAAGAAAGATGGAGGAAAATGAGAAAGGAAATAACAGTGAGGTGCGCGGGGGTTAAGGTAGAAGGCTACAAAGGTAGATATGTAGAGAGGTGCAGAGTGGAAAAGAGGTGAAGCCATGAGAGAGGTAGAGTACAGAAGTACTGAGGAAGGTGAGGTCTAGAGCATAGATGAGATTAGGTACATGGAGATGTAGAGAAGGGTACATAGAAAGGAGTAAAGAGAGGGGTGAGGTAGAAAAAGTGATGTAAGGAGAGAACCAAGAGAGAGAATGAGAAAGAGGTAGAAGGTTGAAGAGAAAAAGATACAAGGTTTTAGAGAGAGGTGACAGAGCAGAAGTCAGAGATAGGGGAAGATAGAGGAGTGAGGTATAGAGACGGGTGGAAAATTAATGATTGGGTAGAGAGAAATAATAATAAAAGCAGGCCTGGCATGTCCCAGTGGATTGTTTTGGAGAATTTCTAGCACCAAATCATAGGTTGTATGTCATCTGGTTCTACCTCCCCAGATAGTAAATCCGCAATTCTAGCCCAGCTTCAAGATCACAGCAAGTTCAAAGTTTAGTGCAATTGGCGTCAACTAGCAGCCAAAAAGCACAATAGAAAATGCATACCTTGTGATGATTAGGGATTATTCTTTATAAATTGCTTCCCTCTTTTTCATTGTCTTTACATCTTTTCTTCCAAGTTTCCATCTTGCTTTCCTTCTTTCTTCAACCTACTACCATCTTTCTTCCTTTGCAGTTTTCGTCTTTCTTTACTTTATTTCTTTCATGTTCCTTATTGGTTTCCATTTTCTTTTTCATCTTTCTATTCTTTTTCAGCCTTCCTTTCCTTTACTATTGTCCATCTTTTCTTACCTTCATTAAGCTTTTCTGATCTTTTATTTCATTCCTTTCATCTGTTTTTTGCTTGTTTGTCCTGTTCTCTTTTTCACACAATTTCTTTTCATTTGCCCCTCACTTCTATTTTCCTTACAATTTTAATTTTCTTCTACACTTTCTCTCTTGGTCACAGAGTTTAGCTTTCTTGAAACCACTAAGCCCTCAGCCCAGTCATGCTATTTGGTTATTGCCATTTTCTCTGAGACACTCTCAAACCAAAGGCAAAGAGACCACAAGAGTTGTTAAATCCTTTAATACTCGGACTTCCTCATTCACTTAAACAGAGAGCCTCTTGGAAAATGGGGGCCCGGGCAAATGGCCACTTTGCCCCGCCTTAAAACAAGTCTCTCTCTAGCCACTTCTACAGCACACTAGACACATGTCCCCCATAGAGTTATTGTGTGAGGCGCAAGCAGTGAGCCTAGAAACAGCAGTGTGGCCACAACACACAGAGGACGTTTGCAGCAGTGAATAAATAAAAAAACAGCACCTCAAGACCAATATTTTTCAATGGACTTAAGCTCAAGATTGCTGCCCTAATCTCGAAACAATGAGAAACTCACAGAAATGACCACCCCTTAAGGAGGAGTGTGGTCAGTCCAAAATGTTCTGCTTTAACAGAAGTCAGGCTGTGAGTCATTCAAAAGATCAGACAAGTACACTGTGAGACTTGCATAACATATTGTAAACAAAAATGTTGAATGGTCAAAGTATACCTTATTACATGTTAAAAACAAGTGTAATAAACAGGTCTCATCTGTAAATAAGACTACTCATGGATAACAATATTGATACACAAAGACATGATAACCAAGTTTCTTAGTTTCAGTAAGGTTTTTTCTGTTGGATATAGTACCTCCCAGAGATTCCTTCATTAATCTGGAAAGGGGCCTCAAGAAAGGTGCTCAATGGAAATAATTATGTAACATCCCTTTTTTAGGTCTTGCCTAGCGACGCAACGCATGCGCTGCTCGCTTGCGAGATCTATTGTCGATTTTGTTTCCGAAGCGGGGACAGGAGATGTGCACGCGCCCGGACAGGCGATGTGCACGCGTAGGGCTCGCGGCGTTTCTGCACAGCGCGCGCATGGCGCGCTTTCACTTTCCCTCCCTCTGCGTTTTTTCACTTTTCCTCCCTCCCTCCCTCCCCCCGTCGGCTCCAGATAATCTCGGAAGCTCCCGGGGACCCTGCACGGCGTCAGCAGTCTCGGAGTTGGCTCACCGTTCTTTGATTGTGGGCAAGTCACTAAGCCCCGTCTCTTCCGCCTTGTTCTATCTTAAGTTTGAATGCGGGTGCTGACATTGTAGCAAAAGTAAATAAATACCATTTATTTGTCAGGGGGATTTTTAAGATGCGTGGCCTGTGTGACGCACAGATACCCCAGGGTTTTTTTGGGCACTATATGCAATTCTTTAGACTCCGCGTGCTTTGCTACCACCATTATTTGCTCGCAGTAACTTCCGTGATGTATTCGTGTTGTAATCTTGCACGTCGTCCAAAACCCTCACGCGCCACTCTTGTTTTGCTTTTTCGTAGAGCGCCAACATTTCCCAAAGGGACTGTAGCGCTTCACATAAACACCAGTTCCATTACACAAGAAGCGCAGCCTTCACAGCAGGCTCCGGCTCTTGCCTCAAGTGCACACAATATTTATTCGGTCTTCGTCTGTGAGGGGGTGTCAACACCAGCAGCTGGTTACAAGCAGCGCATGTCCCTCAGCAGCGACTGCTGTACACCCAGGCCGTCTCCCAGCAGACACGGCGGCCTCTAGCACAGTGCATCGGGCCTCAGCCGTCTTCGGAGCCACTCTGGCTCCCGGCGCAGCCCCTGTCCCCTGGGACGCTCCTGGGCTTCTGTGCTGGGAGCGCCAGTGGAGCCGGTGACATGGGCACAATCTGTTTCCCCTGCTCGGCCTTTTGTTGCAATAATGGGATAATGAGGCTAATGATCGCATTTTAAGCCTCTATTGACTTTGTTTCTGCAATGATTAGCCGGGTCCCTCCGGGGAGCGCGGGGCCGGGAAGGTTTCACTCCATCAAGTGCAGTCTCCAGAAGCCTGTGCCTCGGGGCTCCGGGCCTCTGATGGCGGACTCCGCAAAAGCACGCCCCCTACCGGCGGCTGCACATCTCCTCCAGGGGTTAAAGATAAGTGAGGGGGGTTTGATCTCCACTAACTCACCAAAAAGACACATTTAATAGTATTTTTTTAGCCAGCTTCGGAGAACTGGGAATGTGCTATTAGCATCACAGTGCAAAGACGAAGAGTACGTCATTCTAAGTGGGCACCGTTTTATGTATTTATTTACTTTTAATTTAGAGTTTTTTTACAGCTCGCACCTACTGTCAGACTTTTCTGCCTACTCCCAGGTGAGATCTCCACTGAGTGCCACAACACATCATCACCTCGCTGGGACGGACGTGACGTGCCTCGCTATGATCGGATCGGCTACCGCCAGGCCAAGAGTTCTCCAAATCTCGGTCAAAAGTATATTTTGGGAACCAGGTGCTCCCTTTCAGCTGCGAACGCAGTCTTTGTGAGACCATATGTTGCACTCTGACCCCCTCTTGTGGTCATATGTGGTGGAGCCCTCGGCAGCTGTCCACAGTGGGGTTAACCTTGGGCCACACCCTTGCTGTCACTAGCTCAGTTTTTCCCAAAGACTTAAGAGGAGAAGGTGTGTGGGGGAGGGGGCAAGATGCTGTCCAACAGGTATGTCCCACTCTTTACAAAAGTGTCCCCCTCCATTGACTTCAAAGGGAGACCCCTCAAACAGTGCGATGTATGACACGGGAAGGGTGGCTTCAGCAAGGACCCGCTGACGTCTCTGCAGCTGCCCCATCCTCACATGGGGAAGTCTGCTGGCTGTGTTGTTACCTTATGTATCCTATGTATCGCTGCCTGCGGCACTACCAGCTTTGTTAAGCGATATTACAATATGCGTCTAATACAACCAGGGCCACTCGAATTATGCGGTTTTGCTTCTGTGGCGTTTTCCGCACATTTACTGATTTGCTGCATCTGCCACATGATCCATCATCTGCCACATAAACTGCGGATTTTAACAAAAAAGCGGTTGTAGCTCAAAAGGATCAAAAGTTACTAAAAATTCAGCAATGCATGTTGCAGCACAGCGAAAGACCTTTCGCAAAGGTTGACTGATCACCTTTGTGTCGCTTATTGCCAAGGCCACTGGAATTATGTGGCAGGGGAGCACCAAATTATACGACAGAGTTCACTAAATTATGTGGCAAGTAAAGGAAAATTATGTGGCATGGCATTTTGTTGCATATTTTTTATATTACTATTCTATTATATTGCAATTTTTACTCATGGTAATACTGTCTGTGCAAAGATTTCACCTTATTAGTGCCACTTTAACAAACAAATACGGAGAAAAGCAATCAAAAGGTGACCAGTTAACTTTTGCAAAGGGCCCACCACTGCAAGCGAAGCCACGTCTCCACATTTTCAGTAACTTTGGATTCGTTTGATCAACAAACACATTTTTTCTGTTAAATTCTGCAGATTATGCAACAGATGATTTATGTGGGAAATGTGGAATGTCCATAATTATGTGAAAATAGCCGCTTAATTGTATAATTCCAGTGGCCCTTCTTATTGATATATTTGCGTTTTATACTGGTACTAATGAAATTAAACCCTTGCCAAGACAGTGTTAACATCTGTCAAAATGACAAAATTATTGAGTAATGCTATCAAAATATGACTAATTATGCCACATGATTTGCCTTTTCCTGCCACATAATGTAGTCAACTGTGCTAAATAATTTGATCCTCACCTGCCGCATAATTCCAGAGACACTGGCTATATAAAACATCAAATTCCACCTACAAATAACTTCAGAGAATACAAACACGCTTGAACGTCTGGAATTATTTTGTTTGCTGCTATAAACTGCCACAAATATTAATCTTTTGTAGTATCAGTCTCATGTTATTTATATTGTGGCTAAAACAAAACGAGCATTTGTAATGCAATAGGTCTCGCATTTACGCAAGTTTAAGCTATTGGCATTATAAATGACAATGCCTTTTATTTATGTTTTAAAAACCAAAACAAATAAAATGCATTGTCATTTACAATGCCAATAGATCAAACTCGCGTACATGCGAGACCTATTGCATTGCAAATGCTTGTTTCCCCTTGTTGTACACTGACGGATATCTGACAGACCCTCCAACGTAAAAGCAAAATAGCTGCCATGTCTGGATGAAGCTCTAGCTTGTGAGAGTTGAGCGCAACTTGCTGTGGAAATCTGCCTCCACATATTCCCCTAGATAAGCTGCTGGTAATCCAATATGCCTATTACCCATAATAGCAGATCTACTGCTTCTCTGCAATCGATGAGGCACTTCCCCCTGCTTGTTCACACAAGCCATCACAGTCATGTTTAACAGAATCTATCTGATAACTTCTTTCCTCACATTCATACACCTAAAGAGCCAGTTTATTGCCTTCAATTCCAGGCGATTGATAGGACTTCGATCCCGTCTGGGAGACCAAATACTGTTGATTACAAGCTGACCCAGATGAGCACCCAAACACTGAATTAATGTATCTGAAACAATCAAGAACTCAGGCCACAGAGTCAGAATCTGTCCTCTTTGAAAAGGAGGCATGAAATGTTCACTAAAACATTACTGAGAATATGGACTATGGTAACACTATCTTGTCCAATTGGTTACCCAAAACTAGTTTCACTGAATCCTCAATGTCTACTGAAGAGGTTCTCTTAAGAGGCGAACAAACAGAATGAGCCAGCATAAACACCATCCTGGCCATCTGAATAGGAAAAATAGTGAAGTGCTAAACAATCGAAAAAAACTTAAGACAGTGTCTCCCAAAAACTTTCAATAGGAAAATAACCAGCATTTCCTCAATGTAACGAAATCTCTTCGAGTCAACTGAAATTTGATATTTTGGAATTTATATAATTATATTGAGAACTGTAGCTACTGTAGGCAGGCGGGACTCCAAACGAAACCCTGAGAAGACCTTTATCAACCATAAAACATACAAAACATAAAAGGAGAAATTACTGTAAATAGTCTAAACAACTGATAATCACTCCGGATAGCATTCTAGCCCATCATGTTTGCTACTCATGGTACCACCCTGGACAGAGGCCCACCTCATGGGAACAGCCCAACTTGAACTGCCAGACGAGGCCTCCTCCAGAAAAGTTTGGGCTGGATTGTTCCTATGGTACAATGGTTGGTTCCAGGCTGAGGTAGCATGGTGGGCAAATACACAAACTGTCTTGCAGCCTTCGCCTTGCTTTTGTTTAGATCACTGCAGCAAATTTTCAGCCTTCTCCCTATACAGCCTTAGTCTATCAAATGTATGTCTATCGATTGGATACCGACATCCGCTAAGGGCCCAGTTGACTTCATCCATGCATGACTATATGTTACGACCCAACTAGAAGTCATTGGGGAGAAATTAATATTCGTAACACACTCCGCTACACTCCCTGAGCAAAAAACAGTTCTACACATCTACTTTCTTATAGTCACTGTTTTCGGGAGAGGGGATGATTGTTCTGCTGTGATTGGCCCTTCATATTGAGAACACACCATCCCAGGAGGTGTATCCTGCTAGCAGTATGAAATTGACGCACAAATCTGCAATCAGTCTGTAAAGGATTCGATACATCATAATCAATGCCATCCCCTCTATACTACCCAATGTCTTCAAAGTGAAAAGCATCTGAATCTGACCCCAAACTGGTCCTTCATACATTGGAAGGTTGCTTTCCTGTGATTTTATTTATTTCAAAAATTCTGAATCACATGAATACTGTGCAGAGTGCTGTCTGACTGGAGAAAGTCAGTCAACACCGTTGGCACAGATTTCACCACTTCTGACAGATAGTGGTGTCAAAGCTCCCAAAGTAACAGCAGCCAAAGTCGAGGCGGAGGACACAGGCTGCTCCATACCACTCTTAATGGACTTCCTCTTGGTGTCCAGAACCAGAGCACCTGATGGAGCTTGGAAGATCTCAATCTTGATTTTTGAAAAGCATCCATGTTTACCTGAGAAGTCACCCAAACAGGGGCTTCCTTAAGAAGAACCTGAGTCTCTATCCCAGTCCCTGGACCTCCTGCGCTGCTTCTGCTTCCTAGCAGAACAGAATGGGTATTAACTTATCATATTTATGACCACTTTTCTTCCAATATTTCCTCTTCAACTGCAAATCTGATGGCGCTTGGGACTGGAGAATTGTTAAGGTCCGCTTTGGCTCCCACCTACGGCTAGCTTGGGAGTGCAAATTGTTATAAACCTTAAAGGCAGCCGAACCGTGCTTTTGACCCAGACACCGAAGGCAGAGGTTGTGCTAGTCAGTAACCAACATTTGTTTCCGCCACTGCTCATACCTCCTGAACCTGGAAGAATTTGAAGGTGACATACTACAAAATTATAGAGAAAAAATAAGACAAACCTAAAAACAATTCTCAGAAGAGGAATGAGTCAGGGCCCCACGTATGAGAAGCTTGGCAAGAAAGAAATTGGCGTCACTGGTGCATGTGGCACCCTACATGTCATTTCTAGAGTGTTCATGACTTCAGCATCGATACTGTGTGTGGCACCACCAGGCATCAGTGACCTGATGTTGCTGAAAAAGTTTCTGGGTCTAGTTAATTGCCTGGGGAAAGAGTTCAAAGGAGGAATATTTGGGAAATACCCATTAGAAATATTCTTTTTTGTAAATCAGTGGTGCTTTTAACACTACTTTAAAGCAAATAATATAGTTCAGTAGAGTAATACAGCAGAACCAATAAACTGTCTCCTTAGGAGATTAACAAAATACATATCACTGAGCTGGGCTTTAAAACAGCTCTTATCTAAATCAAGAGAAGGGTCTTTTCATAGTTAAAAGTGCACTATTCAGTTTTACCAACATTTTATGATCAGACATTAGCATATTTGGATAGAAATCAATGCAGAGTACTGTTCTCATAATACAATTCAAACTATTAATCACACAGAGATGGTAGGTGAAAGAATGACATATTTTACAAATTAGCATAGGTCTACAGATACTTACATGTGAAGAGATTTCTGTGCCTTGGCAGCTTCCTCCTTGGAACTGTAACGGACAACGGCATTGCCCTGCGTGAGGTTCAAGTGGAATGTAATGAGCGGACCGTGTTGCAGACAGAGGGTGCGCAAAGTGGAACCGTCAATCTGATCCACCCAAGTTGGGATGAGAGAAAACAATAATTAGTTACAAAGTACCTAATAAGTTGGGTCAATTGCTTACTCCTCAAGGGTAAAAAACAAAAATTAATTTTCGGGCCATTAAGAAAGGAAAATCAGATTGTAAATAGCATCCACACCAAGACCTCTTTTCATCTCCCAGTAGAGTTGCATAGTGTAATGTGAAATGCAAAGTTACTTATCTGTAACCCTAGCCCTCCTCCATGTGTATCTTCATTGATAACCTCTAATCAGAAGGTTAAGTGGATCACAGAACATTGCTTAACACACACACTTAAGCAATATGTGCTTTAAAAAAAATCAAACTGCTTTTAAAAAACTTAAATAAGTTGTGTCACAGCACACACTGAAAAACCTGGCTCTGACTGCCCATCTAAGGCAGAATAGGTCTGTCCCACTGAGAGTTTTGAAATAAAGCAAGTGCACATCATCCAAATTTCTCATTCATAAGGGGAAACTGAGTGATTCAGTTACAAGTAATACGTAGACACCACAATGGAAAATTAAATGGTTACTTACTTGTAGGAGTAGTTGTGCAGCTTGAAAAATAACGGAATAATTCTTTCTGTAATCTTTTTCTTTTGGCATCCCAGAGAACAATTTGGTAATATGTCCTACCCCTGTGATGGCAGACATATGCCCCGGAAGTCTTTTTACATAGTTGCCATCTTCAGATTCTTTTTTCCCCCCCCTTTGCCTCCGTTTTCTTCTTATTTTTACGAATTCCTGGTTAGTGTTCAGGCCCCTCCAATTTGTTAGCTAAAAATAAAATCACTTCCGTTGAGGTGCGCAGGCTGCATGTCAATCCAAAAAGTTCTTCAAGCTGCAAACCTACTCCTACAGGTAATGAATTTCTTTTGGCAGCATGAATCTTCTTTGTATTCACAAGCTGTACATTGATTTTGTAGCGGTATCCTTCTTGGGAGGCTGGGTTGAAAAGAGTGAGTGAAAGCAAACAAAAAGGTGTTTTAATGCCTTCAGTTTCACCTGTGCTTCTCCATTCACTTGAATATCAACACAATGGTGTTTGGTGAGGGTATGCATGAATGACCATGCAACTGCCATTCAAATGTCTTTAATGCAAACGTTTGCTAAAAAGGTAAGTGTTGCCCCCTTTTTAACTCGTAGAGTGGTCCTATGGTTTCTCCTCTAGTGCCACTCCTGCCTTCTGGTACAATGCCTGGATTGTCTGTACTTTCCATCTTGCAATGATTCCCTTGCACACCAGTGAGCCCGTGTATAGTGGTGCAAAGGAAACAAAGAACTGGCTCCCTATCCTAATCAGTTTTGTCACAGGTAGTACATGACTGCCCTCCACTCATCTATGTGAGTCTGCACGTGTTTTTTTGGATGCTGGAAGAATCAGAGCAAATGATTGCACTATTAACATAAAAGTGTGTGGGTGAGCTCTCCATGTGCAGGAACTGGAGATTTGTTCTCATAACCACCCTGTCCTTGTAAATCTGCATGTAGGGTTCCTCTATTGTCTGCACTTGCAGTTCGCGGATCCTACGTAGCTGCATAATGGCTATTATCGAGGCTCTTTAATGTTGAGTATTTGAGTTCTGCATGCATCAGCTCAAACGGTTCCTTCATTGGATGTGGTAGCGCCATGTTTAGATCACACATGAGTGCAGGTGGTGCATGTGGCCGTGCTATCCTCATTGCTCCCATCAGGAAGCTTCGGAGGACGGGTGTAGGGAAGAAACTCCTCTGTCCCCTTGTTTATGTCACTATGGCTGCCACAGACACCTCAAGTGATGTGCAGTTAAGGTTATCATTTAGAAGGCAGGTAAGGTACCTAATCACTGTAACATCCCTTGTTTTACTGTTCACCTTTTCCTGGTCACACCAGTGAACAAATCTGTTCCACTTCACCATGTATCAATTTCGTGTACTTGGGTTTTCTGGCTTCAATTAGGATCTCCATGCTTATTTGTGAAAGACCACGGAATAAGAATTCTAAGTCCTTAGGAGTCAAGTTGCTAGGTAGAGGCTGGCTGGCTGGCTCTGGGTGGCAGACCAGTTTCTCTTGCATTGTCAGCAGGTCTTGTGTGGGTGGTAGCTTTATTATTACCTTGTGTGAGGTTTCAATTAGGTTCCGAGAACTAGATCTGTGTTGCTCACTGTGGTGCTATTAAGATTAGTCCCATTGGCAATTGCTTGCACTTGTTTATCACCAATGGCATTGAAGGTATTAGGGGAAGTGCTATACAAATTTCCCTCATTAGTCTATTGATAGGGTATTCCCCAGGACAGGTGGTGTGGCCCCGTTGATGTGAAGTCTTGTTTTTTTGCATTTGTTGGTATACTACAGGAAGTCATCATGCCCATCGATTTAATTAAGTCCTGTCAGAAATTGTCTGTTTTGGTACTGAAGAGTTTGCTCTGCTAATGCCAGGACTATCTTAAATGCTTTTGCCTCTTGAGTTTAGTCTTGCACCCAGCAAAACTATCTTGCCCCAGGAATGATTTTTCTAGATTTATTGTGGCGCGATAGGTACTCACATCACTGTCTAAATGTTCTTCTGGTGTGCTTGGAAGCTTGCCTTTACCAGCCTGCCATCAAGGTATGCCTATACATGTATTCTCATTGTTCCCAAGTGTGCTTTGAGAGAAAATGCAGTTTATTATATAGTATGGTTGTGAGACCTTACTGTGTAATTAACTCACAAATGCGCCTTAAGTCCAGTCGGGCTTCTCTGTAAAACCTTAGGTCAACCCTGGGTAGCTGCGGCTTTGAGCAGTCAGCCTTTAACAAAAGGACAAATGCAAAGCATTTAGAAGCACCAAAACAATTTAAGAAGGAAACATGACATGAAGGAAATTAGACACTAATTTATAAAAGTAGATTTTATTTTTATGAATTTGTAGACACCGAAACAAAATCCACTGGAGAGTTCCAGAGATATAATGTATTAAGCAAATTATAAATTACTGCTTTTCAATCAAAATGCAAACGAGCATTGGCAACTACTGCAGTTAGTGGTTATCTTGCAGTCAAAGTAGTCTCCAAACCAGTTCCAGGCTTAATGGGTAAACCACCATAGACATCAATGGAATTGTCCTGATCCAAGGGATACAGGACGCTGAAGTTGCTGATCCAGTCGACGGGGGTCTTCCTGGGGCCACCCTTGGGTCCATGAACACAGTGGGGCAACTTTGCCCACTGAGGTCGATGTCCCTCAAAACCCAGGTAAAGGCCAGCCAAAAAAACAATTGCCACTGGCCTACTGGTATTCGGTCACAGCGAAACCAGCTTTTGTGGCCCTGGAGCTGTAACTTGAAGTAAGTCAACTGACTCTTGGAGTTAACCTTTTCTGTCTGGGGCTTGGACAATAGAGAACACTGAACCACAGTCCTCTCTTTGCTAGCTCAGGAACAGCAGTTGCAGTCCATTCTTTGAAGTAGCCTCTCTTTGCCAGGTACAGGGAACAACAGGTCAGTCCTTCGGTCTTCTCTCCAGTACTGAAGTGATCTGAGGTCTGGGTGCTACTTTTATGCCCACAACCTTCCCTCGTGGGATGCAGAGACTACTAGCCAATGGGCTACCAGTCCCCTCCCGCCCGATAACTTCCTGAAATATGTGTAGCATCTACCTATCACAGAGTGCAATATCATGCCCACTCCCAAGATGGTAGAACCATTCTCTCTGTGTGTGGAGCTTGGTAGCTCACCCTAGAGGTGTGGCTACCTGAGGGCTATACGCCCACAGGGAAACTGGTTGAGCAACTGTTGTCCCTCTCTGTCCCCGAAAAAGCAGCCCCTCTCGTGTGTGTCCACTATTTGCCTTCAAAGGTGGCTTCCCCTTTGAAGTTCACCTTTTGGAATCACACACTGTTTGGCTTAATGGCAGGGAGAGGTAACACCTCTTTGAACAGCAGGCCTCTATTGTGTCCTTTCCTGGGTGTCGTTTACATCTCTTCCCAGGAGGGCAGAAGGCTGTCTCATGGCCAGCAAATGTAAATTGCCACTGGAAAACTTGGGCAACAGAGTGGTAATTTCTAGAGTTGCCTTATACTCAAATGTTACATTAAATTAGATTTGGGCATCAATGCGTGTTTAATGTAACAATTCTTTTGATACCTTAGTCCCATTCAGAATTTAGCACAGCTGAGCTGTTGGTGTGTAACCCTGTACTAGCCAAGGGGGCTCCTAACCTTTCCACAGTAAAAAACAACAATTTGTTTTTTTTTTACTGTTGTGACATATAAAAATACATGTGCTACTTTTGAATATACAAGAGAAGTAACAATGGCTCCTGTGGATTAATAAAGTTTATACTAATAGAAATGCGCACAGTGGCAATATGCAGAGCTGAGTTGATGTCAGAAACAAAGCTAGCCGCACACCACGAGGTAAAGCTAAAGCTTTTATATATAATGGTTACGTGAAATGAACACCATATACATAAAGCTGCAAAGGTAGAATCATTATTTACAACAAACAATAAATGAACAATAGTGAAGGGTGTCCCAGTGTGTAACGTATTGAACCTAAACTATTAGTGACATATTATGTGACATATGTGCAAGGTTCGCCCTTATTTAGCTGTCGACGACGTTTCGACCCCGTTCTTTCGCCCTAAGTAAATGCCATCCCTTTCTTGTCCACAGCGCCCGGCTGGGTCCCTGTGAGTCATCTTTTTTCACTTCTCTCACAGTGCCACCATCTTTCACGTTTGGCAGCGATAGCCCTCCCCTTCAGGTACATCATATTCCTGTGCCTAGTCATCCTTTGCTTGCAGTTGTTGTTGGCCACACATTGATACTATCCCATTCCTTTAGGTGTCCCACATCTCCCGGTCCTGAAGAGACCCTACATTCGAACGGGGTCGAAACGTCGTCGACAGCTAAATAAGGGCGAACCATTACCCAGCGCCTATGATTGTATAAAGTGCTGTGTAATACAGTGTTTAAAGTCTTCAATGGTCGCCTAAATGTTTTACATTGAAACCTTGCACATATGTCACATAATATGTCACTAATAGTTTAGGTTCAATACGTTACACACTGGGACACCCTTCACTATTGTTCATTTATTGTTTGTTGTAAATAATGATTCTACCTTTGCAGCTTTATGTATATGGTGTTCATTTCACGTAACCATTATAAAAGCTTTAGCTTTACCTCGTGGTGTGCGGCTAGCTTTCTTTCTGACATCAACTCAGCTCTGCATATTGCCACTGTGCGCATTTCTATTAGTATAAACTTTATTAATCCACAGGAGCCATTGTTACTTCTCTTGCCTACTTACCCAGGCTCCTTGCGAGTAGGGTTCCCTTGTTCCTTTTCCTAGAACTTTTGAATATACGGCACCCTGCTTAGGGCTCGACGTGCCTACCTTAGGGGTGACAGATATTAAAACGGAACAGCTGGACTTTGTCATTAGTTTAAATGGTACAGTGTTTTAATTTGCCACACTCGCAGTGACACAATAGTTGCTGCAGCCCGTAAGGGACACTAACGTACTGGCCAGAGTACCCTTAGTACCATATACTAGGGACCTATAAGTTAACATGCCAATTGCTTATAAGCTAATTAAACATGCACTTTTAAGGGTCAGAGCACTGGCACTTATGTATGGTTAGCACTTTCAGAATCAAAAAAACTGGCATCAGTCCAAAGGTTTAGGGCTGATCATGCAAAAAGAGGCATTTCCTTACAAGCCCCTCCCTCCAGATGAAAGGTGATAAGCAACTAACCTAAACACTGGTAGTTATCATCGAAGTGAAAGAACCTGGAAAGGCCATCTGCATTGGCATGATCAATGTGTTTCACTGTGAAGTCCATATCCTGTAGAGAAATTTACATCATCAACAGTTCGGGGTTCTCTTCTCATCTGCATAAGCCACCGGAGGGGTCTGTGGTCAGTCTGAATTCTGAAGTGAGTCCCAAACAGGTAGGACCTCAGATTCTTCAGGAACCAAACCACTGTAAGGCTTCTAGCTCAATGGCACTCCTATGCTGCTCTCTAAGGGGAAGTTGCCTACTAATAAAGGCAACCAGCTGATTCTGACCCTCATCATTTAACTGTGCCAGCACCTACCCAATCCCATGTTCAGAAGCATCTGCCTCAACAATAAACTCTTTACTGAAGTCGGGTGCCTTTAGGACAGGTGCTGAGCACAAAGCTTCCTTGAGGGGGTCAAAGGCCTTTTGACACTACCCAGTCCAGATAACTTTTCTGGGTTGCTTCATGGAAGTTCTGTCAATGGTGCCACAATGGTACCATAACCTTTTACAAACCTCCTTTGGTACCCAGTCAGGCCTAAAAAACGTTCTGATTTAGGTCAGTTTCTTAGGAGTCTCCCAGGTCAGAATGGTCTGTTTCTTGGTCTGGAGAGGCTGTACATGGCCTCCACCTACTTGGTGGGCCAAGTACACTAATGAACCTTGCTCTATCTGGCACTTCCTTGTCTTGACAGTCAGTCCTGCCTATTGCAGGACCTGAAGCACTTCCTTCAGTTGGATCAGGTGCTACTCGGAGGTAGAACTAGAACTGAAACTTTCCAAATCTGAGGGAACTTTGGTCACCAACCTCTGAAAGTGGCAGGTGCCTTTTTCTAATCCAGAAAGAACAATTGATGGACAGAATGCAGAACAATGTCATACATTCACCCCAGTACAGAGATCTGGGCCTAAATCCATCGTTTATTTGCTCACCATGCCATTCCAGTTTGAACCCAGCCATATGCAAATCAGTCTTGCCCCTGTGCTCAATGGGAACAGTCCAGCCCGAACTGCCAGGCCAGGTCCTCCCTGGACTGGAAACAAGCATCCTACGACCGGTTTCGGGGTTTCACCCTTCATCAGCCAGGATAGCTTGACTCCAGTGGCATGGAGAGCACGGGACCCACGTCTGGGTATACCCGTCCCACTCGGGGTGTCCAATGCAAAAAGAACAACTGATGGACAGAATGCAGAACAATGTCATACATTCACCCCAGTACAGAGATCTGGGTCTAAATCCATCGTTGTTTTGCTCACCATGCCATTCCAGTTTGAACCCAGCCATATGCAAATCAGTCTTGACCCTGTGCCCAATGGGAACAGTCCAGCCCGAACTGCCAGGCCAGGTCCTCCCTGGCCTGGAAACAAGCATTCTAGGACCCGTTTCGGGGTTTCACCCCTCATCAGCCAGGATAGCTTGACTCCAGTGGCAGGGAGAGCACGGGACCCACGTCTGGGCATACCGGTCCACTCCAGTGCCCATCAATTTAAACTGAAAGTGGCCTTCGGGAGCTGAAAAGGCAGACCTCTCCGTAGCTCCTTGGGTGAGCTAACTTGGGTAACCCGAAGTTAGGTCAAATATACTTAGGTACTTGGCAGCCTCCAACTTGTCTATGAGCTCATCAGCTCTGGGTATGGGGTGAGCATCCGTCTTAGTGACTACATTCAGGCATCCATAGTCCACTCAGCACCTCATCTCAGGTTGACCATATTTGGGGTTTTGGCTTGGGCATTAGTACCACTGGCCAGGCCAATTAACTAATAGAGGGCTCAATCACCAACAACTCTAGCATCTTCACAACCTCAGCTTTGATGCTAGCTTTGACCAGATCTGATAACCTATAAATCTTACTTTTGACAGGCAATCTGTCGCCTGTATCCACATCATGGGTGCACTAAGTTGTCAGATCTGGGGGTCAATGAAAACAGACTAGCAAACTGTTGCAGAAGTCGAACTATCTTTTTGCTGTTTATCTGTCAGAGTGGATGAGAGAACTTCATCCACACTGAGCCATCTTTAACATTGCTTGACAGCAGGACAGCGAAAGGTTCACTTTCCTCTTCAGAGTTTTTCTGCCACACCCATAGCATGCCTGTCATGGTATTGTTGAACCTTCCAACCAGATAATGTCTTTGGGAATAGTGGGGGAGGGTTGAACTTGTAGGTAACACCATACTCATTCTAAATTGCTTTCAGATAGGCGGACATAGTCCGCCTATCTGAGATGACTTCCTTAGGGAAACCTACTCTGGTGAATCTACCAAGAAGCCACAGCTGGAGAAGCCACTGTCCTGAGTGGAATTGCTTCTGGATACCTAGTGGCATGGTTTACTAGGATGAACCTGTTTCCAGATGGTTTGTAAGAGAGTCGGGGCACTGGCATGGAGGTCTGGTTAGCAAGCCTCAGTGCAATCTCACAATCAAAAATCAAGCAGCATCAGTTCAAAACTTTGGTAGTGATCATGCTAAAAGAGGCATTTCCTTACATGCGGTTACTACAGCTAGACCCTTCATGAAGACCCTGGGAGCGGGCTTTATCCCAAAAGGTGATACCTTGATCTGAAAATGAACCTCTACTACAACAAATCTGAAGAAACGTTTGTGCCTGTGGTTCATTGGTATGTGCATGTAGGCATCCTCGAGTTTTTCGGTGGCATGTAATCTTTCTTCAGGAGTGGTATGACCTCTTGCAGCATAGTCATTTTAAAATACTGTGTCTTTATGTCTCATTTGCAGGCTGAGGTCTACTACTGGTCATAAGAACTGATCAGGTTTTGGTATTAGAAAATACACTAAGTATACCCCCTGGTTGATCTCTCTTTAGGGGAGCATTTCTATAACTTCCTTTATGAGAAGTTCTTGTACTTCGCTCCGAAGACCAGATAATCAGTCTTTACTGTAAGGTGAAGGATTTTCTGAGCAACTAATACATTATCCGTATTCTATAATGTTCAGTATTCACTTGTTCAAAGTGATTGACTCAAATTTGTGGAGGAATCTTCCTATTCTTTCCCTTACTGGTGGTGTGTATTTTGAAGTGGAGTCACTTCCCTGAGGACCCCGCACTCTTCGGGGTCTGTCCTCTTACCCTTGCTCTGTCACAAAAAGACTTGCCATATAGAAGGGTATTTTCAATGTCATACTACTCTGTGTGAACTGCCCAGCTGGTTGAATAGGGCCTATATAGGTGTTTTATTGAAAAAAAGCCATTACACAACAGACTTCTGGTTGGAGCAGTGCCTCTATAAAAGCTAAAACCCCCCAACCCCCCCCCCATTTCTTTTGCTCTCTCACAGTCTTCCTAAATCTGCTGCAGTGCTTTATCCACACAGGGTCGAAAAGATGTTTCTCTGTGAGGGACGTTAATGATCAAGGCCAGCACTTGTGGCTTGAACCCATGAACCAGGTGTATCTCCTAATGTCCCTGCACACACTTGCATGCCAGCAGTGTCTACAGCTTTTAGGGCCTATTTGAGGCATATCGGTGTTGCAAGCCTTGGACACATCCAGATTGGATTATGAGAACGTCCTTTATCTGGGTGCTGACAAAGCTGTGATTCGTCGCCGCAGATCATCCAAAATGCAGCTGCCCGCCTTCTCTTTCAGATGCCTAGATTCTCTTCCATCTCTCCCCTGCTGCAGAAACTGCACTGGCTAAGTGTTGACAAACGTATCAAGTTCAAGGCCTTGTGCTACATGTTTCGCACTAGACACGGTCTTGCTCCCTCCTACATCCAAGCTCCGGTGTCTCCATATGTCCCCACCCGAGAGCTGAGATCAGCCAACCTCGTTCTGTTTGCGGTGCCTAGGTTTCTCAGAGCTCGTCTTAAGGGTCGCTCCTTATCTGTGCTGGGCCCGAAACTCTAGAACGCTCTGCCGTTTTCACTTAGATCCTGTAACTCACTGCTTCAGTTCTGTAAAAACCTAAAAACCTGATCAAATCCTCCTCTGTTAGATCTTGACGCTCTGCTACTGTCCCCCAACAGCGCCGGGAGACCCTTGGGGGTAGCTGCATGCTCTACAAGCTCTTTAATAATAATAATAATGTAATAAAGCATCTTTCCAACCTGGATGACTGTCTTGGCCCTTTTTTGGTACTCTTCGGGGAGATGTTGTATTACATCTTCAATGTCCTCCCACCGCCGGTGGCCATATTGGTTGATGAACGTGCAGAGTTTGCAATCCTCCACTAAGTGGCTGTTCTTTCTATTTTCCTGTCCGCTATTTCCAGTCTCCTACTCTCTGGGGGTGGTCCCGCTGATATAGTGTTACTTTTCTTCCTGGCTGTAGTTATGATGAGTCAGTCACTAAATTTGTCGTTGATAAACAAAGAGTACTGGCAGGAGTGTTTATTTCTTTTCAACTCTAGGAGTCACTGCTTTCGAGGAAGCTTTCCCCCCCGAAAAGCAGTCTTCCTTTGGTCGAGGATGCTTGGGAGCACTGGAAGGTACAAATCCTTCTTTTGGTATGGCATGAGGGTTTGGAGAAAGAAGCAGGAATGCACTTCTTCCTCATCACGCTCCACACCATAGATGTCTGCCGTTTGTGGTAAAATGGGCAATGGCGGAAAGTGACGGATACCCTTGCAAAATATGTATAGGAGACCTCCGAATGTGAATGCTTGGGATGTAATGCAGATGGCTCTTAAGAGCAAGAATAATGAGATGCCCCCGTAGGACTGACAGGACACCACTGATAATGACTTAGCAATGGTTAGGTCTCTTGGGGTGTATGTTCATGTAAATTGAAAGCCCACTAGTTCGGACTGAAGCCTGGGGATGGCCAAAACCTCATTGTTGTTTAGTGAGAAACTATGCATGTGCTGATGGAATATACTCTATTATACATTAACAGATATATGGGAATGTGTGAGGGACAAATGGAATGGGGGAGAAAGCCACAATCTGAGGAAATATGTTTATTGGACACTGAATAAATAACTATGAAACCATTGAGAACTAAATGGAACATGTCTATTAATGTTATATGTACAACCCAATTTTTGTTTTTTAAATTCTTTTTTCATAAAGTTGTCTGCTGCCCGCTTTTTAAAAAGTTGAACATTGCTAGGTCTGGTGGCAATAGCCTCTAATGATATGAGACTACTACCACCAGGAATGTTGCCGTGCTATCCCCCTCATGTGTGCTCTGTTCTTCGAAGGGGATGTCCTCGACATTGCCTCCTCTGCATTGAAAAACCTTCTGTTCCTCTTTGTGTGGTTCAAACGTAGTCGAAGGTTCGAGATCCTTGTGCTCTTCCTCAATGTCTTTGGACTCTGGTGGCCTTATTTGGATTCAAACCCCTTTAAACAACTCTTCAGTCTTTTCTCTTCTGCAAGAAATCTGTCATTTCGTCATACAACATTTCTGCAACCGACTGATCAAAATGGCAATGCTTGTTGATCCTGGTTCAAGGTGCCCTGGTGCAAAGTCTAGGGATTTTAATGTCTACCTGCGATATTCCCAACTTTGGAAAACATTGTACTGCATCGTAAGAACCCACTTCTGATTTCCAAGAAAGTATTGCTTAATGCAGCTGCCTTGATACTCCACATTCAGAAAGGTGGACAGCCATGATGTGTATATCCTAGGCTATTATCCTCTGCAAGGTGCTCTGAACTTCAGGAGACCGTATCCTTTACCTTTTGTGAGGCTGTACATCTGCACATAAATTGACCTGCTTATGAGCAATGGGTAGAAAGACTTTCAGGTTATAGTTGGGTACACTATTATGAGCTCCAGAGAGTTCATAATGTAGGTGGAATTTTTCACAGACCCGGTGATCTTACTCTAGAGAACCCACGCCTGAACCAGTAAATGATGTTGATGAAGTAGCTCCACTTTCATCATAATCTTTGCACAATACCACCAGGGGGAAAAATTCTTGTTTATATGAAATTACGTTACCCATGTAATCTCCAGTTAACTAGTTGCACCATTCCTCCAGATACTGCTGGGGGGGGGCTTCATATGAAGATGCACATCTAGCACTATAATGATGCGAGATGAACAGGAGTCTGTGGAGAGAGGACATTAGGCCTATCCTAAAATGGCCTAAGTACAACATACATTCCGACATTTTTCTTGGTTAGAACACTGCCTCGCCTCTGAAGAATACAGTCTTTCACTTACTGCATTCAGTGAATCGCCCAGAAAAATCAATGACCTACACTGAGACTCCACTTTTGGAACATCTAGATCTTCCTACCATGCCACTACCAATCCAGCTAATGATCAACATGAAGTCATTCAATGGGGAGGCATTCAAAGTGGAGGTTACAGGAAGCTACCTCTTCAATGTAGCAGCACCATTTGCCACAGAGAAAATCTTCAATGTTGAGTTGCCCACATATATTCGCCATTGATACTCTCCATGGTTCGTATCCCAACTTCATTTACCCTGCAATGAAGAGGATCAGGCCTATTTCGGCAACTCTAGAAGGTGAAGAGGAAGATAGCTTACAGTCTCCACAGCAGATGTGCAGTGCTCTTTAGGAGCAGTGGAACTGCAAGCATAAGCAAATCTCATAACTTTGCCTGTTCCTTCCCAACCTGATCCTCCATGACAACGATAGACAACAGGTTTGAAGAAGCCAAGAAAATAAAGAAAGCTGATGAGAGGAACACCACATGAGAGAGCATAAAGTTAAGATACTACTGACCGACAGATGTACACCCAAGAAACCTACATACTAGACATAAGGGACCAGCAGATAAGACAACTCCTTCAATGGGTGTCCTACTCTGATCCCGCATACCCTCCAAAATGCACTAAGCTAGACTGCATCACACTACCAATGGTGGTGTCATTTCGGGTTGGTGTACTTCTAGTCCAAGCACTCAATCAATCAATATTTAAATCAATCAGGATTTATCTAGCGCAGCTAATCACTGGATAGAGTAATCAGGCGCTTGCCGGTGCCAGGGGCTAATTCGAACAGCCAGGTCTTGAGGGCCCTTTGGGATTTCGGAAGTGAGGTGATGGTTCGGAGCTGCAAGGGAAGACTGTTTGAAGTCTTTGCTGTGATGTAGGAGAAGGAGCATCCTCCACTTCTGCTTCGGTAGATGCAGGGACTGTGGGCCAGTGATAGGGAGGCGGAGCGTAATCTTCGACAGTTGATGGAAGTTCAAGCGGGGGTTGATGTGTCTCCTTGGTTTTGTAGAGCCTTGGGTCCGTGCAGTTTGAATTGGCATCTCTTCTGTACGGGAGCCAGTAAAGCTGCTTGAGGTGGGGTGTGATGTGGGTTTGATGGAGCAAGGACTCGGACATGAGACTTGCTCAGAAGCAATCCTCTCGTTTTAACTTACTAGCGAATTACTAACGACGTGTCTTGTGATTAATAATACGCATTTTTCATTATACGTGGGTAAAGAATGAAGCTTGCCTATGTGTTTACTAACTGTAATAACACGGACGTAGGACTAGAACGCATTTTAACACGGGATCTTTACTGCGCATGCGTCTACTGCATCTACGTAGTATGACGTGCTGACGCTGGAGGGAAATTCTGGCGCTTGCGCAAAGCTATAAAATGGCCACTTGAAAGCCCACATGCATGGCGCACCTGTTTTGCTGAAATTAGAAAATGTTTACACTAACGCAAATGCAGAAAGAGAAATAATAAATGGTATGGGTTAGAGTAGAGGTTGGTGGTATACAGTGAAATCATTTATTTTTGAGAATAACATTTGTCCTTTTGACTTTATTATTAGTGCGTATTTGGGCCTGTTAAAGTTGTCTGAGTCGAGCAGACTGACGTGGTGCAACGCATGCGCCCTGGTGCGGAAGCTTGGAGGATGACTAAGGATTTGTCACGCGTCCAAGGTCGGCGGAGATGTGCCCTGGGAACATGAGGGTGAAGAGTTCATATGAAGGTACTTATTCGAGAAAACTGTTACATTTGTATTAATAAAGTTTTAGAAGATGTATGGGAAAGGAAGGGCAGAATAAAAGTTTGAGGGGAGGAGTTTGGGAACAATGGTTTAAAGAAATGAATGAAGTATAAGCATGGTGTGATGATCATCCCCCCTTGCCTGTCCAATCAGAAGTTAGTATTGTGTAAAAATGAAACACTGATGGGTGGTACATGCCTATGGAAGGGTATAATTGAGGTAGTCTAGTTAGCTAGAGGAGAACTGGGTGTGCCGAGGTGATGCAAAGCTCGGGATGCTGTTAGTGCTGGGGTGGTGCTGATGCTCTGAAATGCTGATGAAGAAACCGAATGCAGAACCATCTACTTAATTTGGGTGGGTTAGAAAGAAGATTGCGGAAGAACCACGAGGAGGAAGAGAGTGTCAGAGGGGTGCAACGTAGTCGTCGGTATCTAGAGAGGTGAAGTATCCTGTCCCGATTCCTGTCCTGAAGTCTGTCTCCTGATCTGACACTGGGAGAACCTTACCAACCCTTTGGCCAGGGGGTTGGTCTTCACACCATACTTTGGTAATTATGAAATTCCTCGTTTGATAAATGCTCTTCTATCTCTATCCTCTTCTTTCTGAGCATAGTTATTCTTTGGATCTGAATTGATAAATGTTATCCGAAATATTTTTGTAATTGGCACTCCCGTGAATGAGGGTGTTTGTACTGAAACGCTTTGAGATGGTTCAAAACCCCTAATTTAGATAAAGATTTTAAAACTTACTGAGTCTGTCATTATTTTATTTTTATTAAGAAATGTAGAATAAGTTATGTCAATTATCGCCATCAACTAGTTCCACCTAACTGGTCCATTGACCAGAGGAAAGAACTGTTTGATCAACTAAAGGTTTAGTTAAAAAAGCAATAACTAGATCTTGAGGTATGAGAAACATTATGAACTAAAAGATTTCAGTGGTCTACTTAGCGCAGAACGGAAGCGAGTTGTATGGGTCCAGGTGAGTATATGGTAGTGGAGTATCTGTTGCTAGTACGCCGCTGGATCAGGTTCGTCGGGTGCGGTCTAGGATGAGTCTGGCTGCAGCTTTCTGTTGGGTTTGAAGTCTCTGTTTGAGGTGTGTGGCGATTCAGACAGTCCAGTCAGCTGGTGATGACAGCCTGTGTCACAGTGCATCTCATATGCGGGATAAGCCATTTGAGGATCTTACCTAGCATGCACAGAGTGAAGAAGCTGACTGAGAAGATGGCGTTGATCTGATTTCGTGGTGAGTTTGTGGTCAATGATGATTCTGAGATTTCTGGTGTGTTTGGAGGGTGTGGGTCCTAGGTCTGATGGCCACTAAGAGTCGTTCCGTGGGTTGCTGTTGTTGCCAAAGGTCAGTACAGCCATGTTCAGCTTCAGGCAGTTCTTCATCCAGTAGCCAACGCTTGTCATGCATCTGCGGAAGTTGGTACTGGTGGTGATATGGTCATCGGTGAGTGAGAGGACGAGTTGAGTGTTGTCTGCGTAGGACAATGTTAAGACCGTGAGATGTTACGATGTTGGCCAGCGGAGTCATGTATGAGTTGAAGAGAGTGGGGTTAAGGGATCAGCCCTGGGGGATACTGCATACAATATCCTTGGGTTCGAAGGGGAAAGGTGGTAGGAGGATCTTCTGTGTTCCTCCGGTGAGGAAGAAGGAAATACATCTGAGCACGTCCCCTTTGATGCCGATGTGGTTGTGTCTTTCTATCAGCATGTGGTGGGATACAGTGTTGAAAGCTCCCAAGAGATCGAGGAGGATCAAGGATGCCATTTTCCCTGGCTGATGATGGGTGATACCCCGTAACCAGTCCTAGGATGCTCGTTTCCGGTCCAGGTAGGACCTGGCCTGGCAGTTTGGGCTGGACAGTTCCTATGGGATGCAAGGTCAAGACTGGTCTGCATATGGCTTGGTCCAAACTGAAATGGCGTGGTGAGCAAAAAATGATGGATTTATGCCCAGATCTCTCCCTGAGGTGAGTGTTTGACACTGTTCAGCATTTCGTCCATCAATTGTTCTTTTTGCGTTTCTCCTCAGTTGAGCAACGTTCGGATGTCATCAGAGGCTGCGATCAGGGCAGTCTTGGTGCTGTGATTGCTGCGGAAGCCGGATTTGGAGACGTCGAGTAGCTGGTTCTGCTCCCAAGTGCGTTGTGAGCTGCTTGTTGATAATCTTTTCCAGTACCTTGTCTGGGAATGGGAGCAGGGAGATTGGCTGGTAGTTTTTGAGCTTGCTGGGGTCGGCGGAGGGTTTTTTGAGGAGTGGTCTGACTTCACCGTTTTTTCCAGGAATCGGGAAATGTTGCGATGGTGATTGAGGTGTTGAGCAGTGTGGTGAGTTCCCGGCTCATCTTTTGGTTTCCGAGGTTAAAGATGTGGTGCGTACATGGGTCTGTGGGAGCTCCCTAGTGGATGGATTTCATGTTGGAGGTGGTGTCCTGGGTGGAGGGGAGGTTCCAGGTGGTCAGTCTGTGGTTCGTGTCGGTTGCAGTGGAGGCGTGTCTGTCGAGGAAGTCCGTGGGTGTAGGTTGGAGCTTGAAGTTTCTGTATATGGTTGCGATCTCGTCATGGGGAAGAAAAAAAAATTGGCGAGGTTGTCGCCCAGCTTCTGTGAAGGTCTGATGTTGTTTTTGCTGGCAGCCATGTTGGAGAACTCCTTAACGAAGTTAAAAAGTTTCTTGCTGTTGTTGCTGGCTTTGATGCGTGTGGATAGGGCTGTCTTCTTTGTTGTCCTCAGCAGGCGGTGGTAGAAGCTGAGGGAGAGCAGGCAGTGGTAGAAGCTGAGGGAGGTTTTCAAGGTTGCCCTGTTGGAGGTGTCCTTGCTGGTGCGCCATCTCCTCTCCAGCTGTCTGCGGTTATGTTTTGCTGTCTTGAAATTTTGACATTTTGGTCCAACTGCGGTGGCGGGTGCTGGTCATCTTGAAAGGTGGTGCAGGGGCTGGAGATGCTGAAGTGGACAAAGGAGTGGTTGGACCATGCGAGTTCTGTGATGTGGCTGTATTTGATGCGTTGCAGGAGATGAAGATGGGATCCAGCGTGTGGGTCGAGGACCATCTGGGTCAGTCCGAGGCTGCTCATACTGTCCAAGAGGTCTAAGGTGTTGTCGTTGAAGTAGTCGATGTGGAAGTTGAGGTCATCAAGGAAGATGTAGTCCTTGGAGTCCAGGGCTAGGGATGCAATGAAGTCTGCAATGGTATTGCAGAAGCTGGAGCGTAGGCCCAGGGTTCCGTATGTGAGTGTGCCTCTCATTGTTGTCTTGTAATCAGCATGGAGCTTGAAGTGGAGGTGTTCCATGGAGGTAATTGTATTGTTGGTGGAGGTGCACTGTATGGTATCTTTGTGGATGATGGCTTTTCCTCCTCCCCTGCTTGTTGGTGTGGTCCTGGTGAGTGATTTTGTATCAGTCAATCCAGACACTACCATCCTCAATTTTGTCTGGTAAAAGAGACTACTTTCCATGGTGTTACTAAGAAAACATTGAGGAAGATAAATATTGAAGCCATCCCTTTTATAGACAAGAACGTATTCATTTTTTAGAAATTAGTCGTAAAACGACATGAAAGGCCAATTATACCTCTGCATTCAGTTCTAATGGCACTAACTTGCAGCCATTGAAGGTTGTGTGTGACATATGGGTAAAATTCAAATATGTCCATCGTGTGCAAGAATAGGGCAAGTGTACCGTACAGAAGGAATATGGATTCATTTTCTTTCCATGAAGACTAATTCATGTAAGGCCATGACTGTAATTCTGTGAGAAAAACGAAAATGCCAGTTTGAAATCATCATAGGGGTCACAAAACAAAAATGCTGGGTGAGGTGCTAAAATATAAAATGAGAAATACATCTGTAGGCAATAAGGCTGTATGGGCAGAGCCCAATGTTCCAGGATAAGGCGCACAATAAAAAAAAACAAAGGCCAAACGTGATAGTATTGTTGAATGTAGATTCACAGCAATCCTTAAAGATGGTGTGTTTAATTTCCACTTTTGTAAGATACCTATCTAGCTCCATTTCATTCATTAGGATTAGGTTTAATTTCCACATGGTTTAGGAGACTAATTCAAAGCTATTACAATTTGCTTACTTTAGCAGAATGAAACAGCACAATGCTGGTACTGTCAACTGTGTTATATAAAAATATTTTTAGAATAGATATTATCGATTGTAAAATGGCTTCAAAGGATTATACATGGGCAGGACTATTCAAGATTTATGACAACAAATGAAAACCCAATGATGGTGAAGCAGCTGTATATAGTTTTCACATCATACTGCTGCTAACAATAAGGTAGGATTCGATACACAATAAAACAGCATTTACCTGGGGTGTGAGGTTACGCAATACAAGCCAGCTGCTGCTTCTTCCTGAAGTGTCAGTGCTCCAAGCAGAACCTATAGCAGTACCAAAAAGCAAACAAGTATTTTAATAAAAAGTCAACTGCTAGCCCATAGGCAGAACATTGACATAAATCAATGTTTCAGCACATTTCACTTGGTGCAGCCCCATTCCTAATTTGCATGCCATATTCATAAGGGGACAGGGAGCTATTTCCTATGCCCATGAAGACAAAACTGTCTCAGCAAGGACTGCTTAAAAAACAGATGAATTTCTGCCAAGCATTTGCTCTCCTCCACTAACGTGGGTTTTCTACATCCAAGGATGGATACATTCAAATCTACTGGCAAAATGTCAGGAAAATCCTCACAGCTTACTTTATCAGTTTTATCACCTTCATTCCATCTTCTACAAATAGAAATTGTTAAAGAAAAATCAAGGGCTAAAAATAAGGGAAATCATATTTTTCCAGAGCATGAAACAAATGATCAAATGTACTAATATATTACCTACTGGCGGTCGCCAGTAGGTAGTTATAGTTACAACCTAGTTTCCATAGGAAAAGCATTTTTTGATTTGCTAATAACTTTGGCGTCGTTTGATGAATCTTTGCGAAATTCTCCCAAAAAAAAGTCTATCCAGGTCAGCTCCTATCCTTGAAGTTTGGGGGTGATTTGTCAAGCGGGGGCTGAGAAAAAAGGGGGGTCCCAAAACGCGTTTTCCCCATGTTAATTTCCATAGGAAATTTTGCGACGAGCTACAGCCCGAACTGCTGAACGGAATTACCCCAAATTTGGCAGAAAGGTAGAGCTTGGTTCAGAAAGCGACCTTTTTTTTTTAAATGGTGTAAATCCGTTCAGTAGTTTTTGAGAAATTCAAAAAATAAGAGTCAAAAAATCAATTTCCCATAGGAAGCTTTGTGTAAGGCTACAGCCGAAACTACTGAACGGAATTACCCAAATTTGGAACAAAGGTAGTGCTTGGATCAGAAAGCGACCTTTTTTTTAAAATGGTGTAAATCCGTTTAGTAGTTGCTGAGAAATTAGAAAAATAAAAGTTTCGATATCTGGGTGGAGCCTAAGTCCCGTGCACGAGCTTCACTGTGATTGGCTGCCAACACTACAAACCAGGAAGTGTTGGCAGCCATCTTGTGGCTCGGTAGAAGCAAGTCGCTAGAAAACAGAGAAACAAAGGTATAAAACAAGAGAAGGGGGCAGGGTAGAAACACCCTGACCCTCTAGGCCTGCTCAGGGGGTCCCAGAAGGACCCAAAAAAGATTATTATTTTTTTTTTTACATTTCGGCACGTTTGCACAGTGGTGCAGGGAGGGGGCAGGGCCTGACATAGCAAGTGTGCAAACGCACCCCCTGGCACATTGTAAGTTGGGGGATTAAGTCCCCTTAAATCCTGAGGGTCCCTGGGGGCCAATTAGCCCACCAGGTACCTCCAGTAAGCGCCAGGGAGCTGCGTTGCAGAGAGGTGGTCGAAAGTCACGCCCCCTTTTTACACCACTCTGCAACGCAGCTCTGTGGCGCTTACTGGAGGTAGCTGGTGGGCTAGTTGGCCCCCAGGGACCCTCAGGACTCAAGGGGATGTAATCCCCCAATTTACAACACACCAGGGGGTGCGTTTGCACAGTGGTGCAGGGAGGGGGCGTGGCCTGATGTGACAAGTGTGCAAACACGCCCTGTGGCGCGTTTTAAGTTGGGGGATTAAGTCCCCTTGAATCCTGAGGGTCCCTGGGGGCCAACTAGCCCACCAGGTACCTCCAGTATGCGCCAGGGAGCTGCGTTGCAGAGAGGTGTTCAGAGGCCACGCCCCTTTTTACACCTCTCTGCAACGCAGCTCTGTGGCGCTTACTGGAGGCACCTGGTGGGCTAGTTGGCCCCCAGGGACCATCAGGACTCAAGAGGAATTAATCCCCCAACTTAAAACGCGCCAGGGGGCGCATTTGCACAGTGGTGAAGGTAGGGGGCGGGGCCTGACATAGGAAGTGTGCAAACGCACCCCCTGGCACATTGTAAATTGGGGGATTAAGTCCCCTTCAATCCTGAGCGTCCCTGTGGGCGAACTAGCCCACCAGGTACCTCCAGTATGTGCCAGGGAGCTGTGTTGCAGAGAGGTGTTGAGGCCACGCCCCTTTTTACACCACTTTGCAACGCAGCTCTGTGGCGCTTATTGGAGGTAGCTGGTTGGCCCCCAGGGACCCTCAGGACTCAATCCCCCAATTTACAACGCACCAGGTGGTGCGTTTGCACAGTGGTGCAGGGAGGGGGGTGGCCTGATGTGACAAGTGTGCAAACACGCCCTGTGGCGCGTTTTAAGTTGGGGGATTAAGTCCCCTTGAATCCTGAGGGTCCCTGGGGTCCAACTAGCCCACCAGGTACCTCCAGTATGCGCCAGGGAGCTGCGTTGCAGAGAGGTGTTGAGGCCACGCCCCTTTTTACACCACTTTGGATGATTAGAGTGCTCCAAGGAGAGTGCATGGTGAATTTATAAGTGCTTGGGTTTTGGCGGACTGATTGCATAAGTACACACATGTCACATCAGGCCCCGCCCCCTCCCTTCACCACTGTGCAAACGCGCCCCCTGGCGGGTTCTAAGTTGGGGGATTAATTCCCCTTGAATCCTGAGGGTCTCTGGGGGCCAACTAGCCCACCAGGTACCTCCAGTAAGCGCCACAGAGCTGCGTTGCAGAGAGGTGTAAAAAGGGGCGTGGCCTCTGAACACCTCTCTGCAACGCAGCTCCCTGGCGCATACTGGAGGTACCTGGTGGGCTAGTTGGCCCCCAGGGACCCTCAGGATTCAAGGGGACTTAATCCCCCAACTTAAAACGCGCCACAGGGCGCGTTTGCACACTTGTCACATCAGGCCACCCCCCTCCCTACACCACTGTGCAAACGCACCCCTTGGCACATTGTAAATTGGGGGATTACGTCCCCTTCAATCCTGAGGGTCCCTGGGGGCGAACTAGCCCACCAGGTACCTCCAGTATGCGCCAGGGAGCTGCGTTGCAGAGAGGTGTTGAGGCCACGCCCCTTTTTACACCACTTTGCAACGACGCTCTGTGGCGCTTATTGGAGGTAGCTGGTGGGCTAGTTGGCCCCCAGGGACCCTCAGGACTCAATCCCCCAATTTACAACGCACCAGGTGGTGCGTTTGCACAGTGGTGCAGGGAGGGGGGTGGCCTGATGTGACAAGTGTGCAAACACGCCCTGTGGCGCGTTTTAAGTTGGGGATTAAGTCCCCTTGAATCCTGAGGGTCCCTGGGGCCAACTAGCCCACCAGGTACCTCCAGTATGCGCCAGGGAGCTGCGCTGCAGAGAGGTGTTGAGGCCACGCCCCTTTTACACCTCTCTGCAACGCAGCTCTGTGGCGCTTACTGGAGGTACCTGGTGGGCTAGTTGGCCCCAGAGACCCTCAGGATTCAAGGGGAATTAATCCCCCAACTTAGAACCCGCCAGGGGGCGCGTTTGCACAGTGGTGAAGGGAGGGGGCGGGGCCTGATGTGACACGTGTGTACTTATGCAATCAGTCCGCCAAAACCCAAGCACTTATAAATTCACCATGCACTCTCCTTGGAGCACTCTAATCATCCAGTCACTACCCATGCACTCATGCAATGACCCATGCACTAACTCATGCACTGAGCAGTACCCATGCAGTCCAGCCATCGCCCTGTCACTACCCATGCACTCCTCCAATCACCCAGCGAGCACCATGTACTTATCCAATCACTCCGCCAAAACCCAGGCACTTATAAATTCACCATGCACTCTCCTTGCAGTACTCTAATCTTCCACTCAGTACCCATGTACTCATGCAATGACCCAGGCACTAACTCATGGCAAATACAGAGGAGGTCATGCTAATCACAGGGGTACCCCAACGCATAGTGTTCCCTAGTGTATGTAGGTGTTTTCACTGTATTGTAAGTGTCTTTTAGCATAGCACTGGCTCTGGTCCCGTTTAGTCAGTCAGTTACCACCAGTACCAGTCAGTAAAAAGTTGGGGGCACAGGAGGAATTTCTGCTCCTCTGTTGGTTCTTTCTGCACATCTCTTGCTTCTTCCTGCACTTTTGTTCGTCTTTCTTGACTTCTGTTGACTCTTTCAGCATTTGTCTTGCTTCTTTCTGCGCTTTTCTTCCTCTTTCTTCACGTCCTACCTTTGTAGGCATAGTTAGAAATTAGCATTTAAAAAACCATTGAAATTCACTGAAAAAACCATAGGTTTCAGGCACGTTATAGTTAGAAATTAGCATTTAAAAAACCATTGAAATTCACTGAAAAAACCATAGGTTTCAGGCACGTTATAGTTAGAAATTAGCATTTAAAAAACCTTAGAAATCCACAGAAAAAACCATAGGTTTCAGGGACGTTCTAGTTAGTTGGACATTTCACTCGTACAAAACCATAGAAATTCCCCCGTTATAGTTAGTTCAGCTAACTATAACTCGCGCCCCCGCAATGCACTGCTGATGACGTCACATATTACATCATTTATGACATGGTCAGTGACATCACTGATGACATCACTGATGACATCTCAAATGACATCACTGATGACATCACTGATGACATCACTGATGACATCACTGATGACATCACTGATGACATCACTGATGACATCACTGATGACATCATCCACGTCAAAATCTGATGCACCTCCTCACACTCTAATATAACCTTTGATACACCCACTGTAAAATACAGACTACCATTTTCAAAACCCTCGACACACCAATACCAGTTACTACATACGCACTCACTGATTCATAGGTCCACACACATCCACTCATTCACCCATACAATCACTCATACATACAGTCACTCATCAATACAACACTATCATATGCACTCATACACCTATACAGACACTCACCCACCGCCACTCATCCATCGAGTTACGCACACACCTAGTCAGTCATGCAAAGAATCACACTCCCATTTCCTCACCTATACAGTTATACACACAACACCTCACTTATTCATACATATACTAACACATACTTACTCTCTTATACAATCACTGATACCAGTACACACTCATCCATACAGCCACTCTCACAATCACGGACTCTCACGTATAGTCATTATATACTCCAACACTCACATACACTGCCTTTTACATATGTAGTTACTTGGACATGTACCACTGAGACATCCAATCTTTCACTAACACACCCATACACACACTCACCCACCCATACAGCTGTTTCCACATGCACTCTTGAACCCATACACCCAGTGAATCAACCACTCACACATCTATGCACAGAGTCACACACCTCCCACCCACCCAGTCCCCCATACAAATACTCAGGCAACCAATCAATAACCCATATAGACACTCATGTAGCTACTGACCAACACATGCAGCAGCTTACACAACAACAGACATACTGATACACACATTCAGACAGTTTAGTCATTAACCCATGCATTCAGTAAGACACATTTAATCACTCACTTATACAATCAGTCACGCACCTACTAAATCCTTCATCCAGACACTTATACACCCACTCATTCTTCAATACACCCTGGCATATATATAAAACATATTTAAACTTTACAGAAACACACAGTCACTGGATGATGTCATCAGTGATGTCATCAGTGATGTCACTGACCATGTCATGAATGATGTAATATGTGACGTCATCAGCAGTGCATTGCGGGGGCGCGAGCTATAGTTAGCTGAACTAACTATAACGGGGGAATTTCTATGGTTTTGTACGAGTGAAATGTCCAACTAACTAGAACGTCCCTGAAACCTATGGTTTTTTCTGTGAATTTCTAAGGTTTTTTAAATGCTAATTTCTAACTATAACATGCCTGAAACCTATGGTTTTTTCAGTATATATATATATATATATATATATATATATATATATATATATATATATATACATACATATACACACATATAGACTGAAAAAACGTAAAGTTATAGTTAGGTGTGATACAAAGATGTTTAAAAAACAACCTTACAAATACACTGAATGAAAAAAAAAAAGGTTAAAGTAACGTTTTGAACTAAAAAAAAAAATTCAAGCCCTTGATACTACCTCACTCATTACATGTTCTATGACAGTTTATGACATCACTGATAACATCATCCAAGGAGTGTGTTAGTTTGTTTTTATAGTTTACAGAGAGGCTAGTAACTACCATATTACTTTTCTACCTAATTTTTTACAGCCTTGTCCAGCTAATGGGGGTATATGTTTACAAAACATGTGCTCCTAATGCATCATAGCTCTGTAGAGGTATTAAAAAAAGTTATAAATCTTTGTATTGAAGAGTAACTCTGGGTGCAGGTGACAGCATGTTCCACTAAAGTTTTTTGGTACTGCAGAAATAGTTTCCAACAGGGCAAAGATTCTATGTACTACATACTAAGGATTGTAAGCAGCCTTGAGTTATTAGACAGAATCGTCTCAGCGTAACAATTTTTACTTAACATAGAAGACTTTGCACCAGGTGCTAACCTATGTACTTGTGCTTATTTTGCTTCAGAAGATAAGCTATCGGTAAAGTTTTCACCACAGTGTGAAGGATGCAGGTAGTATGATCTTTAGCACCTTCTGACGATTATTTTAAGTGAATAGTTGCTCGGAGGACAGGTTTTGCATACAGTGTACATTGTGCTTAGTAGTTTCTTTTTAATACTCTGTGGTGCATTTCTCATGAGAGTTTCACTGTCTGCAAACAGTGTGATACACAGCAAACTCTCTCCCTAGAGTAACCACTGTTTACAGTACCCACTTTTCTACTCATAGCCACTTAATTTCTCGTTGTAAGTTAAGTGACTGTCAGGGGTTTGATGCAGGTAAAGAGTGGCAGTAGTAGGGAATTAGTTATGTAATAATGCTTGAATATCTTGAGGGACTTGGTTTTCCCAGAACAGTTGTATGCAGATTGAACACCGTGTTCAGGATAGGTTACCCTTTCATCTGTGGTTCACAGTCAACATGAACTGAGCTACCCATGAAGTGTATGATATTGGGTCAATGTTACAAATAACACAAGCTTGCTTTACCTATGGGTGTTGTCTGTATGATAGCAGTAAAGACGCTTCATATTATTCTGAGCTTTTGTGCACTTACTTTCATAGCTCTAATGGTATACCCATTTAAAGAACAATGTGTACAAAAGAAGCTTGGGTGATGTGATCAGGGATGTCATCAGTTATGTCATTTCAGAGGTCATGAACATATCATGAGTGATGTCATATCTGAGGTCATAATCAGTGCAAAGTGGAGACGCAAGTTATAGTTAGCTCTGCTAAATATAACTGGAAAATCTCTATTTGTTTTGAAACGTTAATGTTGTCACCAACAAATTCACCTAAATATAACATTACTTTAACCTTTGATCAGTGGTTTTCCCTTATGAGGTGGAGCAAAGGCAACAAAAAGTTGTTTTGCAAAAATCTTTTGTTCTATCAATATAATACAATAGTGCTCTTTTGACATCAAGTGTATGTAGAGCTCTTTCTGCTACTGAATCAGGTGGACGGAAGAAAACAGTAACTCAACTGAATGATGAAAATCAGAGACCACCTTTAGAAGGAATTTTGGGTTTATACGAAGAACCACTATCTCTATGAAGTTAGAAGAACGGTTCTTCTAAGGTTAGTGCCTGTAGCTCAACAACAAGTTTTAGTGAAGTGATGGCAATTAGAAAGGCAACCTTCCAAGAAAGAAATTGTAATGGACAATTGTGCAAGGGTTCAAAAGGTGGACCCATAAGTCTTGTGAGAACAATGTTAAGGTTCCAGGCAGGTGGTACCCTGGGTGGTATTATTCTTTTAGGGCCTTCCATAAAGGCTTTAATTACTGGAACTTTGAATAAGGATAAATGTTGTCTGTTTTGAAGATATGCAGCTACTGCTGCGAGATGCAGTCGAGTAGATGTGTAGGCTAGGCCTGCCCACTGTAGAAGCAAACGATAACAAATAATATGTCGTATAGATGCATCTAGCAGATCACTTGTGTTATTATTAGAATATATCAAAAACCTTTTCCACTATGCCCTAGCAGTAGGTTTTCTTGCTTCCATAAGAACTGTCATACAATCCGGTGGTAGGTTTAAGTATTTAAATTCTATGATTTCAGGAGCCAAATCGCTAAGTTGAGCTCCTTGGGGTCTGGATGTCTTATTTCTCCATGGTTCTGTATGAGAAGGTTTGAAGTGAGGTGAAGCTTCTGGTGTGGAACTATTGACAGTTCTAGTAGTGTGGTGAACCATGGTTGACAAGCCCATGTGGGAGCAACTAGAATTAGTGTGAGGTCTGCCTGAGCTTCCGAACCAGAAATGGAAGGAGAGGGAGAGTCAGAAAAGCGTAAGCAAATATCCCTGACCAGTTCATCCAAAGGCATTGCCTTTGGATAGAGGGTGTGGGAACCTGGAGGCGAAGTCTGGGCATTTTGTGTTGTCTACTGTCGCAAAGAGATCTATTTGTGGAAACACACATTTTTGGAAGTATGGAAGGAAAACTTGAGGGTGAAGTTCCCACTCGTGGACTTGTTGCCGCATCCTGCGGAGGAGGTCGGCAAAGTCGTTGTCTGTCCCTGGAAAGTGTTCTGCTCTAAGTTCGATTTTGTGATGAATAGCCCAACACCAAATGGTCTCAGAGAGGCATGACAGTTGTAGGGAGTGTGTCCTCCCCCTATTTTTGTACACAGTACATTGCTGTCATATTGTCTGTCCTGACTAGGACACCTTTCCCCATCAGGTGAGGTAGAACAGCTTTCAACACCAGCTGAACTGCTTACAGCTCTACGTAGTTGATGTGAAGGTTCTATTTGGTGGTCCAGAGACCCTGAACTGTTAAACATAGTAAATGTGCAGCCCACCCTGTGAGAGATGCGTCTGTTGTGAGCAAGATCTGTGGAATATGGTCGATAAACGGCTGCTCCTTTGATAGATTTTGTGTGTACCACCAATGCAGAGAGCGATGAATGCAGCTGTCAACCAACACTAGATCTTTAAGCTGACCCTGTGATTGATTCTACTGACGTGCTAAGCATTCTTGAAGAGGACACATATTTAGTCTAGCATAAGGCACTATTGCAATGCCTGATGCCATCATCTCTAGTATTGCATCAAGGTCCTGACTGGGAGATATTGGTTGTTTTGGAACTGTAGTAGCGGTGTTTGAAAATTGTGTATTCTGGCTGTATTGGGATATGCTAGAGCCATTTGAGAGTTTAGGATAGCTCCTAGATATGGTTGCAGTTGTGAGGGTTGAAGATGTGATTTTTGTGCTTGGATTGTAAATCCCAAATGATGTAGAAGGTTTATGGTAGTTTGAGTGTGTTGGAAACACTTGAGATTTGTGTTGGCTTTTATGAGCCAATCGTCTATGTATGGAAAGTCATGAATTTGCTGTCTTCGTAGATGAGCTGCTACTACTGTTAGGCATTTGGTGAACACTCTGGGTGCAGTTGTTACTCCGAATTGTAGTACTTTGAACTGGTAATGCTTTTGTTCTATTACAAATCTGAGGTATTTGCGATGTGCTGGGTGAATGGGAATGTGAAAGTACGCATCCTTTAAGTCCAGTGTTGACAAAGTCGCCTTTGTTGCAAAAGCAGCAGCACCTGCTGAAGTGTGACCATATGGAAGTGTTCTGATAATATGTATAGGCTGAATGGCCTGAGATCTAAGATTGGCCTTAATGAACTGTCGTTTTTGGGAATTAGGAAGTAGAGCGGGTACACCCCTGATCCTTGATGTTGTACTGGAACAGGTTCTATAGCTCCTTTTGGTAGAAGAGCTTGTACTTCTTGTTTGAGCATATGTCGGTGTTGTAACGAGAGTTTGTGAGTGCGAGGTGGAATATTAGGAGGGTTGTTTGTGAGCTCCAGGCAATAACCATGTTGGATAATGTCCAATACTGATTTGTCTGATGTTATTGCCAAATGGGAAGAAACTTCCCCCAACAGGTGATGAATGATCGAGGGGAAGTGATATGAAGTCACTGCTTGTTGGGGGATGGAGAGGTACGTGTTGGTGTGCCTCTACCTCTTAATTGAAAATTATTTCCTCTGCATCCACCCTTGTAGAATCCTCTCGAGGGGGAGGATTGTGTCTGGGTTTTATATGAAGATGCGGCTGCATCTGTGGTGTTACTTTTGGAGCCTCCTCTATAAAATGAGTTGCAAAAGGAGCCTCTGTTAGGAGACTGGAGTGCTCCCATAGATTTTGCCACTTCTGTATCCTTTTTCATTTTTTTCAAGTGATTCATCCACTTGAGGCCCAAAGAGGTGTTCTTTGTCAAAAGGGGTGTTAAGGATAGTCTGTTGAACTTCTGGTTTGAAGCCAGAGACTCTTAACAATGCGTGTCTTCTGAGGGGAATACTGGTGTTGACTCCTCTGGTTGCAGTGTCCGCAACATCTAACGCACATCTAATAGAGGGATTGGAAATGAGTTTCCCTTCCGGTACTAGTTCTTGCCCTCTTTTCTTGTGTTCTTCTGGGAGATATTGCCATAAATCCTCCATTCATCCCAGTGGGCCCGATCGTACCTAGCCAACATACCTTGTGTATTGGCTATATGCCAATGGTTGGCCGATTGAGCAGCTATCCTTTTGCCTTAGGCATCTATTAATTTTGATTCCTTATCTGGGGGTGGTGTCTCTCCTGCCGTTTGTGAATGTGCTCTTTTACGAGCATAAGAGACAACCAAAGAATCCAAAGGAAGCTGGCCCTTAATAAAAACTGGGTCTGATGGTTGGGGTTTATATTTCTTGTCCACCATAGGTGTTATGATACGTACTGGATCTTTAAAAATGTCTTCAGCATTCCTCATCATACCTTTCAACATAGGCAACGACTGTGATGTTCTATGTGTGTTTCCTAAAGTTTCAAAGAGGAAATCTTCTTCTAGGGATTCCTTGTGTAAAGTTACACCATGGTAGGTGGCTGCCCTGGCAATTAACTCCTGATATGAAGTATCATCAGGAGGGGAAGGTTTAGCAGGGTATTGATCTGGATCGGTCTGCAGGTGGGTCTATATTATAATCATCCCATGGATCTGGTGGTGGCGGATCATAAGTGTCATCCCCATCACCTATATCAGGATCTGTACCCGGAGAGCCTGGCGGTGTGATGTGTAGAGGGTCTGAAGCGGGTATAATAGGTGCTGGTGAAGAAGGTGGAGGGGTTAGAGGAACGTGGTGAATAGGGCTAGTACCCATGTCCTTTTTAAGAGGGATTTTATATCCAGTGTCTTAATTTCCTTTTGGAGGACGATATCACTGGTTTTGTTGTAATATGTCCAGAGTCAGTATTTATATGGATTTTCTTCTGTTTTAGATCCAACTTTTGTTTCATAGTTTCCAGAATTGGCTCGGAGGTTTTAAAGGAGCATCTGTGTGTTTCGGTGCTGAAATTTTCGGTACGGAGCTGGATTTGTCCTTTTTATTTTTCAGAACTGAAGGATTGTAACCGAAGGGGTATCATCTCGGCCTGAGCTGGAAGGCTTGACTTGCTGTTTCGGTGCCGAGCCAAAGGGAGGCGTTTGAATCAGTCTCGGTGCCCACCATGGCATGATGGCAGCGGTGGACTAGAAGCCTCTTGTTTGGTGGAAGCAGATTTTGTGGGCAAAGGGGCTTTGGTACTCACAGCACCCTGTCCAGCTGGAAAGTCATGGGACTCTAGTTCGATCTCCAACTCTGAATTGGAGTCCTGGATGGAGAAGGCTTCTTCCTCTTCCGCTGCTTCCATTTCTTCTTGCTTGACATGATCAGGTGTGCCCTCGATACTCTGCGGCTGCATTTTTCTTCGTCGAGCCAGACTGTCCCGCTGAGTCTTTTTGGATCGGAACGACCGACAAGCGTCATAATCTTCTAAATGCTCTGAGGAAGGGCAAAGGTTAATAGCCTTATGAAGGACGGTGCGCGGGTATTTGGTATGACACCTAGGACCGAATTGAAACAGAGTCCGTTCCATCGGCAGAAGACTATGATGGATCTTCAAAGTGGAAGTTAGATAAACCAAACAGACTAGGCCTGAAGGCTGCGGTTGGAGTTTCCCGATTTGATAATGAAAGTTTCCCGAATTTCGACACGTGGATGATAGAAAACGTGATCGAAACAATATCGACGAGGGTAGAGTGAATTGCGCACCGCAGGTATCCCGATTAATGGTTTCGAATCGAAGCGCCGCAATACACGACGGACCCGATGGCGGAAAGATAGCAATCTAACAAGGGAGTCGATGCCCATGCGCACTATCACCGAAAGGAGGAATCACCTTACCTCGTGACTGGAAAAGACTCCTTCGAAGAAAAACAGCTTGCAAACATCCGGACCCAAAACTAGATGGCAGGAGTATGCAAAGCATGTGTATCTACAGCACACATGCCTCAAACTATTTAATTACCATATGTAAATGCAACCCCCTGCAGCGAATGGTTGCAAGGCCTACATCCAACCCCCCACATGCAACCAAACTCACATTGCGTACAGCCTTCGGCCGTGTGCAGTGGGGGGTTTGACCACAAGGCCTGGCCTGCGGCCAAACTAAGTAAAGTTAGTCAATCCCACACTGTGCAGGGCCTTCAGACATGCATGGCAAGGGGTTGGCTGCAAGCCAGCCTTGTGGCCAACCCACAAAGGCAGCCAAACCCACAGTACACACTGCCTTCAGCTCTGCGCAGCGGGGGTCAAGGGGGGGGGGGTTGGCCATAGGGCCTGGCACTGGGGACCCCATCACATAGGGCCTCTTGTTAATAAAGGGGAGGGGAGCCATGCAGCCTCCCTCCCCTTGCCTCTTTAAGCCCTGGGGACCCCATCGCCCAGGGTCATACATATAAGTTAAGGGGAGGAGGGCCACGTGCCCCCTCCACGAACCTTGCAAGAGCCTCGGAACCCCATCCCACAGGGTCATTTCTAAAAATAAACAGGAGAGGGGCAGCCTGTCCCCCACTTCTCGAGCCTCTTCATGCCCTAGGGACCCCATGGCCACCTATTTGAATAAAGGGGAGTGGGGCCGCACAACCCCGCTCCCCAAGCCTCTTTAAGCCCTGGGGACCCCATCCTCCAGGACTGTGTATTTTTTTTTTTTTTTTTTTTTTAAAGGGAGGGGGCAGCGCGGCTTCCCTCTAAGAGCCGTTGTCATGCCTGGGGACCTTATCCCGGTGCCACTTATTTAAATAAAGGGGAAGGGGCTGCGTGGCTCCTCCTTCCTGAGCCTTGTTAGACCCTGCGGACCCCATCCCCAAGATACACTTTTAAATAAAGGGTTGATTTTGGCCCCGGGGACCCTGTCCTCCGGGGCCTGGCAACATGTTTAGGGGGAGGAGGAGGATGCACCCCGGTTCCCCGGGCCAATTTCGGCCACAGGGACCCTATCCCCCGGGGTCCGATGGCGTTTTCAGGGGGAGGGGGCATGAGGCACCGTTACCCTATAACCATATCAGTATTTCACTGATGTGCTATAACTACCTTTCTTATTGAAATAAGTAAATGAGGTTCTATTAATCTAAGAACAATACTTATATACTTGGGCACAAATGTATATAGATTACATATACCCTAATGTCACCACAAAGCCTTATTGACATTGATACCCAACTACAAAGTAATACAAGTATATAATGGTGTATCTCCATTAAGCCCCATTGGACCAGTATTCAATTTGTTAATCCAATAGGTCTCTCTCATCCTTAGCTTTTCCAAACTTCCTCCTCTCCTGTTTGTTTCAATGTGTTCAAACCCAATAAATCGTATGTGATCCCATTCTACAATGCTATGCGATGCGATTTCCTGAAATGTGCAGCTAGAGGATATTTCAAATCGCATGTATTTGTAAGAAACAATATGTAGGATCCACCGCACACAAGTTGAAAGACCGATGGAAGGAACATGTTTGTGCAATTAAAGAACAAGTTACTCACCTTCGGTAACGAAGCACAAGTTACTAACTTGTGTAACGATATATCTGTAAGAGACAGTAGTTAGTGACAGATTCCTTACCTTAGAATATCCCCAGGCGTCAGGCTGTATCCGGAAAGTTTTTGCGTAGCAGTACCCTTGCGCGTCGGTAGGCGGCGTCGTGCGGATCCGCGTCCGTCGTCGGCGTCGTGATCGCCGGGATGACGTCGCGGGCAGTACTTAGACGCCGCCCCTGCGCGCTGACGTCAGTTCTGTACACGACTTTCCGCGCCAGGAACGCAGAGCCATGCAAGAAGCTGACATAGGTGTCTGAAAAATACTAGGGCCCTGAAAGGGATGTCCTTAACCCTAGAAATCAGTTCGCAGAACGGGGAGGATGGGTGGAGCGGTAAGGAATCTGTCACTAACTACTGTCTCTTACAGATATATCGTTACACAAGTTAGTAACTTGTGCATCTGAAAGAGACACGTTAGTGACAGATTCCTTACCTTAGAATAGATACCCCAGCAATACCAACCCCGGTGGTGGGTCTGCGAACAAAGATCAGACAAAGAAGTCCCGGAGGACAGAACGGCCAAAGAAGCCGTCCCTCCGGACCTGACTGTCAAGGCAGTAATGCTTTGTAAACGTGTGCAGCGGGGGCCACGTAGCTGCCTGACAGATATCCTGCAGCGGAACACCGCGGCCCAAAGCCGTGGTAGCAGCCGTTGCCCTGGTGGAATGGGCACGCAGCCCAACAGGAGGCTCCTTCTTAGCCAAAGAATAGCAGGCTTTGATACACAAGGTCACCCAGCGGGAGACGGTTCTCTTGTGCACCGCCCGACCTTTTTTGGCGCCCACGTAGCCAACAAAGAGCTGGTCATCCACCCGGAAGTGTTGTGTGCGGTTGATATAAAAGGAAAGCGCATGTTTTGGGTCCAGACGGTGGAGCCTCTCTTCCTCTCCCGAAGGATGCAGAGGCGGAAAGAAGGTGGGCAAAGTGATGGTCTGCCCAATGTGGAAGGCAGTAACCACCTTTGGCAAGAAGGACGGACGCGTCCTAAGAACAACCTTGTCTGGATGGACAGACAGAAAGGGAGGTTTGCATGATAGAGCCTGGAGCTCACTCACCCGCCGAGCGGAGGTGATGGCCACCAGAAAGGCTGTCTTCAGAGTCAGAAGACGAAGAGGACAGTTATGAAGAGGCTCAAAGGGAGCACACATAAGAAAGGTAAGAACCAAGTTCAAGTCCCACTGAGGCATTACAAACGGAACAGGAGGGAAGAGGTGTGTAATGCCTTTTAGAAACCTGTTAACAACAGGGGACTTGAAAAGGGAGGGCTGATCAGGAAGCCTGAGGAAGGCCGAGATGGCACAAAGATAGCCCTTGATGGTACCCAGGGCAGAACCCTGTTGGGCCAGGGAAAGAAGGAACAGAAGAACTTCAGAAAGAGGGGCAGAAAGGGGATTCACAGCCTTTGCTGTGCACCATGCCACAAACTTGTTCCACCTGCAGGCGTATACCACCTTAGTGGAGGGACGCCTGGCTGCCAGAATCACATCACAAACTTCGGGAGGCAAGTCGAAAGGAATCAACTGCCGCCGCTCAATCTCCACGCAAGCAGGTGGAGGCTGGACAGGTTCGGGTGGAGGACCGTCCCCTGCTGCTGCGACAGAAGATCCTCCCGAAGAGGCAGACGGATCGGGGGATCGACGCTCATACTGAGTAGCTCGGGATACCAAACTCTTCGAGCCCAGTCCGGAGCCACAAGGATGACTTGGGCCCGGTCGCGCCGAATCTTCTTCAACACTCTGGGTAGAAGTGGTATAGGCGGAAAGGCGTACAACAGACCGCAACTCCACACGCGACGAAAAGCGTCGCCGAGCGAGTGCCGCCTTGGAAATTCCAACGCGCAGAACTGATGACATTGCGCGTTCTCTTCGGTGGCGAATAGATCTAACCAAGGCTCTCCCCACTGCAGAAAGAGACCTTGCGCCACTTCCGAGTGAAGACGCCATTCGTGATCCATCATGCACCTGCGGCTGAGTTCGTCCGCCCTGGCGTTTAGGGAACCTGCCAGGTGTTGAACCATCAGGAACATGCCCTGATGTTCCAGCCATGTCCAGAGGCGCAGAGCCTCCTGACAGAGGGTCCACGACCCCACCCCGCCTTGTTTGTTGCAGTACCACATGGCGGTGGTGTTGTCTGTGAACACCTGCACTACCTTCCCTTTGACAGAGGGAAGGAATGCCTTGAGTGCAAGTCGGATCGCCCGGAGCTCCAGAAGGTTGATATGGAGCCGGGACTCCGCCGGAGACCAGAGGCCTTTGATCTCCGCCTCTCCCATGTGACCGCCCCATCCCAGAAGGGACGCGTCCGTCACAACTGTGTGCTCTGGCTGGGGAAGGGAGAGGGATCTGCCCATGACCCATTGCCGGTTCGAGAGCCACCACTGCAACTGTTTTGCAGCCCCTCCGAGATCTGGACGTGATCGGACAGGTTGCCCTGGTGCTGCGCCCACTGGAACTTCAGGTCCCACTGCAGAGCCCGCATATGCCATCTGGCATGATCGACCAGCAGGATGCAGGAGGCCATGAGGCCCAGCAGCCTCAGGGTCATCCGTACCAAAACCCAGGATAAAGGCTGAAAGAATGGAATCATAGCCTGAATATCCCGGACTCGCCGTTCGGGAGGAGAGGCCCGAAACTGCGTCGTGTCCAGAACTGCTCCGATGAAAAGGAGCTGTGGAGAAGGAATCAGATGCGACTTCGGCACATTGATGGAGAACCCCAGCGAGTGCAGGAGTTAGGCCGTAGTCTGGAGGTGGGAGACGACTGCCTGGGACGAGCCCGCCTTCAGCAGCCAGTCGTCGAGGTAGGGGAAGACTGGAACCCCTGCCCGGCGCTGATGAGCTGCGACCACCGCCATCACTTTCGTGAACACCCGAGGGGCACTTGTAAGGCCAAAGGGGAGCACGGTGAACTGAAAATGCTCGTCGAGGCCTACCGTGAACCGTAGGTAACGCCGGTGGGCCGGCAGGACGGGGATGTGGAAATAAGCGTCCTGCAAGTCCAACGCTATCAACCAGTCTCCAGGGTCGAGGGCAGTCAAGACCTGAGCTAGGGTGAGCATCTTGAACTTCTCCTTCCGGAGGAAGCGATTGACGTTCCGGAGGTCCAAGATAGGACGCATGTCCTCCTTGTCCTTTTTGGGCACCAGAAAGTAGTGGGAGTAGCAACCACGCCCTACTTTTGGGGTCGGAACATGCTCGATGGCCCTCTTGGCCAAGAGGGCCGTGACTTCCTTCTGCAGAAGCACCAAGTGATCCCCTGACATGCGGTGGAATTGAGGTGGCATGGCTGGGGGGGTGGTCTCGAAGGGGAGGGAGTAGCCCCTTCGGACAATGTCCAAGACCCACCTGTCCGAGGTGATGGGACGCCAGTGGTGAAGGTGATGGCGGACCCTGCCCCCTACTGGCGTGCTGTGCACCTGAAAGGAAGGACTAGGAGGGCTTGGAGGCCGCGGACGGGTTGGAGGTAGTGGCCTGACCCGCACGCTGGTTGCCCGAACCGCCACGGCGGTATCCACGTCCTCGGCCACGCGAAGACGCTTGCTGCGCGGGCCGGTGGCTGGGCAGCTGACGTGACTGGGCGCCCCTTCCGTGGCCACGAAAGGGGCGAAAAGCAGAGGTTTGCGGAGGGCGTACAACAGAAAGGCCCAGGGACTTGGCAGTAGCCCGTGAGTCCTTAAACCGCTCCAGCGCATGGTCTGCTTTGGAACCAAAAAGACCGACTCCATCAAAGGGCATGTCCATGAGTGTATTCTGGACATCACCCGAGAAACCAGTTGTCCTCAGCCAGGCGTGGCGACGTAGCGCCACCGTCGTTGCAAGCGATCTGCCCAGCGAGTCGGCGGTATCAAGGCCACAACGTATGGTGTATTTAGCCGCATCTCTTCCTTCCGCAATGGCGCGGGTAAGCAGTGTCTGGACCTCCTCAGAACACTGCGGCAGAACAGCCGCCACCGAATCCCACAGGGAGTGGGTATATCGGCCCAAAAGGCAAGCGGTGTTGACGGACCGCAAGCCAGCACTGGAGGAAGAAAAAGCTTTCTTCCCAAATTGGTCCAGGCGTTTGGATTCCCTATCCGGAGGGGCGGTAGGGAAGGCGGTTTGGGAGGCAGAGGCTTGGACAACCAAGCTCTCGGGGGTGGGATGTTGGGAGAGAAACAAGGGGTCGCCCGGAGCAGGGCGATGGCGTCGGGCCACGTTCCTATCCACAGGAGCCCATGTGGTGGGCTTGGACCAGGCGCCCAAAAGAACGTCAGTGAGTGCATCATTAAACGGCAGCACAGTCTCCGTGGAGGAAGCTGCCGGCTGAAGCACTTCCGTCAGAAGATTAGTCCTGACAGCCACAGTAGGCAATTGGAGGTGCAAGGCTCCAGCTGCTCTACGCAACACCGTTGCGAAATTAGCTCCCTCCTCCGTAGCCACGGGAGGAGACAGCATGCCAGTGTCAGGGGAAGTGTCTAGACCACTGGCATCCCCAAGTTCCTCAGCCCAGTCCTGATCATACTCACACTGTTGTGTGAGAGGGTCTTCCGACCCCTCCCAGCTCTCTTGGTCCTCCTCTGGTTCAAAATATGGAGGAGGAGGGACATTTGGGATCCAAAGTCTCATCGGCGCCGGAGCCGGCGTCGAGCGACGCCGGTCCGGCTCCATGTCCGGAGCCGGAGAGAGCCGGGGAACGATGCCGTCCGGAGCCCCGGACGGCGTCAGGAACGGCACCGGGGACATCGGCGTCGGTGGAGGCGTGGTTAGGTCAACCGGCGTCGATGGGGGTTGCGGCACCACCGGAGCCGGGATCGAGGCCGGGGCCGGAGCCGAGGCCGGGATGAAGGCTGGCGGGACAGGCGGCACCGGGACCGGAGTCGTCGGCGACGCCGGAGCAACCCCATCAGGGCCCGCGGGGCCCGAAGGCACACCGGAGGGACCTTGAGGCCCGAAGAGGCGGGCCATGGCTGACAGGAATTCCTGTATTTCGGCCGGAGTCGCCCCCGAACCCGGAAAGGACGGGTAATGCGGGGGCGGCTCCACAGGCACGTCCGGGGCCGCGGGGACGGTGCCGACAGGGGCCTCAGCCGAGTCGCGAGACCGGCGAGGCGAAGTCTTAGAGCGATGATGCTTCTTAGACTTTTTGTGCTTCGACTTACCCGAGGAGCGCGAAGACTTGGACTCCGACGACCGGCGGGGACTCCGCGACCGGCCCCTCGACCTCTCCCGGGGCTTGGTGCGGCGCGGAGCCGACTGCCGGACCTCGAGTAGCTTTCGAGACCGCTCTCGCAAAGCCTTCGGGTGAAGTTTCCGGCAGTCAGGGCACGACTTCGTGTCGTGGTCTCGGCCGAGACAGAAGAGACACTCTAGATGCGGGTCCGTGATCGACATCATTCGACCACAGGCGTCGCATGGCTTGAAGCCGGGCATCCCTACGACACCTAGGAGTCGATAGACTCTTAAAGAAACAGTGAAAAAAATTCACAAAAAAGTTAGTCAAAAATTGACTAGGGCACTGCTCTTCCCGGATCTGCGCTTACTGGCGCGGAAAAAGAAGAACTGACGTCAGCGCGCAGGGGCGGTGTCTAAGTACTGCCCGCGACGTCATCCCGGCGATCACGACGCGCAAGGGTACTGCTACGCAAAAACTTTCCGGATCCAGCCTGACGTGTCTCTTTCAGATAGATCTGTAAGAAACATAGGTTAGTTATAGATTACTTACCTTAGAATTACCCCCAGGCGTCAGACTGGATCCGGAAAGTTTTTGGTCAGCAGTACCTCTGCGCGTCGGAAGGTGGCGTCGGCTCCGCGTCCGTCGTTGGCGTCATGGTCGCTGGGATGACGTCGCGATAGCTACTTAGACGGCGCGCTGACGTCAGTTCTGTACACGACTTTCCGCGCCAGAAACGCAGAGCCATGCAAGACACTGACCACTGGTGCACAGAACTAGGGCCCTGAAAGGATGTCCATGACCCTAGAAATCAGTTCGCAGAACGGGGAGGATGGGAGGGCCGGTGTGGAATCTATAACTAACCTATGTTTCTAACAGATATATTGTTACCGAAGGGAAGTAACTTGTTCATCTGAAAGAAACAGTTATAGATTCCTTACCTTAGAATAGATACCCCAGCAATACCAACCCCGGAGGTGGGTCTGCGAACCAAGATCACACCAGAAAGTGCTGGAGAACAGAACGGCCAAAGAAGCTGTCTCTCCAGACTTGGCTGCCCAGGCAATAGTGTTTCGTAAACGTGTGCAGCGATGCCCACGTAGCTGCCCGACAGATGTCATGTAGAGGAACTCCTCGTCCCAAAGCAGTAGTGGCTGCCGTCGCCCTGGTGGAATGGGCGCGTAGCCCCAATGGAGGCTCCTTTTTAGAGAATAGCAGGCTTTAATACACAAAACAACCCATCTAGAAATGGTCTGCTTGTGTACGGCCCGACCTTTCTTGGCGCCCACGTAGCCAACAAAGAGTTGGTCATCCACCCGGTGCTGTTTTGTGCGATCCAGATAGAAAAGAGTGCAGGTTTTGGGTCCAGACGGTGGAGCCTCTCTTCCTCTTTGGAAGGATGTGGAGGCGGAAAGAAGGTGGGCAAAGTGATGGTTTGCCCGATGTGAAAGGAGGTGACCACCTTGGGAAGAAAGGATGGACGATTCCAAAGGACAACCTTGTCCGGATGTACAGCCAGAAAAGGAGGTTTGGATGAAAGAGCCTGGAGCTCACTCACTCTTCTGGCAGGTGTGATGGCCATCAGGAATGCAGTCTTAAGAGTTAAAAGTCTTAAGGGACAGTTGTGAAGCGGCTCAAAGGGAGCGCACATCAAATAGGTCAAGACCAGATTCAAGACCCACTGAGGCATAACGAAGGGGATAGGAGGAAAAAGATTTGCCTTTTAAGAAACGATTAACAACCGGGGACTTGAAGAGAGAAGGCTGATCAGGAAGCCGAAGAAAGGCAGAAATGGCCGAAAGATAGCCCTTGATAGTGCCCAGAGCAGAGCCCTGCTGGGCCAAAGAAAGGAGGAACAAGAGGACCGAAGAAAGGGGGGTAGAAAGGGGATCCACAGCCTTTGCTGTGCACCATGCCACAAATTTGTTCCATCGGCAGGAATATATAGTCTTAGTGGAGGGACGCCTGGCTGCCAAGATTACATCACAAACTTCGGGAGGCATGTCGAATGACGTCAACTGCCGCAGCTCAATCTCCACGCAAGGATGTGGAGGCTGGACAGGTTCGGGTGGAGGACCGTCCCCTGCTGCTGCGACAGAAGATCCTCCCGAAGAGGCAGTCAGATCGGAGGATCGATGGCCATGTTGAGCAGCTCGGGATACCAGACTCTTCGTGCCCAATCCGGAGCCACAAGGATGACTTGGGCCCGGCCGCGCCTGATCTTCTTCAGCACTCTGGGCAGAAGTGGTATAGGCGGAAAGGCGTACATCAGACCGCAACTCCACTCGCGACGAAAGGCGTCGCCTAGCGAGTGCAGTCTTGGAAATTCCAACGCGCAGAATTGCTGACATTGCGCGTCCTCTTCATGTGGCGAATAGATCTAACCAAGGCTCTCCCCACTGTCGAAAGAGACCTTGCACCACCTCAGAGTAGTAAAGACGCCATTCGTGATCCATCATGCACCTGCGGCTGACTTCGTCCGCCCTGGCGTTCAGGGAACCTGCCAGGTGCTGAAACACCAGGGATATGCCCTGATGTTCCAGCCATGTCCAGAGGCGGAGGGTCTCTTGACATAGGGTCCACGACCCCACCCCGTTTGTTGTAGTACCACATGGTGGTGGTGTTGTCCGTGAACACCTGCACTACTCTTCCCCGGACAGAGGGAAGGAATGCTTTGAGTGCAAGACGAATCGCCCGGAGCTCCAGAAGGTTTATGTGGAGCCCGGACTCCGCTGGAGACCAGAGGCCTCTGATCTCCGCCTCTCCTATGTGGCCGCCCCATCCCAGAAGGGACGCGTCCGTACCACAACTGTGTGCTCTGGCTGGGGAAGGGAGAGGGATCTGCCGTTGACCCAATCCTGGTTCATGAGCCACCACTGCAATTGTCGTACAGTGCCCTCCGAGATCTGGACACAATCGGACAGATTCCCCTGATGCTTTGCCCACTGGAACTTGCAGAGCCCGCATATGCCACCTGGCATAATCGACCAGCAGGATGCAGGAGGTCATGAGGCCCAGCAGCCTCAGGGTAATCCGTACCGAAACCCAGGATAAAGGCTGAAAGATCGGAATCATAGCCTGAATATCCCGGACTCGCTGTTCAGGAGGATAAACCCAAAACCGCGTTGTGTCAGAACCGCTCCGATGAAGAGGAGCTTCTGAGAGGGGGTCAGGTGTGACTTCGGCACATTGATGGAAAACCCCAGCGAATGCAGGAGGTCGGCCGTAGTCTGGAGGTGGGAAACGACTGCCTGGGGCGAGCCCGCCTTCAACAACCAGTCGTCGTGATAGGGGAAGACTGGAACCCCTGATCTGCGCAGATGAGCTGCGACCACCGCCATCACTTTCGTGAACAACCGAGGGGCGCTGGTAAGGCCGAAGGGGAGCACAGTAAACTGAAAATGCTCGTGGCCTACCGTGAACCGCAGGTAACGCCGGTGGGCCGGCAGGACAAGGACGTGAAAATAAGCGTCCTGCAAGTCCAACACTTGAAGCGGTTGACGTCCCTGAGATCCAAGATAGGATGCAGGCCCTTGTCCTTCTTGGGCACCAGAAAGTAGTGGGAATAACAACCACGACCTACTTGTGGGGCAGGAAAGCGCTCGATGCTCCCTTGGCCAAGAGAGCCGTAACTTCCTGTTGGAGAAGGGTCGATGATCCTCCGACATGCGATGATACTTGGGTGGCATGGAGGGAGGGGTAGTCTCGAAGGGGAGGGAGTAGCCCCTTCGGACTATTTGCAAAACCCACCTGTCCGACGTGATGGTGCGCCAGTGGGGGAGGTGATGGCGGATCCTGCCGCCCACTGGCATCTGGTGGCCCTGAAAGGTCGGACTAGAAGGGTTTGGAGGCTGCTGCAGAGGGGGGTTGGTGAACTGGCCCGCCCGCTGGCCTCCTGAACCACGGCGTTGGTTCCCATGTCCCCGGCCGCGCTAAGGTTGGGTAACTTGCTGCGGCCTGTGGCTCTGGGCGGAACATAGTGGGGCACCCCTTCCGTAGCCACGAAAGGGGCGAAAAGCAGACTGTGCTGGGCGGCTGGAGAGGCCCAAGGACTTGGCCGTAGCCCGCGAGTCCTTAAAACGCTCTAGAGCGTTGTCCGCTTTGTCGCCAAAATGGCGACGGCCATCAAAAGGCATGTCCATCAAGGTGTTCTGGACATCCCCCGAAAAGCCAGTCGATCTCATCCAGGTGTAGCGACGAAGGGCTACTGACGTTGAAATAGTCCTGCCCAGAGAGTCGGCGGTATCCAGCCCACAACGGATGGTAAACTTTGCCGCATCCCACCCGGCGGCAACAGCCTGGGAGAGCACTGTCCGGGCCTCCTCCGGACACTGAGGCAGCACTTGCGCAACCGAGTCCCACACAGAGTGGGAATAACGGCCCAAGAGACATGCGGAGTTTACCGACTGCAGTCCTAAGCTGGCGGAAGAGAAAATCTTCTTCCCCACATGGTCCAGCTTCTTCGATTCCCTTTCCGGGGGAGCGTTAGGGAATGCGCTCTTGGAAGTGGAGGCTTGGACCACCAAGCTCTCTGGGGTGGGGTGTTGGGAGAGGAAAGTGGGGTCGCCCGGAGCCGGGCGGTGGCGTCTGGCAATCATCCTATCCACGGGAGCCACTGTGTTGGGCCTGGACCACGTGCCCAAAAGGACGTCGGTAAGGGCCTCATTAAACGGCAGCAGGGGCTCCGAAGAGCTCGCAGCCGGCTGAAGCACCTCTGTCAGGAGGTTAGTCCTGACCGCCACCATAGGAAGCTCGAGGTTGAGGGCCTCGGCCGCCCTACGCAACACCACTGAGTATGACGCTCCCTCCTCCGTAGCCACAGTAGGAGGAGACAACATGCCAAGGTCAGGGGAAGTATAAAGATCACTGGCATCCCACAGTTCCTCTCTCCAGTCCTGTTCAGATCCTAGCTGATCAGTTAAAGGGTCACCTGACCGCTCCCAGTCCTCCTCCTCAGGTTGCCAATCTGGCATAAAAGGGACCCCAGGAGTGAACAGGGGCACAAAAACCCCAGTCGGCGCCGGATCCGGCGTCGGGCGACATCGGTCCGGCTCCGGGTCCACTTCGGGATGGAGGCCGGGGGTCGACGCCGGCCGGGGACACGACCGGCGTCTGTTGCAGAGGAAGCGGTGGAGGTGTAGTAAGGTCAACCGGTGCTGATCCGGATCCAGGCCTGGATCCACTGGGGGCCTGCGGCGCCGTGGCCGGAGCCGACGGCGGAGAAGGCCTAGGCCCCCCAACCGAGTCCGCAGGGCCGAAAGACACGCCGGCGGCTACGGGTCGCCCACAAATGACATGCATCGCCTCGTAAAATTTACGAAGTTGGGCGGGAGTCGCTCCGGGTCCCGGGAAGGGGGGAAACTCAGAGTCGACTCTTCGGGCTCCGTGAGCGGAGACGGGGGAGGGGCACCGCCCGCATCCCTCGTCACGTCAGCCGACCGAGAGAAGTCGAAGAGCGACGATGCTTCTTCGACTTCTTTTTGTGTTTCGACTTACCCGACCCCGAGTGCTTAGACTTCGATGACTTGGACGAGTGGTGATGGCTCTGTGACCGGTCCCTCGACCTCGTCGCGACCGGGACCTCGAACGGTGCGGAGCCGACTGCCGGCGCTCAAGCAGCTTTCAGGACCGCTCCCGCAAAGCCTTCGGAGCCATCGACTGGCAGTGGGAGCACGACTTGGGGTCGTGGTCGCGCTCCAGGCAAAAGAGGCACACGCGATGCGGATCCGTAACCGACATCAGTCGGTTACAGGAACTTCAGGCCTTGAAGCCGGGCATCCCTCGTGCACCAGGAGTCGTAGACTCAAAAAAAGACGTCGACAAAAGTCGCTCAAAAAAGTGACTGGAGGAACCGCTCTCTCCGGATCTGCGCTGGCTGGCGCAGAAAAAGAAAGAACTGATGTCAGCTCGCGAGGGCGGCGTCTAAGTAGCTGCCACAACGCCATCTCGGCGACCACGACGCCAACAACGGACGCGTGCCGACCGACGCCACCTTCCGACGCGCAGAGATACTGCTGAGGAAAAAACTTTCCGGATCCAGTCTGACGCCTGGGGGTAATTCTAATGTAAGGAATCTATAACTAACGCGTTTGTTTCAGATTGTTGATTTGGTGTTCCATCAAGGATTCATCATTAAAAATGTTGCACATTGCAAAGTTCGAGAAATACATGGGATGCAAAAGCACTTTAACAATCTGTGATAGGCTGGTTATCCCTGGTATCTTAAAATAGCAATACCAGTATGTAGACAAAGCAATAATGTTTATTTAGTGGCACAATCACATCAAATAAACTTCAGACAATGGGAGAATGTGCTGAATAATCCACTCCCAATAGAGGGCAGAATAGTTCAAATTTCATGACACATGAGTGAAGGGAAACTACAACCAAGTGGCTCTTTGACTGGGGAAGAAAGAATGAAATGTAAATTCAGGAAAGATGGCAAGACTGAAGAGCTGCAGTTACAGGGAAGTAACACATTTATTCTCCAGCACTTAATCTTTCAGAGGCTGACACGAATGAATTAGAATAGTAGGAAGGGAAAAAAGAAAAGAAGCAAAATGTAAGCAGGCTCGCGCCTTCAGTGAAACAAATGTGTGACACTACTTCCATGATGTAACATAGTAGATGTTGTAGAAAAGCAACCAATCACCTGTAGCAAATGCAAACATGCTTCTTGTGGAGTGTGCAGCAGGCTTTCTTCATGACGATGGTTACCTTTCTGGTGACAAAAAGTGATGCAGACGATATCCACCTCACCAAGACATGCTTCGGGAGGGGATATCTCCTTGTTCATTAAAATGAAAAGCTGTTCTTAATTTCTAATGTCCTCAGTCTTATAAGGAAAATGTTACTTACCATGTTGTGCATACTCCTGCCATCTAGTGTTGGGCTCGGATGTGTGCAACTTTGTTTTGTTTGAAGAAGTCTTTTCGAGTCACGAGGTGTAGTTACCACCCTAGCTATTGTAGGCAATGTGCATGGTCAACGGCTCCATAGTCAGATTGTTTTTCCAGTCCTGCGGTGAAGATGTAGATGGAGAATAAAGATACACGAGATGACCATGCAAAGTAAAGAATTAAGGTAAGGATATCTGCAACTATCCCATGTGGCCGGGGAGGAGGATGGGCGCATGGGAATCTACAGCACTACATGCCACAAACAGATGCTTACAGGGTAAGTAACATTTTCCGTCCGTGGCATTTATAGCTGTAGATACACATGCTGTGCATAGACTGTAAAGCAGTCCTCCCCAAAAGCGGTGGCTTAGCCTGAGGATGTTGCAGAAGATTAAAAAAGTGTGCTCAAGACAGCCTGGCCAACACTGGCCTGTTTAGCCAGGGGATCCACACAGTAACGTTTTGTTAAAGTGGGAGGAGTGGACCATGTAGCTGCTTAAAAGATATCTGCTAGTGGTATATTCCCTAAAAAAGCCATAAAAGACCCTTTCTTACGTGTGGGGTGGGGTCTGGGAAGAACAGGTTTGCTTTAGTATAGCAAGTTTGAATACACTTGACAAGCCAACGAGTAATACTTGCTTAAGAAATAGCACACCCCTTATGTGGCTTGGAGTAGAACACGAAGATTTGTTGTGTCTTACGAAAGGGTTTTGTTCTATCCACATAATATATTAAAGCTCATTTGACATCCAGGGTATGCAAGGTGCATTCCGCTACAGACTCAGGTTGCGGAAGGAAAACTGGCAACTCAATGGTTTGCCTGAGATCAAAATTGGAAACCACCTAAGGGAGGAATTTGAGGTTGGTTCCAAGGACCACCCTATCTGGATGAATCTGGAAGAAAGGCTCCTCTAAGGGGAGAGCGTGTACTCACTGACTCGCCTAAGGGAAGTGATAGCTACAAGGAAGGCTATTTTCCGTGAAATAAACTAAAGAGGGGAAATAAAGTAAAGGGGCTCAAAAGGAGATCGTAAGGATGATGTTGAGATTCCACACCAGAGCAGGAGGCGCCTGGGGCGGAATAACCAGCTTAACACCTTCCATGAAGGCCTTAATGACTGGTATTCGGAAAAGAAAAGTGGGCTTCCTATTCTATAGGTAAGCAGCCACAGCAACCAAACGTAGCCAATGGCATTGTAGGCAAGACCAGATTGTTGAAGGAGGTAATAGACAATGTCTTGTACCGACAGTGAGAGGATTGATATGTTTTGGAAAGCAATAGTGTACAAAGCGCATCCATTTGGCCACATAGCAGGCACTAGTAATAGGCCTGCGTGATTCGTGAAGAATGGACATACATTCCTGTGATTGGTTATCTCAACCTAACTTTAAGACCTCAGGAGCCAGATCACAAGATTGAGCCGATGAGGATTGGGGTGCCAAAGGATTCCATGGTTGTGCATGAGAAGGCATGAAGTGTGGGGAAGCTTCTCATGAGGAACTAGAGAGAGTTCCTGCAGAGTGGAGTACCAATCTGGTGCGCCCAGGTTGGAGCAACTAGGATGAGGGTAAGTGAAGTCTACCTCAACTTCCGAACTACAAATGGCTGTAGACGCAGAAGTGAAAAAACGTAGGCAAATATCCCTGACCAGTTCATCCATAGTGCACTGCCCATGGACAGCGGGTATGGTAACCTGGCGGCGATGTTTGGGCATTCTGTCATTTCGGCAGTGGCGAACAGGTCAATGCGAGGAAACCCCCGGAAGTAAATGAGTAGGGTCTGGGGGTGGAGTTCCCACTCGTGGAGTTGTTGATGTGTCCTGCTGAGCACGTCTGCCAAGTTGTTGTCCAGACCTGCTATGTTCTGTATGACCAACTGCACCTTGTGATGTATCATCCACTTTCAGATGCTCTGGTCTAGAAGAGACAGCTGGGGCAAGTGTGTCCCTTGTTTTTGCAGGTAAAACATGACTGTGGTGTTGTCCGTACAGACTAGAACGACCTTGTTGCGAAAGAATGGAAGGAATGCTCCAAGAGCAAACGGAATAGGCAGCAATTGTAGGTGGTTGATGTGGAGGCCCTGCTGCACCGGTGTCCACAAGCTATGGATCGTGTGATCTTGGAGATGCGCTAGCCATCTGGTGAGCGAGGCGTCTGTGGTGATGGTCTCCTGTGGAACTGGGTCGAGGAAGGGCTGTCACTGCAATAGGTTGTTGGCGTTCCACCAATGTAGACAGCAATGTGTACGGTCCCAAGTCAACACTAGATCCTCTCATAGACCCTCCACCTGAGACCACTGTACTGCTAGGCACTGCTGTAAGGGACACTTGTAATCTTGCATGAGAAACTATTGCAACGCAGGACGCCATCATGCTAAACAAACACATTACTGACCTTACCATATGATCCGGCTGAAAAAGAGGTATCAGATTATGAACAGAGTTGACCCTGGCGAGGCTTGGGTAATCCTTCCTTACCCCTGTGTCTAGATTGGCACCCAGGAAGAGTTGTAGCTGAAGGTGGGATTTGGCTATGTTTAGCGTGAAACCCATGCTGTGAAGGTGTATGGTTATCTGCGTGTGCGCCAGACATTATTGCTGCGTGGCGCTCTTGATCAGTCACTCGTCTAGGTCAGGGAACACATGGATCACAACCTGCCTGAGGTGAGCGGCTACAATGGTAAGGCACTTTAAGACTCTAGGGGCTGTTGTGACCCCGAAAGGCAGCACCTTGAACAGAATGTTGTCCACTCACCACAAACCACAGGAATCTTCTATGGGCTAGGTGGATGGAGATATGGAAGTAAGCGCCCTTTGGGCAGTCATGCCTTGCAGCAACAGAGGGATGCAATCCTGAAGTATGACCATTTGGATACATTCTCACAGGGCGTACTTGTTGAAGTTCCAGAGATCAAGTATAGGCCTGAGGGAGCCATCTTTCTTGGTAATGAGAAAGTACAGGGAATACCCCCCCTTAGCCATGATGTGGTGGCGGCACAGGCTATATGGCCCCTTTGGCAAGTAGTGCGTGCATCTACTCTTGTAGTTGGTATTCTGTGGACAACTTGTGTGCGGGTGGGGGGTTGTTGGGTGGTGTTTGGGTGAGTTCTGAACATACCTCTCCCATGTGATGTCTAGAACACAGCGGTCGGAGGTAATTGCCTCCCAGTGAGGCAGAAACCCCCGCAACCTGCCCTCTACCGTTGTTGGATGGTCAGGAGGAAGACTGAGAGCGTCACTGTTTTGGAGCTGTGGCCCCTTTGCCTCTACCCTTGCCATTGCCACCTCTGAACCCTCCATTTCAGTAACCCCGTTACAGGGTCTGCTGTTATCTGGGTTAGGTGGCAGAAGCCTCAGGCATGGCAACTGTCGTGGCTGCGCCGCAGTACTGTGGGCGGTGAAAGAAGCTGCAGGCAGTGGGAATCTGCAGGGCACCCATGGCCTTAGCTCTACCCGTGACCTTCTTGATCTTTTCGAGTAGGTCATCGACCTGGGAGCCAAAAAGATGCTTACCATCGAACGGCACATTAAGGAGGTTTTGCTGTACCTCTGGTTTAAAACAGGAGACATGCAGCCATGCATGGTGGTGGAGAAGGAGACTAGAGTTAATGTCGCAAGCAGCAGGGTCCGCGGCATGCAGAGCACACCTGATGTTGGTATTGGAGATAATCTTCCCCTCTGTTACCAACTCCTGCCCCTGCTTGCAGTATTGCTCTGGGAGATGTTGGATAAGATCCTCCATCTGGTCCCAGTGGGCGCGATCATACCGGGAGAGTAAGCCCAAGGATTGGCAATGAGCCACTATGTGGCAGATTGCACTGCAACACGCTTGCCAGCATCATCTATTTTCTTGCTCTCCCAGTCTGCAGGGGGCGCATCCCCTGTGCTCTGGGAATTTGTTCTCTTCCTTGCCATATGGACCACTAAAGAATCGGGGCGTAACTTCCCTTTGATGCAGGGGGTGTCTGAAACTTTGTCAACTCCGGTCATGATGACTCTCGCTTTCACAGGCTCTTTGAATATGTCCCCAGGTGGTAAAAGTGTGAACTTCAACATGAGCAAATACTGGAGTGATGGTGGAGAGGGTTTACAGCAGGAAATCACCTTCCTCAGTCTGAACATACATCTCAACTTTATGGAAAGCAGCCACCCTGTGCAGTACCTCATGGTAAGAGGTGGTATTGTTAATTTGGGTCAGTGTCTGCTGAGGGGATCAGCCGGATAGTCGTTCCAAGAATGAGGAGCTTTGAGTGGATCATAGGGAGACCCTGGACTGTCCCCATCCCCCGAATATGGAGATCCCTGTGGAGAATGCATACAAGGGTGCCCAGGCAGCAAAAGGGAGGTAGGAAACGGAGGGGGAGGAGCAGCAGGACTGTAAGGGCAGGCAGCAGTGGTGAGGTGCTGCTGCCCGGACGCCTAACCTTTTTGGGCGTCCGCTACGATGGATGGTTGAGGGCCTCCACAAAGGCGAGTCTCCTCCTGTGGGATCCTTGGATTGCAGGGCTGGCATCTAGATATCACTTTAGCCTCCGCAGGATGGGTTGGTCGAACTCCTACGAAGATGGCTTAGATGGAGCTCAAGAAGGGCGATGTCCAGAAAGCCCCCAAGTGAATTTCAGCTCAGAAGTAATTATAGTAAGTAATCACGTTAGCTGAAAATGCCTATTTTCATGAGGCGCACAAGTGTACATACCAAAAAATTGCGCTCCTTATAATGAGGCTGTGGTATTATACCACTTGACATAGCCACTGAGTTCCTTCTGTGCCATTTGGAAAACAACCGTGTCCTCTGTGTGAAGCTGAACTGTTCTCTCAAAATTGTCATTTTTATCCGTAAACTCAGTTGTCGGTATCTCTTATGGCCACTTGGATAATTACCCTCATCCAATACACCTTCTTTCCCTAATGTCTCACAGCAGGCAGGCTGCTATTAGTAAACACAAGACTTCGACTGCAACCATTGTGAACGGTCTCTATTTGTTGGAGAGACTCGAAGAAACAGTATGCGGAAGTAGAAAAGAAAACCTTCCATATCATAAAATCACAGCATTTAGTGTGCTAGGGGTATTTCTGAGACTACCAAGGATACCAGTCCTCAGTTTGAAGTGCAGGAACCTGTGGAAAAAGATCCTCTGAACTCTGTCTAGCTCATGTTTCTTGATAAGAGTTATGTGATGTTAATTTGGTTTTCTGAAAAGTGCTTACGAGTTTCTTTATTAAAATGAAATATAGGCTGACCTGCGAGTGATCAGATCCAGACGGCAGAAAGCAAAATTTAACAGCAGCAGAGAAGGAATTGTTTCTTACTTGTAATCCTATTTCTCTCTCAGGGGAATCTCCATTAAAGTCATAAGCACTGAATAGTCTCTCCCACGTGCGGGGATCTTGGAGCACTTCTTTATAATATAACTTCTTAAGTGTAGATGTTCGCCTTTCTTCAGTAAGGCCTGGAGAGAAACTTAAGAGATTAATGTTTTGCAGCCTATAAGGAAGCCTACATTGGCCAATTGCTTCAGATTGCAATTAAAAAAGGGTAATAAATATATAAAAATTTCAGGCAAATAAACTGGAATTGTAATATTTGACTGCTTAAATCTCTTTCACAAACACTTTTTTAAAAGGATAAAGATGAACGAGGAGAGGACAATGTAGCCCCATAGGATGCCATTATACAGATGTGAAAAGAGCATCTGCGCCTTTAAGGGCTCATAGCTCACCAGTATTCCATCATGCCCAGCAGGTGGCAGTTGCCTCAGTTCTTTTTTACTGAGACAGTGGCAGTATTAGGTAGGAAAATTGTCCAATAATCGTCTGTTACTTCCACCTGGTAGGAAGGTGGGTTGGTATGACTTCATTAGAGATTCCCCATGTAAGAGAACTAAGATTACAGATAAGAAACCATTCCTTCTCTCTCAGGGAATCTCCATTGATAGGCATAAGCACTGAAGAGAGTAGCAAGCCCATCCCCACAAACTGCAGTGGAAAGAAAACAGAGACGGCCCTCAGACCAGATTAGGCAAATTAATTTCTCAGGGAGGCCTACCCTCCTTGAGCATCTGTTCTAGCATCTCAGTCCAACAATAGTGTTTGGTAAAAGTGTGAACAGATCTCCACGTAGCCGCTTTATATATTTCAGCGATTCGAATATTTCTCATTAAAGCAGCGGTATTCGCTTTCCGTCTAGTGGAATGAGCTTTAGGTCTACCGGACAGAACCTTATTTGCTTTCTGGTAGCATAACAGAATGCAAAACACTATCCATCAGGATATAGACTGTTTAGATGTGGCTAAACCTGATGGGACTGGCACAGTTTACAAACAACAGGTCTGACTTACGGATATTCTTCGTTTTGTTTAGATAGAATTTTAAGACTCGCCTGACATCTAAAGTATGGAGAGTTCTTTCAGCTGGAGTGGAAGGTTGTTTAAAGAACGTAGGCAAAGAAATGGACTGGTTAATGTGAAAATCCAAAAGCACTTTAGGTAAGAATTTCGTCTGAGTCATCAATACTACAGTGTCATTATGAAAAGCTGTATATGGTTTGTGAGAACATAACGCCTGAATCTCACTAACCCTACATGCTGACGTGATAGCTAGAAGAAAAGCAGCTTTCCAAGAAAGGTGTTGCATTAAGGATTTATGAATGGGGTCAAAAGGGGCCTGCATGAGGCTTGAAAGGACTATGTTCAATTCCCAGGGATGGGATGGACGCCGTACTGGAGGGAAAACCCTTTTCAAACTCTCTAAGAAGTCCTTAATAACAGGTTTGTGAAGGACATTTCCTGTAGACAGTAATTGCCGCTAAATGAAAATTAATAGAAGAGAACGGTAAGCCTGATTTGGCCAAACGAAGCAAATATGGAAGAATTGCTTCTTCGGGACAGCTCGTTCGATCACCAGATACAGAATCTCTTCCATTTAAATGAATAAGCTGAACGTGTTAATCATCTTTTAGCCTCCTTGAGAATGTTCATGCATTTTTGTGGAAGATTAAAATGCCCATAGTGCGCTAGCTCAGGAGGCATGCTGCCAAACACAGAAGAGGAGAGATTGGCATGAACTATCAGGCCTCCGAACTACATGAGAAGATCTGGTCTGCACAGTAGTTTCACGGGTGGACGCTCCGACATATGGAGAAGGTCTGTGAGCCACCATTGTTGGGGCCACTCCGGAGCTATCAATCTCATTCTGGCGTTCGAGTAAGACAATTTGAGAACTTATGGAATTAGGGGCATCGGAGGAAAGGCGTAGAGAAATTTGCCAGACCAGTTGACTCATAGGGCCTTCCCCAGCGTCCCTGGTTGGTAGTACCTCGAGGTGAAGTTTGGACAATTTTTGTTTTCCGCGGTTGCGAATAAATCTGTGTGAGGAGTACCCCACATACTGAAGTTGCTTTGTATGACCTCGTCCTGAAGAACCTTGCTTAGGGAGTCTGCTTGAACATTTTGAGCACCTGGAAGATGAGCTACAGTGATTCTCAGGTCTCTGGCTATCAGCCAATTCCAAATTGTCTGGGCTTCGTGAGATAATGGCCTGGACCTTGTTCCCCCTCGCTTGTTCAAATAGTACGTTGTTGTCGTGTTGTCTGTCTTAACAAGCAGGGATTTTGTCTTGAAAGTCGGGAGAAATGCCTTCAGAGCTAGGTGAATCTCTTGTAGCTCAAGGAGATTGATGTGATAAGTAATTTTCCTCAAAGACCATGTTCCCCGGATTTGAAGATGATCCATATGCGCTTCCCAATCTAACAGAGGCATCTGTTACTATTTTCCGAGAGGGAACGTCCCTTGAAGGAGATTTTTTGGTGAGCACCATCATTTAAGGGACTGTTTAGCTTTGGGAGAGAGTGTGATCTTGCCCTGCCAATTGCCTGAATATTGATCCCACCGATCCTCCAGACATTCTTACAGTGGTCTCACAGAGACAGGTGTTCGGAGTAGGAAAAATGCACAATGCCATCGAGCCCAATAGATATGACAATTTTCTCACTGTGGGACAAGACACTGTCATGAGAGTGTATCCTCTGAAGGATACACTCTTGTTTATATGGTGTTGATGGTGGCTCCCAGATAATGCAGAGAATGGACTGGAGAAGAGGCGGATTTGTTGTGATTGACATGGAGGCCTTATCGGTGGAGAATACTGATCGTCATCTAACTGAGTTGGGCTTCTTGTTGTTGTTTCCTAAGATGTGCGACAACAACTGCCATGCACTTCGAGAAAGTTCTGGGGGCTGATTTGAGGCCAAATGGAAGTGCCTTATGCTGGTAGTGATTGTGACCAACTACAAATCTCAGGAATTTGCAGTGTTTTCTGGATATTGAAACGTCTAAGTACACACCCTCGTCTATTGAGCGCAGCCAGTCTCCCTAATGGATTTGGGGAACATGATGTAATGCTAGTACTTTTCTCTTCTAATCCATGAGCTGGCTAGTTTCAGATCTAATGAGTCTGAATATGATTTTGGGGCCTTTCTTTTTCACCATAAAATAACCTGAATAAATCCCCATACCTCATTGTTAGTGAGGAACAATCTCCACCGCTTGTATCTGCAGAAGGATGTTTACTTCTGATCTTGGCATCTGTAGATGCTGATTGGATGGTTTGGGTGGGATATTTGGCTGAGGGCTGGTAAATCTGAGACAATAACCATTATGTACAATATTCAGAACTGAGGCATCTTTAGTGATAGATTGCCACTCTGTCAGCAAAAGTGAAATACTTCACCCCTACCAGGGTGGGTACCGGAATAGAGGGAAGCAGAATTCATTGCTTGGAGCCTGCTGGAGACTTTCCTGCTTGGGCAGGCTGGTGGCCAGTTTTTCCTTTGGATTGACTATGCTGGTGTTGCTGGAAAGGTCTTTGTTGTTGTTGCCGACCTTGCAACCATTGAGGGGTTTAAACACTCTGTGGATAGAAACGTCTTTCATATGGCTTATAAGGGTGTCTGCATTGTTCCTAATGCTTTTCAGGACCCACTGCCTTTAAAGTCTCCATTTCAGATTTTATCCGAGCCATTTCATCATCGATATGAGTGCTGAATAAGGCGCTGCCCGAGAAGGGTAGATTAAGAATCAGCTGCTAGGATTCTTGTTTTAATGCAGTTAAAATAGGGCAAGAATGCCTTCTAAGGGCCAATCCATGTCAATATCCGTTGGCTGCCAGTAATGAAGAGTCTGGTTGGAGACAGTCATGCCCTCATTCACCACTTCAGGGAAATCTTCCCTTTGATCTCTCAGGAGGTGTTCTGCAAACTGCTGCAAGGAGTCCCATAAGGCCCTGTCGTGCCTGCCCAGAAGGGCAGATACAATTACTGCCTTCACTGTAGTGGCTGCCGTACCACACATCTTGCGTCCCCCGAATCAAGTTTTTCTCTCTTTGTCCAGAGGAACTGTAGACTAAAGAGTAGTAGAATGCACCTTTTTGCAGCTAGAATGACCACTGAACCAGGGGGGAGGATCAGAACTAAGGAATAATAGGTCCTGCTCCAGAGGTCTATACTTTTTCTGGAGCCTCGAATGAGCTGGACGCAGGACGGTAATGACGTGTGCTGGGAAGATCGTCGCGAAGAGGAGTGCAAGACCGATGGCGATGTCTCGAAGGCACGCGTGCTCTAGACCTATGTCAAGATCTGGAGTGAGTAGATCTTGATCGCGGAGGAGTAGTAAGAGGTGTAGCCAGCAAAGTTGCTTCCGCAGGGGGTCTCTGGCTGTGGGAGGGGCCAGTGTAGGAGATGGAAGAGGCACCTGAGGAAGCATCAGAGAATCTGAAAGCAATATGGGCAACAATGGTGAATATGTCTTGGAATATTCAGAATCAGAAGATGATGGTAAACGCCCTAATCTTGATTTTCTTATTCTCGCTACAGGTCTGGAGTGCCTCAACGTCGACAGACTCCTTGACATATACAGACTTCTCAACGCCCAACTTCTCCTAACTCTCAACATCGTGGTATCCTTCGACGTCAACTTCCTATGTTTCGACGTCGAATGTCACCTCCTCTTTGATGTCAACCCAGCTCTCGAGGGCGAACACATATGCACTGTACATTGTCTCGACATCAACTGGAAGGACATCTCTTTTTGGATCTCCTTCGCCGGGAATCCTCAGACAAAGGTAGAAGAGCCCTGGTAGAGGACTGACCCTCTCGTAGCTCCCGTGATGTCCTACTTTCAGACAGCGCCTGCTGCTGCTTGTGTTGCTTCTCTGTCCTATTGAGACTAATCTTCTCCCTGTCCCTCAGGGTGTGCCTGGAAAAATTCTTGCAATGTTAACACCTGTCAGGAATGTGACTTTCAGGAGGACAGAAGTTACAGACGTCATGATGGTCTGACCTGGCCTCCTTTCTTCCGCAGGCAGTCCACTTGTCAAATAAAGAGGGCATTTTATCTGACGAATGAAAACATTTTTCTAGCAGAAAATACCAGAACACAGGTACAGATGAAAGCAGTCGAGAGAAGTCCTTGTCAAAAATTACCTACTGAAATTTCTGAAGAAAAGCCTGAGCTCAGTGTTCCAAGATCCTGTCACCAGGAGCCGTAAAAAAGAACTGAGGCAACTGCCACCTGCTGGGCATGATGGGATACTATTTATTTATTTTATAGTTTTATAGAGCGCGAACCAGACCCGTGAGGGTATTGGAGCGCTTTACAGGATTAAGGGTGGTATACAAAGCGTTAGGAAGGGAGGGATCAATTGGGTACAATAGGGGATACATTATACAAGAGAAGCACGCAGTCTAAAGTCCCAGCTACATGTGAGATAAAAATTAAAACAAGTAGATACATTATACAAGAAGGCACGCAGTCTCAACTCTTGGGGGGATGTCCGTAGAAGCCGTGGATAATGCCGAGGTGGAGGGTGGAACATGTCGCTGAGGTGATTGTGATGTATTCATTAGACGAGGTATTTGCCCATTAAGAAGGTTTTGGTCTCCTTCTTAAAGTGTGCAAAGGACGGAAGTCTTCTGATGGCGGGTGGGAGATAGTTCCAAATTCTTGGAGCGGCCCCAGAGAAGGCCCGATTGTAGGTTTTTTTCTTCCGGAAGCGTGCTGGTTGCAGCAACAGGTCTTTGGCAGATCGGGAGTTTCTGGCTCCTCCGGATATCATGAGTTTTTGGGCGAGAAATGTAGGGGAATTGGAGTAAAGAGCTTTGTGAGTAATGCAGGCCAGTTTAAATTGGATTCTGGCCTCTAGGGGAAGCCAGTTCAGAACTTTGAGGTGGGGAGAGATGTGGTCGAATTTCTTTGAGCCAGTTAGGAGTCTGGCGGCGGTGTTGAGGCAGGCTTTCAATGGGGCCAGAGAGTTCTTGGGTAGCCCTGCGAGAGTAGAGCATCCATATTCTAGTCTGGAAATGACTAGTGCCTGGATTGCCGTTTTAAGGTCGGAAACTTCGAGGAAGGGTTTTAGGTTTCTTAGGTAACTCAGGTGGAATCTAGCCGTTTTGGCCATCGAGTTTATATGGCCTCGCATGTTTAGGCTGCCGTCAAGGGTTATTCCAAGGGATTTCACCGCGTCAACAATGGTAGGAGGGCAGTTTAGTGCTGTGATGGTCTTGATCCATTCCTGGATGTCTGGATTGAGTGGGGAGATCAGAAGAAATTCAGTTTTGTTTGCGTTGAGTTTAAGCTGGTTGGCGGTGAGCCAATGGACTGTCAGCTTCAGGGCCTCGTTCAGGGAGAAGATGTCCTCCGGGGAAGAGATTTTTATGTAGATCTGTGTATCGTCGGCGTACATAAGGTAGGAGATATTGGCGGCACGTAGCACCTCAGTGAGAGGTTCAAGGTAAAGATTGAAGAGGGTTGATCCTTGGGGGACTCCAACCGTGACCGGAGAGGGGGCGGATAGATTACCGTTGAGGAGGACTCTCTGTGAGCGGTTTTGGAGGAAGGATCTAAACCATTCAAGGACGGTGCCATCCAACCCCATCCTGAGTTTGAAGTGTTCAAGGAGAATTTCGTGGTTAACCGTATCAAAGGCAGACGAAAGGTCTAGGAGGATTAGGAGACAGGTTTTGCCTTGGTCGAGGGCTTGGAGGGCGTCATCCACAATGTGGAGGAGTGTGGTTTCCGTGCTGTGTCCAGGTCTGAACCCGGATTGGAAGTCATCTAGCAGGTGAAAGTTGTTGATGTGTAGGCTCAGCTGCTGTTGCACACATTTTTCCAGAACTTTGGCTAGGAGTGGGATGTTGGATATGGGTCTATAGTTCTCAGCGGAAGCAGGGTCCAGCGAGGGTTTTTTTTAGGATGGGGATAACTTGGCCAGCCTGGAGCAAAACAGGAATTGAGCCCTGTAGGAGGGAGGCGTTGATTATTGAGGTCCAGGAAGGGATGATAGCCTGAGAGGCGGTAGCTAGGCAGTTAGAAGGGAGAGGATCATTGAAGTGATTGTTCAGGTTTAAGGAGGCAAGAATTCTCGAGATAGAGTGTTCGTCATAGATTTTAAAGTTGGACCAGTGCGCTAGGTTTTTGGCTGAGGTTTGGGAGGACAACGCGGAGAGAAGAGGTAGAGCTGGCAGATTTTGGTGGCGAGTTGCGGATTTAAGGTCATTTCCTGGGGCAGAGATTTTGTCGCAGAAGAAGGAAGAAAATTCCTCGCTTGATATTAAGGGTTTAGGTGTTTCTTTGGAGGTTTTCGCTAGTTTGTTGGATTGGTGTTTGACCAAGTTGAACAGCTTGCGAGGTCGATTTTTGGCGTTCTCAAGTTCAGTTCTGAAGAATTCTTTTTTTAGAGTGGAGGATTTTTTTTATTGTAGGCATTTCTGGCCTGGCGGAGAAGTTTTAGATGTGTTGCTGATGGGTGTTGTTTCCAGTTTCGTTCCGTCTGTCGAAGGGATCTCCTTTCCTTGTTGAGGGATCCGCTGAATCAGGGATTTCTGTCTTTGATCTGGGTTCTTTTTAATTTTAGTGGTGCCAGGTCGTCGAGAATGTCGGATATGGTTGAGGAGTAATGATCCACTAGGTTATCGACCGAGGTGCACTGAGGGGGGGGGAAAGGTCGGTCTCACAACGCGCTGCCAGTTTCTCGTGATCAAGGTTCTTGGTGTCTCTAACCCATCGTTTGGGAATCACGGGTTGAGGTCTCCATGTCTTGTGGGTGCTGGGCAGGAGGAAGGTGACGGCGTGGTGGTCAGACCAATCACAAGGGTCAATAGAGAAGTTTGACCGCTGATTCCTTAGCAATGATCCAGTCTAGAGTGGCGCCTTTCGAATGGGGAGGGAGCAGGCTTGGGTAAGGGCTTGATCGGCCAAGAAATCTCTGATGGCATTGACCTGAGGGTCCTTAGGATCGTTCCAATGCAAGTTGAAGTCACCAAGGAAAATGTCATTAGAGTTTGGAGAAACCTTGGCTGTGATGATTTCCATGAGGAGGTCCGTAAAGGTGTCATTCTTGCCTGGGGGTGGTAAAAGATGTGAAGTTTGCACAGTTGTGAGGTGTTGTTGGAGATGGAGAGTGCGAGGTATTCGCAGGAGTCTGTAGGGTCCACCGGCAGTTCCGTAACAAGGAGGTTAGAGCGGTAGATGCAGGCAATGCCACCCCCTTTTTTCTTTGAGTGCCTGTCCATCCTTACGATGTTGTAATTGGGCGGGACTAAGAGGTCTAGGTAGGGCGATGATTCCTTGAGCCAAGATTCAGTCAAGATCGCTAGGTCCGATTTATGTCTCAGGATGAGGTCGGCGACGTCAGATGCATGCTTTACAGCTGACCAGCAGTTTATTAGGAGGCCGGGTAGGAGTGAGTGTCAAGGGCAGAGGCAGAGATGGGAACTCTAGCTAGGTTGCTATTGACCACCCCTCTGATGCGGAGGGTAGCAGATCTGTTAGGGTTGGTTGCAACCGTGCAGATAGGGTGTTCTTCCCTCAGTTCTGAGGGGCATGGGGTTGTCAAGGCAGAATCGTAGCTACTGAGGTCAGCCACTTCTTCCTCCGTGAGTTCTGAGGGGTTAAGCGTGCCAGGGGTGGGTTTGTAGGTATGGAGGAGAGCAAGAATTTCCTCCTCCGAGAGGTGGCAGGGCTAGCTATGCGGGGCGCAAGTGTCTCAGGGATAGTGGGAGTGGGTGAAGGAGGGGCTTCGTGAAGGGGATGTGGGGTCACGTTCTGCGAGAGCCAGAGATTCGAGAAGAAGAGTTCGGTGATGTGAAGGAGGTGCTTTAGGTCCAGAATGGACTTGTGGATGCTCCGTGTTAATTCAGTGGCTCTGCGGTGGAGATTATCAATATCTCTAAGAGAGGTAGGTTCTGGCAGGCAGGGGGCCAGTTGCAAGGGAGCGGTTCTGATAGAATGTGCTGGTAGCCTAGAGGTGGGTTCGGGCGGGCCGAGGGCCGGTTGCAGGCGAGCTATTCGGATGGAGTGAGGGGGGCTAGGTCGATCAGCGTCCCTATGAGAGGGAAGATCTTGCGGGCAGGGGGCCGAAAGGGTGGGAGCGATTTCGGACTGAGTTTGCAGCCTAGTGGTGGGGCTAAATCGACCAGAGTTCTGGGCCCTATTAGACGTTTCAATACCAGTGTTGTGGGCCCTAGTAGGAGTTTCTTTAGCCCGGAGTGCAGGAAGATTACGCGGGCAGGAGGTTAAGGGTTTAGGGACGCTTCTGATGGTATGTGCTGGATGCGTGATAGCGGGGCTGGGTGGGCCCTAGGGGGAGTTTCGGAAGCCGACGGAGCGGGGATCGCTTAAAGGTCTAGGTTCAGTGGTATGGGCACGCAGTGGTTGGCATGCGTTGGTGACAAGGTGACAGGGCCGGGTCGCCCAATGACGTGGTCACTGGCATGAGTGGTTAGTGAGAGGCATGGTACACTTGGCGGATTGGGCGAGAGGTGGAGAAGCGGGAGCGTGGACTGGGACGGGTTGTGAACATATTTTTTAAGGAGGGTGAAGAGGTCCGCAAATTTGATGAGGTTTTTGGGATGCCCTTGAATCAGGATAATGCCGCTGTTGTATAAGGTGATGGTAAGGTCAGCCCGCAGGTTTGCAGATGGAGTGATTGTGAGTTTTTTTCCGTGAGGGATGTTCCTGGCTTCCTGTATTTGAGGAGGCTCGAGAAGGCATTGCGCCAGAGAGACGTTTTCCTGGAATGGAAGATGAGGTCGTTAATGACAGTGCCCTGGTTCATGTAGAGACGAAGGGCTTATAGCCTACTCGTAGGCTATAAGCCCTTAAAGACGCAGACGCCCGTTACATCTATATAATGGCATTCTATGGGGCTACAATCTGGCTTCTGAAAGAGATGTAAACAGTCAAATCACAATTCCGGTTAATTTGCCTGAATTTTTTAAATATATTATTGCCCTTTTTTAAATGCAATATGAAGCAATTGGCCAATGTAGCCTTCCTTATAGGCTGCAGATTATTAATGTCTTAAGTGTCTCTCCAGGCCTCACTGAAGAAAGATGAAAATCTACACTTGAGAAAATATAGTGTAAAGAAGTGCTCCGGGATCCCTGTATGTGGGCGGGATCATTCAGTGCTTATGACTATCAATGGAGATCCCCTGAGAGAAAAGAAGGGGCTCTGTGTCCTGCAGACATCACAAGATGAGTGCGTATTGAGGCACTAAATATCGAACTCTTAGTTTTTTAATTCCGATCCCAGCCACTTGATGACTGGAGAATGTTGAAAGCATTGATCTACAGTATACATGCTGCAACTAGGCCTCAGCCACATGCAAATATGCTCCTGCGGAACACGACAAACCTGCTGATTACCATGTAATGAGCAAAAGCCTATTGTCTACATGCTGTGGGGCACAGATATTGGGACACTTCATTTAAGGAAGAGACACTGCATACATCAATGACCTGACCAACAGTTGCATAGGACAAAAAAAACAAAAAAATACAATGCTGGGTAGAAGGCTCTGGCTTAGTAGATGGCACATTGCAGTTTAACAGACATCGGTTAAAAGACCACAGTGTAAACACAATCTGCAACCGCTTGTTTCTGATACACAAGATCCATTTGTAGCCTTTGGCAGTACTGGCCTGATTAGCCTAAACAAAGCACATCAGAAAACCAAGGGTTTTCTTTGCAATTCAAGCATCTACAAATTTGCATCACATTTAGTAAGGTCGCCGTCATGAAACATAGGCCAATGAGAACCGCAGTAATGATAGTACCAGAGGAATAGGAGCTGGTCCAGCCCAGTTGGTTGGCACCCCAGGTGGATGACGGCTTGGCATGTGACAGGCCCGGTGGGGGTCTTGTTGGAGCATTAGTGTTTCTGGGAACTTTCCAGAGTTCTTGGGATAATGAGGCTTGTGTGTGTGAAATGGGGCCCGGAGACCATGTAGACTTCATGTCCGACAATTTTCCTGGAACAGAAAACACAAACATACTGGTAAGAGAAGAAGTCATTCAACAACATTCACCATGTGTGTGCCACTGCAGGACTAGAATGATAGCAACTTACTTGGTTAAGCAAAGACAATCCTCTAGGGTTTCTATTCAGGCTATAACAGCCCCTAGCTTTTGCACCTTGAAAATTCAGTCTCTCAGCTTAGGGATAGGGCCCACACCTTACAATCATCCAAAGCCAACACCAAGTGTGGTCAAGTATTTTATCTAAGCTGCAGCATGTGCTGAGCTTCTTCTATCAGTGTCATAGAAGAGGTTCAATGTTTGGATGTGGTCTACTTGTTCTAACTATGAAGAAAGCTCCCATTCACTCAAGTATATATCTGATCTGACTGTGAGAAAGCATTTGAGGAAACAATTTTTTTTTTTTGTGGCAGCTCATGCTGCTGTTGTCTGTGCTGTTCACTGAGCAATGAAGTAAAGTTGCACTTTGCGGTCTCTTTTCCATCTGTATCAAAGATCTAAATGCAGGACTCCCGTTTCTTCCAGTCCTCTGAAAGGATGGGTAGAAAATGTGGTACATTCAGAGAATACCAATTAGACACACTGCCACCAATTTGGCAAATAGATCATGGGAAGGGTCGGCAAACCGATGAGAAGCAGACCATTCTCAATATATCATTATTTTATTGAAACAATATAGATCTTGTCACAAGCCGGAGCAAACAAATAATGTCGGAGGCCTCTTGTACGTGTTCTCATTTTACTCTGGCCGGGCCCACTATGATGATTTCTGAATACATGATAAAATGTTTCAAAACTTAAGTCTTTAATGCGTTTTTACCTTTGAGACTTGGAAGTAGTCTTCAGAACAGAGCACCCTATTTCACCAAGTTCATAACATCTCAGACCTACTTGGAACATCATGGACTTTCAGAATGCACTAAAACACTCTTTCTGTAGTTGGAATCTCTACTTTGACAGACACTACCTTGGGGAGTGGGATAAGCACTGAAAACATGACAGGAAGGACTGGTGCAGAATTTTCACAACTAAAAACGAAGGGTCTGGGTCCAAGTTAGCTACAGTGATTTAAAAAGGGAAAGTAAAAAAGGGTGGGTTTGTAAAACTGGAACTCCCATTGTTCATACCTGCAACACTAGGTGTGGATGCAATGTTGCTGATAGAGCTAGCATAGCTGGAGGCACTGGGTGGCCAGGCACTCGGAGGCTGCAGCAAGGCATTCTGGGATGTTGTTGGGGATGACCCTGTAGAACCAGCAAAGAAGCAGCTAAGAAAGACGGGTGTGGCAACACAAAAAACTGTAATGCCCACTTCTTAAAATCACTCGGGTAGGCCTCATGATTTACAGTGTTACTTAGTGCCTAGCAGACATTGTTAGAGCCCAATGATCTGCTATTTCAGGGGTTGCATGTGGCTCTATAAAAACTCAAATGACTCCGCAAAAGCTATCCTGTTATGAGATACAGCACCAACTGTATATAGAGAACAAGCCAAAGTGTTGCACAAACATTAAAAGTTCCAACCACAACAGATGCTGCAATACTTGTGTTGAGGCTTCAAGCAGTCGCTAAAAGAATATCATAACTTGGTTTCAGAATCTGCTGCTGTCCCAGCGATGGAACAAGTCATGCAGAAGGATCGGTCTTGAGCTAAAACAACGCCAGTGCTTTGCCAGTTACTGACTCAACATGGCTTCATATCTTACACATATCCTACTTCTAAACAGTTCTCTAGAATCATCTGTCTTGACCAACACACTCCACTATTCTTTTCCAGTACTGGTAATATGAAAGACCACTTGCTTTTCTTATTGTAGGTATGGGCTGCCCTCATGACTTCCCAACTACTCACTGAGTTAGTATAACTATTTCATGGACTCCTAGTATATACCTAAAGGAAACACACACCTTAGTAACTGCAGGTAAATCTTCATCTACCAAACTCTTCTATCCAAGTACTGTACTACTAAAATCTCAGTAAGTGGACTGAAGCCTGACTGCAGGAATCCCTTATTCTATGTTTAGAAGAAACAGCGAAGTCCCAGTCCATTTCAATCACCACCACATGGGATCAAATCACTGTCTCCACAAGCATGTTCTATAAAATGTATAACTGTAGTGTAAAACTGCACATTGTTGCTACTATCATTCAAGAACATTACCTACAGCTCTGCAGATGAATCTTAATCATGTCCTTTTGGCTTCAACTGCTATTACCGTACTTGGAAAATCGTAGAAACTCAATGGTGAGTTTCTACGTTTTTCCAAGTATGGTAATAGCAGTTGAAGCCAAAAGGACAAAAAGCCAAGTAGTTCACAATTTACTTCGAGGCCCACCCAGTGCATGCAGCAACCTCCAGTCTAGTGACAGTATAAGTACTCAGATAATGACTACTCATATACTTATCACACTTTAGTTTTCCTGCCCTGGGATTCTCAGTACTGCCACTATTACTCAACTATTTTACAGCACCTGGCAAAGTCTAAATTGCTTCAATAGAATAGAAACGTGTTTGCAAAAGAAGAAAAAAAAGAAAATCAATGCCCTTATTTGACTGCCACCCAAACAAAATCTCAGATCAACAATGTCTACATGTCCACTAATTGAAAATCAATGTCCCCATGACCTATAAATCTACATATTCTTGAACTATATTCTGTGTCTCAGGACCTAAACAGGTACACATTCATACTCTAAATATCAATGTATCCTTAGTTGAATTTCTTTTTATAAACATGTACTGAATTTAAAAATTAAGCTGCCCCTGATTTTAGTATTTAAGTGGTCCCAACCTGTATATCAATGCATCTCTGGCCTAAACACTAATGGCTCCTTGGCTTACCTATACATGTCTCTTGGGCCTAAACATCACTTTGCCCTTAGCATCAAAAACAATACATTTCCAGTTCAAAATCAATGTCTCACTATGCAGAATATCAACGAGTTTCACACACTTAAACATCCCTAGAGCTAGCCTAAACATCAACGCTGCCTTAACCTTAAAATTAATGTATCACTTTCTTAAAAGCATCTGCATATTGCTGACCTAGAAATCAACATGACCATGACCTAAACAGTTCGCCATTCATCTAAAAAAATCAATCCGTCTCACACCTAAACATCAACATGCCTTTCACTGAAGAAAAACACCCAACTAAAAATACATTTGGATATTTTGAATGAAAACAAACAAGGTGCGTATAGAAATGTAAATGTTACTCACCTTAGTAATGCCTGTATTCTAGATCGTTCAACACATTCTGTATAAATGAGATGTTCTCTTACAGAAGAGCGGGAGAAGGGGTTGCATTAGCTCTTTAAGGGTGTTCTCCAGCACCAGCGGCAAGATTGGCACTTTATACATGTTTGTAGTAAATCTTTTTTTTAATAAACTTTATTTAAAGTTTTTTTGGTGCGTCGGACGGCTTGGAGCTGTCCATGCACAAGGTGGGCGTGTGCATAGGACAGCTCCAAGCTGTCCTGGCACCCACCTTTGTTGGGAGCACTGGCGCTCGCCCACAGCTCCCAACATGCCTCCATTAGGGGTGGCAGCGGAAGTGCTTCTGCTACCACCCCCTTCCCACTCGATCTGACGATGCCGTTGCGCACTCTGCACACCTACGTCATCAGAGGAGGCCGGGGATGAGCTGGAAGCCACTGCTTCCAGTGTATCGGAGGAAAGTGAGTTTTTCATCTTGGGAGGGCAAATATGCACCAGGGGAAAATGTGGGGCCACAATCGCGCTGCAGAAACGCACGCACAAGGCCACCAGGGATTTTGTTTTCATTTTGGGAGCTGCTCCTTGGGCAAGGGTAGCTCCCCATTACGGGGCCATATTTTTAGGCCCATCTACCCCCAAGGGAGGCAGAAAGCCACTAGACACCAGTGACTTTTATATTTTAATGTCGGGGAGCGGCCGCTTAGGCAAGGGTTGCTCCACATTATGGGGACATACTTTTGGATGTTATCTCCCCACCCCCCCGCCCCCCGCGGGGGTAGATCGGCCGCATTTTTAGGCCGATCTGCCCCCAAGAGTGGGGAAGGGGCACAAAGCCAGTAGACACCTAAGAATTTTGTTATTTATACATCGGGGAGCGGGCACATGGGCAAGGGTCATTCCCCATTATGGGGGTAATATTTTGACCATTTTCTGCACCTTCCCCCTTTCAAGGGGCAGATGGGCAAAATTCTTAAGCGCATCTGCCCCAATGGCGAGTAAACAGCCATTAGACACCAGGGATTTTCTTTATTTATATGTCAGGGAGCGGCCCCATGGGCAAGGTTTGCTCCCCATTATGGGGGCAATATTGTGACCGTTCTCTGCCCTTCCTTGGGGCAGATCAGCCATATTTTTAGGCCCATCTGCCCCCGTGGGGGGGGGGGGGGGCAGAAAACCACTAGACAACCGGGAAAGAGTGTGTGTGTGTGTGTGTGTGTGAGAGAGAACTGGAGTGCAGCTCAAGGTCTGCGTGTACTGGTGTTTGGCTGGTTGTGTATGTACTGGCATTTGGATTGCTGTGTGTGGGGACTGGCGTTTGGCTGATAGTGTGTTTGAACTGGAGATTTACCTGGTGATGAGTGTGGACTGGCTCGCAAAGTGTGAGGCTGGCATTTTGATGGTGTGTGTGGACTGGCGCTTGGCAGGCGGTGTGCATGGACTGGTGCTTGGCAGGCGGTGTACATGGACTGGCGCTTGGCAGGAGGTTGTGTGGCTGGCGGTGTGTGCGGACTAGCGTTTAGCTTGTGGTGTGTGTAGACTGACGCTTGGCTGGTGGTGTGCGTGGACTGGCGGTGTGTTGGTGACTGGTAGCCAGTATGTGTATTGACTTGTTGAGGTGTGTGTCAGTTGTCTGATGTTTGGTAGTGTGTTGGTGTGTCTGTCCTGTTGGAGTATGAGAGTGATGGGCCCTTGAATGGCTATGTTTGTACATGTAAGTGTTGTATTGTGTTGGGCCGGCAGCTGGCAGTGTGAATGATTTTCTGTGTGTAACGTATGAAAGGCGTGTGAATGGACTGCAAAGCGGTTGGTGCCTTGACATGGCTTTACAGCTCACGAGCTGCAAGTCAGTGGTTCTCTGATCTGATGTTGAAATAATTAACGATTTTTGCAGATTTTATTTCATAAAGTTGTTGGTGAATAAAGTTCTTTTATGAACCATTTACTTACCCTAATGCCAAATCCAACCAGTATGCCTGTGATTGTCTAGTGGATGGGTGTGTTCAATAATGTTTTGGTGTTTCTTTTGCTTTTTACTGCCACTGTATACTCTCTCTGTAGTGAACACTTTCTGCCCTCACATCTTTTTGGAAACTGGTCACTTAGGGAATAATTAAACCTTAAATTAAGCTAAAAAGTCACATTTTCTTCATTTCTGTGTGGGAAAGTTGTGGGATCACCGGGCCGGCACAAATTTCCTACCATCCAGCATTTCCTCAGGTCTCTCGATAAAAATGCTACCTCACTTGTGTGGGTGGACCAAGGGCCCACGACAGGGAAGGGCCCAAAATGTATTGTGAAGACATCAAAATTATCCATCACAAAACGACCAGTTTTTTGCAACGGGGCACCTGTGTTTTTGATCCCGGGCTTGGCGTCCATCTAGGGAAACTACCAATGCCAGACATTTCTGAAAACTAGACACCTGGGGGAATTCAGGGATGTGTGGCTTGCGTGGATCCCCGAACTTTTTCTTATCCAGAATCCCCTGCAAACCTCAAATTGTTTTGAGGAGGCCTGAGGGAATGCTGGGTGGTAGAAAATGTGTGCCGGCTTGATGGTCCCACAACTTTCCTACACAGAAATGTGAGGAAAATGTGACTTTTTAGCTAAATTTGAGGTTTGCAGGGGATTCTGGGTAAGAAAACCATTGGGGGATCCAGGAAAACCACACTTCCATGGACTCCCTGGGTGTCTAGTTTTCCGAAATGTCTGGTTTAGGTTTCCCTAGATGGCCGCCGAGCCCGGGACCAAAAACACAGGTGCACCCCTTGCAAAACGAGGCAGTTTTGTGATAGATAATTTTAATGTCTCCACAATACGTTATGGGCCCTTTCCTGTCCGTGACACTTGGCCTACCTACACATGAGGCACCATTTTTCTCAAGAGACTTGGGGGAACGCTGGGTGGTAGAAAGTTTGTAGCTGCCAGCAGATTCCAGGACCTTTGCTCACAGAAATGCAAGGAAAATGTCTATTTGTAGGCGAAGTTTTAACTTTGCAGGGGAATATGGTTAAAAAAAAAAAACCTGTTTAGAGCCACGCAAGTCACCCCACCCTGCACTCCCCCGGGTGTCAAGTTTTCAAAAATGAGCAGATTTGGTAGGTTTCCCTAGGTGCTGGCTGAGAAGGGGCCCAAAATCCACAGTAAACCACCTTGTAATAAAAACATGCATACCTCTGTGTGAAATATGTCTCCTAAGTCACATTTTGGGGTGTTTTGTGTCGCAGGCACAAGGCCCAGCCACACAAGTGGCGTACCATTTTTATCGGGAGACATGTGGGAACAAAGATTGTAGAACATTTGTTATCACCAATTGAATATCTCTATGTTTGTGCCTTTCAAATGTAAGCAAGTGTGTAACACAAGACATTTTACAAAATGCCCACTGAAACACATGCCAGTATGGGTACCCATAAATTCAGAGATGTACAAACAACCACTGCTCCTAAACTCAGTATCTAGTGTACATTTCAGAAATACATAGTTTTCCTTCATACCCTTTTTCCATTCTTTTTAATTTACCATATGAATTGCTGTATAGTCGGTACACAATGGAAAACCTTTGTAAGGTGCAGCTCGGTTGTTGGCTATAGGTATCTCTGGTTCTTGAAGAACCTAGAAGACATATCTATCCCCGCAACCAGAAGGGTACAGCGAACGTAACGGTATATTGCTTTAAAAACTTGCCCATAGCAGGTAGAAGTTGCCGATGAAAACAGACACACACAGCTGTCTTTTTTCAACTCAATTTCAGTATTTTTTTCATTTCAACTGTTACTTTTTAAAGCAAAACCCTGAAGGATCTACACAAATGACCCCTTGTTCAGTTCATAATTTTGTCTACTTTTCAGAAATGTGCAGCTTTCCGGAATACACCATGGGCTCCGCAACCATTTCCACCACTAACCTGAAGGAGGTTGAAAGCACATAAAATAGTAAAAATGGGCTATCTCCCAGCAAAATGCCAAACTGTGTTGAAAAATTTGTTTTTCTGATTCAAGTCTGCATGTTCCTGAAAGCTGGTGATTTTAGTACCGAAAAACCCTTCGTTGATGCCATTTGCAGGGAAAAAAACCAGACACTTTCTTCTGCAGCACTTTTCCCCTATATTTTCCAAAACACCCAAAATGTAGCTGTATTTTAGCTAATTTCTCGGTTCCCTCCAGGGGAATCCACAAACCCTGGGTGCCTTTAGAATACCCAGGATGTTAGGAAAAAAGGAAGCAAATTGGGCCTGTATAGCTTATGTGGACAGAAAGTTATGGAAGCCTAAGTGTGAACTGCTCCAAATAGCCAAAAAAGGCTTCGCACAGGAAGAGGAAAACGCCTAGCAGCGAAGAGGTTAAAGAGAATAAGTTAGAGCTAGAAGCACAAGTTACTAACTTGTGTAACGATATATCTGTAAGAGACAGTAGTTAGTGACAGATTCCTTACCTTAGAATATCCCCAGGCGTCAGGCTGGATCCGGAAAGTTTTTGCGTAGCAGTACCCTTGCGCGTCAGTAGGCGGCGTCGTACGGCTCCGCGTCCGTCGTCGGCGTCGTGATCGCCGGGATGACGTCGCGGGCAGTACTTAGGCGCCGCCCTGCGCGCTGACGTCAGTTCTGTACACGACTTTCCGCGCCAGGAACGCAGAGCCATGCAAGAAGCTGACATAGGTGTCTGAAAAATACTAGGGCCCTGAAAGGGATGTCCTTAACCCTAGAAATCAGTTCGCAGAACGGGGAGGATGGGTGGGCGGTAGGAATCTGTCACTAACTACTGTCTCTTACACATATATCGTTACACAAGTTAGTAACTTGTGCATCTGAAAGAGACACGTTAGTGACAGATTCCTTACCTTAGAATAGATACCCCAGCAATACCAACCCCGGTGGTGGGTCTGCGAACAAAGATCAGACAAGGAAGTCCTGGAGGACAGAACGGCCAAAGAAGCAGTCCCTCCGGACCGGACTGTCCAGGCAGTAATGCTTTGTAAACGTGTGCAGCGAGGCCCACGTAGCTGCCTGACAGATAACCGGCAGCGGAACACCGCGGCCCAAGGCCGTGGTAGCAGCCGTTGCCCTGGTGGAATGGGCACGCAGCCCAACAGGAGGCTCCTTCTTAGCCAAAGAATAGCAGGTCTTGATGCACAAGGTAACCCAGCGGGAGATGGTCCTCTTGTGCACCGCCCGACCTTTATTGGCGCCCACGTAGCCAACAAAGAGCTGGTCATCCACCCGGAAGTGTTTTGTGCGGTCGATATAGAAGGAGAGCGCACGTTTTGGGTCCAGACGGTGGAGCCTCTCTTCCTCTCTGGAAGGATGCGGAGGCGGAAAGAAGGTGGGCAAAGTGATGGTCTGCCCAATGTGGAAAGCAGTAACCACCTTTGGCAAGAAGGACGGACGCGTCCGAAGAACAACCTTGTCTGGATGAACAGACAGAAAGGGAGGTTTGCAAGATAAGAGCCTGGAGCTCACTCACCCGCCGAGCGGAGGTGATGGCCACCAGAAAGGCTGTCTTCAGAGTCAGAAGACGAAGAGGACAGTTATGTAGAGGCTCAAAGGGAGCGCACATTAAAAGGTAAGAACCAAGTTCAAGTCCCACTGAGGCATTACAAACGGAACAGGAGGGAAGAGGTGAGTAATGCCTTTAAGAACCTGTTAACAACAGGGGACTTGAAAAGGGAGGGCTGATCAGGGAGCCTGAGGAAGGCCGAGATAGCACAAAGATAACCCTTGATGGTACCCAGGGCAGAACCCTGTTGGGCCAGAGAAAGAAGGAACAGAAGGACCTCAGAAAGAGGGGCAGAAAGGGGATTCACAGCCTTTGCTGTGCACCATGCCACAAATTTGTTCCACCTGCAGGCGTATACCACCTTAGTGGAGGGACGCCTGGCTGCCAGAATCACATCACAAACTTCGGGAGGCAAGTCGAAAGGAATCAACTGCCGCCGCTCAATCTCCACGCAAGCAGGTGTAGACTGGACAGGTTCGGGTGGAGGACCGTCCCCTGCTGCTGCGACAGAAGATCCTCCCGAAGAGGCAGACGGATCGGGGATCTACGCTCATATTGAGTAGCTCGGGATACCAAACTCTTCGAGCCCAGTCCGGAGCCACAAGAATGACTTGGGCCCGGTCGCGCCGAATCTTCTTCAACACTCTGGGTAGAAGTGGTATAGGCGGAAAGGCGTACAATAGACCGCAACTCCACTCGTGACGAAAAGCGCCGCCGAGCGAGTGCCGCCTTGGAAATTCCAACGCGCAGAACTGATGACATTGCGCGTTCTCTTCGGTGGCGAATAGATCTAACCAAGGCTCTCCCCACTGTAGAAAGAGTCCTTGCGCCACTTCCGAGTGAAGACGCCATTCGTGATCCATCATGCACCTGCGGCTGAGTTCGTCCACCCTGGCGATCAGGGAACCTGCCAGGTGTTGAACCATCAGGAACATGCCCTGATGTTCCAGCCATGTCCAGAGGCGCAGCCCCTCCTGACAAAGGGTCCACGACCCCACCCCGCCTTGTTTGTTGCAGTACCACATGGCGGTGGTGTTGTCTGTGAACACCTGCACTACCTTCCCTTTGACAGAGGGAAGGAATGCCTTGAGTGCAAGTCGGATCGCCCGGAGCTCCAGAAGGTTGATATGGAGCCGGGACTCCGCCGGAGACCAGAGGCCTCTGATCTCCGCCTCTCCCATGTGACCGCCCCATCCCAGAAGGGACGCGTCCGTCACAACTGTGTGCTCTGGCTGGGGAAGGGAGAGGGATCTGCCCATGACCCATTGCCGGTTCGAGAGCCACCACTGCAACTGTTTTGCAGTCCCCTCCGAGATCTGGACGTGATCGGACAGGTTGCCCTGGTGCTGCGCCCACTGGAACTTCAGGTCCCACTGCAGAGCCCGCATATGCCATCTGGCATGATTGACCAGCAGGATGCAGGAGGCCATGAGGCCCAGCAGCCTCAGGGTCATCCGTACCGAAACCCAGGATAAAGGCTGAAAGATCGGAATCATAGCCTGAATATCCCGGACTCGCCGTTCGGGAGGATAGGCCCGAAACTGCGTCGTGTCCAGAACTGCTCCGATGAAAAGGAGCTGTGGAGAAGGAATCAGATGCGACTTCGGCACATTGATGGAGAACCCCAGCGAGTGCAGGAGTTCGGCCGTAGTCTGGAGGTGGGTGACGACTGCCTGGGACGAGCCCGCCTTCAGCAGCCAGTCGTCGAGGTAGGGGAAGACTGAAACCCCTGCCCGGCGTAGATGAGCTGCGACCACCGCCATCACTTTCGTGAACACCCGAGGGGCACTGGTAAGGCCAAAGGGGAGCACGGTGAACTGAAAATGCTCGAGGCCTACCGTGAACCGAAGGTAACGCCGGTGGGCCGGCAGGACGGGGATGTGGAAATAGGCGTCCTGCAAGTCCAACGCTACCAACCAGTCTCCAGGGTCGAGGGCAGTCAAGACCTGAGCTAGGGTGAGCATCTTGAACTTCTCCTTCCGGAGGAAGCGATTGACGTTCCGGAGGTCCAAGATAGGACGCATGTCCTCCTTGTCCTTCTTGGGCACCAGGAAGTAGTGGGAGTAGCAACCACGCCCTACTTCTGGGGTCGGAACATGCTCGATGGCCCTCTTGGCCAAGAGGGCCGTGACTTCCTTCTGCAGAAGCACCAAGTGATCCCCTGACATGCGGTGGAATTGAGGTGGCATGGCTGGGGGGGTGGTCTCGAAGGGGAGGGAGTAGCCCCTTCGGACAATGTCCAAGACCCACCTGTCCGAGGTGATGGTACGCCAGTGGGGAAGGTGATGGCGGACCCTGCCCCCTACTGGCGTGCTGTGCACCTGAAAGGAAGGACTAGGAGGGTTTGGAGGCCGCGGACGGGTTGGAGGTGGTGGCCTGACCCGCACGCTGGTTGCCCGATGCGCCACGGCGGAATCCACGTCCTCGGCCACGCGAAGACGCCTGCTGCGCGGGCCGGTGGCTGGGCTGCTGACGTGAAGGGCGCCCCTACCGTGGCCACGATAGGGGCGAAAAGCAGAAGTCAGCGGAGGGCGTGTGGCAGAAAGGCCCAGGGACTTGGCAGTAGCCTGTGAGTCCTTAAAGCGCTCCAACGCATGGTCTGCTTTGGACCCAAAAAGACAGACTCCATCAAAGGGCATGTCCATGAGAGTATTCTGGACATCCCCTGAAAAACCAGTGGTTCTCAGCCAGGCGTGGCGTCGCAGCGCCACCGTCGTTGCAATAGACCTGCCCAGCGAGTCGGCGGTATCAAGGCCACATCGTATCGTGTATTTGGCCACATCTCTTCCTTCCGCAATGGCGCGGGAAAGCAGTGTCTGGACCTCCTCAGAACATTGGGGCAAAACATTCGCCAGCGAATCCCACAAGGAGTGGGTATATCGGCCCAAAAGACAAGCGGTGTTGATGGACCGCAAGCCAGCACTGGAGGAAGAAAAACCCTTCTTCCCAAATTGATCCAGGCGTTTGGATTCCCTATCCGGAGGGGCGGTAGGGAAGGCGGTTTGGGAAGCGGAGGCTTGGACAACCAAGCTCTCAGGAGTGGGGTGGACAGAGAGAAACAGGGGGTCGCCCGGAGCTGGGCGATGGCGTCGTGACACGTTCCTATCCACAGGAGCCCCTGTGTTGGGCTTGGACCAGGCGCCCAAAAGAACGTCAGTGAGGGCGTCGTTAAACGGCAGCACAGTCTCCGTAGAGGAGGCTGCCGGCTGAAGCACCTCTGTCAAGAGATTAGTCTTGACCGCCACAGTAGGGAGTTGGAGATGTAAGGCTCCAGCCGCCCTACGCAACACCGTTGCAAAATTGGCTCCCTCCTCCGTAGCCACGGGAGGAGACAGCATGCCAGTGTCAGGGGAAGTATCTAGACCACTGGCATCCCCTAGACCCTCTGTCCAGTCCTCATCGTACTGACACTGTTGTGCCAGAGGGTCATCAGACCCTCCCAGTCCTCCTGGTCCTCCTCTGGTTCAAAATAAGGGGGAGGAGGGACATTTGGGACCCAAGGTCTCATCGGCGCCGGAACCGGCGTCGAGCGACGCCGGTCCGGGTCCATGTCCGGAGCCGGAAGGAACTGGGGGACGACGAGGCCCGGAGCCCCAGGCGGCGTCGAGAACGGCACCGGAGACATCGGCGCCGGCGGAGGTGTCGTTAGGTCGACCGGTGTCGATGGGGGTTGTGGAGCCGGGATCGAGGCCGGGGCCGGAGCCGGGATCGAGGCTGGAGGCACGGGCGACGCCGGAGCCGTCGGCGACGCCGGAGCAACCCTATCAGGGCCCGCGGGGCCCGAAGGCGCACCGGAGGGACCTGGAGGCCCGAAGAGGCGGGCCATGGCCTACAGGAATTCCTGTACTTGGGCCGGATCCGCCCCCGAACCCGGGAAGGACGGGTAGTGCGGGGGCGACTCCACAGGCATGTCCGGGGCCGCGGGGACGGTGCCGGGAGGGGCCTCAGCCGAGTCGCGAGACCGGCGAGGCGAAGTCCTAGAGCGACGATGCTTTTTGGACTTTTTGTGTTTGGACTTACCGGACGAAGAAGACTTCGATGCCGACGACCGGTGTGGACTCCGCGATCGACCCCTGGACCTCTCACGCGACCGGGGCTTGCGCGGAGCCGAATGCCGGGCCTCTAGGAGCTTTCGAGACCGCTCTCGCAAAGCTTTCGGGTTGAGGGCCCGGCAGTCGGAACAAGACTCCGTGTCGTGGCCGAGGGAGAAGAGACACTCCCGATGCGGGTCTGTGATGGACATCATCCGAGCACAGGCGCCGCAACGTTTAAACCCGGGCATCCCTACGACACCTTGAAGTGGATTGAAGAAAAACAGTGAAAAATTCACCCAAAAAGTTTGGTCAAAAAATGACCAGGGCACTGCTCTTCACGGATCTGCGCTTGCTGGTGCGGAAAAAGAAGAACTGACGTCAGCGCGCAGGGGCTGCGCCTAAGTACTGTCCGCGACGTCATCCCGGCGATCACGACGCCGAACGCAGAGCCGCACGACGCCGCCTACCGACGCGCAAGGGTACTGCTACGCAAAAACTTTCCGGATCCAGCCTGACGCCTGGGGATATTCTAAGGTAAGGAATCTGTCACTAACGTGTCTCTTTCAGATAATTAGAATGAAGCAGCCTGAAAATGAGTAGGTCTCCTCCACCCCTAGGTTCTGCCCTTAAATTCTGTCAGGACCGGAGGTGAGGATTACGCTCTTCTCTCTTCGCTTTATTAACGTAGCCTTTTTAAAAAAAAAAAAAAACTTCTTAACTTTCTCCTTGAAAGCGAAGAACTTGTAAATTCTACTTCTGCCTCATAGTTCTCCTCATTGAAGCAATGAACGTAGCATAATCCTGCCTGTAGCTGGCACCTCCATAAGTCTGGGACAGGCCAGCTTTAATTGTTTTTTTGTTGTTGTGGAAAACTACAATATTGTAATGAAAACCAAATACCATAGAGCAGAAATTTGCTATATAGTTAAAATAACTGGTAACAACACATAATGCAGGATCCAATCCATTGAGCAATAGTTGTTTGGAGCACGCTAATCCTGTTCGTAAAGGACCATAATTTACAAAAAGAAGACTCTTCTTTCTGATGATTTAGATTTGATCTAAATAAAATGCTGCACCCTTGCTAGATCTAGTAAATGTAGAGTTCTTTCGACTGGGGAAAAACACAGGAAGGGAAATGGTTTGATTAACATGAAAATCTGATGCATCTTTGGGCAGAAAAGAAGTATGGGTCCTGAATACTTCTCTATTTTGATGGAAAATTAAGTAGGGCTCAATAGCACATCAAGCATGTAACTCACTGACCCTCCTTGCGAATGTAATGGCCACAAAGAAAGCAACTTTCCACGAAAGATGCTGCAATGTGGCTTTATAAATAGGCTCAAAGCAAGGAGCCATAAGTTTAGAAAGAACTAGATTCATCTCCCATGGTGGATTAGGCCCTTTTACTAGAGGTAAGGTCTTTATTAGCCTCTCCCAAATTCTTTGATCATTAGGATCGTAAAATGATCTTTGATTTGATCCTTTATGGAAAGCCGTGATGAGATAGGTGAACTTTGTGATGGCAGCTAGGTGAACTTTGACCAAAGAGAATTGCAGATTCAACCAGGCCAAATGCAACAGCTAGGGAAGAATATCATTCTTCTGGCATGAAAAAGGATCAAGATTATTTTTAAGACACCAATTCACAAATCTTTTCCACTTCAAAGCATAAGAGCTCCTGGTAGACTGTCTCTTAGCTTTAGTTAACAATCTTCATATAGTCTGGTGGTAGATTTAGTTCTCCATACTGCATGATTTCAGGAACTTTGCTGCCAAACTCAAAGATAGTATGATGGGATGAAGGATCTCCACCTCCCAGATAGTAAATTGTGGTTTCTCCTGTGGGGGTTGAGTAATAGGTGAAGGAGCTCTGGAAAGCATCATTGTCTCAGTCACTCTGGAGCTATGAGAATCATGGTAGCTGAGGACCATTTGAACTTCAAGATGACTCATGGTATTAGTGGAAAAGAAAACAGAAATCTGATTGCTCATGTCATCAAACGAGAGCTGCCCATCGACTAGGTGTCATACTTTCTAGATCCATAGATTGCGCATTTTGTCCGATGGCAAATACGTCTCTCTGCGAAACCCCAGTCTTCAAAGTCACAATCTAAGACATTGTTGCCAAGCTCCCACTCATGATTTTCATTAAAATGTCTGCTGAGTAGGTTTGCTTGATGATTGGAGACCTGACAGATGCACTGCTCAAAGAGTTCTATTTCTCACTAGCAGCCAATGCCAGGTTGTTTGGGCTTCCAACAGAGTAGTTGATCTTGTTCCTCCCGGTTTGTTCAAATAGTACATGATTGTGGTATTGTACCTCTGTACTCTTTGTAACAGAACTCTGTGTGTAGAACTGGTAGGAAAACACTGGTAGGAAACCTCTGAGGAAAAAGTGGACTGCCTTGAGCTTGAAAACACTCATGTGGTAAAGTTGATGTTGTGGAGACCGCTGACCATGAAGAACAAGTTACTTACCTTTGGTAAGCATTATCTGGTAGAGACAATATTTAGGTGCAGATTACTTACCTTTGAATTTCCGAGGCGTCAGACTAGATCTGAAAACCTTTGCTTAACCCCTGTGCACCGTCAGGTGGCTCAATTTCGCTCCGCATGGCTTGTTCGGCACTGGATGTGACGTCGCAGTCACCTAAATAGGCATCACCCAGGCGAGCGGACGTCAGTTACTTTTAACTTTTTCCATGCCAGAAGCGCAGACCCATGAAGTGAACGGACTAGTATGTGTCCAAACTAGGGGCCTGTAAAGGGAGCAACCCTAGCCCTATAAATGTGTCAGCAGAGCGGGGAGGCATGGGTGGGTCTGCAAGGAATCTGCAGCTAGATATTGCCTTTATAAGATAATGTGTTACCGAAGGTAAGTAACTTGTTTATCTCACACAGACTTCTAGCTGCAGATTCCTTACCAATGAATAGATACCCAAGTCATACTTTCTGGCGGTGGGCTGTGGACAAATTACTAGACTAGAAAGTCCTGCAGGACCGAACAGGCAAAAAGCCCATCCCTGCAGACCCGACTGCCCAGGCAGTAGTGTTTAGCAAACGTTTGCGGTGAAGCCCACATTGCAGCCTGGCAGATGTCCGGGAATGGTAATCCACGTGACCGCAGCCTTCCCCCAGGTGGAATGGGCTCGTAAGCACTAAGGAGGCTGCTTCTTAGCCAGGGCGTAGCATATCTTAAATACAGAAAAAGACCCAGCTTGAAATGGTTCATTTCTGCACTGCCCAACCCTTTTTCGCTCCCACATAACCCACGAAGAGTTTGTCATCCACCCGGAACTCTTCTGTGCAGTCAAGTTAGAACAATGCTCTTTCTGGGTCCAGATAATGGAAAAGCTCCTCTTCCTAAGAAGGATGCGGAGGAGCAAAAAAGGCAGGCAGTGTGACAGACTGACCCAAATGGAACAGGGTCATAGCCTTGGGAAGGAAAGAAGCTCGGGTGCCAAGCACCACCTTATCATGGAATGTCATGAAATAGGGAGGCTTGGGTGATCAAGCCTGCAGCTCACTCAACCTCCGGGCAGATAAAATAGCCACTAGGAAGGCTGTTTTGATGGTAAGCAACCGAAGGGGATAATTATGTAGCAGCTCAAAGGGAGCGCACAAGAGGTAAGTGAAAACAAAGCTCAGATACCACTGAGGCATAATGAAGGTCATAGGGGGAACATATGAACAAGCTCTTTCAGGAACCTATTTACAATAGAGGACTTGAATAGAGACGGTTGGTCAGGCAGCTGCAGAAAAGCAGACAGTGCAGAAAGATAACCCTTGAGAGTGCCCAGAACAGAGCCCTGCTGGGCAAGGGTAAGAATAAACCAAAGAATATCAGAAAGAGAGACAGAAAGAATTGTCAATAAACTTTTCTGATCAATATTTTACACATTTTTGCCAACGGTAGGTGTATACCGTCTTGGTGGAGGGCCACCTGGCCGCCAAGATAACCTTAGACTTTGGGAGGAAGGTAGACAGCTACCAACTGTCGCTGCTCAATCTTCACACATGTAGGTGGAGAGTTGACAGGTTCAGGTGTAGGACCGTCCCCTGCTGCTGCAAAAGAAGATCCTCTCGAAGGGGCAGTCTGATCGGAAGATCGAATCTCATTCAAAGAAGCTTGTGATACCAGACTCTCTGTGCTCAGGCCAGATCCACCAGAATGACTTGGGCCCCGTCGTTCTTGATCTTCTTGAGAACTCTGGGCAGAAGTGGTATGGACGGAAAGGCGTACAGGAGGACTGAGCTCCACTTGCAACGAAAAGCGTCGCTGATCAATAGCTGCCTTGGAAACTCCAACGTGCAATATTGCTGACATTGTGCGTTCTCTTCAGAGGCAAACAGATCTAACCAAGACTATCCCCACAGTTGAAAGAGACCATGGGCCATCCTCTGACTGGAGACACCATTCGTGATCCGCTAGGCATTGACGGCTGAGTTTGTCCGCCTTGGCGTTAAGGGAACCTGCCAGGTGTTGAAACACCAGGGTTGTGCCCTGTTATTCCAGCCATGTCCAGAGGCAAAGGGCCTCTTGACAAAAGGTCTATGACCTCACACCGCTCTGCTTGTTGCAGTACCACATGGAGGTCGTGTTGTCCATGAACACTTGCACCACCTTCCCTTGATCGAGGGAAGAAATGCATTTGATGCCAATCGGATCGCCCTGAGCTCCTACAAGTTGATGGTGAGCCCGGACTCCGCCGGAGACCAGCGTCCTCTGACCTCCACCACTCCCAGTTGGCCGTTCCATTCCAGAAGTGACACATCTAACACTACTGTGAGATCTGGTTGGGGAAGGGAGAGGGGTCTGTTTCTGACCCAATCCTAGTTTGTTACCCACCACTGCAGTTCCTTTGTAATTTTCTCCCAGATGTGGACCATGTCCGAGAGATTCCCTTGATGCTGCGCCCACTGGACCTTCAGGTCCCACTGCAGAGCCCGAACATGCCATCTGGCGTGATTTACCAACAGGATGAAGGAGGCCATGAGTCCCAGCAGCCTCAGTTATTGTCACCGAAATCCAGTATACAGGCTGAAGCATCGGTATCATACCCTGAATATCCTGGACTCGCTGCTTGGGAGGATAAGCCTGAACCTGTACTGGGTCCAGAACAGCTCTGATTAAGTGGAGAGTTTGAGATGGAGTCAGGTGTGACTTTGGCACATTTATAGTGAACCCCAGCGAATGCAAGAGGTCCGCTGTAGCCTGAAAGTGGGAAACGACGGTGTGGAGTGAGGACGCCTTCAACAGCCAGTCGTCTAGGTAGGGGAAGACTGGAACCCCTATCCATTGCAGATGAGCCGCGACCACCGCCATCACCTTGGTGAACACCCGGTGGGAGCTGGTAAGGCCAAAGAGTAGCACAGTGAACTGAAAGTGATTGTGGCCTACCTTGAACCGCAGGTAACGCTTGTGGGCCAGTAGGATGGGGATGTGGAAATACGCATACTGCAAGTCCAACGCTACCAGCCATTCTCCTTGTTCTAGGGCAGACGAGACCGGAGTCAACGTGAGCATACTGAATTTCTCCATTTTGAGGAAGAGATGACAGCCCAAAGGTCTGGAATAGGACACAGACCTTTGCTCTTTCTGGATATCAGTAAGTAGCAGTAATAACGTCTGCCTACTTCTCAAATCCAAATCCTCTCTATAGCCCGCTTGGCCAGGATAGCTGTAACTTCCTCTCTGAGCAAAACAAGATGAACCTCTGCCAGCCGTTCTTGAGATGGCAGTAAAGAAGGAGGAAAAGATAGAAAAGGGAGGGAGTAACCATCCGGAATGATCTTCAAGACCCATTTGTCCGATGTTATGGACTGCCAGTGGAGGAGATGTTGGATTCTCCCTCCAACTGGACACACCTCGTCTTGCAGAAGAACCAAATTAGGAAAGCTTAGAGCCTGCAGCTGCCGGGGGTGGGATGGCAGACAACTACTGGCAACTATTCCCACAAGGTCTGAATGCACCGCGTCCACGTATTCGCACAACTTGGGAAGTCTGTGCAGGGTGGTGGCTGGGATATGGCGGACACGGTTGAAAGCTCCTTCCATTGCCACAACAGTGGCACAAGGCAAACAGGGGATGAGGTGTCACCGAGAGGCCCAAGGACCTGGCCATAGCCCGCGAATCCTTAAAGTGCTCCAGCGTAGAGTCTGACTTTTCTCCAGAGACAAGTCTAATCGAAGGGCAAGTACATGAGGTTGTCCTGGACATCCTCCTGAGAAGTCAGATGCTCTTAGCCAGGTGTGGCGCCCCAAGGTCACCGTCAAATAAACTGCTCTACCCAGCGAGTCAGTCGTATCCAAATAACACCTAATGGTGAACTTTGCTGCATCTCTTCCATCTTTCACTGCCTGGGAGAGTATGGTCCGGGCCTCCTCTGGGACCCGTGGCAGCACTTGTGCAACTGTTTCCCAAAGAGTGTGCGAGACACGGCCCAAAAGGCATGCGGTGTTCACTGAATGCATCACCAGGCTGGCGAAAGAAAACTTCTTCCCGTGCATCTAGCCTCTTGGATTCACTGTATGGGGGTGGGGGTCTGGAAGGTGAGGCGGGTGGGGGTGGAAGTGAACGCGCTGTGGAACGTTGAGGCCTGGACCACCAAGCTATCAGGGGTAGGATGTTGACTGAGGAAACTTGGATCAGCTAGTGCCAGGCGATGGCAGCATGATATAGTCCTCTTCACATCTCCAACGCCAATCCAACTCTGAGTCGTCAGGAATCAGAATGGGGCTAGGGGTGGAGGCGGCTCCAGGAGCATTAACTTTGGGGCCGGCGCTGGGAAAGGTCATGTTGCAATGACCGGTGCCAATCCGGAATCGGATCTATGAGACCCCACAGGCGCCGGGGCACGAAGGCGAACCAGAGGAGTTGGCTCGCACAAATACTCGGCGTATGGCCGAGTAAAATTCATTTACATGAATGGGAGTCGCTCCGGCTCCCAGAAACGGGAAGGAGGCACGGAGTCAATCCTGGCTCCGGAGAACTGTGCATGGAAAGTCGATGTTCCTCCCTCGTCAATCCTCAATGGATGAGGTGAAGTTTGCTTAGACATCATCATCATCTCCTTGTGCCTCTTTCCCGAGTATCCAGAGAACCTCAAGGGTGACAAAGAGGACTTGGGCTCCTGGAGCGGTCCGGCGGCCTTCTCTTCCTCAATCGGGACCGGGACCTCGAAGAAGTTGCACTCGATGGCATCGACTGCCGGGCCGCAAGGAGTTTCATGGACTGCTCTCTCAAGCCCTTCGGCGCCATGGCCTGACAGGCCGAGCACAACATCGAGCCGTGGTCGAGCTCGAGACACCATAGGCACACAAGGTGCGGGTCAGTGACAGACGTGGCAAGGTGACAGGCACCATGCGGTTTAAAACCTACCCTTCTAGAGGTCATCCCTCGACAGTGAAAAATTCCTTGACAAACCATCAAAAAAAGTCTGTCAAAAAGAGAAAGAAGGGTAGCTCTTCTCCAGATCAGCGCTAACTGGCATGGAAAGAAAAGAGCAGACGTCTGGGTGCCTGGGTGGTGCCTATATAGGTGACCGTAACGTCACATCCGGCGCAACAACGCCATGCGGAGTCGAACAGAGCCACCCAACAGTATGCATGGGTAATGCTCACGCAAAAGTTTCTGGATCCAGTCTGATGCCTCAGAAATTCAGAGGTAAGGAATCTGCAGCTAGAAGTCCATCAGATTTGTGAAATCCTCTAAATGTGCTCCCCACCTGGTGAGAGAAGCAGTGTTTACCATGGTGTAATTAAGCAGATCCTAATGGAATGGGACTCTTTTGCATACATTGTGTTTGTTGAGCCACCGCTGAAACAGCTGTGTGTTTGTTGATTCGGTCTTTTCAGTTGCCATGATGTTGTGACTATTGATCTTCCAAGTATTGTTGCAATGGTCTCATGTAGAGACAGGCTTTGGGTACCAGAAAGATGCAAGAGACCATGGACCCTAACAGGGAAGAGATTTGCCTCACTGTCAGCCTTGTGGCATGCAACAACTGCTGACATTTCTGAGTAATGAAAGAGTCACTGGCCTCGGAAAGAAACACTTCTCCTTTGATTTTCCATTTCCTCTTAAGCAGGAGGTATAGTTTCTCATCCAAAAGAAATCTCCAAGTGCAAAAGTCCTTATCAATGCTATTTTGGCTAGTGTGGCATAAATGGAACATATATCCACTTCATGCAAGGCCTCCAAAGTATCTGAAGCACTAAGAAAGCGAGTCTGTCAGGCACAAAGCGTAGAATGCCAATTTAAAAGGCATAGGAAAACTAAAAAGGAAGAAGTAAATGGAGAGAAACCCAATATTTCTGTATAAAAGAGCGGTCCACCCAGTATGATAAAAAGTAATAAGTGAAGCACAGGAAACTGAAAGAGGCAAAGCCTGTGAGTGTGCAGTGCTATCCAGTCTCCAGTTTCTGCAAGTGTTTTGTGTTTTCTTTTTTATTAAGAAAATTAGACGTTATTTGATAGACTTCTATATTACCTGCTTATTCCAGGACCAATGCGACAAGGCTATTTATGAGAACATCCATACTGCATGAAATAAACCAATCAAAAGGAAAACTATCATCAAAAGCAAATTTAACCGGAGAAGCCAGGCAAGAGGACTTCATTCTCCATCTCCTATCTGCACACACAGGAAGTCACATCACTGCATTTCCCATAGGCACAGTATGTGCCATCGTTACAGATACAGACAACAGCATTGCCTGCTTGAGCTAGGAAGGGACTTGGGTAGAATCTCTGTTCCACTTCCATTCAGATCAAGACGACACAAACACACTAAGCATCCTCACAACAGACAACCTCGTCCCTTTCCCACTAACTACCATACACCCATGAGCTATAGAATGCACATTCCAACTCCTACTCATTAACACTTGCTTTGCAGAACTCCATGCAACAGATATCATATACCTCATCACCTGCTACAAGATTGATGCCCTATTCATCATTGAAACATGGTTCACCCCTACATCTTCGCAGATTATAGACATTGTCCTTTTGAAAAAACACAGTATCCATCGTGTGGACTGCGCACTTAAGAAGGGAGGAGGTCTCGCTGTCATCCATAAGTTCTCGTGGTCTGGCCCCACTGGCAAGCAAGTGACCACTCCATGGAGCTACTCGCATGCCATTTTCTACTATCTGCAACTCAGACTACGAATGTCTATCTCATTTACTGGCCTTCTGTGAAGAAATAGAACTTAGTTGATGAATTCTCGGATGTCCTTGCCAATTTGTCCATCCACCACAACTACACCAGCCTCCTGGGTAATTTTTTTTTTATTTTTTTTAAATATGACACTCGCCATGCAACATGCAGCTAGCTCATCACATCAGCTAAAGCCAAATACTACACCAGCACCATCAATTAAACCACCAACAAGACCAGAAACCTTTTCACAACAAGCAATTTATCAAACCCCTACCTGACCCACCTATCCCACACTCCAAACACAACTACAATGCAATCAACCTCTTCTTCAGTGAGAACACCAAGTGATTTTCTTCTTAGGCCCACCCTTACTCGAAGAATCCAACAATAGTCATCCTTCAAAGCCCTGCCTCTCAGATCTCACCAACATACTCCAATCCCTCATAGCTACTTCCTATGAGGATAATGTCTTACCCTCATCCTTCATCAACGCTCTCTTGGGGGAAAGATCTCTAACCCCTACTCACCATTTTCAATGCCTCCCACACTGAAGATACCTTCCCAGAAACAAACTCTCAGCCTTGGTCCTATGCCTCTCTATTAGAGAAAGTAGAATCATTTATCCCACAAAGCGACTTCATAACTGCTGTTTGCGCCCTTCAACACCTGAATCTGGATAATGCCCTGCCCTATGCCCTTACAGACTGCACACTGGCAGCCTTGAAGGGGATCTTAGATGCCTCAGAACATCTTATAGAAGAAATATTATCACATTCCCCCATCCTAATGGAACTCCATTTACTCCCCTTGCCGGCCCGCATCATCTTCAAAACCAGCTGCATCATTTACAAAGACATCATGACAAGCAACCCCTCGTCTTGCGGACAAGCGCAAAAAAATAAAATTAAAATAAAAACAAGGCTGCAGGCCTTTTCCATCTGTGCACCCAGGGTTTAGCACATCATCTCCAAATGGAATCCATAAGGACCTCCCGCACACAGCTCCAATTAGGAAAGAGTTGAAGACTCCCTTTTAAAGAATACTTTAACAGAATGCAGTAACAATCCAATAACCAGCTACTTCTCCTATCACTCATAGACCGTATAATTGCATTTGATCCTCTGCAACCCTCCGCTGCCTTTTTGGCTAAGTTTGTGATATCCAAATACCACATACATACATGGATACATGAATAGGCTAGATCTGATGAGATATCAATCAATCAATAAAGGGTTTATAGAGCGCGCTACTCACCCGGGAGCGTCCGATGTTCACGGGGAGCTCGTTCCAGGTCTTGGCAGCGATGTAGGAGAAGGCTCTCCCGCCTGTTCTGTTTCTGCGGATGCGGGGGACCTCTGCCAGGGCGAGGTCGGTGGAGCGGAGGTTCCTCTTGGGTACGTGGAAGGATACTCTCTCGTTGAGGTATTTGGGTCCGATGTTGAGGGATTTGTAGGCGTGGGTGAGGAGTTTGAAGGTGACCCTCTTCTCGACGGGGAGCCAGTGGAGGTCTTGTAGGTGTTGGGTCATGTGTTTGTGACGCGGTGTCCAGAGGACGAATCTGGCTGCGGCGTTCTGGATGGTTTGGAGTTTGTGTAGTAGAGTCCTGTTGATTCCGGCGTATAGGGCGTTGCCGTAGTCCAGTCTGCTGGTTAAGAGTGCGTGGGTGACGGTCCTTCTGCAGTCGGGGGGGGATCCATTTGAAGGTCTTGCGGAGGATGCGCAGGCAGGTATACAGTGAATCCTGAAAACGCAAATATCCTGCAGCAGTGCAGAAGGCAAACAGACACTTGGATGATGGTGGGAGACATAGGAAGAGGCCACACACACATCTGACTCCTTCCATGAACCACAGTGAGAGCAGCCGCAGAGCAACAAGGCTATTTGAGATGAGGTGAGAGGAGGAGCAGTAACAAGAGCGGAGTGGCTGTTCTGAAAATCTTGCATGGCTGCTGTCCTACGCAGCAGCTTAGTTTTCTAATATTTGAACGTGCATATGCTCTCTAATAACATGTTCTAGAAATATTTCCCTACCACAGGGTTGAAGGAACAGGGAAGCAACTATGACAATAAATCTGTAAACTAAAATGTATTTATTTTTGCATGACAAAAACATGATCCATCCCGTTCGGTCTTTAACTTACACAAAGGGGTCACAGCTCACATAAAACAGCACTCTTCCTTAAAACTGATATCAGCCAGATTTTAATAAATACTAAAAGCAATCCATGTTTTAACATTTTTCCTCCCTTTCTGACTTCAACCTACAAGCAGAAGGGAAAGTTACTTACTTGAATTCTAGTTCTCCATCATACGTATTCTTTCTGCAGTCATAAATGACTCACTTCACAACTCTGTGGTCCAGGATCACAGTTGGTTACATACTTTCTCAATCTGACCTACAGAGACTACTTGCTACTGTGCATGACACATGATCCGGCAGAGAGTTCTCTCTGAATAAACAAACTGTAGAATATTTTTGTGCATACGTACTATCACATTACACTTTAATCAAACTGGTTTGTTTTTAAAATAATTGTATAGGAGGCAGACAACAAATCAGCCATGATAAAGTGCATTTCACTAACTGAGAACACAGCTCCATAAAAGCATATCAAACGCAATATATATGTAGGTCAATAAGTAGGCCTAGCATGTGAAAACGCACACAAGGCACTATGGATCCTAGAAGCTGCATTGCTCAATCGTGCAAACTAGGGTCAGTCTGGAAGTTAATGTTGGTCTGGTTGAAGGAGTCGAGACTCAAAAATCACACTGTACACGGTTTATGAATTCAGGCGTTGTGAGGGTGAACTAGAATTAGAAGTAAGTTTCATGTGTTGCAATTAAATTCTCTCAGGTACTCAAACACCAAGTTGTGATGAGTGGTAGGTTCAGGAGTAAAGTTTGTAGAGAATGAGTGAAATAACCCTGGGAAGGAAACAAGCATGTGTTTTCATAGATACCAGTGCTGGCAACACAGCTTTCTGGCTGGAGTCATAGGGGCCCAATCAATTTAACATTAAACTCCAGAGGAGGGGTAAACTCTTAGCAGGGGAACATTTTTTTTAAGACCTTGCAAGATACCTTAGGCAATAGATTGGGTAAAAAAGGCTGGCCAGGCATTTTAAATGGCAGCTAAGGTACTTTAACTGCAGAAACCTAAGATCCAGATTAAGCCAAGTAAAGAAGGTAAGGTAGTACAGTGTCTTCTGGGCAATTTCCTGAGTCTATATTCTTTTCCAGATGCAGACCCCCCCTCCCATTTGAAAGTATAACAGAATCTTTTAGAAGACGTTTTGCTTCTTACAGGATGTTCATTTAGTCATCTGGAAGATTCACATGGCCATACTATTGGTACACAGAAGCCAGACAGTCAAGTTCAGTGATGCTCAATAGTGTAGAACCTTACTAGATCTCCTCACTACATAGTACAGCCTGCATTAAAAACTTTGTCTGTTATCAGATGCAGTTGATCTGGAGACACCCTCAAACCAGCCACTGAAGTCCAGTCTTGAGCACAAACACTGTGCACAGTCTCAGTTTGGAGGTCATCTTTTGCAGAAGAGACACTAGAAAATACTGAAATATCCTCAACGACTATCAAAATCATACTGCCCTTAACGAAGCTCTGAGAACCTGGATACTTAGTCTCTGCATTTTGCATTTCCTGTGTTGGCAAATCGGTCAAGACAAACACTTTGCTGTTCAGCAGTCATTTATGCTTTTCTAGGAGGGGCCTGCTTAGACTGTCTGCCTTAGAATCCTGCAGGCATAGGACTGTGATTTAATAGGACTGTGCCATGATGGCATCCAATGCAAGATCTGCTCTTTGAGAGAACTAGTTCTCCTCTTTGCCAACATAATCTACCAAACTGAAGTGGGCAACGATAACCGATCTTTGGAAAATAATGCATTGCAGAAAAATGTCTTCATCCAAGTCTTCTATTTTTAGGCACCACTGGACTTGTAAGCTCTCTTGCAAGGCCATCTTGTGCAACAGGAAGATATAGAATGTCATGAAACCAAGAAAAGGGGAGACTTCCCCATTACATGAGTCATATTAAGACTATGACCCTTGTTTACTATAGACTGCCTATCCTCAGAATGACACATATTTGCAACTGAGTGGGATGACCTCTGGCTCCCACGAGACTGTGGCCATGAAAGGACTGTGATGCTTGCTGGCCATAGTGGCTTGGGAGAAAGAAATGTGGCCGGTAGCCCCTACCGTAGACACGGAAGGGATGGAAGGCGGAATGCAGCTATAATGGAGCCATGGTAAGCCCCAACAACCTAGCGGTGGCCCTACTGCGTTTGAAACACTCAAGTGCTGAATCTGCAGCAGAGTATCAAAAGGCATGTCCATAATGGATGCCTGGATATCCCCAAAAAAGTCAGTTGCCCTCAGCCAGGAGTGATGTCGGAGTGCCACAGTGGAAGCATTGGCTCTGCACAGCAAGTCGGTTGTATCTAATCTGCATATGATGGTGAATTTTGCCGCATCTGTCCTGTCAGCAGTAGCTTGGGAAAGTAGACTCAGGCTTAGTTTGAGGCCATAGGCAGCACTTGTGCAAACATATCCCACACAGTATGGGAATAACAGTCATCAAGCAGGACATCAGTGAGGAATTCATTAACGGGGACAGGGGGTTCTGACAGGGACATCCCAAGATGAAGCACCCCTGTCAGAACATTGGGATTGCCTCCACCGTGGGAAGCTGAAGGTCCAAGACATCAGCTGCACTCCAGACCATCGCGCAGAAAGCCCCTTCTTCCATAGCCACTGTGGGAGGGGTGAGGAGGCCAGAGTCTTGTGAGGTGTCCGGAACTCAGCCAGGTCCTCATAGAAGTTATCGTCAGCCATGGGCTCTGCTAGGGGGTCGGAGAAACCATTGGGATCCTCCAATCCCATCTATTCGTGTTTCTCATAGGGCCCTTCAGGGAAATAGGACTCGTCTTCCAATTCAGGCCGTGAGGGTCAGGTTGACGCCAGATCGGCTCTGTATCGGAGTACGGACTCATGATAGATTCGGCACTGCCAATGAGGGTCCGCAGAGCCGGCAACAGCACCACTGAAACGGTCCCTGAAGGAGGTTGTTTAGTCGGGGCCGGGGCTGATTTGGATCCACCAACGGATCCGGAGGGTCCGACTGGCACGGAGTGCCTAACCGCCATCAGAGCCTCAGTTAGAGTCCCTTCCAAACCCTTGGGGCCCAAAGCCGCTACAGAGGGGTTCCAGTGCCCAAAAAGGAGGCTCATGGTCTCATACAAATCATGCAGTTGGGTAGATGTCGCTCCAAACCGGGAAACTTGGGGACGCGCAGACCGTACCCCCTCCCAATGTCATACGCTGGCTTCACTGGAACAATCTGGGAGCAGAGCATGGATTTGTGGCGTTGTTCCCTCGCGTCATCGGATGAATGGGACCGACATGGAGAAGTCTAAGAGCACTTCAACTTCTTGGACTTTTTCTTGCAGGACTTACCTGAACGAGCCTGGGATTGCAGCGATGACTGGCGTGAGCGTCTCCGAAAGAGGTCTGAGATCACTAGTGAACGGACCTGGAGAAGTGCAGAGTAGCACAGCGAGTGGCCAGAAGCTTCTTTGCCCGTTCGCTGATGGCCTTTGGGTTCATTGTCCTGCAGGCAGTGGAGTATCCGTTCCCTTCTAGGTACCACATACACACCAAGTGGATGTCTGTTATAGACATTTGCCTCTGAAAGGCTCCACAAGACTTGAACCCGGTTACTTTTTTCAGGGACATGTCCCAAAAAGTAAGAAAAACTAGTTGAGTTCTACAAAAAGGTTAAAAACAATTCAGTCAAAAAATGACTGGGGGGAGCTTGTCTGGATCCGCATTGATGGAGCGTAAAAAGAAGAAACTGAGGTCAGAGCGCTGGGGTGGAACATATATAGGCACCATGCATGCCACTTCCAGCGCAGACGACACGAGGAGCTAAACAACCCAACCTACTGGCACGCAAGAGGACTGCCAAAAATAATTTCCAGATACAGTCTGACGTCTAGGCATTATTCGAAGGTATGGAATCTGCGGCTAGAAGTCTATCAAATATAGACGTTTGAGAAAGAATGAGCAAGTCAGTTCATCAGTAGAAGGTGAAGGCAGTTAGCTTCCTCCTAATATATAGGATTTTTGGTTACATAAGAAGAGCATCTAATGCTGCTCGAGAGTGCTGCTGCTACAGTAGTCTTTTCAATTAAGTTGAATGAATATGCTAGCATTGTCTCCTGCCCAAGCATGCAAAGTGGATATTTTGAAACACTTATCTTTTCTCTTATCCTACAAATTTAAGGTCTTGAATTTCATTTTGTGATATCTTTGCTATGCGATAAAAATAACAGACAAAGGTTAAGGTAAATCAAGAATCGTTTGCTGCATATCGGAGTCATCTGAGATGCACTCATGGATAGACCATAACACCAGTTGAGAAAAAAAGAGCTACAGTGTCTTTTGATGCACATATTTTGGCCTGATGTCATTCTCTACATTTCCTGAAAATGTTTTCTCTGATTTCAGAGGAGAATATCCATAAACTATTTCATCAACATCTGCAATGTGCGATCACACCATTTTAGTTAAACAAATAAGGTAGTGGCTCACGTAATAGTGGCAACTGCCATGCACAATTTCCCTCAGTGAAAATCCATTTGTCTAATATCACCAAGGTTGACCAATGACATGGAAACCATGACATTATATTTTCTCTTTGTCATGAAGAATACTAGAGAAACAGAGGCTAGGTTGTCAAGAAATAATCTGATTCATCAGAAGAATATACTTCGTCTCTTGCTTCCATTTAACTGGACAAACAGATAAGGGAGTATGAAATGTTTCCTTTGTAGACTGCAGCTGAAGGTGTTTCAAGATTTACCCATTGCGCTGCTCTATGTGAGACCGCATGGAAGCAGATTATGCAATCCACTGGTGATATTTGGGTTGGAATAGTGTCATGTGTCTTGGGAGAATAAGCCCACGAATCTACAGTTAGGTTAATGGCAGTTGTTACGTGTAGTTTTCGGACCCCCACAATGGACACAACCTCACAAGTTGTGCACTCCTTTTGGTCAGGAGATTAAAAAGCATCTTGATTAGTCTCCAAGAAAAAATACTCAACCTTGGCATGTGGACCATTGATGACTAGGCCCAAACAGCATAGCTTTGATCAAGGTTTAAGGCTCAGATGATGAAAAAGAGCTCAACAGTAAAAAGTGCCTTGATGTTGATCGGAGGCAGGCGTGACCCCAAGATTGGGCTGCAGAATCCTGCAGGGGAAGGCTGTCTTACTCACTTGCTGGTGCATTGCCCCAGCAGGAGTCTTCTTTGGGTGTCTGTCAAGCTCTCCCTTTTTGCCAGAGGGAGATTTCCTCGGTGTTCATCAGCCTCCTGGATAGGCTGTGTCCTGCCCTTAAACAAAGGGCTGATTTACTCCCTACTGAAGTCTGGAGCAAGGGCTGGATTGAAAGGGTTTGTTGCACACTTCTAAGGGTTCCTTTGAAATCACTCCATCATAGACATTTTGGAGTAAAGGTACAGGGACTCTGACCCCATGTTTTTAGACACTGTGCAGACTTGCAACCAGGCGCTGCTAGCTCTACAAACTGTACATTTCTAGAAGACTGCTGTGCTGCCACGAGGAAGTGCCATTTGGACTACCTGCTTTGTTGTGCTGACCGGTTGCCTGCCACTCCGAAATCTGCCTTATGTGCTGGCATGCCTGCCTACCTCTCTGTGCCCCGTGTTTTCCAAGGGTTTGCCTTCTGTTCTCCCTAAGGTCTCAGGGATATTAAAGACCTCGCAAACCCAAGAGCTGTATATTTTTAAACCGCCGTGCCTGCATAATTGCTGTGGGCCCAGCGCACTGTACTTCTCCCCCCGCAAGGTCACTTGGGTTTTCTACTCTGCTGCAGGGGCCGTTCTATGGCGTGAACTCTGAGCCTGCATTGCTACTTTGTGAGCAGTCTGAGGGCTTGCACTCTCTACAACACTCCGTGCGATGCGCCCTGATCCTGCCACTTAATTGTTGTGAGTGCTCTGGGGGCTCAGACTTTTCACAACACCCAGCGCAGTGCGCTCTGATTCTGCATCTTTAGTTGAGTCACATCTTTATTTTGCAAGTGGTGAGCACTCCTAGGGCTCACGCTCTTTACAAACGCCAGCACTGCAAGCCCCGTCTCTGTCCCCCCAGAGCCCGCGCTCTGGATTAACAAGCGCCGGCATGTGTGCCCTGAGCTGGCCTCCCAGTTGCCCTGGTAACCGAGACACATGGGTGCGCCCTCTCGTATAGCAGGGCAAGCCAGATGATGGTGTGTCCCTGCCCCAGCCCAAGGAGCTTGCCTGCGACATCTGCCCGGCACACCCACCTGCAGAAGTGTAACAAGTACTCGTCAACAAAGCCGGCACCAGGATTGAACCCTGCCCACAGCTTCAGTGGGCCCTCACCAAGTACTTTGCCGGCTCCTCAGACAGGCGGGCCCTAACAGTGCAGCGGCTTGCCGCCAGCCCCGCGGCTGTACTTACCACTGCTTGGTAGATAACCTGTGACCGGACCCAAGTGATCCCAGCCCCCGTCGACTCTGCATTGATTGTGGGAGTGTCAAAGAAGGATAAGTTACTTACCTGTAATCCTAGTTCTCTTCCAAGGGTATCCTCATCAAAGTCATAAGCACATGAATATTCCTGCCCATGCGCGGGACCCCGGAAACATATAAAACATATATGTGGAAACCATATATGTAGCTCTATATATATATCCATATATATATAAAAACACAATGCAGCCTTCCAATACTAGAAAACGCTGAGCAATGTTGCAAGAATTTCCCTTGCACAGAAATACAATTCCAATAAAGCAGGGAGAAAATAAAACACATTTGAAAACTGCTTTAATGCACAGCAGAAAACACAATCCTGCAAAAAGGAATGAAAGAAACATTGCCAGCACATAGGCTGCATTGTAGAAAACATCAGTGTAGAAAGCTGAAAAGCTAACCCACAGAACACACAGAATAAACTGGCACCGTGCCTTTAAGGCAGCCATGACCCCTAGTTTCCCATCATGCCTCAGGGGTGACAGTTAGGTCAGTTGTTTTTTGCGGAGACCCGAAGGCCAGGGCAAAAAGAGATGACATGTATCTTGATCACTTGCCCGGGAGGCGGGTGGGTTGCTTATGACTTTGATGAGGATACCCCTGGAAGAGAACTAGGATTACAGGTAAGTAACTTATCCTTCTCTTCCAGGGGATCCTCATCAATAGTCATAAGCACATGAATAGAATAGCAAGCCCATACCCTCATCCTGCGGGCAAGTGACTAGAAAGCATACATTGTCAAAGAATATTTCAAAGACTCCAATTAAACTAGAATTGGAACAGATTCCTCAAGGAGGCTTGGCCAACTTGGGTATCCGCTCTGGAGTCAGAATCCAGACAGTAATGCCTGGTAAACGTATGGACCGACTTCCAAGTTGCAGCCTTGCAAATCTTGTCCATCGGTACATTGTGTAAGAAAGCTATTGTAGCAGCCTTTCCCCTAGTAGAGTGAGCTTTAGGGGAGGCTAACAGTGGCCTGTTCGCTAATTGGTAAGCCAATTTAATACAGGACACTATCCACTTCGAAATGGATCGTTTGGAGGCTGGAAAACCTGTCCTAACAGAGCCGTAGTTTACAAACAATTGATCAGCCTTTCTAATGGATTTTGTTCCCTCCAAATAGAATTTGAGAACCCTCTTGAGGTCTAATGAGTGAAGAGACCTTTCTGCTGGTGTAGCAGGATTGGGAAATAAAGAGGGAAGAGAAATTGTCTGATTGACATGGAAGTCAGACACCACTTTGGGTAGGAAAGAAGGGTGAGTTCTCAAAACCACCCTATTGTAATGGAAAACCGTATACGGTTCATTAGAACAGAGTGCTTGGATTTCACTCACTCTGCGCGCTGATGTAATAGCCACCAGAAACGCTACTTTCCATGTAAGATGTTGTAACGTGGCCTTATGAATGGGTTCAAAAGGAGGACCCATCAGTTTTGACAAAACTAAATTCAACTCCCAAGGAGAAGGAGGTCGGACAGGGGGATACACCTTCTTCAACCCCTGAAGGAAGTCCTTGACCACCTGAAGTTGAAAGAAAGTTGGTTGGGTGATTTTCTATAGGCTGTAATGGCCGCCAAATGAACTTTTATGGAAGTGTATTTCAAACCAGATTTGGCCAAGTGTAGCAGATACGGCAAGATTACCTCATCTTGCCCGCTAGTCGGACTCCAACCATTACGCATACACCACAAGTAAAATCTTTTCCATTTAAAAGAATAAGAGGTTCTTGTGGATGGCCTTTTTGACTCCCTCAAAATATCCATGCAATCCTGAGGAAGGTTCAAATGTCCGTACTGCAGGACCTCAGGAGCCATGCTGCCAAGCTCAGCGATGGAAGGCTGGGGTGCAGAATCTTCCCTCCCATTTTGGTCAGAAGGTCCGGCCTGCACGGGAGTCTCCTGTGCGGACAGATCGAGAGCTGTAGTAGGTCTGGATACCACCATTGGCGAGGCCAGTCCGGTGCTATCAGGATCATCTTCATCCTGGATCGGATGATCTTGGTCACCACCTTCGGGATGAGAGGAAGGGGCGGAAAAGCGTATGCAAACGTCCCGGACCAGTCTATCAAAAGAGCATTCCCTCTCGTTCCTGGTCGGTAAAACCTGGACGCGAAGGCGTGGCATTTTCGGTTTAGATCGTCTGCAAAGAGGTCGATGGATGGATGACCCCATTGATGAAAAATGTCCGCCACTACCTCGTCGTTGAGCACCCAGTCTTCTTGTTCTTCGAAGTGTCGACTGAGAGCGTCTGCTCGCACGTTCTGTTCTCCTGGCAGATGCACCGCCGTGATCGAGAGGTTCCTGGCGAGCAGCCAGTGCCAGATCGCTTGAGATTCCAGAGACAGAGGGCGAGAGCGTGTTCCACCTTGTTTGTTTAAGTAATACATGGTGGTTGTATTGTCCGTTTGTATCAGAATCGACTCGGACTGAATCGATGGATGGAATGCCTTGAGGGCCAAATGAACCGCCCGCAGTTCTAACATGTTGCTATGATAGGTCTGCTCTTTGCTGGTCCATTTGCCCTGAGTCTGCAGTTGACCCAGATGCGCTCCCCATCCCTGAAGAGACGCATCTGTTATCAGGGATTGTTTTGGAAGAGGCTGATGGAATGGTACTCCCACAAGAAGATTCTTTGGCTGAGTCCACCAGAGAATGGATTTCTTTGCAGTCTGAGAGATGAGAACTCGGTCTTCCCAATGACTCGAGGATTGGACCCATTTGTCCTCCAGATCCTGCTGCAACGGTCTCATTCTCAATCTGGCGTTGGGAATGAGAAAAATGCAAGAAGCCATCGACCCCAGCAGAGAAGCCACTTGCCTTACTGATGGTTGATGTGCTTGGAGGATGATGTTGATTTTGTCTCTCATTGATGACAATCTCTCCTCCGAAGGAAACACTTTTCCTAGGTCGGAGTTTAGGGTGGCGCCCAGATAGTGGAGCGATTGAGTTGGTTGCAAGACTGATTTGTCCACGTTGACATGCAGGCCTAAGCCTCGAAGGAGATCCAGGCAGATGTGAAGGTGCTCCTGCACTATGCTGGGAGATGACCCCTTCAACAGCCAGTCGTCCAGGTATGGATACACAAACAGACCTTGGCGATGTAATGCTGCTGCTACTACTGCCATGCATTTCGTGAATACTCTTGGGGCAGATTTTAGGCCGAAGGGTAAGACCTTGAACTGGTAATGCTTTGTGCCCACCATGAACCGCAGGAACTTGCGATGCCGTGGTGTGATTGGAATGTGAAAGTACGCATCTTGGAGATCCACCGAACACATCCAATCGCCTTTTCTCAGATGTGGAAATATTTGATGGAGCGCCAACATTCGAAACTTTCATTTTTTGATGAACTTGTTCAGCAAACGTAGATCTAGAATTGGTCTGAACTTGTTCGGTTGGTCTTTTTCTGAACAAGGAAGTATCTTGAGTAAACTCCCTTTCTCTCTGTGCCGGAGGGACCTCTTCTATGGCCAGTTTCCTGAGAAGGGTCGACACTTCCTGACGCAGGAGATCTCGGTGTAGATGACGGGATTTTACCGGAGGAATGTCTCTTGGGGACGCGCAAAAACGTAGTGCGTACCCATTGTTTAATATATTCAGCACCCACTGGTCTTTGGTGATGTTGCGCCACTCTTGAAAGTAGTTTGAGATACTTCCTCCCACTGGAGTGTGCAACGGTGCTAGAGGAAGCAGAAAATCATTGCTTCCCTTGAGTTTTTGCTGTGGAAGAGGACTGCTGTTGGTGTCCTCTTCCTCTCGAGGAACGACGGCCTTGGAACTGGGACTTGTTCTGTTTGTTTTGCGACCATTGAGGGGTTTGAACCCTCTGTTGGTAATTTTTACGATTGTAGGGCCTGTAACGTCGTTTAAACTCTTTTTCTTCTCCAGGCCAACAGCCTTTAACGTGTCCAACTCGGCCTTCATTCTGGCCATTTCCTCATCTGTGTGTGATCCAAACAGTGAGTTGCCAGAAAACGGAAGATTCAAGATGCGCTGCTGCGCCTCAGGTTTCAATGCTGTCAAGCGCAACCAGGAAGATCTTCGTGCACATATGCCATGTGCATAAGAGTGAGCCGCCAAAGACGCCCCATCCGCTGCAGTGCTAATTACCTGGTTGGCCACCAGCGCACCTTCCTGGAGAATCTCAGAGAAATCCTGCTGATCCTCCTTTGGGAGTTTGTCTTTGAAACGGTCCATTGAATCCCATAAGGACCTATCATAACGGCCCAGCAGAGCTGCAGCGTTAGACACCTGAAGAGAAGACGCTGCAGAGCCGCAAGCTTTCTTACCCCAAGAGTCCTGCGCCCTACTTTCTTTGTCTGGAGGGGCTGAGGAGGAAGAAGCAACTGCGTGTGTCTTCCTTGCTGCTGCAATAATGACAGAGTCCGGTGGCGGATCCGATTTGAGAAAAAGGGGATCTGATGCAGCAGGTTTATATTTTTTCAGGATCCGAGCCGGGGCTGCTTTAGCCGAGGATGGAGTGAGGAAGATGTCCATTACTGGCTCGATGATCCCAGGAACCAAAGGAAGCAATGGCCTAGTTGCAGACCTTTGATAGAGGGTCTCGAAAATAATGGACGCGGTGGTCTGAGGAGTTAACATGGGTATACCTAGCTTTTGTGCTCCTCTGGAGAGAACATCGTGAAAAGTGTTCACATCATCGATGGGTGACACCCTAGAAGGAGGACTATCCGTAAGGGTAGGAGAGTAGTCCCTTTTGGATGAGTGCGAAGATGAGGACGAAGATGGTGTTAGTCGTCTCTTGCGATGACCCTGAGTCGACCTGCGCTCAGGAGATCTGTGTTCTCTTGTCCGAGTGGTAGGGGACCTGTCCACTTCCTGCACGAGATGTTGTAACAGCGATCTGTGCAGTGGGCTGGAGTAGTCCGTAGGTCGCCGGGTGTGACCTGAGGGCTCTTTCTGCCAATGATGGAGAGGTTGTAGCCATCTGGGCGAAAGATGGATTGAAGGAGATCGTGGTCTCCTTGGAGAGCGTCTTGGAAGCTCAGGCGAATGAGCAGAAGAACTGCGTGATGTCGCAATTGTCTGGGGTGAGCTCCGAATAGAATGGGAGGACTCTCTGCGACTTCTGGAGCGTGATCGGCGTCTTGATGATCGATGCGACGTTGGAGTGCCTCGACGTCGACCTGCTCTGCGTCACCATCACTGTTGAGTCTGTAGGGCCTGATTTTCTCCTCGACGGCGACCTCTCAGTGTGTTTCGACGTTGTATGGTACGACGTCGAACCCCTGGAGCCCACAGACTTAGCCTTCGACGTTGAGCGTGCAGGAGACCCCAACGAAGAACGGATGGACGGAGAAATCCTTCTCGACGTCGCTTCTTGCCTGTTCGATCTCTCTCTCGATGCTGACCGTCTACTGGAAGCCAGTGGAGTTGAGATCGGGGCACTTCGCCGTCGACGGAGACCGCCGCCTCGACGTCCGAATGACGCTTGGTGTACCTCACCCTGGGTTTCGACGACGGATCTTTCCTCAACGTCGGCGAAGATCGAACCTTCGACATCGAACGTCGCTTGAACGACGACGGAGGCGATGAGTGTCCTGCCTCAGGTGACGAGGCGTGTCTCGACGTTGACCGTCGCCTGGTTGACGGCAACGGAGACACCTGCTTCGACGCCGATCGCAGATGATCTGGCGACGGCGGAGCATGTCTCGACGTCGAACGCCGAGCAGACGGCGACGACGGAGATCTATTTCTCGACGTTGTGCGAGCCCGCACCAACGGAGAGCGACTCATCGACGCCGATCGTCGCCGGGTTGACGACGGCGGAGGATCCGACGTACCTGTTGTCTTCGTCGACGACCGGTTTTCTCTCGCCGTCGATGGTCTTCTCGTCGACGTTTTCGTTGCCGATGAAGGTTTTTGAGGCGCCGAGCCCGACGCCGATGGAGAGCAGACTGGAACCTTACTTCTAGATGGTGTAGGGGCTCTCTCTTTCCTCTTCTTCATCGGAGACCTGCCTCTTGAAGGAGTCTTCTTCTCAGCCAGTCCATGGAGGCGAATCCTCTCCCTGTCCTTAAGAGTTCTATTGGACAGCAGCTGGCAATTCTGACAGGTCTTGGCATTATGATCAGAAGGCAAGCAGAGAATACAGACAGAATGGGAGTCTGTTTTAGCCTTCTTCTTGCCACAGGCAGGGCAAGAGTCAAAAGAGAGGGCATTTTTGGTGGAAAATAATGCTTAACTCTCTTAAAAACAGCAGAGATCTACTTCAACAACAAAAAACTGTCGAAGTAAAAAGCTTTTGACAAAAAGAAGTATTTTCTGATAGAAATCAGAAAAAAGTAAGAGCTGAAGTAACCAGGGTCCTGACAGAAGGAGCCGGAAAAACAACTGACCTAACTGTCACCCCTGAGGCATGATGGGAAGCTAGGGGTCATGGCTGCCTTAAAGGCACGGTGCCAGTTTATTCTGTGTGTTCTGTGGGTTAGCTTTTCAGCTTTCTACACTGATGTTTTCTACAATGCAGCCTATGTGCTGGCAATGTTTCTTTCATTCCTTTTTGCAGGATTGTGTTTTCTGTTGTGCATTAAAGCAGTTTTCAAATGTGTTTTATTTTCTCCTGCTTTATTGGAATTGTATTTCTGTGCAAGGGAAATTCTTGCAACATTGCTCAGCGTTTTCTAGTATTGGAAGGCTGCATTGTGTTTTTATATATATATGGATATATATATATATAGAGCTACATATATGGTTTCCACATATATGTTTTATATGTTTCCAGGGTCCCGCGCATGGGCGGGAATATTCATGTGCTTATGACTATTGATGAGGATCCCCTGGAAGAGAACTAGGATTACAGGTAAGTAACTTATCCTTCTCTTCCAGGGGATCCTCATCAATAGTCATAAGCACATGAATAGAATAGCAAGCCCATCCCCTCATCCTGCGGGCAAGTGACCAAAAAGAATACATTGTTAAAAAATATTTCAAAGACTCCAATTAAACTAGCATTGGAACAGATTCCTCAAGGAGGCTTGGCCAACTTGGGTATCCGCTCTGGAGTCAGAATCCAGACAGTAATGCCTGGTAAACGTATGGACCGACTTCCAAGTTGCAGCCTTGCAAATCTCGGCCATCGGTACATTGTGTAAGAAAGCTATTGTAGCAGCCTTCCCCCTGGTAGAGTGAGCTTTAGGGGAGGCTAACAGTGGCCTGTTCACTAATTGGTAAGCCAATTTAATACAGGACACTATCCACCTTGAAATGGATCGTTTGGAGGGTGGAAAGCCTGTCCTAACAGAGCTGTAGTTTACCAACAATTGATCAGCCTTTCTAATGGATTTTGTTCCCTCCAAATAGAATTTGAGAACCCTCTTGAGGTCTAATGAGTGAAGAGACCTTTCTGCTGGTGTAGCAGGATTGGGAAAAAAAGAGGGGAGAAAAATTGTCTGGTTGACATGGAAGTCAGACACCACTTTGGGTAGGAAAGAAGGGTGAGTTCTCAAAACCACCCTATTGTAATGGAAAACCGTATACGGTTCATTAGAACAGAGTGCTTGGATTTCACTCACTCTGCGCGCGGATGTAATAGCCACCAGAAAAGCTACTTTCCATGTAAGGTGTTGTAACGTGGCCTTATGAATGGGTTCAAAAAGAGGACCCATCAGTTTTGACAAAACTAAATTCAACTCCCAAGGAGGAGGAGGAGGTCGGACAGGGGGATACACCTTCTTCAACCCCTGAAGGAAGTCCTTGACCACCTGAAGTTGAAAGAAAGAGGGTTGGTTGGGTGATTTTCTATAGGCTGTAATGGCCGCCAGATGAACTTTTATGGAAGTGTATTTCAAACCAGATTTGGCCAAGTGTAGCAGATACGGCAAGATTACCTCATCTTGCCCGCTAGTCGGACTCCAACCATTACGCATACACCACAAGTAAAATCTTTTCCATTTAAAAGAATAAGAGGTTCTTGTGGATGGCCTTTTTGACTCCCTCAAAATGTCCATGCAATCCTGAGGAAGGTTCAAATGTCCGTACTGCAGGACCTCAGGAGCCATGCTGCCAAGCTCAGCGATGAAAGGCTGGGGTGCAGAATCTTCCCTCCCATTTTGGTCAGAAGGTCCGGCCTGCACGGGAGTCTCCTGTGCGGACAGATCGAGAGCTGTAGTAGGTCCGGATACCACCATTGGCGAGGCCAGTCCTGTGCTATCAGGATCATCCTCATCCTGGATCGGATGAGCTTGGTCACCACCTTCGGGATGAGAGGAAGGGGCGGAAAAGCGTATGCAAACGTCCCGGACCAGTCTATCAAAAGACCATTCCCTCTCGTTCCTGGTCGGTAAAACCTGGACGCGAAGGCGTGGCATTTTCTGTTTAGATCGTCTGCAAAGAGATCGATGGATGGACGACCCCATTGATGAAAAATGTTCGCCACCACCTCGTCGTTGAGCACCCAGTCTTCTTGTTCTTCGAAGTGTCGACTGAGAGCGTCTGCTCGCACGTTTTGTTCTCCTGGCAGATGCACCGCCGTGATCGAGAGGTTCCTGGCGAGCAGCCAGTGCCAGATCGCTTGAGATTGCAGAGACAGAGGGCGAGAGTGTGTTCCACCTTGTTTGTTTAAGTAATACATGGTGGTTGTATTGTCCGTTTGTATCAGAATCGACTCGGACTGAATCGATGGATGGAATGCCTTGAGGGCCAAATGAACCGCCCGCAGTTCTAACATGTTGATATGATAGGTCTGATCCTTGCTGGTCCATCTGCCCTGAGTCTGCAGTTGACCCAGATGCGCTCCCCATCCCTGAAGAGACGCATTTGTTATCAGGGATTGTTTTGGAAGAGGCTGATGGAATGGGACTCACACTAGAAGATTCTTTGGCTGAGTCCACCAGAGAATGGATTTCTTCGCAGCCTGAGAGATGAGAACTCGGTCTTCCCAATGACCCGAGGATTGGTCCCATTTGTCCTCCAGATCCTGCTGCAACGGCCTCATTCTCAATCTGGCGTTGGGTATGAGAAAAATGCACGAAGCCATCGACCCCAGCAGAGAAGCCACTTGTCTTACTGATGGTTGATGTGCTTGGAGGATGATGTTGCTTTTGTCTCTCATTGATGACAATCTCTCCTCCGAAGGAAACACTTTTCCAAGGTCGGAGTTTAGGGTGGCGCCCAGATAGTGGAGCGATTGAGTTGGTTGCAAGACTGATTTGTCCACGTTGACATGCAGGCCTAAGCGTTGAAGGAGATCCAGGCAGATGTGAAGATGCTCCTGCACTATTTGGGGAGATGATCCCTTCAACAGCCAGTCGTCCAGGTATGGATACACGAACAGACCTTGGCGATGTAATGCTGCTGCTACTACTGCCATGCATTTCGTGAATACCCTCGGGGCAGATTTTAGGCCGAAGGGTAAGACCTTGAACTGGTAATGCTTTGCGCCCACCATGAACCGCAGGAACTTGCGATGCCGTGGTGTGATTGGAATGTGAAAGTACGCATCTTGGAGATCCACCGAACACATCCAATCGCCTTTTCTCAGATGTGGAAATATTTGATGGAGCGCCAACATTCGAAACTTTCATTTTTTGATGAACTTGTTCAGAAAACGTAGATCTAGAATTGGTCTGAACTTGTTCGGCTGGTCTTTTTTCTGAACAAGGAAGTATCTTGAGTAAACACCCTTTCCTCTCTGTGCCGGAGGGACCTCTTCTATGGCCAGTTTCCTGAGAAGGGTCGACACTTCCTGACGCAGGAGATCTCGGTGTAGATGACAGGATTTTACCGGAGGAATGTCCCTTGGGGACGCGCAAAAGCGTAGTGCGTACCCATTGTTTAATATATTCAGCACCCACTGGTCTTTGGTGATGTTGCGCCACTCTTGAAAGTAGTTTGAGATACTTCCTCCCACTGGAGTGTGCAACGGTGCTAGAGGAAGCAGAAAATCATTGCTTCCCTTGAGTTTTTGCTGTGGAAGAGGACTGCTGTTGGTGTCGTCCTCTTCCTCTCGAGGAACGACGGCCTTGGAACTGGGACTTGTTCTGTTTGTTTTGCGACTATTGAGGGGTTTGAACCCTCTGTTGGTAATTTTTACGATTGTAGGGCCTGTAACGTCGTTTAAACTTTTTCCTTCTCCATGCCCAAAGCCTTTAACATGTCCAACTCGGCCTTCATTCTGGCCATTTCCTCATCTGTGTGTGATCCAAACAGTGAGTTGCCAGAAAACGGAAGATTCAAGATGCGCTGCTGCGCCTCCGGTTTCAACGCTGTCAGGCTCAACCAGGAAGATCTTCGTGCACATATGCCATGTGCATAAGAGTGAGCCACCAAAGACGCCCCATCCGCTGCAGTGCTAATTACCTGGTTGGCCACCAGCGCACCTTCCTGGAGAATCTCAGAGAAATCTTGTTGATCCTCCTTTGGGAGTTTGTCTTTGAAACGCTCCAGTGAATCCCATAAGGACCTGTCATAACGGCCCAGCAGAGCTGCAGCGTTAAGACACTTGAAGAGAAGACGCTGCAGAGCCGCAAGCTTTCTTACCCCAAGAGTCCTGTGCTCTACTTTCTTTATCTGGAGGAGCTGAGGAGGAAGAAGCAACTGCGTGTGTCTTCCTTGCTGCTGCAATAATGACAGAGTCCGGTGGCGGATCCGATTTGAGAAAAAGAGGATCTGATGCAGCAGGTTTATATTTTTTCAGGATACGAGCCGGAGCTGCTTTAGCCGATGGAGTGAGGAAGATGTCCATCACCGGCTCGATGATACCAGGGACCAAAGGAAACAATGGCCTAGTCGCAGACCTTTGATGGAGGGTCTCGAAAATAATGGACGTGGTGGTCTGAGGAGTTGACATGGGTATACCCAGCTTTTGTGCTCCTCTGGCGAGAACATCGTGAAAGGTGTTCACATCATCGATGGGTGACACCCTAGAAGGACTATCCTTAAGGGTAGGTGAGTAGTCCCTTTTGGATAAGGTCGAAGATGAGGACGAAGATGGTGTTCGTCGTCTCTTGCGATGACCCTGAGTCGACCTGCGCTCAGGAGATCTGCCTCTGTGTTCTCTGGTCCGAGTGGTAGGGGACCTGTCCACTTCCTGCACGAGACGTTGGAACGGTGATCTGTGTAGTGGGCTGGAATAGTCCGTAGGCCGCTGGGTGTGACCTGAGGGTTCTTTCTGCCAATAATGGAGAGGTTGTAGCCACCTGGGCGAAAGATGGATTGAAGGAGATCGTTGTCTCCTTGGAGAGCGTCTTGGACGTGATCTTGGAAGCTCAGGCGAATGAGCAGAAGAACTGCGTGATGTCGCAATTGTCTGGGGGTGAGCTCCGAATAGAATGAGAGGACTCCCTGCGACTTCTGGAGCGTGATCGGCGTCTTGATGATCGATGTGACGTCGATGGACAGTGCCTCGACGTCGACCTGCTCCGCGTCACCATCACTGGTGAGTCCCTAGGGCCTGATTGTCTCCTCGACGTCGACCCCTCAGTGTGTTACGACGTTGTATGGCGCGACGTCGAACCCCTGGAGCCCACAGACTTCGCCTTCGACGTTGAGCGTGCAGGAGACCCCAACGAAGAACGGATGGACGGAGAAATCCTTCTCGACGTCGCTTCCCTGCTCGATCTCTCTCTCGACGCTGTCTACTGGAAGCCAGTGGAGTAGAGATCGGGGCACTTCTCGCCGTCGACGGAGACCGCCGCCTCGACGTCGAACGACGCCTGGTGTATTTAACTCTGGGTTTCGACGACTGATCTTTCCTCGACGTCGGTGAAGATAGAGCCTTCGACGTCGAACGTCGCTTGAACGACGATGGAGGCGATGAGTGCCTTGTCTCTGGTGACGAGGCGCGTCTCGACGTTGACCGTCGCCTGGTTGACTGCAACGGAGACGCCTGCTTCGACGCCGATCGCCGGTGACCTTGCGACAGCGGAGCATGTCTCGAAGTCGAACGCCGAGTGGATGGCGACGACGATCTATTTCTCGACATTGTGCGAGCCCGCACCAACGGAGAGCGACTCCTCGACGCCGATCGTCGCCGGGTTGACGACGGCAGAGGATCCGACGTACCTGTAGTCTTCGTCGACGACCGGTGTTCTCTCGACAGCGAGCCCGCGTCGTCGATGGTCTTCTCGTCGACGTTTTCGTTGCCGATGAAGGTATTTGAGGCGCCGAGCCCGACGCCGATGGAGAGTAGACTGGAACCTTACTTCTAGATGGAGTAGGGGCTCTCTCTTTCCTCTTCTTCATCGGAGACCCGCCTCTTGAAGGAGACTTCCTCTTCTCATCCAGTCCATAGAGGCGAATCCTCTCCCTGTCCTTAAGAGTTCTTTTGGACAGCAGCTGGCAATGCTGACAGGTCTTGGGATTGTGATCAGAAGGAAGGCAGAGAATACAGACAGAATGGGAGTCTGTTTTAGCCTTCTTCTTGCCACAGGCAGGGCAAGAGTCAAAAAGAGAGGGCATTTTTAGCTGGAAAATAATGCTTAACTCTCTTAAAAACAGCAGAGATATACTTCAACAACAAAAAACCGTCGAAGTAAAAAGCTTTTGAGAAGTATTTTCTGACAGAAATCAGAAAAAAGTAAGAGCTGAAGTAACCAGGGTCCCGACAGAAGGAGCCGGAAAAAACAACTGACCTAACTGTCACCCCTGAGGCATGATGGGAAGATAGGGGTCATGGCTGCCTTAAAGGCACGGTGCCAGTTTATTCTGTGTGTTCTGTGGGTTAGCTTTTCAGCTTTCTACACTGATGTTTTCTACAATGCAGCCTATGTGCTGGCAATGTTCTTTCATTCCTCTTTGCAGGATTATGTTTTCTGCTATGCATTAAAGCAGTTTTCAAATGTGTTTTATTTCTCCCTGCTTTATTAGAATTGTATTTATGTGCAAGGGAAATTCTTACAACATTGCTCAGCGTTTTCTAGTATTGGAAGGCTGCATTGTGTTTTTATTGTTATATATATATATATATATATATATGGATATATATATATATATATATATATATATATATATATGGATATATATATAGAGCTACATATATGGTTTCCACATATATGTTTTATATGTTTCCGGGGTCCCGCGCATGGGCGGGAATATTCATGTGCTTATGACTATTGATGAGGATCCCCTGGAAGAGAAATCACCGCAACACCCTTATCCAGTGTGAGGGAAATTTTTGTCTTGCATTTCACCAGAGGGGGCTCATCACTCTCAGAAGCACCATAATATATGTAGTAGGTGTGCAGGTGCCTCCGTGCCCTATTCTGGCTCCTAATGCACTTGTTTCAGCTAGGCCACAACGACTACCGTAACCCTGCTAATAGGAGAGCAGGTGTTTCTGGATCCATGTTTCCTTACTGTTACTGATGTGCTTATGGTGATATTTAGTGATCCATGTACTTATGGCGATACCTGGTGATTTGTGTGTTTTTTTTTTCCTCCAACCAAACTGCTGCATTTTGTACCCTGATGTAATGATGTATGTCGTTTTGATTCTTGTATTGTCCAGGATAGCGTTTGCTAAGTCAGCATTTGCGAAATATTGACAGTATTTATGATTCATGTTGTTTTGGTCTTGTTTAGGTATAATATACTATATATATTTTTATATAATCCTGTGGGGCATCTCTTTTGTGATCTATTCATTGTGTTATTGTATGAGTGTGTTATTGTATGAGTGTGTTGTGCAAACGCTTTACACATTGCCTCCGATAAGCATGCCTGCTCTGCGCCAAGCTACCAGAGGGTGAGCACAGGTTATCTTTGGTGTGCAACTTACTTGCCCTGACTAGAGTGGTGGGTTCTGCCTGGCTTAGGCGCATACCCTAGCCAACCAGAGACCACTTTCTAACATTTGGCCTACACATAGGAGATGGTCTGTATTCTCAGTTTAAAATGCATTTTTCAGAGGTGTTTTAAGTATAAAGTACTTTATTATGAGTGGCGGTGCCTTGTTTAATAAAGACAAATGCTGCCAAATATAGGCACGTGTTCTTTAATAACTTATTTTCCAAACTAAAAATGTGTGTTTAAAAATGTGTTCTGCAATCCAGTACAATTATACAACTATCATACGGTTTATGAATAGGGCAGAGAACACCATAGCAGGAAAAAAAACCTTCTTGAAATGAATTAGTTTACAAACAATGGCGGAACTTCTATGAACATGTACAAAAGTAGAAGTTCTCACACTCAGGCTTACATTACAAACAGGCAGATAACGTTGGGGCAAGGCCGATTCTGCACGCAAAATGTGATTACAATCAGTGCTGTAATACCATTTTTCCCCTGCACATGTAACTACTGTGTTATCAACAAACTGAAGGTGCAAAACACAGAATAGGAGGTAATACTACACCTAGCAGTATATTATTCATCGGGTGCAATATTACTACCTCAGAAATAGTAGCCTGTGAAGTGAGGCTCTTAGTGTACTGTCCTAGTCTTTCTCAATAATATTCTGTGGCTCATCACACTACTAAAAATCGTAAAAATCTCATAAAGATAAAATTATAAATCACTTAGATCACCTTAGCATATCTACTGAATAACTAAAAATGTAGACAGTTAAAATGTAACTCAAACTTGTCTAAACCCTGCAGAGAGTTGGTGTGACTTTACATTTAAGAAGGCAACATATCTTCAAAAGGGGCAAGGAACAAAGGGGAGTAAATAGACAAGTTTATTTTGTCAGTCCAAAGAAGGCACTTCAATTTCTGCACCATGCCATCATAGAAAGGTAATCAGGTATGCAAAGAAAGCAGGGAACCAGCAAGTGGCAACAGAGGCTACAGCAATAGTTTGAAGTAGATGAACAGAGGAAGAGAAAAACGTGCCAGGCAGCAAAGTAAAGCAAAGTTGACAAGTTTACTTTGCTCTGTTCTCTATTACCTCCACTTTTCAGAAGATAGCGATTGACATCCTGGATGGTGGTATTGATGGTGGGCCCCGTTGGGACACTTCCGGGAGTGACGTCAGGGTCATTTTCAGGATCGATATTTTGCAGTCCTTTCCATGGCACGCCTGGGTGAAACTCTGTTTGTGAAGACAAAAGCCAGTCTTGAGGGAAATAAGACGCTTCTTGACTGGCCGAAGAAATCCCAGATATAACGTCATAACCACAATCTTACCCTTGCACCAAAAGCATTCCACACACTTATTCAACGTGCAACAAGCAAATAAAGGGCCAATACAAAAAGGTAAATGGGTCGTAAATGTAAGTTTACAACCAAATATACCTTTTCTACGCCAGTCAGGAATTCACAAAGGAATTCCTGGCAAGCGTAAACACATTTAATGTGGCGGATATCTCCTCCACCAGTGCGGAGATCTCCATAGCAGTGAAATCAGATATAAAGGTGGGAGGTAAGCATTCCAAGGTGTCATTTGCCTTGGAAGTTTGAGACCAACCACATGTACCTTTGGACACTCTGAAATTCACCTCCAATCCATTCCCACCTTGAAAATGGTCCTAGATTTATTTCGGAGCACAGGGCTGAAGTAAAAGATGAGAAGAGGCATCGATCACCCCAAGATCTGAAGGGGGAAGAGGGTTGAGGTAGCGCTTTCTCCACAACAAAAAATACTTCCTTTGTCGAGAAAAAATTGTGCATTTCCTTGGGGATACTCTTTCCACCGTGTGGAGTACTGAGTTCCTCGGTGTCCAGAAATCCACACAACAAGGATACTATTCCACCTGTTGGATTCTCTGCTATGGCAAACTTGGCACAGCAGAAATAGGATGCTGCTGGAGTAGGTCTGAGAACATGTGCCTAGTGCAGCTTTCCAGGCACATTCCTGAGAATGATGGCGAATAGCAGGAAAGTGGAAAAGTACATTCAAAGAAAGTGGATACATCTGCCAATATGCTTTCTGCTTTTTTGTGGACTGGGACACAAGTATCAGTACTGCAGCAGCTAATAAAAACTGATATGACATAAGCTATTAATTTAATTTGTATCTCATTGTAATGTATGTTGCAATCTTCCACGATGTTTAAATGCACAAGTTACTAACTTGTGTAACGATATATCTGTAAGAGACAGTAGTTAGTGACAGATTCCTTACCTTAGAATATCCCCAGGCGTCAGGCTGGATCCGGAAAGTTTTTGCGTAGCAGTACCCTTGCGCGTCGGTAGGCGGCGTCGTGCGGCTCCGCGTCCGTCGTCGGCGTTGTGATCGCCGGGATGACGTCGCGGGCAGTACTTAGACGCCGCCCCTGCGCGCTGACGTCAGTTCTGTACACGACTTTCCACGCCAGGAACGCAGAGCCATGCAAGAAGCTGACATAGGTGTCTGAAAAATACTAGGGCCCTGAAAGGGATGTCCTTAACCCTAGAAATCAGTTCGCAGAACGGGGAGGATGGGTGGGGCGGTAAGGAATCTGTCACTAACTACTGTCTCTTACAGATATATCGTTACACAAGTTAGTAACTTGTGCATCTGAAAGAGACACGTTAGTGACAGATTCCTTACCTTAGAATAGATACCCCAGCAATACCAACCCCGGTGGTGGGTCTGCGAACAAAGATCAGACAAGGAAGTCCCGGAGGACAGAACGGCCAAAGAAGCCGTCCCTCCGGACCTGACTGTCAAGGCAGTAATGCTTTGTAAACGTGTGCAGCGAGGCCCACGTAGCTGCCTGACAGATATCCTGCAGCGGAACACCGCGGCCCAAAGCCGTGCTAGCAGCCGTTGTCCTGGTGGAATGGGCACGCAGCCCAACAGGAGGCTCCTTCTTAGCCAAAGAATAGCAGGCTTTGATACACAAGGTTACCCAGCGGGAGATGGTTCTCTTGTGCACCGCCCGACCTTTTTTGGCGCCCATGTAGCCAACAAAGAGCTGGTCATCCACCCGGAAATGTTGTGTGCGGTCGATGTAAAAGGAAAGCGCACGTTTTGGGTCCAGACGGTGGAGCCTCTCTTCCTCTCTGGAAGGAGGCGGAAAGAAGGTGGGCAAAGTGATGGTCTGCCCAATGTGGAAGGCAGTAACCACCTTTGGCAAGAAGGACGGACGCGTCCTAAGAACAACCTTGTCTGGATGGCCACCAGAAAGGCTGTCTTCAGAGTCAGAAGACGAAGAGGACAGTTATGTAGAGGCTCAAAGGGAGCGCACATAAGAAAGGTAAGAACCAAGTTCAAGTCCCACTGAGGCATCACAAACGGAACAGGAGGGAAGAGGTGTGTAATGCCTTTTAGAAACGTGTTAACAACAGGGGACTTGAAAAGGGAGGGCTGATCAGGAAGCCTGAGGAAGGCCGAGATGGCACAAAGATAGCCCTTGATGGTACCCAGGGCAGAACCCTGTTGGGCCAGGGAAAGAAGGAACAGGAGAACCTCAGAAAGAGGGGCAGAAAGGGATTCACAGCCTTTGCTGTGCACCATGCCACAAACTTGTTCCACCTGCAGGCGTATACCACCTTAGTGGAGGGACGCCTGGCTGCCAGAATCACATCACAAACTTCGGGAGGCAAGTCGAAAGGAATCAACTGCCGCCGCTCAATCTCCACGCAAGCAGGTGGAGGCTGGACAGGTTCGGGTGGAGGACCGTCCCCTACTGCTGCGACAGAAGATCCTCCCGAAGAGGCACACGGATCGGGGGATCTACGCTCATACTGAGTAGCTCGGGATACCAAACTCTTCGAGCCCAGTCCGGAGCCACAAGAATGACTTGGGCCCGGTCGTGCCGAATCTTCTTCAACACTCTGGGTAGAAGTGGTATAGGCGGAAAGGCGTACAACAGACCGCAACTCCACTCGCGACGAAAAGCGTCGCCGAGCGAGTGCCGCCTTGGAAATTCCAACGCGCAGAACTGATGACATTGCGCGTTCTCTTCGGTTGCGAATAGATCTAACCAAGGTTCTCCCCACTGGAGAAAGAGTCCTTGCGCCACTTCCGAGTGAAGACGCCATTCGTGATCCATCACGCACCTGCGGCTGAGTTCGTCCGCCCTGGCGTTTCAGGGAACCTGCCAGGTGTTGAACCATCAGGAACATGCCCTGATGTTCCAGCCATGTCCAGAGGCGCAGATCCTGACAGAGGGTCCACGACCCCACCCCACCTTGTTTGTTGCAGTACCACATGGCGGTGGTGTTGTCTGTGAACACCTGCACTACCTTCCCTTTGACAGAGGGAAAGAATGCCTTGAGTGCAAGTCGGATCGCCCGGAGCTCCAGAAGGTTGATATGGAGCCGGGACTCCGCCGGAGACCAGAGGCCTCTGATCTCCGCCTCTCCCATGTGACCGCCCCATCCCAGAAGGGACGCGTCCGTCACAACTGTGTGCTCTGGCTGGGGAAGGGAGAGGGATCTGCCCATGACCCATTGCCGGTTCGAGAGCCACCACTGCAACTGTTTTGCAGTCCCCTCCGAGATCTGGACGTGATCGGACAGGTTGCCCTGGTGCTGCGCCCACTGAAACTTCAGGTCCCACTGCAGAGCCCGCATATGCCATCTGGCATGATTGACCAGCAGGATGCAGGAGGCCATGAGGCCCAGCAGCCTCAGGGTCATCCGTACTCGAAACCCAGGATAAAGGCTGAAAGATCGGAATCATAGCCTGAATATCCCGGACTCGCCGTTCGGGAGGATAGGCCCGAAACTGCGTTGTGTCCAGAACTGCTCCGATGAAAAGGAGCTGTGGAGAAGGAATCAGATGCGACTTCGGCACATTGATGGAGAACCCCAGCGAGTGCAGGAGTTCGGCCGTAGTCTGGAGGTGGGAGACGACTGCTTGGGACGAGCCCGCCTTCAGCAGCCAGTCGTCGAGGTAGGGGAAGACTGGAACCCCTGCCCGGCGCATATGAGCTGCGACCACCGCCATCACTTTCGTGAACACCCGAGGGGCACTTGTAAGGCCAAAGGGGAGCACAGTGAACTGAAAATGCTCGAGGCCTACCGTGAACCGCAGGTAACGCCGGTGGGCCGGCAGGACGGGGATGTGAAAATAAGCGTCCTGCAAGTCCAACGCTACCAACCAGTCTCCAGGGTCGAGGGCAGTCAAGACCTGAGCTAGGGTGAGCATCTTGAACTTCTCCTTCCGGAGGAAGCGATTGACGTTCCGGAGGTCCAAGATAGGACGCATGTCCTCCTTGTCCTTTTTGGGCACCAGGAAGTAGTGGGAGTAGCAACCACGTCCTACTTCTGGGGTCGGAACATGCTCGATGGCCCTCTTGGCCAAGAGGGCCGTGACTTCCTTCTGCAGAAGTACCAAGTGATCCCCTGACATGCGGTGGAATTGAGGTGGCATGGCTGGGGGGTGGTCTCGAAGGGGAGGGAGTAGCCCCTTCGGACAATGTCCAAGACCCACCTGTCCGAGGTGATGGGACGCCAGTGGTGAAGGTGATGGCAGACCCTGCCCCCTACTGGCGTGCTGTGCACCGGAAAGGAGGGACTAGGAGGGCTTGGAGGCCGCGGATGGGTTGGAGGTGGTGGCCTGACCTGCACGCTGGTTGCCCGAACCGCCACGGCGGTATCCACGTCCTCGGCCACGCGAAGACGCTTGCTGCGCGGGCCGGTGGCTGGGCAGCGGACGTGACTGGGCGCCCCTTCCGTGGCCACGAAAGGGGCGAAAAGCAGAGGTGAGCGGAGGGCGTACAACAGAAAGGCCCAGGGACTTGGCAGTAGCCCGTGAGTCCTTAAACCGCTCCAGCGCATGGTCTGCCTTTGAACCAAAAAGACCAACTCCATCAAAGGGCATGTCCATGAGTGTATTCTGGACATCACCCGAGAAACCAGTTCTCAGCCAGGCGTGGCGACGTAGCGCCACCGTCGTCGCAAGCGATCTGCCCAGCGAGTCGGCGGTATCAAGGCCACAACGGATGGTGTATTAGCCGCATCTCGCCCTTCCGCAATGGCGCGGGTAAGCAGTGTCTGGACCTCCTCAGAACACTGCGGCAAAACAGCCGCCACCGAATCCCACAGGGAGTGGGTATATTGGCCCAAAAGGCAAGCGGTGTTGACGGACCGCAAGCCAGCACTGGAGGAAGAAAAAGCCTTCTTCCCAAATTGGTCCAGGCGTTTGGATTCCCTATCCGGAGGGGCGGTAAGGAAGGCGGTTTGGGATGCAGAGGCTTGGACAACCAAGCTCTCGGGGGTGGGATGTTGGGAGAGAAACAAGGGGTCGCCCGGAGCAGGGCGATGGCGTCGGGCCACGTTCCTATCCACAGGCGCCCCTGTGGTGGGTTTGGACCAGGCACCCAAAAGAACGTCAGTGAGTGCATCATTAAACGGCAGCACAGTCTCCGAGGAGGAAGCCGCCGGCTGAAACACTTCTGTCAGGAGGTTAGTCCTGACGGCCACAGTAGGCAACTGGAGATGTAAGGCTCCAGCTGCTCTACGCAACACCGTTGCAAAATTAGCTCCCTCCTCCGTAGCCACGGGAGGAGACAGCATGCCAGTGTCAGGGGAGGTGTCTAGACCACTGGCATCCCCAAGTTCCTCAGCCCAGTCCGGATCATACTCACACTGTTGTGTGAGAGGGTCCTCAGACCCCTCCCAGCTCTCCTGGTCCTCCTCTTGTTCAAAATATGGAGGAGGAGGGACATTTGGGACCCAAGGTCTCATCGGCGCCGGAGCCGGCGTCGAGCGACGTCGGTCCGGCTCCATGTCCGAACCGGGGAACGACGCCGTCCGGAGCCCCGGACGGCGTCAGGAACGGCACCGGGGACGTCGGCGGAGGCGTGGTTAGGTCAACCTGCGTCGATGGGGGTTGCGGTACCACCGGAGCCGGGATCGAGGCCGGGGCCGGAGCCGAGGCCGGGATGAAGGCTGGTGGGACAGGCGGCGCCGGGGCAACCCCATCAGGGCCCGAAGGCGCACCGGAGGGACCTGAAGGCCCGAAGAGGCGGGCCATGGCCGACAGGAATTCCTGTATTTCGGCCGGAGTTGCCCACGAACCCGGATAGGACGGGTTATGCGGGGGCGGCTCTACAGGCATGTCCGGGGCCGCGGGGGCAGGGACGGTGCCGACTGGGGCCTCAGCCGAGTCGCGAGACCGGCGAGGCGAAGTCTTAGAGCGATGACGCCTCTTCGACTTCTTGTGCTTCGACTTACCGGAGGAGCGCGAAGACTTGGACTCCGACGAACGGCGGGGACTCCGCGACCGGCCCCTCGACCTCTCCCGGGATCGGGGCTTGGTGCGGCGCGGAGCCGACTGCCAGACCTCGAGTAGCTTTCGAGACCGCTCTCGCAAAGCCTTCGGATGAAGTTTCCGGCAGTCAGGGCACGACTTCGTGTTGTGGTCTCGGCCGAGACAGAAGAGACACTCGAGATGCGGGTCCGTGATCGACATCATGCGACCACAGGCCTCGCATGGCTTAAAGCCGGGCATCCCTACGACACCTTAGGAGTCGTGAAGACTCTATGAAGAAACAGTGAAAAAATTCACAAAAAAAGTTAGTCAAAAAGTGACTAGGGCACTGCTCTTCCCGGATCTGCGCTTACTGGCGCGGAAAAAGAAGAACAGAACTGACGTCAGCGCGCAGGGGCGGCGTCTATATACTGCCCGCGACGTCATCCCGGCGATCACGACGCCGACGACGGACGCGGAGCCGCACGACGCCGCCTACCGACGCGCAAGGGTACTGCTACGCAAAAACTTTCCGGATCCAGCCTGACGCCTGGGGATATTCTAAGGTAAGGAATCTGTCACTAACGTGTCTCTTTCAGATTTAGCACCTAAAAAGCTACTCTCACACTTTCAGAAACTGCACATATCTGCTTTGAAAACCAGATCAAGAAGATATTTGCACTTTTCTCCTATAGTTTAGCCCCTATACAATCCTTCGAAGTCTTTGCCACTCACTCACTGGCCTGCTACCTATAACTGGTCACCTTTGGAAAGCAGCTGTAATGATGGTATTTCCTAAAATTTGCCCAAAGTCAATCTCAATAGAGAGAGGTTGAGAGGATACTGTAGAACAAGTTAATTACCTTCGGTAACGATATATCTGTAAGAGACATATATTAGTTATGGATTCCTCACCTTAGAATTACCCCCAGGTGTCACACTGGATCCGGAGAATTTTTTCTTCAGCAGTACCCCTGCACGTTGGTAGGTGGCGTCGGTCGACTCAGCTTTCGTAGTTGGCGTCGTGGTCGCTGGAATGACGTTGCGGTGTCTACTTAGACGCCGCCCCTGCGCACTGACGTCAGTTCTTTACACGACATTCCATGCCATAAGTGCAGAGCCATGCAAGACACTGACCACTGGTGCACAACACTAGGGCCCTGAAAGGGAGTCCCTTACCCTAGAAGTCAGTTCGCAGAACGGGGAGGATGGGTGGGGCGGAGAGGAATCCATAACTAATATATGTCTCTTATAGATATATCGTTACCGGAGGTAAGTAACTTGTTCATCTGAAAGAGACTATTAGTTATGGATTCCTCACCTTAGAATAGATACCCCAGCAATACCAACCCCGGAGGTGGGTCTGCGAACTAAGTTCACACCAGAAAGTCCTGGAGAACTGCACGGCCAAAGAAGCCGTCTCTCCATGGACTTAGCTGTCCAGGCAGTAGTGTTTAGTAAACCTGTGCAATGAAGCCCACGTAGGTGCCTGGCAGATGTCATGAAGGGGGACTTCACGTCCCAAAGCAGTAGTGGCCGCCGCGCTGGTGGAATGGGCGCGCAGCCCTACCGGAGGTTCCTTTTTCGCTAAGGACTAGCAGATTTTGATGCAAAGAACGGCCCATCGAGAGATGGTCCGTTTTTGCACGGCCAGACCTTTCTTGGCTCACACATAGCCAACAAAGAGCTGGTCATCCACCCGGAATTGCTTTGTGCGATCCAGATAGAATGAAAGCGCACGTTTTGGATCCAGACGGTGGAGCCTCTCTTCCTCTTTAGAAGGATGCAGGGGTGGGAAGAAGGTGGGCAAAGTGATGGTCTGTCCTATGTGGAAAGAGGTAACCACTTTGGGAAGGAAAGAAGACCTAGTGCGAAGGACAACTTTGTCCGGATGACCAGCCAGGAAGGGCGGTTGGAAGAAAGCCTGAAGCTCACTCACCCTGCGAGCAGAGGTGATGGCAACCAAAAAGGCAGTTTTAAGAGTCAGAAGTCTGAGAGGACAGTTATGTAGCGGCTCGAAAGAAGCGCACAAACGGTAGGTCAGAACCAGGTTCAAGTCCCACTGGGGCATTACGAAAGGAATTGGAGGAAACAAGTGAGTAATGCCCTTAAGGAAGCGATTTACAATAGGAGACTTGAAAAGAGAAGGCTGATCAGGAAGCCGAAGAAACGCCGAAATGGCCGATAGATAGCCTTTGAGAGTGCCCAGAGCAGAGCCCTGCTGGGCCAAAGAAAGAATGAAGAGGAGAACCGCTGAAAGGGGGGCAGAAAGGAGATCCACAGCCTTTGCTGCGCACCACGCCACAAATTTGTTCCATTTACAGGCGTAAACCGTTTTGGTGGAGGGACGCCCGGCTGCCAATATAACGTTACAGACTTCAGGAGGAAGGTCGAAAGCTGTCAACTGTCGCCGCTCAATCTCCAAGCAAGGAGGTGGAGGCTGGACAGGTTCGGGTGGAGGAACGTCCCCTGCTGCTGCGGCAGAAGATCCTCCCGAAGGGGTAGTCTGATCGGAGTATCGATGGCCATGTGCAGGAGCTCGGGATACCAGACTCTCCGTGCCCAGTCCGGGGCCACAAGAATGACTTGGGCCTGGTCACGCTTGATCTTCTTCAGCACTCTGGGTAAAAGTGGTATAGGCGGAAAGGCGTATAGAAGACCGCAACTCCCCTCGCAATGAAAAGCGTTGTCTAGCGAGTGCCGCCTTGGAAATTCCAACACGCAGAACTGCTGACATTGCACGTTCTCTTCGGTGGCGAATAGATCTAACCAAGGCTCTCCCCACTGCTGAAAGAGACCTTGCACCACCTCCAAGTGAAGACTCCATTTGTGATCCATCATGCACCGGCGGCTGAGTTCGTCCGCCCTGGCATTCAGAGAACCTGCCAGGTGTTGAACAACCAGGGACATTCCCTGATGTTCCAGCCACTTCCAGAGACGAAGTGCCTCCTGACATAGGGTCCACGACCCCACCCCGCCCTGTTTGTTGCAGTACCACATGGCGGTGGTGTTGTCCGTGAACACCTGCACTACTCTCCCTTTGACAGAAGGAAGGAATTCCTTCAGTGCTAGATGGATCGCCCGAAGCTCCAGAAGGTTGATGTGGAGCCCGGACTCCGTTGGAGACCAGAGGCCTCTCATCTCCGCTTCTCCCATGTGGCCGCCCCACCCCAGAAGTGATGCATCTGTCACCACTATGAACTCTGGCTGGGGAAGGGAGAGGGACCTGCCGTTGACCCAATCCTGGTTCGTTAGCCACCACTGCAATTGTTGTGCAGTGCCCTCCGAGATCTGGACGCAATCGGAAAGATACCCCTGATGCTGTGCCCACTGAAACTTCAGGTCCCACTGCAGAGCCCGCATATGCCACCTGGCATAGTCCACCAGCAGGATGCAGGAGGCCATGAGGCCCAGTAGCCTCAGGGTCATTCTGACCGAAACCCGGGAAAGAGGCTGAAAGATCGGAATCATAGCCTGAATATCCCAGACTCGCTGCTCGGGAGGATAAGCCCGAAACTGCGCTGTGTCCAGAACCGCTACGAAGAAAAGGAGCTTCTGAGAGGGAACAGGTGTGACTTCGGCACGTTGATGGTGAACCCCCAGCGAATGCAGGAGGTCGGCCGTAGTCTGGAGGTGGGAAACGACAGCCTGGGTCGAGCCCACCTTCAGCAGCCAGTCTTCGAGATAGGGGGAGACTGGAACCCCTGATCTGCACAGATGAGCTGCGACCACCGCCATCAATTTTGTGAACACCCGAGGGGCGCTGGTAAGGCCAAAGGTGAGCACGGTGAACTGAAAGTGCTCGTGGCCTACCGTGAACCGTAGGTAACACCTGTGGGCCGGCAGAACGGGAATGTGAAAATAAGAGTCCTGCAAGTCCAACACTACCATCCAGTCCTCCAGGGTCGAGGGCAGACAGGACCTGAGCCAATGTCAACATTTTGAACTTCTCCTTCCGGAGGAAGCGGTTGACGTTCCTGAGATCCAAGATAGGACGCAGGCCCTTGCCCTTCTTGGGCACCAGAAAGTAGTGGGAATAACAACCACAACCTACTTCTGGGGCAGGGACTCGCTCGATGGCTCCCTTGGCGAAGAGAGCCGTAACTTCCTGGTGGAGAAGGGCCAAGTGATCCTCTGACATGTGACGAAATTGAGGTGGCATGGATGGAGGGGTAGTCTCGAAGGGGAGGGAGTAGCCCCTTCGGACTATCTGCAAAACCCACCTGTCCGACGTGATGTTGAGCCAGTGGGGGAGGTGATGGCAAATCCTGCCGCCCACTTGCGGATGGTGGCCCTGAAAGGTCAGACTAGGAGGGCTTGGAGGCTGCTGCAGAGGGGGCGCTGGTGGACTGGCCTGCCCGCTGGCCCCAAGACCCATGACGTTGGGCCCCACGTCCCCGGCCGCTCAGAGGCTGGACAGCTTGCGCAGGCCTGTGGCTCTGGGCGGAACGTGGCAGGGCACCCCTTCTGTAGCCACGAAAGGGGCGAAAAGCAGACTGCGCGGGGTGCCGTAGCCCTGGAGTCATTAAAGCGCTCTAGCGCCTTGTCTGCTTTGTCGCCAAACAAGCGACGGCCATCAAAGGGCATGTCCAAAAGTGTAGCTTGGACATCACCCGAAAAGCCAGTGGACCTCAGCCAGGCGTAGCGTCTCAGGGCTACGGACGTTGAAATCCTCCTGCCCAGCGAGTCGGCGGTGTCCAGCCCACATCTTATGGTGAACTTGGCTGCGTCTCTCCCTTCGGCAACTGCACGGGAGAGCATGACCTGGGCCTCTTCCGGGCACTGTGGCAGCACCTGCGCGACCGTGTCCCACACAGAATGGGAGTGACAGCCCAAGAGACATGCGGTGTTCACCGACCGCAGTCCTAAACTGGAGGAAGAAAATATTTTCTTCCCAAGATGGTCCAGCTTCTTGGATTCCCTATCAGGTGGAGCGGTAGGGAATGCGCCCTTGGAAGTCGAGGCTTGGACCACCAATCTCTCAGGGGTGGGGTGTTGGGAGAGGAAAATGGGGTCGCCCAGGGCCGAGCGGTGGTGTCGGGCAATCATCCTATCCACAGGAGCCCGTGTTGGGCTTGAACCAAGTGCCCAAAGGATGTCCGTGAGGGCCTCATTAAACGGCAGCAGGGGCTCTGAAGAGGCCACTGCCGGTTGAAGCACCTCGGTCAGGAGGTTAGTCCTGACCGCCACCGTAGGAAGCTCAAGGTTTAAGGCCTCAGCCGCCCAACGCAACACCACTGCGTATGATGCGCCCTCCTCCGTAGCCACTGTAGGGGGATAAAGCATGCCAAGGTCTGGAGAGGTGTCCAGACCACTGGCCTCACCCAACTCCTCTCTCCAGTCCAGTTCTTCTAACTGGTCTGCCAGAGGGTCCACAGACCCCTCCCAGTCCTCCCAGTCCTCCTCAACCTCCTCTGGTAGCTCATCTGGGCGATAGGGAACACCAGGGGAGAACAGGGGTACAAAAGTACTGGTTGGCGCCGGTCCCAACGCTGGTCGGGCTCCGTGTCCACAACGAGGGGGGAGGCTGGGGTCGACGTCGGTTGGGGACACAACCGGCGTCGGAGGGGGCGGAGGTGTCGCCAATGGATTTGGCACCGGGGGAGGTGTCGTTAGGTCGGCCGGTGCCGGTCCGGGCCTGGATCCCTCGGGGCCCTGCGGCGCTGAATCCGCCGACATCAAAGGCGTAGAACCCCCAGCCGAGTCCGCAAGGCCCGAATGCGCGTTGTCGGGCTGCCCAAAGATGGAATGGAGGGCTTCGTAAAAGCTACAAAATTGGGCAGGGGTCGCTCTGGCTCCCGGAAAGGGAGGGAGGTTCGGAGCCGACCAAACAGGCTCCGCGGGCAGAGCCGGGCGACTACCGTCCGCAACCCGCTTCGGCTGACGGATGGGGAGAATGCAAGAATGCAAAGAGCGACTATGCTTCTCCGCCTTCTTTTTGTGCATCGACTTACCCGAAGACGAAGACTTCGACGAGGAGTGGTGGTGATGGCTCCGCGACCTCCCTCTCGACCGGGAACTCGAGCGGCGCGGAGCCGACTGCCGGGCCTCCAGATGCTTTCGGGGCTGCTCCCGCAAAGACTTCGGGGCCATGGCCCGGCAGTCTGAGCACGACTTCGGGCCGTGGTCACGCTCCAGGCACCATAGGCACACGAGGAGGGGGTCCGTCACAGACATCCGCTTGTGGCAGGAGCCACAAGGCTTGAAGCCGGTCCACCGAGATGACATCCCTGTGCACCAGGAGTCATGACGACTCAAAAAGGTGTCACAAGTCGCAAAAAGTGACTCGAAGTACCGCTCTCTCCGGATCTGTGCTGGCTGGCACAGAAAAAGAAAGCACTGACGTCAGCGTTCAGGGGCGGCGTCTAAGTAGATACCGCGACGTCATTCCAGTGACCACGATGCCAACGACAAACGCAGAGTCGACAGACGCCACCTACCGACGTGCAGGGGTACTGCTGAAGAAAAAATTATCCGGATCCAGTCTGACGCCTGGAGGTAATTCTAAGGTGAGGAATCCATAACTAATAGTCTCTTTCAGATATATTGGATACATGCATTGTGCCCAATTTATAAATATTTTTCCATCAGCAGTGGAGACTTATTCCTTAATTTCACATCTACCCATGGAGAAAGCTTTGAATATCGGGTCCTCTCTGATCAAGGTTAAGGCCAATTTTCTAAGAAGTGCAGATATTTTAGGGGCGGCAATGTCAATCCTCAGTAAGGCACCATGTCCAGATGCACAAACACACCTTCCACAATTCACATAAAAGCTCATACATACATATTGGCAGCTTTGACTCACAAAAGTAGTTACTTGCTGAAGTGCACATTTAGAAATACCTGAAAGATGGGTAACAAACTTTGTTTTTCGATTTTATTTTATCAATTACTTTTAATTTCTCTACAAAAACACCACCAAAGGCTTTGATCCTGCTCACCTGGAGGCCAATTGATGCTGGAGCCATTGGAGATTTTCTCAGCATCAGACTTGGCACGAGACCAGCTGTCAGGAACAGCTACTGGGGGACTAGCTGGAGAGTCACTGTTGTGGATCAGGTCGTAGCGGCCATAAGAGTCATCAATGGATGATTTCATGGGAGGGCCAATGGTGAGGCCTCCAGGGATAGCACCTAAAGTGAAAAATCACAAAACTCTCACAATAAAACCTGTGTAGACATTTCAGCAAAAATGACTACATATTTGATGAATAAATGTTCACAAACATCTGACTGTGCAGAAACAAAAACCATAAGGAGTTCAATGGAAATCCCCACAATGAAGGAGTAGGAAGGCTCTACAGAGGAATGGTCCAAATGTAAACGAAACATGTGAAGAAAGTCTTAATGTGTATTTCTAGCTATCAGTCAACGGAATCTTCATTGTAGTCAAACATATCTCTAGTCATGTATGAGACTATGGAGCACCTTTCCACATGAAAACGTCTCTAAAAATATTTTTTCAATTTGGGCCTCTCAGCTGGCAAAAAAAAAAAAATGTTGTCCCTTTTAATAATCCCAATGTCAATTAAACTAGTGTGAAAAAAGTGAGTAGAATTATACCGCAAGACTTTCTTTTTTAAAGGAATACAGTAGAGGTAGTTAGTTAATCATTTAATTTGTTAGCAGCAGTGCGCTATTTGAATTCCTCAAGAAAAAGTGGCCAACTTAGACATCTGTTCTGACGCCTGATTCAAGACAGTCTTGTTAAAGTCAGGGCAGTCTTCTACATGGCTGCGTTGCCGATGTTCCTCTATAGAACATATCTGCAAATGCGACCACCAGGATTTTAATGAGGCATCTGATGATACTGATGTTGCACTTTGCAATGGTCTTGGCTTACATATATATTTTTCCTTTTATCCAGCAAGTCATAGCTGACCGAGTCCATAGTTATCCAAATGGTAATGCCCCATTGACATGAACTCAGCTTCCAATGTATTTTCAGTTGCTCTTTCAGTGTCCTCTATCAAAAGTCATTGTGGAATCAAAAGAATGCATGAGGACATCATTCCTTGCAGAACAAGGTGCAACACTCCTTAGCTTCTTTCCTAGGACAAACAATTCTTTAGATTATCTGTACAGATTGTGGCCTATAGAAATAAAATATATTGCACGCGAGTGAGTATAGATTTTCTTTGGTTGATGGTCAGAGCTAGTTCTTTTAACAAATGTAGTTTTAAACCCAGAGCTTCTAATATTTGGCACACAAAGTCTTGATGAGCCATTTGTCAAGCATTTTTTAGCTCCTTGAGTTTGTCTATGAGCTTTTTTTAAATCAATTTTTATTGAGTTTTTTTTAGTATGCACATTATACTCGGTCATGACAATCGATGCATGTAGAAACTACCAAAACATAACCCATGAAAGAAGGGTAGCACATAAGCATCTACGCCAGAAGCATTGAAGAAACTTCCAGGTAAGTCAATGGCCTGTAGGAAAAAAGAAAAAACAAGATGTACCATCAAGTAACCCAATGACTAAAAACCTATGTATAAGGAGGCCAAACTATATTAAAATGGACGGGAGGAGGGACCATGCGGGAAGAATAAAGCACTCTGGTAGGTTAGATCGAAACAAAGAATCTGAAGCGTCGGATAAAAGAGGTGGTCTGGGGAGCTTCCTGTGTATGAGCTTTTTGTTGCTTGGTGAATGACACTGGTACATGATCCAAGGTTCTTGTATCAGATATTTCCAGGGGAAAAAAAAGAAAAGAAAATCTAAAAAGTATGCAAACTCCTCAATCCCACTTAGCAGCATGCTTCAGAGCTCTTAAAGAGTCTGCTATGTTCACTGTGTGTGGGAATTTTTTTGACTGCTGAGGAGTGTTTTGCACTATTAAAATGCTGGTGAAGGAGTGCCCCATGACAAAGATAGTCACAAAGTCTGTTTTTTATGAGTGTTTAATTCGCTTAAATCCAAACAGGGTGCCATTCTCCAGTTTTCTTTTGAAAACAAAAATGAAAATCTTGAATAAAATTGCAGACATTTTGGGTATTCTGGCACTGATTTTATGGGCACTTTCTGCAGCAGACTGAAATTTCTAAACCTTAGAGCATTCGTATGCAAGTGAAGTTCCTTTCTTGGAGGCGTATCTGATTTCAACAAATTCTTTAATGAGTCAATGCTCCACAATGTGCAACATTCAGCAGAACTGATATAACTTTCCGCCAGACTCAGATGTGGCGTACTATTCCCCGCACAGGCATAGATGGTGAAGGGGGTGGAATGCCCAGGAGCTACGGTACAGTGCTTTCTGCCCTGGTGGTTGATGGGCCTTCTGCTTATGCTGCTGTTGTCTTCCAGACTGCTATCTCCTGCACTGAGTGGCAGATTGATTTTGTGGATAGTATCCCTGCCCGTATGGGTGAAAATTACGCAATGTCACTAGCAGGTATGAACTTTGTTGACCAGAACACTGTCGCCTATGAAATGAGAAGCCTTGCCTCCTTTGTAACACTCCCCAGGATCCTACTGTGTCCTTGACGGTTTTAATTGCCTTCAAGGCATCATCTCTGTATTTGCCATATACATTTTGGCCATTAAATGGCGGCATACTCTACACTGGACATCCAATCGAAAAGTAATACTACAGAGCCTGCCATATCTACTGAATATGGCTGACACTACCATCTGCTGGAAGCAAGTGCAAGAAATACTAAGCTATGTGTCTATGAGAGCAAATTGTGTTCATTGCCCCTTTTAGGATTTTCTTTGCCTACTCTTGACAACCGTCGGTCAATCAACATGTGGAAATTGTAGATGTCATCCAATAGTCTGTCTCTGGGAAGGGGTTCAGGGCTGTTCTTCAGCAGCAACCTTTCCGTAATAGGCATGGGTGGCCTTAACATCTTTATGTTCTACCTGTGCTTAGGAAAGGGCTAGAAAAATGACTCAAAGTTATTCCCTGCTCAGGCTTTAAAATCTGACTTAATGGTGACTTGCAGGATACCAGCCTGTGTGTGTTTTGGGGGTGGGGGGACATTTTTCTACCCACAATACCGAGCAGGAGCCCTCACAGTCATCGTGCTCTTAAGCGCTTTCAGCGGCACAGGGTGCCAGCCTGTGTGTGGGGTCCTATATTGCCCACATCCCGAGCAGGAGGACGACGAGGGGCCCTCACTGTTATCGCGCTCTTAAGAACTTTCACTTCTTCATGGTGCGGGGTGCCAGCATGTGTGTGGGGGACCTCATTGCCTACAATACCGAGCCAGAGGAGGGGCCCTGATGTAATTGCGCTCTTTAGAGCATTCACTTCCCCACAGTGTGGGATGTGAGCCTGTGTGTGGGGGACTTCTTTGCCCACAATAACGAGCAGAAGGAGGGGGGCCCTCACTGTCATCGCTCTATTAAGAGCTTTCACTTCTCCCACAGCACTGGAGATGCACAGGAGCGTGCATGGAGACAACCGGGCCAAAAGCAGGCCCATCTGCTCCTGACCGAGCCCAGAGGAGGCTGGGCTGGACCATCCCTATAACCTTCACTTTCGCATGCTTTGAGGCTGGTTTTTCCAGTTCTAGGTAATCTCCGAGATATAGGTAAGCGGAAGTTAACTTTTCAACAAATGTTATGAAGAAAGGGAAATATGTTGTGTAGGAAAGTGTCCCTTTTTTGATGGGTGCCCCCACTTTTTGACTGATGTTGATGCTCTTTTGACTAAGTGTGTCCTGGGGTCCTGCCACCCAGGTACCCAGGGCCTATGTCCTTTCCCTAAAACTGTACTTTTGCACACCCAATTGGCAATTCTCTGGCCACATGTAAGTCCCTTGTAAAAGGTACCATGGATACCAAGGGCACTGTGACCAGGGAAGGGCTCTAAGGGCTGCAGCACATATTGTGCCACCCTTAGAGGCCCTGTACCCTGACACACACACAATGCCATTGCAGGCTGCGTGTTTTGGTGCAGAACAAAGTGAAGAGTCGACATGGCACACATCCCTGTGGGCCATGCCTACAACCCACTGCCTATGGCATAGGTCAGCCACCCCTCTAGCTGGGTGCACTTTGCCACTGGTGAGGGTACAGGTGCATGAGCCCTGTACCCCTACAGTGTCTAAGTCCATTCTTAGACATTGTAAGTGCAGTAAAGCTATAAAGAGTATATGGTCTGGTCATTACGAACTCCACAGCACCATAATGGCTTTACTGAAAACTGAGAAGTTTGATATCAAACTTCTCAGCAAATTAAACCCACACAGATGCAAGAGTGGGATTTAATACAAAATGCACTCAGAGGGCATCTTTGAGATGCCCCCTGAAAAACTACCTGAATCTAGTGTCTTGGCTGACTGGCTTCTTGCCAGCTGCCACCCCCAGACATGTTTCCGTACCCCGGGGTCGAGAGCCCCCCGCTCTCGGGGTCCTGAAACAAAGCACACCCTGGGCAGAAGTGCCAAGCCTCCTCCCCAAGGATGGGCAGGGTCCACGTAGGGGAAGCTTCAAAGGCTTGCCGCCTTTGTGAGGTGCCCCAGCCATTTGCTACTCCCAGCAACTGGCCCCCACTGGTTCTGACCCCCACTTTGGGCAGGAGAATCGGAAGGAAAACCAAGATAGGAAGAGAGGTGTGCCCACCTTTGCCAACCCCACCCCTCACGTGGGGGAGGCGGGGTGAAGCACAACTCTCAGTACCCGCCATATTGAAGATGGGGGGGGCCGAGCCAACAAGAGTGAGGCCTCTGACCCCCCTCCAACTGGAGAGTGGCATAATAGGGGGTGTACCCACCCAAGGAAGGGACCCATTGGTCCCAACCTTTACCTACCTGAAACGCCCCATAATTTAGTATTTAGGGGCAACCCTGAACTTCACCTCCTCAGACAATAAGAAACAAGAAGAAGGACCGAAGAGCTGAGCTGAAGGAAGAAGGAGGACAACAACTGACTTGGCCCCAGCCCTACCGGCCTGTCCAGACCTCAACCTGCTCTAGCGGAATCCCGGCGCATCCTGCAGCCAGCAGCCCCCCCCCAGAACCTGGAGGACCTGCCCTGCCTTCACTGAAAAGATTTTGTCTCCCGTGAGCACCCAATTTGCTCACCAGCAGACTCTGGCTCCAGCCAAATCCGTGAGTCTGCACCTCTCTGCACCCGAAGCCCACGGCCCGAGTGACCCAACACCACGAGGAGGTCTCCCCAGCGATCCGGACCTGGGATCTGGTGATCCATGACCTACCTCAAGTCTCACGACGACACCTGCAGCCCCTTTCTGGAGGATCCCCTCGACCGGAGATGGTAAGGAAAACCCGACACCAAAAGACACCCATGCACCAGTCGCCCCGCAGCCTTGGGTGGCCCACCTGACGGTGTACCGGCATCCCACGACATCCTAACTTACTTCTCCAACCAGTGGTCAACTCCAGAAGATCTTCGTTACCGAGCCTGCAGTGTTTGTTGCGACCGTAGAATTCCCATTGAAAACAACAGGGTGCTCAACGCCAAAACATCACCCTGCTGCCCCTGTGGGTGCACTTTGTGTGCTAACTTGAACCCCCCCCTTTACCCTGAGCTTAATTCCAGGAGCTTTGCTCCCTCAGCCTTGTAGCCTGCTCGTGAGCAGCCACCAACTTGAAGCCCTCTATCCCTCACTGAATAACATTGGGCCTCAGCACTCTGCACCCAGCCGCCCTAGTGCCACTGAGGGTGCTCTTTGAGTGCATCCTTGACCCTGGGGGAACCCTTGTTCTAACCCCAGAAACGCAACCCTCAAGACTGTTTACTTATCTGCAAAAAGATAATCACATTGTTCTCCATAGGATTGCATTGACTGTTTTCCTCTGAAAAACATTTAAGTGTTGAGGGTGTTTTCTATGGAAACCTAAGAAACTGTTTTGATAAAAACAGTTTTACTCACCTTTAGCCAGGAAATGTCCCAGTGTGATATCTAGGCATATCACACTCAGTAGCAGAAGTAATCTGAAAAGTAACTTAAAAAGTAATCACAGTAATTGCAAAATAACTGAAAAGTATATTCAACTGTTTCTGAACATTTGACCTACCTGTAACAAAGCCAACTGCATTCAACTGTATTATACCAGAAAAGTACTATTTTTACTACCTGCACTAAGCCTGGCTAGATTCTAAAAATAAAACGCAACAAAGAAATATTTTTATACTAAACAATTCATCAGAGTTTAGTCTTTGAGTGTGTGAAGTCATTTCTTGAATGAGTGTGTAAAATAAATGCTTAACACTACGCTCTGATAAAGCCTTACTGCTCGCCCACTCTACCACAAATAGAGAGTAAAATATTATCTACTTTAACCTCTGTAAGCCTTTGGGGATCCACTGGACTATGTGCATACTATACCTTACTTTGGTATAATATATACAGAGCCAGCTTCCTACACGTTGGCAATATAATAACTTATCTGACTAATGCTATGGGGATTATAAATTCTATGGCAGGACCGGAGGTTCAGATTATGCTTTTCTTTCCACGCTTTAATTAATATACCAAAATCACAGCAGCCAGAAAAGCACTAAAATTCATTTTTGTTTCAATTATAAGAAATATAAAGAGAAAAACAACGAAGTCCAACAACGGAACTACAAATCCCATGAGTCCATATATGATAGTATAGTCCTTCTATAGTGTCAGTACTGGATAGATAGGGCTTCCATCTTGTATAATCCCCCTCATTCTTCGCAGCCAGTTAAGTCCATAAGTTTTCACCTTCCTATATTGTGCGTTTTCGCTTAGATTCTGTGCTTTTTCGGTGCAGCAAAGAGTGGGCTATTGTTATTGAGGGGAGCGTATGTGTACAATTCTGTGCTTGTCTATTTTCTTCTCAGATTCCCCTTACGGCCGCGGGAGCGTTGCGGCGCTCTTACGCGGCCGGCCCACCTGCGGCGGTGTTTCCCGCCCGCTAGGGGGAGCTCTTGCGTCTCGCTGCTCTCGCGGCGCGGTTTCCCTCAGTTGAGGAGCTGCGCTGCGTTGAGGCGAGTCGCCGGAGCCTGTCCCCTTGCCGCCACACCGTTAGGCCCTCAGGGGTCTGTACTGTCACAATTACCTCATTTCACGCCCGCTGGGTCTGTACTTGCGGTTTTACCGCGTAATCGCCTTCGGGCAGGTTTGCACAGTTTTGCCAGCGTTACGAGCGCGCAGGGTGGCGGATCAGCCTAGTCAACTTTTGAGGGCCAGCGCGCTCGGGGAAGGTGCAGCCCCTACCGGCTTTGTTCCGCATCAATAATCTTGCAGTCCTCAGGTCTGCCCACAAAAAGGTTCAGCCTTAGTCTGCCACATCATTTGCAGGGGCTCCTTTTCCCTGTTAAAGGTATTGTTCCTTTGTTTTGCCTTACAGTCTTGCTAACTGACACGGTAGAGAGATGGAACAGGGTGCTTACTACGAGGAGGAAGAGTCCAGTCAGTACCTTCCGTTAGACGACGAATTCTTTGAAGCAGTGGACAGCTCTATCTTTAGGTGTGTCACCGAGGTGGTGGCCCCCATGGAAGAGCGGCTTTCCAACCGCATTATTGCCGAATGCGCAAGATTGGCGCAAGCTCAACTAGGGCCCGTCAACCCTGCTTCCACTCCTTTGCTTGAGGGGGGGCCCTCCTTCGCCTAAGAGGGTATGTGATGAGGTGGTCTTGGATGGGGCGCAGGGAGTGGACAAGGATGCCTTTGAGCGCCCGAGAAGCGCTTTCTTGGCAAAAACTGTTCCACCTTCCCTTGCGCCACCCCCAACGCCAACGCCTCAGGGTTCTACTGCTCCTGGTTCCCCGTCTAATTATGGTGGTTCCCCGGCGGAAACAGACGATGAGGATGGGGCTTCGCGTTCTTGGCGCCCGGCCAGTACGACGGCCACGTTGCCTCAGGATGACACGGGTATGCTTAACCCGGATGACATTGTTCACCCGCGTTCAGCAGCCTGGGCACCTGGTGATAAGGTGGCTAAGTTCGTGGCGGGCCGTCTCCGCAAGCCGCTTGAAAAGGAGGCAAGGGGTTGTCTACGGGCGGAGCGTCCACGACCCACACTGGACGGGAAAGTAGCCCTTACTCCAGAACTCGATGCAAAAATGGCTACTTTCCTCGCCAAATATATAAAGGACCCCCGTAAGGGAATTGATCGTTCCTGGCGCTCCTGTCAGGATAAGCTCTTGGACGCCATAGGACCCTTAACTAAGATTTTAGATATGGCAGAGGAGGCTAAGGTGACGGGCTCTGTTATTTCCCCCGATGTTCTCTCAAACTGGGCGCAGAGGGCAGTAATTTTTATGGGTAACGCCAATTGCACCCTGTCAACCGAACGCCGGTGCTCCCTTTTGATTAAGCTTGACCCAAAGCTGGGCGATTTGGCCTCTTCTGAAGCAGGCGCGGTGGCTCAAGGGGGTCTCTTCGGAGATCCTTTCGTAAAAGAGTTGGGCAAGTTTGTAGCCACTTTTACATCCTTGGACAAGGCCCAGTCCAGTATAAAAAGGGTCTTTAACACTCGTTTTTCCCAAGGGGCCGGTCGCGGGAGGGGCCGAGCGACCGGCCATGGCGGTCAGCAGAACAGTAACAGGGGACAAGGCTCCAGGCGAGGGCAGTATAACTCCGCAGCCAATTATACCAACTTTTACCCCACCAGGGGGCAACGCTTCAGAGGCCGGGGCGGCTTCAAAAACAACTCTGACGGTGGCCAGACAAGCGGTAAGTGTTATGCCTGCAGAACAAGTGTGTATTGGAGTTCGCCTTGCGGCTTTCCAGGATGCTTGGGCGGAGATCACATCGGATGCTTGGGTCTTACAGACCGTCAAAGGTTTTCACATAGAATTTTACGATCTCCCGCAGCAACATTTCTTTTTCCGTTGCCGATGCCCAGCTGATCGACGAAGAAGTAGTCGCACTACTCAGGAAGGGGGCCATTTGTCGATCTTCCTCAGCAACATTTTTTTAGTGGACAAACCCGATGGGGGGAGACGTCCGGTGATCAACCTCAAAGAGTTCAACGGGTGGTTGGTCTACCGACACTTCAAGATGGAGGGGATTCATCTCCTCCGGGATGTCCTCCTCCCCAACGATTGGTTGGTCAGGCTGGATTTAAAGGACGCCTATTTGGTGGTCCCAATCCATCCTCCGCATCGACTGTTCCTCCAGTTTTACTGGAGAGGTCAGGTTTACGAGTTCACCGCCCTTCCATTCGGGCTTTCATCAGCACCCTGGTGTTTCACAAAGGTGCTTCACCCGGTCATAGAATTTTTAAGAAGCCAGGGCGTGCGGATGATAGTTTACTTAGACGACATCCTTCTCATGGCCCAATGCCCTCAAAAGCTAACGGCTCAATTGCAGATGACGGTTTCCCTCTTCGAGAGTCTCGGTTTCGTCATCAACGGCGAAAAATCAGTCCTTTCCCCGTCTCAGAGGCTGGTTTTCCTCGGCTTTGTCGTGGACTCCGTCCACTCCACCTTGAGTCTCCCATCGCGGAAGATGGCAAAAATCCGACACATTTTGAGACAAACCATTGCCAAGACTCACACCTCTCTCCGTCAGATTGCCCGGGTTGTGGGTCTTCTTTCCTCATCAGTTCAGGCAATCTTTCCGGGGCCCCTTCATTACCGTGCCTTGCAACGCCTAAAAGCGTATCACCTCAGGAAAGGTCTATCCTACGATCAAACAGTTCCCCTCGCCACGGACGTCAAAGAGGAGATGTCATGGTGGCTCGCCCACATGGAGGCCTGGAACGGCCGAGCTATCTTCGGTTCAACACAGGACTTAGTCATTGAGTCGGACGCCAGCAGATCAGCATGGGGCGCCCGTTGCGGACAATTCTCCACCGGCGGCGCGTGGTCATCAGAGGAGCAAAAGTTGCATATCAACTGCCTGGAGCTCCTGGCGGGGTCGTTTGAAGTTCGCTGCTGGACCAAGGATCAGGCCAGTTCATGTGTCGTGCTCAAGATGGACAACGTCTCGGCGGTCCGTTACATCAATCGCCTGGGAGGCCCTCGTTCCAGAGCCCTGGCGGACCTAGCAAAGGACTTTTGGGAATATTGCCTTGCTCAGCAAGTCTCCGTGACAGCGGAGTATCTCCCAGGTCGAGTCAATCAGGTAGCGGATTGGCACTCCAGGTACCTCAGAGACTCCAGCCGCTGGAAGCTAGAGGTTCAAGTTTTCAACTGGTTGAACAACCTCTGGGGTCCTTTCTCGGTAGACCTTTTTGCGTCTCGCCTCGACCATCAACTTCCACGTTTCTTCAGCTGGAGGCCGGACCCTCTAGCGGAGGCCACGGATGCATTCCTCCAGGACTGGAGTCAGGAGCAGGGTTATGCATGCCCTCCTTTCTCGATGGTGGTCAGAGCGGCAGCCCGGATCCGAAACCTGGGAGGGGACCTTGTAATGGTGACGCCATATTGGAGGTCTCAAGTTTGGTTTCCAGTTCTTCTGGAACTTTCTTGGGATTCTCCAATCCCACTCCCCCTGCTCCCTCTTCTTCGCAATCCGGACGGAAAACAACATCACCTCATTCTCCAAGGCTCTCTCCGCCTCATGGCATGGAGGCTTTCAGGAGACGGTGGTCGCTCCAAGGTCTTTCGGGACCGGCTCAGACGCTCTTATCAAAGGCCTGGGCAGACAGTACCTCAAAGCGCTATCGATCCGCGTGGACCAAATGGATGCGTTGGTGTCTTCGACGGGACTTGGATCCCGTGGTCGCAGGCGTCGTTCCCATTCTAAACTTCCTTGCCGAGTTGGCAACAGACGGACTGGGGTAACGGTCTATTAATGCCGTGCGTTCTGCGATTTCGGCAGCACATTGCCCGGTGGATGGGACCCCGGTGGGGGAACATCCGTTTGTCTGTCGGCTTTTGCGGGGCATTCGCCTATCTTTGCCCCAGGAGCCACGGTATTCGGCTCTCTGGGACGTCAATTTGGTTTTAAACCTTTTTCTTTCTTGGCAACCCAATAAGTATCTTTCATTGAAAGAGCTTTCAGCCAAGTTAGCCATGCTTTTATGTCTAGTTTCCTGTCGCAGGGTGTCTGACGTTCGCGCTTTGGATATTACAGCAAGAGTCTTCTCCCCAGACGGGGTTGTTTTTACAGTGGGCCGACGTACTAAGTCGTCATCCTGATCAATTTCGTACCCAGCCTTTACGGATGTCCCTAAGCTGTGTGTGGTGAATTGTCTGAAAGCTTATGAGGACATGACTCTTGAATTTTGCCCTCCGGGCGAGCAACAACTTCTCAGTGCATTAAGAAAACCGCACAAAGCGGTCTCCTCCCCCACTATAGCCAGGTGGGTGCGATGGGTCATGCAGGAGGCTGGCATTGACACAAGGTTATTTGGAGCTCATTCCGCCAGGGGCGCAATGGCCTCTAAGGCCTTTTCTCTTGGAGCTTGGTTAGAAGACCTAATGCGAGCAGCGGACTGGTCTTCTGATGCCACCTTTAAACGGTTTTACTTCAAACCTGTGGTGGATATTGCTCATTTGGTGGTAAGTAAGCTTTGAACTAGCATAATCTGAGCCTCCGGTCCTGCCATAGAATCGAAATTTGCCTAGCATATGTAACGGTAAGTTTCAATTCTATTAAGGACACGGAGGCGAGGATTATCCCGCCCGAGGCACCTGCCTGGTGTGAACCCACCCGTATTTGAGTAAGTAATAAAGTTTCAGCGTTTTCCTTGAAGTGCACTGTTTGTTCAAGGTTCATTGTCAATGTGATCTTAGTCAAATTAGTCTCTTGGAATCTTACATGCTGTCCCCCTCTTCTAGGGAATGACTGTTCAAAACAGGACCAGTGATCGGTTGGCGTGCTCACGCGAAGAAAGAGGGGGATTATACAAGATGGAAGCCCTATCTATCTAGTACTGACACTATAGAAGGGCTATACTATCATATCCCCATATGGACTCATGGGATTTGTAGTTCCGTTGTTGGACTTCGTTGTTTTTCTCTTTATATTTCTTATAATTGGAACAAAAATGAATTTTAGTGCTTTTCTGGCTGCTGTGATTTTGGTATATTAATTAAAGCGTGGAAAGAAAAGCATAATCCTCGCCTCCGTGTCCTTAATAGAATTGAAACTTACCGTTACATATGCTAGGCAAATTTCGATTCTGAAATAGAATCAGTAGTGCGTGTCGAACTCAGCAAAGTCCTCCTCAGTCAGTAAACTATGTTCTGAGCCAGATAAAAGTGTAACAGCTTCTAAAGGAAACCCCTATTTTTGCCTGAGGAATCCTATAACTTTCTTGTTTCCAGCCCAAAATCAGTATCAGTTGAGAACACTAACTCCTCTCCACCTAAAAGGAAGAGAAAGGAAGACTCAGAGATTACCAGGTTCTATTGCCATTAGTTTACCTGATTCTGTGACTCAACCTTCTGGGTTAATAAACAATGGCCTGGATAATTCTTTGAGAAATGACCCAGGTATCAATTGCTGGAATTGTTCATATAACTAGGTTGACTATCTTTCTAAATTGGAGCGCCTGATAATATCAAACTTTGAAATGATTTTAGCCAAAATTCTATCTTTATTGGCTGAATCTATAAATACTCAAACACCTCAGCTTTCCGTACTTGTGGTCACCCCTGTTGTAAACCTACATCTGACATTGTTACAGCTTCTCCTTAGTTAGGTTACTACAACCATCCATCTGCCCAGAAGTGCGTATTTTACCTCTCTGATGGCGAGAGGGCCCTAGCATGTACAAATATATCTCAGGGTATTAACATGAGTCAAGTTGTGATGCAGGACAAAATCGCCACAGAAACATCATCAATGGCCTACTGAGAACTATGGTGAACAAAGAACATAAGAAGAGTGATAAAGGAAATGCCATTAGAAATACATCTATTGGCCCACATTTAGGCTTCTTGCCCAATTTACAATTACCCCGTATGCAACACGGCAACACCATATGTTTTAACATTGAAAAATGTACAGCGCCTTTTTAGTAACCATGTTTAGACTAATGTAGCTCTGAAGAACAAAACTGTTAACCGATTATCAAAAAGGGTGGGAAATATTGATCGACTTTATAAAGAAACTTTGTTGGTACAAAGGATAAATTGGATCAGATATTTTTAAAAAAGTCTTGTGCTGGGAACTGTATTGTAGTTAACTTTAGAAATCCGGGTTTCGTGAACTTTAGCCTACAGAAAAACAAGTATTATAATCTACAATTGACCCACATCATAGTTGCTCCTTAAGGCTATTTTACTAGACATGATGAAGTTAGCACTAAAATGGTGTGATGGAAAGAATCAGTGGCATCAGTTTTAAATGAAGTGATGATATATATATATATATTTAACATCAAAGAACACGTTACTTACCTTCGGTAACGATATATCTGTAAGAAACATTAGTAGTGATAGATTCCTTACCTTAGAATATCCCCAGGCGTCAGACTGGATCCGGAAAGTTTGTCAGCAGTACCCCTGCGTGTCGGTAGGTGGCGTCGTGCGGCTCCGCGTCCGTCGTTGGCGTCGTGGTCGCCAAGATGACGTCGCGGGCGCTACTTAGACGCCGCCCACGCGCGCTGACGTCAGTTCTGTACACAACTTTCTGCGCCAGGAACGCAGAGCCATGCAAGATACTGACCACTGGTGCATTGAAACTAGGGCCCTGAAAGGGATGACCTTAACCCTAGAAATCAGTTCGCAGAACGGGGAGGATGGGAGGGGCGGTAAGGAATCTATCACTACTAAGGTTTCTTACAGATATATCGTTACCGAAGGTAAGTAACTTGTTCATCTGAAAGAAACACATAGTGATAGATTCCTTACCTTAGAATAGATACCCCAGCAATACCAACCCCGGTGGTGGGTCTGCGAACCAAGATCACACCAGAAAGTCACGGAGAACAGAACGGCCAAAGAAGCCGTCTCTCCGGACTTGGCTGGCCAGGCAATAATGCTTAGTAAAAGTGTGCAGCGAGGCCCACGTGGCAGCCTAACAGATGTCTTGCAGGGGGACACCACGTCCCAATGCAGTAGTGGCTGCAGTAGCTCTGGTGGAATGAGCACGCAGTCCCACCGGAGGTTCTTTTTTAGCCAAAGAGTAACAGGCTTTGATACACAAGACAACCCAGCGGGAGATAGTCCTCTTGTGTACCGCCCGACCTTTCTTGGTGCCAACGTAACCAACAAAGAGTTGGTCATCCACCCGGAACTGTTGCGTGCGGTTGAGCTAAAATGAGAGCGCACGTTTTGGGTCCAGACGGTGGAGCCTCTCTTCCTCTCTGGAAGGATGCGGAGGTGGAAAGAAGGTGGGCAAGGTAATAGTCTGCCCAATGTGAAAGGCCGTAACAACTTTTGGCAAAAAGGAAGGACGGGGCCTGAGCACAACCTTGTCCGGATGGACTGATAGGAAAGTAGGCTTTCAAGAAAGAGCCTGGAGCTCACTCACTCGCCTAGCGGGGGTGATGGCCACCAGGAAAGCAGTCTTCAAGGTCAAGAGACCAAGAGGACAGTTATGAAGTGGCTCAAAGGGAGCACACATCAAGTATGTAAGAACCAGATTCAAGTCCCACTGTGGCATCACGAAAGGAATAGGAGGAAAAAGGTGTGTAATGCCTTTGAGAAATCCATTTACAACAGGGGACTTGAAAAGAGAGGGCTGATCAGGGAGTCTGAGCAAGGCCGAAATAGCAGAAAGATAGCCCTTGATAGTGCCCAGAGCAGAGCCCTGCTGGGCCAAAGAAAGAAGAAACAAAAGGACTTCTGAAAGAGGGGCAGAAAGGGGATCCACAGCCTTTGCTGTGCACCACGCCACAAATTTGTTCCACCTGCAGGCGTATACCTTAGTGGAGGGACGCCTGGCTGCCAGAATGACATCACAAACTTCAGGAGGCAAGTCGAAAGGAATGAACTGCCGCCGCACAATCTCCACGCAAAGAGGTGGAGGCTGGACAGGTTCGGGTGGAGGACCGTTGTGAGAAAGTGCCATCTTTCTTGCATGGTATGCCCCCACTTTTTGCTGAATTGCTGATGTGCTTTGACTGAGTGTGCCCTGGGTTCCTGCCAACCAGGTACCCAGGGCCTGTGTTCCTTCCCTAAAACTGCATCGATGCCTACACCCAATTGGCATCCCTGGCCACAGGTCAGCCCCTGGTAAATGGTACCATGGGTACCCAGGGCACTGTGACCAGGAAGGCCCCTAAGGGCTGCAGCACTTGTTGTGCCACCCTTAGGGACCCTGTACCTTTACACACACACACTGCCTTTGCAGGCTGCGTGTCTTGGTGCAGAACAAAAGTGAAGAGTCGACATGGCACACTTCCCTGTGTGCCATGCCTACAAGCCTCTGCCCTGGCCTAGGTCAGCCACCCCTCCAGCTGGGTGCACTATGCCAGTGGTGAGGGCACAGAGGCAGGAGCCCTGTGCCCCTACAGTGCCGAAGTCCATTCTTAGACATTGTAAGTGCAGTGCTGCCATTAAGAGTATATGGTGCTGGGAGTCTGTCATTACGAACTCCACAGCACCATAATGGCCCCACTGAAAACTGAGAAGTTTGGTATCAAACTTCTCAGCACATTAAACCCACACTGATGCCAGTGTGGGATTTAATGTAAAACGCACCCCAGAAGGCATCTTAGAGATGCCCCCTGAAACCAACCCGACCTCCAGTGTCCGGACTGAGTGACTGCCCAGGCTGCCACCACCAGACATGTTTCTGGACCCCTGGGTCGAGAGTCTCTGCTCTCAGGGGCCTGAAACAATGCGCATCCTGGGGCAAGGTGCCAAAGCCTCCTCCCCCAGGATGGGCAGGGGAAACTTCAAAGGCCTGCCGCCTTTTGAGCTTCCCCAGACCATTTGCTGCTCCCAGCAAACTGGTCCCCACTGGTTCCACCCCCACTTCTGGCGGGAGAACCGGCGGGAAAACCAGAGGCAAGAAATGGGTTGTGCCCACCTCTGCCAACTCCACCCCTAAGGTGGGGGAGGCGAGGTGAAGCACAAACTCGAGTCCCCGCCATCTTGAGGATGGGGGGACCCAGCCAACCAGGGACAGGCTCCTGCCCCACTCCCACTGGAGAGTGGCAGAATAGGGGGTGTACCCACCCCAGGGAAGGGACCCATTGGTCCCTGCCCTTACCTACCTGTAACCACCCCTAAATTCAGTATTTAGGGGCTCCCTGAACCTTCCTCCCGCAGTTCCAGATTCCAAAACCAAGAAAGAAGAACAAGAAGACCTGCCGTGTAGCTGCTCACAAGAGGAAGACACCAACTGATTTGGCCCCAGCCCTACCGGCCTGTCGACCCTCGAACCTGCTCCTGCTAAACCCCGGCGTCTCCAGTGGTCAGCACCCTCACAAAACCCGGAGGACCTGACTGCCTAGTGACTCCAACCCCCTGGGACTCCCAAGAGCAGTGGTACTGCTCAAAGCAAGCAACCAACCCCTGGTGCACCCACCGAGCCCGGCCTGTGCCTGAGTGGGCAAATACCAAGAGGACGTCCCCCCGGCGACTGTGACCCAGAATCCAGCACCCAAGGGCCCTCCTTGACGCTCCTGACGACCCCTGCAGCCTCAGAACCAGGGACCCCTCCAACCGCGACCAGCCGAGGGTAAGATTTCCGACGCCTAAAGACACCCCTGCACCCGATGCCCCACGGCCTCCTGTGCCCAACTCCGGGGTGCCTACCCTTCCCACAGCTTCCCAACTTACCCCTCGAAGTGGTGGTCGCACCTGAAGAATCACCGTCCCCGAGCTTGCAGTCTTTGTTCGTCACGCAGCTTTACCATTGAAAACCATTGGGTGCCCGACGGCCCAAAAGCCCACTGCACCCGGCCGCCCCAGTGCCGCTGAGGGTGCACCAACTACCCTGTTCGACTTCCCCACTTGCCCTGAGCAAGTGACCAGGAGCTTTGCTCCCACAGCCGAGTGGCCTGCTAGCCAGCAGCCACCAACCAAAGGCCCCCTGCCGTCCATAGGATAACAATGGGCCTACTCACTCTGCACCTGGCCGCCCCTGTGCCGCTGAGGGTGTAACAACTGTACTTACCTGACCCTGGGGGACCCCTGAGTCTATGCCCAGAACCTTAACTCTGCCAGTCGAGTACTTACCCAAAAGCCGATAACTCACTTTTCTTCCATAGGGTAACATTGACTGGTTTCACTCGAAAATTCTTCTAAGTGTGGAGTTTCCCAACTTTAAAATATTCACCTAAAATCAACCGAGTAACGAAAATGGAAATACTCACCTGCTATTAGGAGAGATCCCAGTGCTGGATCTTGGTGCCCAGCACTGACCCTGAAAAGTAATCACAACGTTACTTACCGCTAACTCAATTTTCTTCCATAGGGATCCATTGACTGGTTTTCTGTGAAATTTCTTCTGTGTCCACTTTTGAAATACCAAAATATTGCTTAAAAATCACAACAGTAACGAATTCCGATTTACTCACCTGCTATCAGGAGAGACCTCAGCACTGCACCTTTTAGACCAGTACTGACCCTGAAAAGTAATTTTAACCACACTTACCCGTAATCTGAAATTCCTTCCATAGGATATCATTGCCTGCTTTTTGTTGAAAAAGTTTCTAAGTGTCGATTTCTGAATCTTACAAATATTCGTTAAAAATTGAGCCAACGATACAAACGTAATTACTTGCCTGTTTTAGATAGATATCCCAGTGCTGAACCGGAGAACCCAGCACTGGATTACAAAAGTAACGTAAACCTACTTTGCTTGCAAACTGCATTTCCTTCCATAGGATAACATTGGTAATTTTACCCAGAAAAGTTTCTAAGGGTCAACTTTTGAAATACAATAATATTCCTCAAAAATCACTACTATAACCAAAACGCTTTTACTTAACTGTTTACAGGAAGTGTCCCGGGACTGAATCCAAGATCCAGTCCTGTGGTTAGAAAAGTAATCCACAAAGTAATTAATTGCATTTAACTAAAACTTTCCATTGAGCTCAACGTTGCATTGTGTTTGAAATTGTGTTGCCTCTTGCAACAACTGTGACTACTGTCATCCAAAAGTCTATTGCCTACTTGAAAAGTATTTAAACAAAGCATTTCATTCTGAGAAAGTATATTTTGATTCCTATTGTTGGTTCTAAAATAAAACAAGCATATATTTTTATATACCAACCATTGGCCTAGAGTTCAGTTCTTGAGTGTGTGGCTTCATTTGCTGACTGAGTGTGTACAACAAATGCTTTACACTGTCCTCTGATACTGCCTTACTGCTCGACCAAGCTACCACTTTAGAGAGTAAGGTTATATCTAACCTTAGCCTCTGCCTTACCATTGGGGAACTGTGGGCCCTATACACACTGTACCTTACTTTGGTGCAGTATATATAGAGCCACTTTCCTACAACCGTCCCCTGCGACAGAAGATCCTCCCGAAGAGGAAGTCTGATCGGAGGATCGACGCTCATACTGAGTAGCTCGGGATACCAAACTCTTCGAGCCCAGTCCGGAGCCACAAGGATGACTTGGGCCCGGTCGCGCCGAATCTTCTTCAACACTCTGGGTAGAAGTGGTATAGGCGGAAAGGCGTACAACAGACCGCAACTCCACTCGCGACGAAAAGCGTCTCCGAGCGAGTGCCGCCTTGGAAATTCCAACACGCAGAACTGATGACATTGCGCGTTCTCTTCGGTGGCGAATAGATCTAACCAAGGCTCTCCCCATTGCAGAAAGAGACCTTGCGCCACTTCCGAGTGGAGACGCCATTCGTGATCCATCATGCACCTGCGGCTGAGTTCGTCCGCCCTGGCGTTCAGGGAACCTGCCAGGTGTTGAACCATCAGGAACATGCCCTGATGTTCCAGCCATGTCCAGAGGCGCAGAGCCTCCTGACAGAGGGTCCACGACCCCACCCCGCCTTGTTTGTTGCAGTACCACATGGCAGTGGTGTTGTCTGTGAACACCTGCACTACCTTCCCTTTGACAGAGGGAAGGAATGCCTTGAGTGCAAGTCGGATCGCCCGGAGCTCCAGAAGGTTGATATGGAGCCGGGACTCCGCCGGAGACCAGAGGCCTCTGATCTCCGCCTCTCCCATGTGACCGCCCCATCCCAGAAGGGACGCGTCCGTCACAACTGTGTGCTCTGGCTGAGGAAGGGAGAGGGATCTGCCCATGACCCATTGCCGGTTCGAGAGCCACCACTGCAACTGTCTTGCAGCCCCCTCCGAGATCTGGACGTGATCGGACAGGTTGGCCTGGTGCTGCGCCCACTGGAACTTCAGGTCCCACTGCAGAGCTTCGCATATGCCATCTGGCATGATCGACCAGCAGGATGCAGGAGGCCATGAGGCCCAGCAGCCTCAGGGTCATCCGTACCGAAACCCAGGATAAAGGCTGAAAGATCGGAATCATAGCCTGAATATCCCAGACTCGCCGTTCGGGAGGATAGGCCCAAAACTGCGTCGTGTCCAGAACTGCTCCGATGAAAAGGAGCTGTGGAGAAGGAATCAGATGCGACTTCGGCACATTGATGGAGAACCCCAGCGAGTGCAGGAGGTCGGCCGTAGTCTGGAGGTGGGAGACGACTGCCTGGGACGAGCCCGCCTTCAGCAGCCAGTCGTCGAGGTAGGGGAAGACTGGAACCCCTGCCCGGCGCAGATGAGCTGCGACCACCGCCATCACTTTCGTGAACACCCGAGGGGCGCTGGTAAGGCCAAAGGGGAGCACGGTGAACTGGAAATGCTCGAGGCCTACCGTGAACCAAAGGTAACGCCGGTGGGCCGGCAGGACGGGGATGTGGAAATAAGCGTCCTGCAAGTCCAACGCTACCAACCAGTCTCCAGGGTGGAGGGCAGTCAAGACCTGAGCTAGGGTGAGCATCTTGAACTTCTCCTTCCGGAGGAAGCGATTGACGTTCCGGAGGTCCAAGATAGGACGCATGTCCTCCTTGTCCTTTTTGGGCAACAGAAAGTAGTGGGAGTAGCAACCACGTCCTACTTCTGGGGTCGGAACGTGCTCGATGGCCCTCTTGGCCAAGAGGGCCGCAACTTCCTTCTGAAGAAGCACCAAGTGATCCCCTGACATGAGGTGGAATTGAGGTGGCATGGCTGGGGGGATGGTCTCGAAGGGGAGGGAGTAGCCCCTTCGGACAATGTCCAAGACCCACTTGTCCGAGGTGATGGCACACCAGTGGTGAAGGTGATGGCGGACCCTGCCCCCTACTGGCGTGCTGTGGACCTGAAAGGAAGGACTAGGAGGGCTTGGAGGCCGCGGACGGGGCGGGGTTGGTGGCCTGACCCGCACGCTGGTTGCGGACCCGCCACGGCGGGAGCCACGTCCTCGGCCACGTGAAGACGCTTGCTGCGCGGGCCGGTGGCTGGGCAGCGGACGTGACTGGGCGCCCCTTCCGTGGCCACAAAAGGGGCGAAAAGCAGATGGCTGCGGAGGGCGTACAGCAGAAAGGCCCAGGGACTTGGCCGTAGCCCGCGAGTCCTTAAAACGCTCCAGCGCATGGTCTGCCTTGTTCCCAAAAAGACCGACCCCATCAAAGGGCATGTCCATAAGAGTGTTTTGGACATCACCCGAGAAACCAGTGGTTCTCAGCCAGGCGTGACGGCGCAGCGCCACTGTCGTTGCAAGCGATCTGCCTAGCGAGTCGGCGGTATCAAGGCCACATCTGATGGTGTACTTTGCCGCATCTCTTCCCTCCGCAATGGTGCGGGTAAGCAGTGTCTGGACCTCCTCAGAACACTGGGGCAGAACTTGCGCCACCGAGTCCCACAAGGAGTGGGAATATCGGCCCAAGAGGCAAGTGGTATTGACGGACCGCAAGCCAGCACTGGATGAAGAAAAGACTTTCTTCCCAAATTGATCCAGGCGTTTGGATTCCCTATCCGGGGAGCGGTAGGGAAGGCGCTTTGGGAAGCAGAGGCTTGGACCACCAAGCTCTCAGGGGTGGGGTGTTGGGAGAGGAACAGGGGGTCGCCCGGAGCAGGGCGATGGCGTCGGGCCACGTTCCTATCCACAGGAGCCCTGTGGTGGGCTTGGACCAGGTGCCCAAAAGAACGTCTGAAAGCGCCTCGTTAAACGGCAGCAGTGGCTCCGAGGAGGTAGCCGCCGGCTGAAGCACTTCTGTCAGGATGTTAGTCCTGACAGCCACGGTCGGCAACTGGAGGTGTAAGGCCCCAGCTGCTCTACGCAACACCGTTGCAAAGTTTGCTCCCTCCTCCGTTGCCACGGAAGGAGGAGACAGCATGCCAGAGTCAGGGGAGGTGTCCAGACCACTGGCATCCCCAAGCTCCTCAGCCCAGTCCTGATCAAACTCACACTGCTGTGTGAGAGGGTCATCAGACCCCTCCCATTTCTCCTCGTCCTCCAATTCTGGTTCAAAATAAGGAGGAGGGACATGCGGGACCCAAGGTCTCATCGGCGTCGGAGCCGGCGTCGAGCGTCGCCGGTCCGGCGCCGTGTCCGGATCCGGAGAGAACCGGGGAACGACGCTGCCCGGAGCCCCGGGCGGCGTCGGGAACGGCACCGGAGAGATCGGCGCCGGTGGAGGTGTCGTCAGGTCAACCGGCGTCGATCGGGGTTGTGGCAGCACCGGAGCCGGGGCCGAGACCGAGGCTGGTGTGACAGGCGGCGCCGGAACCGGAGTCGCCGGAGAAACCCCATCAGGGCCCGCGGGGCCCGAAGGCGCACCGGGGGGACCTTGAGGCCCGAAGAGGCGGGCCATGGCCGACAGGAACTCCTGTATCTCGGCCGGAGTCGCCCCCGAACCCGGGAAGGACGGGTGATGCGGGGGCGGCTCCGCAGGCACTCCCGGAGCCGCGGGGACGGTGCCGACAGGACCCTCAGCCAAGTCGCGAGACCGGCGAGGGGAAGTCGTCGAGCGATGACGCTTCTTCGACTTCTTATGCTTCGACTTACCGGAGGAGTGCGAAGACTTGGACCCCGACGACCGATGAGGACTCCGCGACCGGCCCCTCGACCTCTCGCGTGACCTTGGCGTGGCGCCGACTGCCGGACCTCGAGGAGCTTTCGAGACCGCTCTCGCAAAGCCTTCGGATGCAAGGCCCGGCAGTCGGGGCACGACTTCGTGTCGTGGTCGCGGGCGAGGCAGTATAGACATTCCTGATGCGGGTCTGATCGACATCATTCGGCTTGAAGCCGGGTATCCCTACCGACACCTTCGGAGTCGAGAGACTCGAGAAAACAGTGAAAAAATCACCCAAAAACTTAGTCAAAAAATGACTAGGGCACTGCTCTTCCCGGCGCGGAAAAAGAAAGAACTGACGTCAGCGCGCAGGGGCGGCGTCTAAGTACTGCCCGCGACGTCATCCCGGCGATCCCGACGACGGACGCAGAGCCGCACGACGCCGCCTACCGACGCGCAAGGGTACTGCTACGCAAAAACTTTCCGGATCCAGCCTGACGCCTGGGGATATTCTAAGGTAAGGAATCTGTCACTAACGTGTCTCTTTCAGATATAATTGTTTTACCAAAATAATATAGACATCGTGGCAGCTTTAGCTTAATATATCACACCATTAAAACAAAGTGTATATTGTCTAGACTGGGAACTTTTAACGCCCATGTGTGCTGACATGATCCTTAGGCTGTGTGTGGTTCTGAAGATTACCTTGGAAAAGGCCAAATGCACTTCTCACACTCACCCTATGGGGAAGCTTTAAATACATTGTTTGGTTCTTTTTCGCTAAGGTGCGTTAGTGATTTTCAGACTGAGTGTGATGAGAATATTCACACCTTTACAGGAAGAGGAGCTACTATTACTATTCACCACATATTAGTTATTGTGAACATAGTCTCACTTTTGAGGGAATTTTAAATAATCCCAACATGTCTGAATGATGGTATGAGCAAATTTTTATTTGGGTCTTACCCGTAACACTGACCATACAATAAGGAATTTAAGGGTCACCAGACCGAATGGGGTTTGATTAAATGGTCCGGAATCGAACCAAAGAAATACCTTTACGATTTAATTTCTCAGTATAAGGATGATTTTATGTTTAACGGAAGTCCTAGTAAAACAATAGAATCATTTGCAGTTATTTGCTCTGCAGTTGATAGGAAATTAACTAAAAATACTACCTCTCAGAGTTTGCTCTAAAGGATGGTTTGATGACTCATGCAGGAAAGCACATTCCAATTTAAAGAGGGTATTAAAATGTGATCCGAAAGATCGTGCAGCAATATTCCTAAGTAGCAAGCTTTAGAAAATGAGGAAGTCTAACATTCGGGCGGAGGCGTAGGCTGATTTGGTTAACGGTAAAGGTAGCTCTCTGAAAGACTGAAGGTTGTTTTGGTCTGTATTTAACTTGCCATACTTTAGGGAGAGTGACTACCCAACTTTAGATCAGGGCGTTACAGAGGACCGATAGCCCACAAAAGTAGAATATTTTCTTATGATATAGATAATGACATGGTTAATGACTAACAATCTCCATGGGTTTTTATTATCTTCAATATCACATTCTGCTTGGATGAAATTCAATCAGCATTGACTTCTAGCCACTCAGCCAGTGTGGGTTCTGAAGGTGTCCCTATTGAATTGTTTAAAGATAATACCGCAATGTAGACTCCTTTATTAACTAATGTTTTGAATGCTGGTAGCAAGGGCGTGCTTTCTTGCTCTTGGTGTATAACAACAATTGTCCTGGTCTCTAAAAAATGAAATAAATGTAATCCTCAATGCTACCACCCAATCTCTCGGCTAGACAGCTCAGTTAAGATTGTGGGAAGAGTGCTAATGGAGTGGTTAGAAAATTGGGTAGAATATTCCATCATCTCTGAGCTACAACATGGGTTCAGGAAAGGCCTAGTTACCCTTGAAAACCAAACTTAAATACTTGTGGCTAAATACACAAAGGGGAAGAAGGGTTTCTTTTCTCTGCGTTTATGGAACTTAGCAGTGCCTTTGACTGTCTCACAATAAATTGTGGCGGTTAATGTCCTCTATTGCGGTTTATCTGCTAAGCCATCTTTATCAAAATGCCACAGCTAGAATTAGTTTTGGTCCAGAAGGAGAGTGCACCAGATCATTTCAAAGAAGGGGGGAGACAGACAAGGGTGTGTTTTGGTCCCATTTTTATTCACACTTTATATAAATATCCTGGAACAGGTCCTTCTCAAATCTAATACAGATAAACCAAAGGTGGGTTCTCAATTAATATAGGCCCTACTGTACGCAGGCGATGCGTTTCTTCTGGCTTGTACAGCAAATGGGTTACAGGTCCTGTTGGATACATACACTATGTTTATGGATTTGTTGGCTTAAAAGTGAACCTAAGACGTATGTGATGATTTGTGGGAAGGGCGTCCCTAAAATTAGGACATTTGTTGGCAAAAACATTATGATTTCAGGGGGGGGGGGGGCGTGGCCAAGATGGCGACGGGAGCGGACGCTGCCTAAAGGAGCTCCGTGCCCGCCTGCATATAATCCTAGGATATCCTGGCCATCCGGACCCTCCTGCCTCAAATTCGGCCCCATCTGCTTGATGGGAAGGCGGTGGGTGAGCACTGGGGGGCTTCGATAATGGAGGGCCGCTCCGGAGCCGACGATCGAAAGCGGCCTGGGCCAGCGCCATGCTGATGGTGGAGGCGGGCGTAGCGGGCCTCGCTGATACTGCAGGATCCTGCTCGAGAGGTGGCTCTGCTGTGGAGAGGACGGGCCTAACGAACGAGTGAGTGCCTCTCCGGCACTCGCGGACTCCCTCGTCGGCTCGGAGGCTGAAATCGTTGCCCGATCGGGGTACTCCTGCCCGGGATCCGTGGTGGGGTGGACGCTGCCCCCCTCCTCCCCCTGCCTGTCTGGATCGTGTGCAGAGGGAGCGATCGAGCTGGCCGTGAGGATGCGGGGGCGGCCCATCTCATCTACAAATTGAGGTCATGGATTGGGGCCTACCCGCTCCCTCTCGCCCCTCCCCCTCCATCCTCAGGAGGCCTGCCTGTGGATGGGCTATATTTGGGCCGCATCGCCAGCTCGTGGGTGGAGGCCGAGGGGATCCTGGCCTCCTCCTTCTCCTCTCCTCCCTCTGCTCCGGAGCTCTGGGGATACAAGACCTGCCGGGACCTGCTGCGCCACTAGATCGGCCATAGGAGAAACTGGAATGCCGGACCTCACACACAGCATTAAAACAGAGGTGAGGTGGGGATGGTCATGGGATGACATTGGCTGCACTCAGAGCAGAGTGCGGGAGACACTGTAGGGATCGGCCACTAGGCCCCCATATGAGCCAGAACTGAGTGCATGTGGGGGGTACTGTTGGAGCTTGTGAGTCGAGATCAGGTCCTGGGGACACCAGCGAACTGGATGTGCTCCCCTACGGCTCCTGACTGCACGTCTTTGGGGTGACCAGCATCTCCTTCAGCCGTCCTAGCCTCAGCAAATCGGTGGGTGGCCACCCTTATCGGGTGCGGAGGCACCTTACTCAACAGGCCCATGCTGCCACACGAGCACACCGCGTGACGTGGCCCTACTCCCCGCGCGCAGATAACGGGGCACCGGTTTTCGGGCCGATTGGTGAGCCGAGCAGACTGCGAAGCAATGGGCAAGGACCGTCAACCTAGGGCTGCCCAACAAACGAAGATGGACCAATTTACAGCTCAGGGCGCGCCCTCGAAGACAGCCACGCTGCCTGTGATGTCGACAGGGGGAGGCGTGGCACAACCCGAGTCCACGGGATCTCAAATACTGGCAGCCATAGAGTCCTCCAGCGCAATGGTGCAGGCAAAAATTGACGTGGACTCTCTGGACCTTGGACTGCTGCGTGCGGATCTTCGCACGGTCGCAGATCAGTCACTAGCCACAGAACAGACGGTCAGTGAATTGCGAGAGGTGGTTTCGGCCCTGAAGGTGATGCTCACTGAGCTCTCACAAAAGACAATGTCCTTGGAGCGCCGGGCGCAGGTGTAATTTGAACTTCGTTGGCTTTCCGGAGGGGATTGAGACAGAACTCTTGCTAGAAAAATGGATTAAAGAGGCGCTGCCCATGGCCAAGCTTTCCTCAATTTTCATAATAGAGCGAGCACACAGAGTGCTCACTGCGCCGCCAAGTGCTCTGCCCAGGACTCTCATTGTAAAGATCCTAAATTTCAGGGATAGGGATAGGGACGGTATCCTCAGGGCGGCTAGACAAGATGGAGATCTGACCTTTGAGAACCAGAAAATTTGTAAATTCTCAGATTACACGCGGATGGTTCAACAACAAAGAGCGTCTTTCCTTGGAGATAAACAAAAGTTGCGTGCCATGAATCTCCAGTACATGCTCCTTTACCCAGCGAAGCTGAAAGTCCTCCATGCAGACCGTGCACATTTCTTTACGACACCAGAGAAAGTATGTGACTGGTTGGAGGTCCATGGCGAAGAGAGGGTTCTACGAAGGGGACGAGTGGCGGGTAGACCCTCCGTTAATTCTCAGAGTGGAAACAGCAAAAAATGTGCTGGGAAACCCAGGAAAAACTCTAGATCAACACAGAGGGTGGTGGTGCAACGTGATAGGTCCTTGGAGCTGGAGGGAGCGGACTCGGGTGGAGAGGCCAGGAGATCCCCCAGGATAGATCGTGAAACCCAGCGAGCTGAACAGGACGCTGCCAGGGCTCTGGTGGAGGTAGTGGCGGCCACAGGTACGGACACAAGCATGGGTGAGGTCGTTGAAGATACCCTGCAGCTAACGGACCCTGCATGAGTTCATACAAAGATGACAATGGCGAACAGAGGAAACCTGATAATATTGCTTGGGATAAAACACATGCCATGACCCTTTCTGTGGTGTGTCGGACTGGAATATGAAGGTGTCGCCTTTCCCTTTTTCTCATAACAGCAGGAGGAACCTGGATGTCGACAGTGATTGTGCGGGTGGGCTACGCCTCACACCCCCTCTACCTTTTTTTTCCCCTCTACATCCGCCCTCTCTTGGCTCTCCATCCCTTCTATTGCTCTTATTTTTCACCCTTTACTCACTCTCCTTATTCACTGGGAAGTGGTATTGTCTGATTGGTGGCACGTTTGTAGATGTGAATGAATGTGGATGGCTGAGGTATGGTTGGGAGCGCGTGACGATTGGGCAAGGGAGGGCTCGGCTGACTGACTGATGCCCCGGTGGTCCGGGCGGAGCGCAACCCTTTGACCCGATAGAGGAGACAATCAGACGCATTAATGTGTAGTGGCTGTGGTAGTATGAGCGACATGATGTATGAGTGGATCGCGAGAGTATATTGATTTTGTTACTGTTTCATTGTACAGACAGGAATTGTATTATTGTTATCAAGGTTCAAGATTTGGGCGGGGGGTTCTGAGTTCGGAGACTATCTGGGGATGCACGAAGGTTCATTACAGTGTCTACCCGGGGGGTTGGGCGGTTCAAATGTTCAAGATATGGGGTTATTTGGCAGCGCCAGCAGAAGGCAGGTTGATAACTCAAGTGATGGGACTGGTAATTGCCGTTGGTCATGGGACACTACAAAATTATAACCTGGAATGTGAGAGTGCTCAATTAGTTTGTGAAGCGATATAGAATACAGACATATCTGTGGCGACAGGCTACTCATGTGGCTATGTTATAGGAGACACCTACTAGACACAAACTCTACAGAAAATGGAGGGACAATTGTTCGCATCCACCTTCTCGGCCTATGCCAGGGGGTTGGCCATATGGATAGCTCCACAGGTCCCGTTTAAGTTGCGCAGCTATGAAGCTGATGTAGAGGGTAGATACGTAATAGTGCATGGTGATATAGATGGGATGGAAGTGTGCCTGGTGAACGTCTATGCCCCAAATACAGATGATGTTGACTTCTTTAACGATATGGAGAACCGGTTACTGCCATACATCGGGATACCATTAGTATGGGCGGGTGACTTTAACTGCATGTTAGATGGTGCATTAGACAGGCATCCTCCGAAACACCACACTAAGCCGAATATGTCGGCGGCCCTGAGGGGGGTGATGGATAGGCTCCACTGTGTGGACATCTGGCACGAAATGCACCTGGAAGAGCGGCAGTATACGTGCTATAAACCGGCACGCGAGGTCTACAGCAGGCTTGACCGTTTCTTACTCTCCCGAGCAGTATGTGGCAATGTGGGCGGGACTACAGTGCTAGGCCGCTTCTTATCTGATCATGCCCCTGTATTGCTAGAATGGGGACCTGAGAGGAGCAGGCCGAGAGTCCCGTTATGGCGATTGCAGCCATCCGCACTACGAGACCAGGTATTAAGAGAAAACCATAATAGATTACTTTGATGAGAACTGGTCCACCACAGAGACTAGGAGCATTGAATGGGATACATTTAAAGTGGTCACCAGGGGGGACTGCCTGTCCAGAGTGGGGGGCACTAGGAGGCGATTGGAACTGACAGAGGCGGAGAAAAAGCTGACCAAATTGCAGCGCGAGAACCGTGCGATGGATCGGCCTTCGGAGGCCCTTTTACAGGTGCAACGTACGGTGGGGGAGACCTGGGATAGACTGGATTGCCAGCAATTATTACACAAAGAGGGTAACAGGTCAGGGAGATTGCTCGCGTGGTTGCTAAAACGTGAGCGTCCATCCCGAATGATTCTAACACTACGTCACCCTGAGGGAGGGATGGCTAACACACAGGTCGGCGTCAACGCAGTTCTATTCGCTCACCTGGCTGATATTTATCGCAGGACTATTGGAAACGAGAGGTCTGGTGGGGGTGACTTCCTTCGGGATGTCCCACTGTCGCGACTTACAGACGAGCAGAGAGATGAACTGGAGGCAGCACTCCAGCTGGAGAACCTGCAGGAAGCCCTACGGGGTATGGCCCGGTGCAAAGCGCCTGGCCCAGACGGAATGCCCGTTGAACTCTATCAGTCATATGCAGATATTCTCCTTCCGCGTTTATTAGACACCTTGCAGAAGGCTAAACAGGCTGGAGTTCTCCCCTCATCCATGAGAGAAGCACAGATGGTCATGCATCCCCAAGCCTGATAGAAACCCTGAGGACCCGGCTGCATAAAGAACACTGTCCATGTTGGGAGTAGACGCTAAATTATTGGCCAAAGTTCTGGCCATAAGACTAAGGAGAGTAGTGAATTCGCTGGTCCATGAGGACCAATGCGGTTTTATACCAGGGAGAGGAAAACATGAATCTACGCCGATCACACGTCCTACACTCAGTAGCGGACAGTGACCTCAGGGCGGCAGTAGTCGCCCTGGATATTGAAAAAGCCTTTGATACTCTGCGGTGGGACTATCTTTGGGAAGTACTGAGGAGAATGGGGTTTGGTAGCGAATACATAGCCTGGATCAAATTGCTATACTGTAAGCCGAGGGCCAGAGAGCGGAAAGGGAGACAGGTATCGGAAATTATAGAGATAGGAAGGGGCACTAGACAGGGGTGTCCATTATCCCCATTGCTTTTCGCTCTGGCCATGAACCTCTGGGGTACGATTGAGAAGAGATATGGAACAATGGGGTATAGCGGTGGACGGTTGTACGCACATGGTCTCCATGTATGCAGACCAATGCCCTTCTCTGTCAGGGAACCGGAAGTGGCGATTCCGGCAGTTTGGGATATACTAGACTCATTTGGGTCTTCCTCTGGCCTCCGAATCAACTGCCAGAAAACAATACTGTTCCCACTCGCAGCCTTGGTGCGGGGGACACCTCATGATCTCCCTGCGGTTGGCATGGACTGGAGGTGTGATCGATTCCGTTACCTTGGTATACAGATTGCACATCAGCCGGAGTCCCAGTTTGAACTAAATATGGGGAAGGTCCTCACAGGACTGCGGGCATCGATAACATTCTGGAATAGTTTACTACTATCGGTTATGGGGAGTGGCAATATCAAAGATGGTGCTCTTGCCTCGCTGTCTCTATGTGCTCCAGAACTCCTTTTGTAAAATCCCTAGGTCCACGTTTGATGACCTGAATGGTCTCTTGTTCTCCTTAGTATGGGCTGGTAAACGGAGCAAGGCCAAGCTGGAAACACTCAAATTGGACATGGATGGGGGTGGCCTAGGCCTGCCGGACCTTAGACTATATTACATGGCTGGATTATTGCAATATGCCGCGCAATGGTGCATGGGGGAACGAACAGTCAAGACGGACCTGCTAGGGAAATGGAATGAGGGGACGCAACTACAGCGGCCCCTAATGATGGGTTCAAAGGTCCCTAAAGACTGCCTGCACATAATTCAGCGGGTTACAGAAGTTTGGGAACAGGCAGTGTTATTGATTCTACGAAGGGCTCCATATGCTAGCGCACTACCTCTCCATAGGATGAAGGGATTCCAAAATATTCAGGAGACCATGGACATCTCGAGTTGGTACGAGGGAGGATGCGAGTCAGCGGGAGATTTATATCAGAATGGAACGTTCATGACCTTTAATGAGGCTCAGGACTGGTTCCAGGTGCCGCCGGGGCATTTTTTTACAGTATGCTAAAATATCACGTACTGTGCGCGAGATGCGGACCACAATCCGGGACGAGCGAAGGAGTGCTGCACGTTGATGACAATGCTAGACCCAGGCTCTAGCAGGGGTCTCACCTCGTGCATATACAAAGCACTGAAGGAGGATCGGGGGTCTAACCTCGACATGATTAGAGCGAGGTGGGATGATGACCTGCCAGTCCCGCTGACAGATGGCGAGTGGAGGAGAGCACTGGCACAGGTAGCAGATGCAACAAGCAATGCGCGGTTCAAACTCATTAATTTTTATTATTTACATCGCACGTATTTGACTCCACAACGCAGTGCAAGCTTCACCCCAGGGTCGTCCTCTTCGTGTCCGCGTTGCGGAATAGACCCCGTCACATTTCTACATATGACCTGGAGCGGTTTACGCCTACAGCAGTATTGGACCCAGGTGGTGCAATCTCTTTGCACAGCAACAACGGTGCGAGTTGAAACCTTCATAAAACATTGCATCCTAGGTGTACTCCCAACACCCAAGAAGGGGACTAGGATGCAATACAAATTTGCACTATTAGGACTGGTCCTAGCAAAAAGACGGATAGCAATCCACTGGATAAGTCTTGCTTCCCCCCACACATGGGTAGATGGAGGGATGATCTGCGTGAGTGGGGTGTTGCTGAAGAATGCCGTCTTAGAGCAGTACGAACAGATGAGAATGCAGAGAGTGATCTTTTGGACTGAGGCCAAATGTTGACTGCAGTGTCTAGAGCAATAACTCAAAGTGAGAATGAAAGCACACACAGTTCACCATCCACACGGCCCACATCGCCATCCAATGCAACAACAATGTAAGTGCCCTCTCGCACCATATTCACGCGAATTACAAACGAGTCTCAGGTACATAGCCAGATTGCCCTCATCCGGAAATAGCAACACTTGCCGGTCTGGGGGACAGATAAGGGGGAATCTAGTTTCCTTTTGATTATCGTTATTGTATTATTGTTTTTATAATTGAGTCTATTTAAAATGCATTGTTTCTAAAAGCAATTCGGCTCACGGGTAGTGAGGGCGAAGAAAAAGTGAAGTCATGTCATTAACTTATTACAACAAAACAACTGTCGAGATGTAAAGGTATGTGCATGACAACTGTTATAGATGTCCTTCGATGCAGTGCTTAATAAAAACAAGTTTTAAAAAACCCATTATGATTCCAACTATTTCTACATTTTCTTATCAAGGGGTTTTGATAATCAAGGAAAGCGGCTTCCCCAAATTTGGCTAGTCTAATCAGCTATACAAGACGGCTACCACTGTCTTTCTATTTGCTTCTAAATAAGGGTCTAGACCTAACAGGGACATGCTTACAATATAAAAGTGCAAAAGTGTCTTGGCAACAAACTATGGCACAAGTATCTGGGGATACGTAGATTGCCAGGTTGTACAACGGGCTGAGAATATAATTCTCAGAAGAAGTTAGGTTGTTTCTCAAGCAACTTCAGCTTTTGTCACAAAGAGTTGGGTATCCCTTATATTGATGAAGTAGGCAGAATAGACGGAGCTCAACAGTGTCATTTAGCAGCAGCCAAGGGGGGGGCCCAGTCCAGCCTATTCCTGGCGATGAATGGAGAAGACAGGCCTGTCTTGGCCCGGTCTTTGCCAGGGCACACGCCTGGGCACCTCTCTCATGCTTCCTGTGCTGCAGGGAGTTGTCAGTGCCTTTGCGCGCAAAGGAAGTTTTTGCTCCGCTCCTCTCCTTGGCGCAATGGGGCTGGGGGACATAGTCACACACTAGCAAAAGTGAAAAGTTTGTGGTAGTTCTGAGGGCAGGGACACGCAGTAAACACCCACGCTGTGGGGAGTCGTCAGCGCCTTTGAGCACAAAGGAAGTTTTATGCCTCACCCCTCCTGGGTGCGATGAGGCTGGGGGGCATAGTCACACCCCAGGCAAAGTGGAAAGTTTATGGCGGTTTAGTGGGCATGAAACCGCTGCAGTTAACAGCCCTTATTTATTGTTTTATGTATTGTTTTATGGTTAAAAAAAATAGTAACCGACTAAAGAGGATTCTGACTTTATGGTGAAATCTGATCGTTAATAACTTATGACTGATAAACATAAAAGTAACTTTCTAAAATTGTACTTTAAGCGGACTGCTTGAGCCAGAATTGGCTTAAAACCGCGTCTGCCAACCATCACACCTCCAGAGCTGGAATACACATCCTGAGCAGAGAGACAAAGACCACTGCTGAAAGGAAAATGGCTTACCTCTGGGCCCAGGAAAGGTCAATGGATGTTGCTGACCACTTAACAGGGATTAGCTAACTGGGAGAGAACAGGAACAGTTGGCAGAACAAAGGCAACTGTAGCACTACCTCATTTGACCTGGGCATGTCGGGGTGGGGGACTTCATCTAGTCACTCACAGGATCCTCCTAGAAACCCCATCCCCAGTCACAGTAGGAGGGAAAACCATTTTTGACCATGCCAGGTAGGGAAGTGACCAAGAAGCTGAAGTCAGGCCTGAAAGGTGGCAGCTGGGTCGTGACATCTTGAAATAGGGGGTCCTGGGTAATTGTACACTAAGGCAAAGAGGAAGTGCTGCTATAGGAAGTGAGGACAGCAAGAAAATTGTTAGTATTGGCCTGTAAAATTTCTCCAATAACTAGTTAGTACACTGGATAAATCTGGCACTTGCACCACTACATCCTCAGAACATTCCTGGTCTTGGGAAGACTATCTGAAGGCGGCAGCCTAGCCGGAAGAATCCTGACTCTTGCTGGAAGAAGGGGACCCGCATGAACATTCAAGAGCTCCTGAATCCTGCTGGTACCCAGGGACTCCAACTGCTCTCCAAGGATCGAGTGGTTGGCCTCCTGTTTACCAGCGTCAGGGACATAAAAAGCAGGGCTCATGACTCCAAAAGAGCTCAGCTCACTAAAGAGGACTAGGTCTTGCAGGAGACCTGGCTGGAGAGAGGCCTGGCACCCAGAAGCCTGTCCAAGGGGCTAGGGACTGGAGGACTGGCTAGAAGAAGCTTTCCCAGCAGTTGGAGACTATGCCTGACATTTAGTCTTTGACCGGGACAATACTTTTGGTGTATCTGACCTTTGTTCTATCGCGGTCTGAGTGGGACTGCACATAGGCATCCACTGCAAACAAAATGGTTACTTACATTTAGGATTAGCTTTGCAGCTTGCATTTTCTGGATTCACACGTCGTGCATTATTCTGCCATCTAGTGGTGGGTCCAGAATATGTCTTTCCTCTCTCTCTTTTTCAATGTGTAAGTCGTTGATGTTGACCATTTGGCTGTATGTACCACCTTGATGGCATTAGACACATGCCCACTCAAGCCCCAGTGGGTGGTTACTATATTTAGATATTTCCCCCAACCTGCTGAGGCTTCTTTCTTTGGCTTAAGTTCATCTCCTCCCACCAGTTGGAAAATGCTCTCATTCTGGGACAGAGGTAGGGTTGCATGTGAATCCAAAAATGTCTTGAAGCAGCGAAACTACTACTGCAGGTAAGTAGCCATTTCGTTTTGAAACATGAATCTTTTCTGGATTCCCATGTTGCACACTAACTTTGTAGCATTTTTTCTTCTCTGGAGGTTGGACATGAAAGAGCTTGAATTTTAAAACCGATGTTTTAGAACTTTTTGCCTCACCTGAGCTTCGTTTGCATAAATATCCACACAATAGTATTTGGTTAATTTGAATGTGGAGGATCATGCGGCTGCCTTGCATATATCCGTGATAGAGACATTGCGAACGAATGCAAGTGTTGCTCCCTTTTTCCTTGTGAAATTAGCTCTTTGGCTTTCTTCCAGAGCAACTCCTGCTGCTGTATGGCATTTTTGTATCGTCTGTAGCATCCATTTTGCTACAGTCCCTTTGACTGTAGGTGAGCCTTTGGCGGCCTGAGTGAAGGTAATGAAGTAGTATGTTACTTACCCTCTAAGTATTTATTTGTGGCACCGCAGATTCAAATGCTATGTACACTCCTGCCATCTAATGCTGGGCTCGGACTCTACAACTTGTTTTTCCTCCAAGTCTTTTTATTCCGGAGGTGACGTTGAGTCTCCTCCTCGTCGAGAGAATGCACATTTTTAACTGCTCACTTGTCTGACTGTTTATTTTTTACCGCCATAATGGCGAGTGAGGATGGAGCTAGTATAGATATTATATAAGAATAAATGTGTGTAATAAACTAAAAATATGTACATATTTGAATATATAATTTATAATACATATAAATCTGACACAAGTAAATGCTTGCCAGGGAGGTGGGAGCGCGAATGAGAACCTGCAGTACTACACACTATGAATGGACGCTTACAGGGTAAGTAACGTACTCCATTTGTAGCATGTGTTGGCTGCAGATACTCATGCTAAGCATAGACTGTAAAGCAGTACTTTTCTTGTGGTGGCTCTAGGCATCAGATGGTGCAGATGTTTGAAATAGCACCTGTAAGACTGTTTGTCTCACAAGAGATTGCTGCTTTGCCTGGACATTCACGCAATAGTGTTTAGTGAAAGTGTGTGTATTCGACTAAGTAGATGTTTTAAAATATCAGCTAAAGGATGCATTCCAAAAAGTCATTAAAACACCTTTCTTTCTAGTAGAATGCACACATGGAACTGTTGGTAAAGTTTGTTTGGCTTTAATGTAGCAAATTTAAATACATTTCACAATCCACCATGTAATACCTGCTTTAGAATAGCTTATCCCCTGCTTGTATTTGAGAAAGCCACAAAAAGTTGTTGGGTATTCCCAAAAGGTCTAGTTCTCTCAATGTAGTACATTAATGCCCTTTTAACATCAAGTGTATGAAGTGCTCTATCTGCCACGGTCTCTGGCTTAGGGAAGAAAAGAAGTAAGTCAAGTGTTTGGTTTAAATGGAAAGGAGAGACTACCTTCAGAAGAAATTTGGGATTCGTCCACAGACGTACTTTAACTTGAAAAACCTAAAAATAAGGTTCTTCTATGGTAAGAGCATACATTTTGTTAACTCTAGGGAGGTGATAGCTACAAGGAAAGCAACCTTCCAAGAAAGGAACTGGTATGGACAAGAATGGTGCGGTTCAAAAGGTGTGGACATCAACCTTTTAAGAGAAACATATAAATTCCACAAGGGTATCGGTGGTGGATGTGGTGGAATTATTCTTTTCAACCCTTCCATGAAGGCCTTAATGATGGGTATTTGAAAAAGTGACTGATGCTTACGGTTCTGCAGATAAGCCGCAATCATCGTAAGGTGAATTCGTATGGAAGTGTATGCTATATGTGACTTTTGTAGGTGTAACCAATAGCATAGTATCTGTTGTACAGTAGGCACACAAGGGTCTATGTGCGGGGCTATACAGTATTGTACAAAGCCTTCCCACTTAGCTGCATAACCAGCTCTTGTGGTTGGACGTCTTGCCTCCAGTAGAATGACCATACACTCTGGAGGCAATTATAAGTATCCAAACTCTATGACTTCGGGAGCCAGATTGCCATGTTGAGATTGGAGTTTGAATGTCTGACCCTGCCCTTGCTGTGAGTGAAAAGGTCTGGTATGCTGGGGAGCCTTTCGTGAGGTACTACAGACACCTTTAAGAGAGTCGAGAAATAGGGTTGTCACACCCGGGTGGAAGCTACTAGAATTATCTTGAGTGAGATCTGCCTGAGTTTCCTGACAAGATATGAAACGAGTGGTTAAGGCAGAAGAGCGAATGCAAATATCCCTGACCAATTCATCCAAAGAGAGTTGCCCATGGACTAAGGATGGTGGTATCTGGAGGCGAAGTTGTCGCATTCTGTGTTTTCTACAGTGGCAAACAAATCCACGTCTGTTGTCACCCACTGCTGGAAGTAGTGATCGAGGAGTCTGGGTGGAGTTCCCATTCGTGGACTTGTTGCTGCGTCCTGCTTAGCAGGTCCGCCACTGAATTGGCCACTCCCCGGAGATACTCTGCCAAGAGGTGGATGTGATGGCGGGTAGCCCAGTGCCAAATGTCCTCTTCCAGCTGAGACAACTGATTTGAGTGTGTTCCTCCTTGTTTTTGAATGCAATACATTGCCGTCATGTTGTCCGTTCACAGAAGACCAGTCTTCCTGGTTATAATGGGGAGAAAGGCATTTAGAGCCATCTGAATCGCTATGAGCTCCAGCACATTGAACCCTGAACCATCATACTCTTCATATGCAAGCCCCGCCCTATGAGTGATTCATCTGTGGTGATAGGCATTTGCGCGATCAGGTCCCAAAAAGGTCTGCCCTTGAGGAGATTCTCTGTGCCCCTCCAGTGCAATGATTGATGGACCCTTGGGCGGAACTAACACTAGATCCTCTAAACTGCCCCCTGCTTGTGACCAATGAGATGCTAGACACTCCTGTAAGGGGCGCATGCGGAGCCTGGCATGAGCCACTATTGCTATACAGGAGGCCATGATGCCCAGAAGACTCACTGCTTTGACTGGCAGGCGACAATATGGCTGAAAAAGAGCCAGTTGGTTCTGGAGTCTGAGAACCCTCTGGGCATTGGGGTATGCTGTGGCTGAGACCAAATTGAGGATTGCTCGTAGAGAGGGCTGTATTTGAAGAGGCTGTAAATGTGATTTGGTGGCATTTATTGTTAATCCCGATTTGTGCAACAGATTGATGGTGGCATGTGTATCCTGCATGTACCTATGTCTCTGACCTCGTGATCAGGCAATTGTCAAGATAAAGGAAGACATGAATGTTGTATCTTCTCAAATGGGCTGCCACCACTGCTAGCCATTTGGCAAACACTCTTGGTGTGGTCATCACATCCCAAAGGGCAGAACTTTCAGCTGGCTATGCCGGCCACTTAGCATAAATCTGAGGTACTGGCAATGTGCTGGGAATAGGCTCTATGTCACCTTTTAACAAGAGAGCTTTTACCTTCTCTTTGAGAAGGTGAAGATGCTGAGAGTTGAGGGTCTAACTGTGTGGAGGAATGTTTGGGGGTGGGTGGGTGGAGGTCAGTTCCAGGCAGTATCCATGGCGGACGATGGAAAGTACTCATTGGGCTGATGTTATCTCGGGCGACAGGTGGGGAAACTGCTAAAGCCTTCCACCGACCGGTTTTGTGTGTCTGGGGGAATGTGTGGTGAGTCATTGTTTGGAGGTGGAGGCTCCCTTCCTGGGAGTTCCTCTGCCTATAGTTAGACTCCCCTTGAAGCCCCCCCGCCCATAGTAACATTTACCCCTCTGTTTGTTGCTGCTTTTGATAGGTCTTTGTGTCAGAGGTGGTGGGCTTGGATTCTCCTCTGACCCGATAACTACAAAAGGACTGTTGACGTGGAGTAGTAGACTGCAGTGCCCTCATGGATTTCGCAGTTTCTGTATCCTTTTTTATTTCTTCTAACTAGGAGTCTACCTCCGGGGTGAAAAGATGTTCCCCATCAAATGAGAAATTAAGCAGGTATTGTTGCACCTCAGGTTTGAACCCGGAGGTGCGTAGCCAGGCATGCCTACGCAGAATGACTGAGGAGGTTATCCCTCTTGCTACGGTGTCCACACTGTCTAGGGCACAGCGTATAGTTGCATTTGAGATTTGCCTACCTCTCTTTTGCACTGCTCTGGGAAATGTTATAACAACTCTGCCATGTCATTCCAAGTGGCCCTGTCAGTGTGAGTGGGGCAATGATTTCCATGGCCCACTGCAACTTGCTTTCCCGCTGCATCTATGCGTTTGATTTCCTTATCAGAAGGAGGTGCATCTCCCAGTACTTTGAGAGGCTGTCCTCTTCCTTGCAGTTGTTGCAACCAGGGAGTTAGATGTTGGGTGTCCCCTGATATAAAGTGGGTCAGTAGACAGTAGAGGGAGGGCTTGTATTTTCATTCAATGCATGGTGTTAGTACCCTAAATGTTACCGGGTCTTTGAATATCTCATTGGAGACTTTCAGCATTGACCCTATCATTGGTAAGTATTGTAAGGAGCGCTCTGTCTTGAAGAGTGTCTCGACTAAGAAGTCGGTTTCTTCCTCCATAGTATGCATCTGCACTTTATGGTATTCAGCAGCACGCTGAATGACACTATGGTATGAGGAAGTATGAACAGGCAGTGGTGCTTTAGCTGGGACTGGCACCTCAAAGTCTGGGTCTGGCAGTACTATGTCGTATGATTCCCATGGGTCTGGGCTTTGGGGAGGGGCTCCTGTGAGTGTGTCATGAGTAAAATTAATAGGGCTCCCTGTGTCGGTTTCGTCTGAATGTGTGGATGATGGTGACATAGGTTGTGGAATAGGACAAGTGGACTTAAGCTCCACACACTTCTTTGGAAGAAGCTGTGGTAGTTCAATGTCTAACCTGTTCCGTTTGTGGAGCATGTCAGACAAGTGTCCCTCCCTTCAGAGAAAGCTTTTTAACCATTAGTTCTTGAAGGTTTTCAAAAACAATTCTTTCCATATCCGCAGGGGTGGTTGTTTCACTTTTCTTGAGTGCCATGCCCTTATCAGTCTTTCGTCCTGTGCTCTACTAGAGCGTGGGATGTCGATGGTTTCTTCGGAGTTGACATATGGCTCTGCTCAGACAACTGCTGCAGAATTGACATAGCTTGGTTCCAATAGTGTATGCTGTGTTGACTCCGTACATTTGATTGCCTCTGATGGCTTTGCCAACCCTGATGGTATACGGAGCATCAAAGGTTTTGTCGGCGTCATACGCTGCGCAAACGTCAATGACTTTGTCTGTATCGAATGCTGCTGCGAGCACTGTGTCCCCTCCATGTCGATTGGGATCAAGCGCAGTCTCGTCCTGTCTCAGTTCCAAGGCACGCTCTTGTGTTGGCTAGAACTCTAAGATTGTGGCGCATCGAGGTGATAGTGGGAGAGCTGTGGGGTAGTCGTTTGGTATGTGTGGGGGTCTAGAGACCTTAGGTACTCACGGCCCTTGGCGTTGTCTTCGTCCTGGGCCCTGCTTCTGATGTAGTCTGAACTTCCAGAAGTTCCACAGCCAACATGGACTCATCGCGGTCTTCCTTCTCATGTTGGCTGGAGTTATTGAAAGCAACATAGAGTGGATTGCACAAGATGGTGCACCCGACTGCCACTCTACGGGAACATCCTCTTCTTCGCTTATCTCTAGCTGCTGCTCCTCATCTGCAGAGTATTCCGCTACCGCCGCTATCTCCATGGTATGAGCTAGGTGTCCGTCGCTTCTAGGGTGTATGTTTTTTTTTTTCTTGAACAGGCTGCCGGCAGCGCCGTCCTGCTCGTTGTGCTCTGACGACAAACAGAGGTTGCAGACGTCATGCTGGTCAGAGTATGCATATTTTGCCCTGCATCGAGGGAACTTCCTAAAAAGTCTCTTTTTTTCTTCCATCACCTACAGCTGAACATTCTTGGCAGAACTTGGCAGGGGGCCCGCGTGTCTAAGTCGACCCGGATGGAATAGTCACAGAAAACGTGAATCTGACGGCTGACAATGATTAAGCAGAGTTGGATTGTTCGAGTAGAAACCGCTATGAGCCCATTGCGCTTCCACAGCTAGCAAAGGCGTCGAAGATGCACAAAGCTCCAGAGCAATCGGTCCGAACCCAATGGCGGAAAAAAAAAATCAATCTAACAATGGAGCTGTTGAACATGCACATTCTCTCCAAGAGGAGGAGACTCGATGTCACGTCAGCAATTAAAAGACTTCTTTGAGAAAAAACACAAGTTGTAGAGTCTGAGCCAAACACTAGATGGCAGGAGTGTGCATAGCAAGTGTATCTGCAACCAAAACATGATACGAATACATCATTTTCCTTTCTGATTGCCTTTGTTTCCTGAATGTAGTACAAGACGGCTCTTCTGAAGTGTAGTGTGTGAAGAGCCCATTCAGATTGTGATTTTGGATGCTGGGAAAAAAGCGGGTGGGAGTATAGTTTGAGTAACATGGAAGGGTAATACCACCTTTAAAAGGTAGTGTGGGTTTGTTCTGATTACCACTGTCCTTGTGAATTTTCATGTAAGTTTCTTGTACTGTGTTTGCTATGAGTTTGCAAACTTGTAAGGCTGTGATGGCTACCAGGAAAGCAGTCTTTAAGGTTAGCAATTGCAATCCTATGCTGTGTTTGCTCAACCAGCAGTTACATAAGTTAGGTGAGTACTATGTTATGATTCCACATAGGTGTGGTCGCTGACCTTGGTTGAGCTGGCCTTGTTGCCCCATCCAGGAATCTTTTAATGACTGGTGTTTGAAAAAATGCCTCAATGGCTCCTAAGTGTTTCAATGAAGCATATGATATAAAGCCTTATCGAGTAGGTCGGTGAGGTACTTTAGTATAATGAAGCAAAGGTGCGGTCAGGCAGTGTCTGAATGCATTCCACTTTGCAGTTTAACACTCTTGTGGATGGTCTTGTAGCTGCCCGTAACAACTTCCATGTATTCTGGAGCTATGCTGCTAAGCTGAGTGAGTGGTTCTGTGTGGCGCACTCATCCCTCTTGCATTATTAATAGACCTGGTTGCACTGGTTATGTTATTTTTCTGTCCTGCGCAATTTCCAGTAGATGTGAGAACCTGGTTTATCTTGCCCAATGCGGACAGATTAAGGTTAGAGTCATTGCTGTTTCCTAATGTTATTAAAGGAATTAGGGGAAAAATATATGTAAACCTTCGTGATCAATCTATAGACAGGGCATTCCCTAGGAACCAGTGGTATGGGAATTTGACCTCAAAGCTCAGGCATTTTGTTTTTTCTTGCACCTCTGTTTTAGCTCCTACTTATGTGACATTTTTGCCTGTCTGCTTATCCCGTCAGCCTCTGTTTTGTACTCCTGGTAACTATCGTCATCAAAGTGATGTGTCTCTGAATTGCCCATGTCCATATCTTTTATTTTTGATTGGACAGTTAGTATGATCCTGTCCCTCCTGTTTGTTGTGGTAAAACATGGTTTCTGTGTTGTCCATTAAGACTTGCATGGTGGCCCCATTATCTGAGTTTTTAAGACCTTCAATGCTAGAAACACTGTCTTGAGTTTCAACACATTTAAATACTTTGCTGCGTTCTCTGTGCTCCATAGGTCCGTGATCTTTAGCCTGTTCATGTCCGCTCCCCACCCTATGCGTGAGGCGTCCGTTGTAATGGTGACTAAGTTAGTTGGGTGTTTGAAGCGTATGCTTTTTCTAATATTTATTGTAGTCTACCATTGTAGCTCATTGAGGACTGTTACAAGCATTAGATCTTCTCAACTTCCTGTTGCCAGTGATAATTGGTTTTGTACCGACTCCTATAGTAGTTTCATGTGTAATCTTACACTGGGAATTAGCAGTATGCAGAAAAGCCATCATGCCAATATTTTCTCCCCACAGTCCTCATGTGTCAGAACTTGCTCTCTCTGATAAAGGCAAATTTGCTCCATCAATACCAAGATTGACTTGTGACAAGAGTGCCGGGCTAAGGTGCCACGCATTGACCGCCTTAGAGTGGGTGGGAGATCCTTTTCCTATCTAGGCCCGCTCTTTTGGAACAGACTCCCACGAGATCTTCGGCTTATAGACAGCATTGATTTGTTCAAGAAGAAGCTCAAAATCTGCCTTTTTAACAACTAAACCCTCGGCTCGCCTGATTCCCCCTATGCCAGCACCGGGACACTCTCCGAGTAGCCATGCGCTTTATAAATTAATATAACACAAGGGAATGTTTTTCCCTGCTTTGAATTTAAGATCTCAGGAATACCTTTTCTCTTTCTGGAATGGGAGATTATTTTTCTAGGTTTATGGAGAACCCTAGGTGGTGTAGGGTTTGGATCACTGAATTTATGTTCTCTTTACACCTTTTGAATGACCCTGCATTTACTAACCAGTCATCCAAATAGGGGTATACATGGATCCCACTTCTTCACTTTCTAAAATCCCTCAATGCAGAGTTTATGCCGAAGGGCAGAGCTGTGAACTGGTAATGAACCTTGCCTGCTACGAATCTTAGGAACCTTTTGTGTCTGCTATTCATTGGAAAGTGCAGATATGAGTTTTTGAGGTCGATGTTGCCATATAGCATCCCCTTTGCAGCTGTGATTTCATATTGATTTGTCATTTAGAATTTTTGAGGGCTGATGTACCCGTTTAATATAGTGTGTTCTAAAATGGGTCTCAAATTCTTGTCAGGTGTTGGCACCAGGAAGTCTTTTCCCCTTTACCTTGTAGGAACTCTTATGCCAGTTTGCACGGTACCTATTCTTTGGGATGACTGTGTGCCTTTAAGTTGACTGTTTTTACTTTTGGTTTGGTGGTTGTTTAAACAATTCAATACAATACCCATGCCAGATAATGTTTAGAACCCATTTGCCGTATGTAATGATACTCCTTTGCTGAAGGTATCCTCCTAACCTTCCCCCTACTGGTGTTATAAGTGGGATGATCCCTAAAGTCAAGTAACATGCTGATTCCCTACCTCTCCCACAAAAATGCTGCCTTTGCATGCTGGCATAGTTCCATTGTGTTGATGCCCATGGAGTGAAGGAGAAGTGCCCCACAGTTGGTTACACCCCTGCTCTGGTATGTGGCCTTTACCTTGGTGTTGGGGCTCCATAGAAGGATCCCCTGAACTGGAGGGCTCCCATAGATCTTGATGTCTCATCATCCTTTTTCATGCCCTGCAGGGACTGTGCTACCAAATAGGATGTCTCTGGAGAATGGCACATTGATGACAGCTGCTGCACCCCTGGTTTGAAACCAGATACCTACAACCACGAATGCCTTCCCAAGGTGATGCCTGTACATAACTGCCTACTGGTAGTGTCCGCTGATTTTAGACAGGTGCTTGCATTGGTCTTTCCCTCCAAATTTCATTCTTGCCACTCTTCTTGTACTGATCTGGAAAGTGTTGCATCAGATCTTCCATTTCATCCTACTGTTGAAGTCCATACCCGTTGACTAGCAAATCTGAGCTGTCTATATGCTATTGGGTTGCTGCGGAGTGCTCCATCTTCCTGCCTAACAACTCCAACTGCTTGCTTTCCCAGTCGGTGGCGATGCCATGGTTGCTGGTGTGTTCGCTCTTTTCCGAACTATTGTGACAATGATGGACTCTACCTTCAGGGAACCCTTGATGTACTCTGGGTACTGGGACTATTTCTTATACTTCTTTTGAAGCAGGGTCTAGTTTTGATCATATAGTGCCCCAGGCCCATTCTGTCCACATCTGAAGCATAAGAGTCTCAATTGTCCCTTCCAGCCCACAGAGAGGGTTGTGTTAAAATTGTCCACACTGCATTGAGCGCCTATGAGGCAGTAGGCCCCTTGCCCTCCTGTATACTCAGATGTAGATCTTTCTGACCATCAAGATGTAGCAATAAAAGGATGTGTCTGTCATTTAGAAGAACAAAATTGGCCAAGAGTAAGGAGTGGGGGCCGACTGGGCCAACTGGGACTTTCCACCTTTTGTATTGTTCTGTTTTCTTATAAAAAGTATCCGAGAAGTGGCGCAAATGATTTTCGATAAATGTTTAATTTCATTATGATTTACAGTCAAACATCAAGTGACCTTTTGGTAAACTTTTGTAATGTAGTGTCACTTCTGTGTTCCTAATATTTCCAGGAAGTGGCCAAAGGTCTGCGGTCAATAGTTCCTCATTAAAAGAGTATAAAAGATCTGCTCTTCAGTCCATTCGACGGACTACCTCGCACAAATGAACCCTTGGGTCATGACGTGTGTGTGTGCCCCCTCAGCCATCTTCTCTAGCATCTTTGGCTGAGGCTATAATGCTTATATTTTGAAATTGTCTCTCTCTCTCTCCTCTGCATTGCCGTGATGTTTAGACTTACAAAATTGCATGATTTACTTTTTCATCTAGCAAGGTGTCTCTGAAACTTATCTCCTGGATTACACAATGCTATTTTTGATTAACAATGTGCCTTTGACATTCATTGTTTAAACTTGTTCTTCGAATAAACTGTGCCACTCTGACTCAGTTCCTGTATCTCACACGTGTGTTTCTTTATTTTAGATAGAGCACCCCTGCTCAAATTAAGGTGGTGTTAGTCTACCCCCCAAAATAAAACCACCCTGCAACAGCTGGCGACCACGAACAAGGCCGTGGAGACTTTTCCAGGCTGCGGGGAATTGGGACGCAGCAGACACTGCCATCGGTGCTTCTTCCAGACTAACAGCGGGTAAGTCAAAGAATTTTGTTTTTCTCTTTGCCTTGCTCCGGTGTAGGTGTTTGGCTGTGGTGGGGCGGGCACTGGTAGGTACAGTTCTGTTCAAAGTCACTGTTCCTTGCAGACTACTGTCTTGCTTCGTCAAAGAACTCTCTTTAAGGTAACACACGTATGCAGGCGCTCAGCCAGGAGTTAGTGTTAGCTTTTGACAGTTAAAATTGTGGGTTTTCTTTTTCCATGCATGATCTTTTGTATATATATTTTTTCCTATCGCCTGTCTAAAATAAGACAGGACATCTATCTAATTAGCACAGATCGGTATGGGGAAATAGCACCTTGCGTTTTTCAGCTCTTGCGGGTTCTGAAAGAGTCAGACCCCCAGAAAAAGTAATCGTCTGTTCACGTCTTGTGGGTGGCACGGGAGGTTACGCAATAGCAGATATTAGACATCTCCAGCTTTTGCAAGTGATCGTCAGTATATAAATTTCATTACTGGCACGACAATTAAAATAGTTAACAAATAAATGACAAGTGATCGTCAGTAGTGACTGGCAAGGGAATTTATAGTGCTTAGAAAAGTATTACAAATGTCCAGCTTCTGCAAGTCATCATCAGCAGTGTCTGGGAAGGGAGTTTATTTACTGCTAAAGAGCATTAAAAATAGCCAGCTTCTGCAGAGAAAATAGTTAACGGCTGATGAAGTACAATAAATAAGCTTTGATATATTATCGCTTTAAATAAGAAATTGTTTTTAAAATGCGTAGCACGTTAAGGGGAAGTTCTTTTACTTTCAACTGTGCCTTGCGGCTTCCTGTTTTTCTCGTGTGAAGCCAACGTCAATGCTCTTACGAATTCGTTCGTCCTTTCTATTTTCTGGTAACATTGAAATGCACTGTTTTGTTCTCTATGTAATTCTAAAAGACTAGTCCACTTTCTTACACCATGTTTGCATGATAGCTCACTCGTGGTTTTTCTCTCTTCTCATCTTTCATTGACTCTGTTGCGGTTCTGTCTACGAAATAGGTGCCTGCTGCACCCATTACAATTGCGTTTCATTTGTTTAGCGAGAAAAATAACTAAGTGTATAATAGCATATGTATATGTTGTGTGCATGTTGATTCTGTATGTGGCCGCTGTTACATTGAGCACGCCCTGCCACCTCCCGTCCCCTGCCCATGTCTTATTAGTACTAGTCTTTAAATTGTGCATCATATTTAGTTTCCAAATAGCTGCCTTCACAACACTTAATTACGACTTTTGAAAACAATTTTCAATAGGCTCCCCTATTTAACTCATTACACCCTGAATAAAGTACATTCAGTTCCTTGACCATCACACCTCACGCTTCTCACCTCACGTTTCCTGCGTGCTTGGCCACATAGTAATGGATCCTCCCACTTGACTATTCCGTCAAGTGGCAGATAGAGGAGGAAGAGGGATTTCACAGGCATTTATTGACCACAACACAGCCAACCTTTTACGTTTCTGGTCAATATTACGCCCTAGACTTGGCCCCCAACTTCAAATGATAGGCCAGCTATTGGTTACCTTCCAATACCAGATGACCTTCTCCTTCCGTCCCCTCCCACAATGGACAATGACATATTAAATAAATTCAGGTCAAACACTGCAATGTCTTACTGGCCCCGGCTCAATAATAGAAGCTGTAGTTCCAGGGCTGCCAGGTCAAATAGACGCACAATTCACACTGAAGCTTACACCAGCACAAAATACTGCAGCACCAAGCAACTAAGCCCCAAATAATTTACTCCTACCTGCGTCCAATTCAACAACAGCCCAAGCAGTAAAGAGTGCCCCCCCTTCAGGCAGTAGCCCGAATGCAAGTACCGATCCAGGTAGTACAGCTACAGAGCGCACAAAGTTAGCTAATAAAAATGAGAATTTTGAAATTGTGGCTCATGAACAAGGAAGTTAGTGACACTGGACTAAGAGCAACGTAAATATCGGAGCAGATATTAAACAGTAGTCAGAAGAAAGGAATTCGCGAAATAAGACTGCTGTTCTCTCCCGATTTCATGTGCACAGAACTAGGGAGAGAAGAGGGGAGACAAATTGATGGAATGGAATGCACACTAACTACACCCAATTTTCGTCTTGGATCAAAATATAGGTCCAATACATTATTCTAGGCCCTTAGGAGCAAAAGGCTAGAAAATACGGCGTATTACACAACATGCATGACACACAATGAACGTGAGGTGGGTTTGTGGGAGCCTGTGTTTGACTTCATGGTCACAGGTTCAAATGCTACCAGGTGTACTCAGCCCTTCATCATTCGGAGGTGGATAAAATGAGTACCATCGAGTTGGGGAACAATAAAAGATCTGCTATTCAGCGCCAAATTACGGTTCTGAGTGAACGTACTCTTTACAAATACACGTTATGTTAAAGTAGGCTCTATTTAGCATAACGTACAATTGAGCACAACAGATTTTTTTTGATGTTACGAGGTATTGAAGGGTTAAATGATTTTCTCTGGGGCTGCTGTTATTTTAACGCTCCAGGCTGGCCACAGATTCTGGGCGTTGAGCCAGGCAAGAAAAACAATGCCGTAGATTTCCTGTGGTTACAAAAGGAACAGGACATTTGAAAATAAATATATATGTATACAGTTGGCAGAACACACAGAGCTGTGTGAATGAATTAACAGTATTGAGGAAAAAAAACCAAGTTTAGAGTATACGTTTCCTGTCCTGTACAACAGATGTCAAGTGCGTTGAGAAATATTATTGTTGTTTCAAGGAATAGTTTTAAAGAATTAATTTGGAGAGACTAATTCTCTTCCCCACCGTGGCAGACTTGCCTATATTGAACAAAGCTAGAAAAGGAGAACAAGAGAAATAAAATGCCTAGGATCACACCATTTGGTAAAATGGGGAAGCCGAGATTAAATATAGGGTTTCAGGTTTCACGTTATGCAGTTTAGTGACTGGGTATGTATATATCTATACATATACATATATATGCTTCGCTCCCCTATGACCACTGTTCTAAAGAAAGACTACTGACCGACCATCTCTTTGCCTGGCATCAATTAAAAGAATTGTGCTGGGTTCGGTGTGGGCTTGGTTCGTGAATAGAAAGAATTGAGCCTAATGGCGCAGCACATCAGGGCTTTGTTCACAGACTTCCCTCATTTTAAGTATATGAATTAGACCTCTCTAGAATTCGGTTTTAGGGTCCACTTTGGTACAGAGATAGGAGACCCGTTGGAATAGATTACCACAGATAGCCGCCACACTGACTTCCCCCACACACGCCCCAGTGCTAGGAAATGCGAGGAATAAATAGGAAGTGCTAATATAAAGTGTATTTCAATGTAGCAGGATAATATGCATGGAGTAGCGATGCTCAGTATTGCAATATTGTCAGAATAAAATGTGTGTAGATTTAAAAATGACTTTTAAACTGCAGTTGCAGACTTTAGAGGTGGCTGCATATATTTTGCAGTTCAACTACTATGAGTTTTTATTTCCCAATAGTGTTACTGGGATGGAGATTATTAAATGTTCCTATCTCCTGGGAACAATTATAGTACAATGTTTTGGTGGTTCTTTCGCTTTCGGAGTTAATTGATGTTTTGAGGTTTTGCAACATTATTATTTTTGGGTTCTTCCCTACGTCCCTAGGAAGTGTACTAGGTTTCCTGTTTTCGGGATATTTGTATACATATGCTCAATATTCATGTTTCCACCACCTCATGTCTGGTTAGAAAAAGAAAAAAGAGGGGAGTACAACTAGATCCCCTACATTTTATCTATAGGCAGGCTGTAACAGGAAAACATGTCATACCACAGGCCCTACTACAAGTTTCCCACACGTTTGGATCAAAGATGGACCATGTGTCCACTGCGATATTAAAACAGCAACAAATTTCAGCAATGCCTGAACGGACTGCTTAAAAATAACATAAGCAAGATAAATGCCACAATTGAGCAAAACTGCCTACAAATTACCCTGTTTTAACTAAGACATATTCAAAGTTCTGACCATCACATAACGCCCCATATGCTTGTCACTGAACAATTAATAAATGTATCAGTACCAGCAACTTGACTTAAAATTGATACTGGAAGCTCTTCTGAAATTGTGAAAGCTGAAAGGTTTGAGTATCTGTGTGAATTAACAAGCGCTGCGAAGTTCCTTTCTATCTAGATATCCAAGTGGAAGGAGAAGGGCCCCATCGATCCTGAGCTCCGATAATATCCGTCCTGGAACACAGATTTTTGTCCGGAAAAATGTCAGACGGTGATCCAAAATTTGAAGGACATTTTAAAGTGATAAGACTATTGACCAACAGCTGTCCGAATTGCCAAGAGGAAAGGATTAACGGAACAGGCTTCAGGGTCGACCCAGCACCCCCTCAACACTGATCGACGAACTAGAGGAGGGTAACTTGTTCCCATTGACGGTCCCAGAAGAAGAAGAAGACGGTGATCGTTTGGTGGTCTAGGGAGTGAGCCGCCGCCACACAGAAGTGTCCTATGCGAAGTTATGTATTTGTATTATAATATTTTACATTGTCGGAGTGGCACTAGGACTGTTTAATTGGTTCGCTGTTATTTCTCATTGAATTGATAAAAAGGCTTGTAGTCCTTAAAATGTTGAAGTTGCCAATACCACTGTGCACCACATGTCATCTCCCAATATACCTGCTAGCACATGTACTGGAAATGGTCCCCGTAATAATGCAAAAGGTTCCACATCCTCTGCCAGTACCGTCAGCACACCAAATACCTATGCACACCCTGTGTCCTCAACCCCTTCCCCTGTTGGAATAATGCAATAATGTAAATACTTCCCCAGCAGTTAGCATGCTGCTCAGGACTCCCTTCACGACAACATGTGGTACAGTGAGATGGCCACAATAGGGAGACAGGAAAATAATGAATTCTGTTATGTGGCTCAATCATTCCCCATGCAGTAGGCGCAGATAGACTGATTTTCCTAAGGGAAATACCACCACACACTGTAGAATATCTCCTACACCTGTTCCTCTACAGAATACAAGGGCAAGTTCAGATTATTGAGGCCAACTTCTCTGAAGTGTTGGTAAATAGAACAGTATGGGACCACACCCCAATAATGAGGTTATCACTGACAATTTCAGAATAGAAGGGAAGGTAACTAAGATATTTTAGATAGGAGTTCCTGATGTCGACTTTAGTGTAGCTTTTGGTAGGAACAATGGGTTTATGATGACAGGATCTCTATCCGACTGTAATGGCTCTTTGCCCAACTGCCCATGCCAAAATAGAACGCTTATTTGCACAAATTTACGTCCATGACAAATTGAGTGCCCCAGGTTACTTGAGATATAGAGCAGTGTCCTTAGGGCTACATAGGGTGGACTCAGATTATGAAGGTGGGATAGACTGGATTTCTACTTGGGGTGGGGAGAAAATGTCCAAAATTATGAAAAGATTACAAATTAAAGTCACCTCTTCTCTGTTTTCTAGGAAATGGCACGGTACCTGTTGGGCGCAACTCTGGATGCAACAGCACCATCTATAATTTGGACATGCAATATGGCACCTCCAGCCTAATGGACTTCTACTGGGCCTGCGGAGAACGTCTCTATCTCCAACAGTCTCCGCGAAGGAGCAGCCTGTGCTCACTAGAACAATCCACAAAGTCTCCCTGATCGTTCCAGCAGCAAATATCTCCCACACCCATGCCCATCTCTGGTCTGTTACCTTGCTCCACCGACATCTGCGGCATGCTGAGTACTAGGGGTGGACACCATTTAAAGACATACCGCAGGAATTCCGCCTATTGGACAGGGTCCAGCTATCTTCAAAAGACCAAGAAGAGGGTATGCCTTCGGATAGGGAGTCCGTGCTGCACATTACCAACGATGAAGAAAATGGCTCCATCACCAAGGCCATCAAGGACTTAAACAACATAGAAAAGAAAATGATTGCTGGAGGAGGTGCCACAGCAGACACAGCCACTGATTGGTTTTACTTTGACTGGATACCTTCATGGCTGTCTGCCATTCTAAAAATGTTTTGTTACCGTTTTTTTCGGTGTGCTGTTGCTCCTCTGTTGTACCATGCAGTTGTTCTATCATTTTGGTAAAAATACTGATAGTAAATAAGTAGGTATGAATTATGTAGGAATAGGGAACATTCATAAAGCCTATATATATAGGAAAAAGGATAGAATGGGGATAACTAAGCACTTATAGAAGGAATAGTTTACCTGTAACTCCAGTTCTCTTGTAGGGGTATTTTCGTGATAAGTCATAAGCACTTGAATAGTCCCGCCCACGTGCGGGGACCCCGGAGCACTTCCATAGATATATCTTCTTAAGTGGATATTATTCGCCTTTCTTCAGGAAGGCCTGCAAAGACACTTAAGAGATAAAACAGACAATAATGCAGCCTAACTAACTAGGCTACACTGGCCACTACTTCATCTTGAAGTGAAAAAAGATAGCCAGTAAACTAAATTTAACAATTTTTATGGAGTTTAATACACAGAGTAAACTCCCCTTCACAAAACTCCTTTTTTCATGATAGAGATGAAAAGGGCTGGACAGAGTAGCCCCATAGGGTGCCATTACGTGTCTCAAAATAGAAGCTGTGCCTTTAAGAGTCCCCACAGACCACCAGTATCCCATGATGCACAGCCAGTGGCAGTTACTTCAGTTCTTTTTGAAGGCGTAGAGAAGTGAGTGCCTGTTGTAAGATATGTATACGTCTGTCTATTCCACCGGGGAGGAGGGAGGGTTGCTTATGACTTATCACGGAAATACCCCTACAAGAGAACTGGAGTTACAGGTAAGAAACTATTCCTTCTCTTGTAGGGGATTTCTTTGTATAGTCATAAGCACTTGAATAGAATAGCAAGCCCATCCCTACAAGAACTCGCCATGGAAGAGACAGAAAATTAACTTGCCAGTTTAAGCAAACAGGTTCCTAAGGGAAGCCTGTCCAACTTGAGCATCTGCCTTAGCATCAGAGTCCAGGCAGTAGTGTTTTGTAAATGTATGAACTGACTTCCAGGTAGCAGCCTTAAAAATCTCAGAAATGGGAATATTACGAAGCAAGGCTGCAGTAGCTGCTTTCCCTCTGGTAGAGTGCGCCCTAGGCTTACTAACAAGGGTTTTGTTGGCCTTCTGGTAACATAGTAGAATACAGGAAACAATCCATCGGGAGATGGTTTGCTTGGAGGTCGCAAGACCAGTACGAAGGGAGCCATAGTTTACAAATAACTGATCTGATCTCCTTATATCTTTGGTTTTGTCAAAATAAAATTTCAAAACCCTTCTAACATCTAAGGAATGAAGAGATCTCTCCGCTGGAGAAGAAGGATTCTGGAAAAAAGTAGGCAAGGAAATGGTTTGATTCACATGGAAGTCCGAAATTACCTTGGGAAGAAATTTTTGATGTGTCCTCATGACCACTTTAGATGTATGAAAAACTGTGTATGGTTCTTGACAGCAAAGTGCCTGGATTTCGCTGACCCTGCGGGCTGAGGTGATAGCCACAAGGAAAGCTGTCTTCCAAGACAGATGCTGAAGAGTAGCCTTATGAATGGGTTCAAAGGGTTCTTGCATTAGGCGAGAAAGAACCACATTAAGCTCCCAAGGAGGAGAACTCCTAATGGGAGGAAAAACTTTCTTCATATCCAAGAAATCTCTAATGACAGGAATTCTAAACATGCATTTGCAATGCAATAGGTCTCGCATTTATGCGAGTTTAAGCTATTGGCATTGTAAATGACAATGCCTTTTATTTACGTTTTAATAACGAAAACAAAAATAAAAGGCATTGTTATTTGCAATGTCAATAGCTCAAACTCGCATAAATGCGAGACCTATTGCATTGCAAATGCTTGTTGATCCAGCCACATGCTTTAAACGTTGCTAATGAGCTCTTAAGTCCCCAGAGCACACTTGTAGAGTGGAAGTTGATACCCGTGCTCCGGTTATTGTGGTGCCTGGGCGCATTGTATTGGGACGTACATTGATGAGAGCGCTCCAATGTTTCCACTTGTGTTTAAAGTGTGAATGAATCAGTTCGGACAGCAGTGGACATGATAGCAGGGTGTACAGATAGGTGGCCCGTGTATGCAACTCTCGCCCTCGTCCCGAGAGCCCGGGGGCTGATGGGACACAGAGTACAGACACTGCAGGCACTGACACACAAAGGCCTCTCCTCGCGCTGCGTCTTTGCCTGTTGCCACATTTAGGTGTAAACAAGCCGCGAGCTTGCTCAGTGCCCTGACAGAGTGTTGGACAGAGGGGAAGCGCTGTGGGGTGAGAAATGGGGAATGCCACCCCTCCACACACCAAACTGAGTCTCACTTCAAGGTGTATGAGGGCTGAGTTAATGGACGCGAGAGACACCCCACAAGGCAACGCAGAACTGCTGGCAGAGAGAGCGCGAGCGAGACAGAGACGTAGCAGGTGCTGTTTCTACTCTTGGTTACTAAGGTGACTGTAGACAAGGAGATAAGAATCTGTGGCATTAAAAGACGAGTCCTGCTATGGCCTGTTATAGCAGCGTGTACATTTATGCAAGCCCCTGTTTGTCAGCAGAGACACACCAGAAGCATACACTCCTGCGGGTCACCGGAAAGCTGCAGCTCAGAAGCAAGTGCTGCTCATGACGAGCACTGTGCTGATTATGTATAATTAACAGCGCGGCGCTCGTGACTAGCTCCGTGATAATTATGTATGCCAGTGGGGCCTTAAAAAGAAAGTTCCCCTCGGACACACATGAACAACAAAGAGCGGACGAAAACTGTAGTTAGGCGGTGCTGCTTCCGGAATAAACGGAAGTGACGCATCGGATCTACAGCCAATAATAAGCCCGCTAAGAAAAGCAATGCCAGACTTTACTAATGGCAAGCGGCAGGAGAAATTACCCGGCAATAGGCGGAGTTTCACCCCTGATACAGATTACTTGATGTCTCGGAGAGATAGCGCATGCGCGCTGCCTAGGCGAGACCTAAAAAGGAAGTTTGTGAAGGGCATTTCGTGTAGGCAGTCAGAGCTGCTAGGTGAACTTTAATGGAAGAGAAGTGAAGGCCAGATTGTGCTAGATGAAGCAAGTATGGAAGGATGACATCTTCCTGGCAAGAAGTGGGATCCTCGGTTTTTGATGAACACCAGATACAGAATCTCTTCCATTTGTACGCATAAGCGGAGCATGTGGATGGCCGCTTAGCTTCCTTAAGGATGTCCATGCACTCCTGAGGTAAGTTTAAATGTCCATACTGCACTAACTCAGGAGCCATGCTGCCAAATTCAAGGATGAGAGGTTGGGATGCACCATCTGTCCTCCGAACTTCGTTAGTAGGTCTGATTTGCATGGCAGCCTGAGATGTGGAAGGAGAGACGGGTGAAGAAGGTCTGTGAACCACCATTGACGCGGCCACTCTGGGGCTATGAGAATCATCTTGGCCCGTGAGTGTGAGAGCTTGATGAGGACTGCCGGGATCGGAGGAAAGGCGTAGAGAAATCTGCCTGACCAGTTTATCCATAGGGCATTCCCCAGAGTTCCCGGTTGGTAGAACCTCGAGGCGAAGTCTTGGCATTTGTTGTTTTCTGCGGTGGCAAACAAATCGACCTCTGGAGTACTCCATCTTTTGAATATATCTTGAACCACGTCATCGTATAAGACCCACTCGTGATTTTCCTGGAGGAGTCTGCTTAGAGCGTCAGCCTGAGCATGTTGAACACCTGGGAGGTGAGTTGCTGTTATGGTCAGATTCCTGGCTAAGAGCCACTTCCAGATGGTCTGGGCTTCTCGAGATAATGGTCTGGATCTCGAGCCTCCCTGCTTGTTTAGGTAGAACATTGTTGTCGTATTGTCCGTCTGGACAAGCAGGGAGTTGGCACGGAATGATGGTTGAAAAGCTTTTAGAGCCAAGTGAACCGCTCGTAACTCTAGCAGATAGATATGGTAAGTTGATTCCTTTGGTGACCATCTGCCCTGAATTTGAAGGTGCTCTGTATGGGCTCCCCAACCTAGGAGAGAGGCATCCGTTATTATGGTTTGCGTAGGTATCTCTTTGTGGAAGGGAATCCCTCGCAGGAGATTGGTGGGCGAGCACCACCATTTGATGGACCGAAGGGCATGTTGTGACAGTTGAATCCGGTCCTCCCAATCCCCTATTTGCTGGTCCCATTGGTCCTCCAGACATTCTTGCAGGGGTCTCATGTGGAGACGTGCATTCGGTGTGAGGAAGATACAAGACGTCATGGAACCCAGAAGCGAAGAAACCTTCCTCACCGTTGGAAAGGACATTTTCATGAGAGCCTGAGCCTTCTGAAGGATTGATATGCTTCTCTCCTCCGAAGGACACACGTTTGCCGTGCGAGTATCAATCGATGCTCCCAGATACTGCAGGCACTGTACAGGGATTGAGATCGACTTCGTTTGATTGATGTGAAGACCCAAGCGAAGGAGAAGGTCGGAAGTCCAATTGAAGGGTCGTTGAGCTTCCTGATGCGTGGATGCCTTGATCAGCCAGTCGTCTAGGTAAGGGTAAACAAACACCCTGTGCTTCCTCAGATGGGCAGCAATCACCACCATGCACTTGGAGAAGGTCCTGGGAGCTGACTTCAGGCCGAATGGAAGTACACAGTATTGATAGTGGTTGCTCCCCACTGTGAATCTCAGGAACTTGCGATGCTTCTTTACGATGGGAATGTGGAAGTATGCGTCTTGCAAGTCTATTGCGAATAACCAATCCCCTCAATGCAGCTGAGGGTAGATCTGATGTAACGCTAACATTCTGAATTTCTCTCTCCGAATCCACTTGTTTGCTTGTCGTAAATCGAGAATGGGTCTGAACTCGTTCGTCCTTTTTGACAAGAAAGAACCTTGAATACAGCCCTTGTCCTCGTTGAGAAGGGGGAACCGGTTCTATTGCCCGTTACTGCAAGAGGATGTTGGCTTCCATTTGTAATTGGCACAGTTGGTGTCGTGACTGTGTTGGAGGAATTGATGGTGGAGGGCTGATGAAACTTAGAGAGTATCCATTGCAAACAATATTCAGAACCCAATTGTCTTGTGTTATTTTTTGCCACTCTGCCAAGAAATGTTGAATGCTTCCCCCTACCGGAGTGGGTAACAGAAGAGGGGGAAGATAGGATTCAGGGTTTGGAACCAGTAGGCGCCTTGTTGCTTTGCGCAGGTTGTTGTCCTGACCTTCCTCTTGGTTGTCTCTTTTGGAAAGGTTGGTAAGCTCGTTGGTACGACTGCTATGTACCGGTCTGCCGGCCCTGATACCTTTGTTGTGGGTATCTACGTGAAAAAGGTTGGAACGATTTGCGTTGTTCTTTAGGTTTTTCAAGACCAACGGCTATAGTGTCTCTCCATTTCTGCTTTCATGCGAGCCATCTCCTCATCAGCATGAGCGCCGAAAAGCGTTGTTCCCGAAAAAGGCAGATTCAGGATACGTTGTTGTGCTTCAGGCTTGAGAGAGGTCGAGCGAAGCCATGAATGCATCCTTAGTGCCACACCGTGGCAAAACCCATGTGCAGATAAAATGGATGTGTCCGCCGCTGCACTAATGACTTGGTTAGACACCATAAGGCCTTCCGTAAGGATCTCATTAAAATCCTCCCGTTTGTCCCTGGGTAGGTGATCTACAAACTGCTGGAGGGACTCCCACAGAGCCCGATCACATCTACCCAGCAGGGCCGTGGCACTCGCAGCCTTCATAGAGGTCGTTGCAGTATTGCATACCTTCCTCCCCATTGAGTCAATCTTACGACTATCAGGTGGCACTGTGGACGTTGGAGTCGTAGTATGCTGTTTTTTCGCCGCCTCCACAATGACGGTATCTGGAGTGGGATCTGTCCATAGGAACGTGGGATCCTGCTCTGGAGGACGGTATTTCTTCTGCAGCCTAGAAGGAGCTGCTTTAATGGAAGATGGAGTAAGGAAAAGTTCCATTACCGGTTCTAATAAGCCCAGTACCAGAGGAGGCAAGGGACGAGAGGCTTGTCTCTGTTGCAGAGTCTCAGAAATTACAGAGGTCGATGGAACCTGTGTGGACATAGGAATGTTCAGTTTGGATACTCCTCGCACCAAAACGTCTTGAAAAGTGGTAATGTCATCAATAGGTGAAACCCTTTGAGGAGGAGAATCCGATAATGTAGGGGAGTATCTTCCAGTACTTGTAGAGGATGTATCCCTGGTATGTCGGGAGCGAGATCGCTCCCCATGTCGTCGATGTGAACGAGTTGATGAACGCCTATGACTGCGAGAACGGTCCCTCGTATAAGACTAAGATCTTGGTCTTCGAGGTGCACGAGGAGGAGGCGTAGTAGGCCGAGGAGGCGGAGGAGGTGGAGGCGATGGAGGAGGTGGAGGCGGTGGTGGAGGAGGAGGAGATGGAAGATCATCTGGTCGTGGAGCTGGTGACCCAGAAGGAGAATATGCTCGTGAGTACTCCGAATCAGAAGTGTAAATTAATCTCCTCTTTTTTCTAGGCGCCCAGAGTGAGGAAGGAGCCACAGAATCCGAAGCTGATCCATCTTTCCTCCTCGACATCGACCTACTTGTCGCCGGTGACCTTCGACGTCGTCTCGACCTTGAACTTAGGCTCGACGTCTATCGAGTAGGAGATCGCCGGTGACTTTGACAGCAATCGCCGGTGACCTCGACGGCGATCGCCGGTGACCTCGACGGCGATCGCCGGTGACCTCGACGGCGATCGCCGGTGACTTCGACGGCGATCGACGAGTCGATGTTGATAGACGACGGTGCGTCGACGTCGAATGACGAGACCATGCCCTTGACAGTGACCTCCGCGGAGTAGGGTTTCTCAGCGGCAAACGAGGGAGTCTCACGGGTAAGTGCGCCACCGCTTTTGAAGGTCTTCTCCTCGACATAGAACGTCAACGTCGTTTCAACCCAGAGCCCTGAGTCGACGGCGAACAGGTCAGTGATACATCTGCTCTCGACGTCGTAGTCTTCGACGTCGACCGGGACCGGTGCCGTTTTTCAGCCCTTCTTCTCCCGGGGGAGCCCCCAAGAGGCTACAGACTGAGCCCTGGTAGAGGACTGATCCTCTCCTCGCTCTGAGGTCCCACCTGTTGACTTGGCCTGCTGCTTTCTTCAACGCCTTGAAGCCGGATTTTCTCCCGGTCACGCAGGGTGCGCCTGGAAAAGGTCTTACAGATGGAACAGGCATCAGGAACATGAGAAGCAGGCAGACAAATAATATACACTCAGAGTCTAGTCTGACTTGGCCTTTTTCCTTCCACAGTCAGGGCACTTGTCAAAAAGGGATGGCATTTTTGACTTAAAACTGTGGAATTCCTGTCAGAAAAGGACAGCAAAGGGAAAAGAAAGACCAAAGACGTCGAGTGAAACTGTTAGAAGTACATTTCTGAAAAGAATTTTGATGAAAAACACCAAAAATGGTAGAGCTCAATGCTCCAGGGTCCTGTTAACAGGAGCCGGAAAAAAGAACTGAAGTAACTGCCACTGGCTGTGCATCATGGGATACTGGTGGTCTGTGGGGACTCTTAAAGGCACAGCTTCTATTTTGAGACACATAATGGCACCCTATGGGGCTACTCTGTCCAGCCCTTTTCATCTCTATCATGAAAAAAGGAGTTTTGTGAAGGGAAGTTTACTCTGTGTATTAAACTCCATAAAAATTGTTAAATTTAGTTTACTGGCTATCTTTTTTCACTTCAAGATAAAGTAGTGGCCAGTGTAGCCTAGTTAGTTAGCTGCATTATTGTCTGTTTTATCTCTTAAGTGTCTTTGCAGGCCTTCCTGAAGAAAGGCGAATAATATCCACTTAAGAAGATATATCTATGGAAGTGCTCCGGGGTCCCCGCACGTGGGCGGGACTATTCAAGTGCTTATGACTATACACGGAAATCCCCTACAAGAGAAGTAGTAGAAGTCACAACAATAGGACTACACTAAATGCAGCCTGCTACCATTACCCAGTGCCAGGTCAATAGCCACCAACTCACCACTAGTAGATGCTAACTGAGATAGGATTTAAATATGGATCCACCATCACCTACACAGACACCATATACATCCCTCATTGACATACCTAAAGGAGAGTATATAGAGTTAAGGAAGACGCAGGAGAGCCAATGTTCCAAATGTGCCAATGTTCCAATGTGAATGACACCCCTGGGATACACCAACTAGTGTTGTATTCCTCTTAGGGTGTCCGTATATAGGTTTTCCTGTATCATGTCCTTATATAGGCACAATTCGCCCTGCCCTTATATAGGCATAAAATCCCAGTCCTTATTTAGGCATTAAACCGTGCACTCCAAATACAGGCATGGTCTCCGACATCCGTCCACCCTAACGTCACAACGAGTTCTTGAAGAACAGACCCTTAGGCTTCGGGAGTTTCCCTAGCACAGGACTATTGATTTCTTCAAGGACTCATCTATTATGCATGAACTGTTATACATTAGGGGTTCATTCATGACGTCTTCCGCTGTCCGATTCACGTCAATGCTATCATTCTGAGGTACCTCTCAGGTATAAATATTCCTTCCCTAACCCCTGTAAATCAGAGGAGACCTCGACTTCAGAGGAGCCCGTTTCCCGGCCTGACGCACTGAGAAGACGCTGTCATCCCTGCAGGCAGAGTCCAGCTTCCAGTGATCTGACTTCCCTCGCGGGGTGTTGGAGTTCGAGTCTGGCAAGAGATTCCCACCTCTCTCATTCTTAAGGTATGGAGCTGACTAGAATCCTAGAGGGACTCTTGGCATACTAGGCTTAACATACTCTTAGTATACCATAGCAAGGAATACTTCACCTACTTCATACCTCTCCCTATACCTAGGTTAGGTACATTGGGGTAGAACTAGCTAAGAAACGCATCGTATGAGTACTCGCATTTTTAGTCTATGTTATTTATGTAAATGAATATCTAAAGATCATGCTAGCGCAGTATTATTTATTTCTACTGCTTACGCTGTACATTATTTATCTTGCATACTGTTTTGTGATCGTAACAGCACATATTACTTACACTAGAAACAAGACTGTTCAATAAATCTTTTATTGAAACGCCAGTCTATTCTTTCTGTGTAACTTTGAGGAAAACTAAGTATGCACGAGTGAGCTGAGTGAAATAGTTATTTATTGTTTCCACGACTCTGGGACACGTTCTAAAGGGAAACAAAAGTTGTCATGTTTTGCGGCTGCCAGAAACTACTCCCTTTTTGTTTATCAAGGAGTTTCTAGTGGCCTCTGAGCTAGCTGGCACAAGTAATTAAGTTTAATATACTCGATAGGGACATACCGACCTCAGTCCTATGTCAAACCTACAGGGTATATTATTCCACTGCGCAGAGCCTATTAGGGAAATAGGAGCTACACTACATGGCGCCCAACGTTTGGTAAGGCGGTAATTTAACGTTAGATACTGAGTAACTCAGCCGTGCTTTTTCTCTCAGAGACCCCTACCCATATACTCCAAAAGACGTCTGGAGTGGGCAGGGTTAAGTATCCGCCACGGCTACATAGGGAAGCACCCTATATATTAGCTGTTTGGTTTGCTCAACGTTGAAGGATACAGTGTTCCAAAATATTGTGCACCTTATCTTTGTTTCCTTGAAACTTGTTCTACATTTTTCAAAAAACAAAATGTCTATAAACGGGGACGATGCCACCGGAAACGGTGGAGCAGCGGCTGATCCAGCCATAGCAGCTTTTAACATTACCGGTTTAAATGAAACCGAGGAGGGTGTTATAGACATCCATCCAAACTTAAGAGCCATCACTCTAAAACTCATAAAACATGGCCTACCACCAAGAGGAGGTAGAGCAGTTTTCGTGATAGAGGCACACAAATCCTTTCAGACAGAGGTATTCTATTCATGGGTAATATTTCCTGAATCAAATTCAGTAACAAAAATGTTTCACTTCTACAAAGAAGATGATCCACCAGAGGAATACATTCCTTTCGAGGATATAGAAATTCCATTAACATACCAGGAGCATCAGCTCTGGTTTAAAGGCGCCCTAAAACATCACAGAAACATTACCAGGCTCGGTCCACTAGGTAGACCAGGAGCAACATGGCCGATTCTAGCCGGCTACACACCTCATCCTGAACTTGATATGTCAGATGAGGAACTACTTACTCAACTTACAGAGTTAATAAAAATCTACAGACAATTGGTCCAATATGTCATGCGGACTTTTACAGTCCAACCACCATTGACACTTCCAAATCAAATTCCTCAACCAGGAAATACACTAAAAATTACATCAGACTATATACGCAGTCATGGGAAAAATGCCCACAAAACGTGAGCAGGTTCTATTTTGGATAGCACAAAAAATCACTCAAATCGAAGCAGTATTTCCAAATACTAGCCCGTATGAGAAACACAGAATCCTAACAATCAGTTTACCGATGGGGATCACACCACAACTGGAAGACTGCACCACTTGGGGCTCAGTCTTTGCTGCCATTTATACTAAAACACATGGCATTCCGTCAATTGCGCTAATACCTGATGTCCTGAAACAAATTCAAAACGAATACGGGGCAGAGCCTGCTCTAAATTTAGGTATGAAATTACTGAAAAATTTCGACCAAGTCTCAACAATAATATTATCTAATATTAAAGGGGAGGCAGCAGCAGTGGCGATCCGCCAAAAATTAAGGGAATTTGATGTTACAGAACATCAAACTGAGCTATCCAGAATTATAGAACAATCTTATGCAGAATTAGGCAGAGATAGTTTGGGTGGAAGACCAGTGAAGCCGAAACTATCTGAAAGTCCTGAGAAGGACTCAATTAAACAAACTCCTACATCTTCTAAAAAGAGGTGGGAGACTAATAAACAAAATTCAAACGAGAAACGTTCTCAAGCCCGAGGTAGGTCTCCTCAAAAGGAGCCCTCTGAAAGGAGGTATAACCTCAGGAATAGGGATAATTTGAGAAAACCTGATCGGTATCAAGATACTGATACACGTTCCTCTCGTACCTTTCAGATCTCATCACAGACTTCGGAAAGAAGAGGACGGTCAGAACATAGAGAAGAATGCGTGAAATCCAAGGAAGAAAAACACGCTCCAAAAAATAAAACAAAACCTCAATTCTCCAAAAAGAAAGTAGCAGGTCTAAAGATCAGACATGCCGAGAATACTGAGAACACAACTCAAGAACGGAGAATGGGCTCAGACAATGCTGGACAGTGCAGCAGAAGTCACAATAGCTCGCCAGAACCTGAAGGAACTTCTGGAGATAGTGGACTTGAATGAGTACATTACAGTAGAGACTGTAGACACCAGGGTTAGTACTCCACAAAAGTTATATGAAATAACACTCCGGATGGAGGGAGACATACCTAGACAGGTGAAAGCACTTTTTTGGGAAAAACTTTCAAGGGGCTATGACATACTTCTAGCAGAAAAAGACTGGCCACCACAATTTGTCAGGGAGTGCCCACACGGCGAGGACATTATTATGCCTGCCTTCTCCAACCATATTCCAATACACCTAAAATATACATATGCCAGGAAATGGGCAGTAGCCCAGACCCCAGCATTATATAAATATCATGTAGGATGGGATGAGGACTCCCCTCACCATAAAATACATCTGAAACATGAACCAACTGCACAGAGGCAGTATCCACTAAAGCAAGAAGCTAAAAAACAAGTCAGGGAGATCTTAGATCAACTTGAATACCAAGGGGTGATTGAAACATGCACCTCCTCAATGAACAATCCTTTGTTTCCTGTCTCCAAACCAGACAATACATATCGTCTAGTTTTGGATTACAGACACTTACACACTTGTTCTAAAACGTTTGCAGTGCAAAATGCACATAGCACAGCATTAATGAATAACATTGTGCGTAAAAAATATAAAACCACACTAGACATCTCAAATGGTTTCTTTTGTCAAAACATAGCACCTGAAAGCAGGTACTTAACAGCATTCTCCATAATGGGGACCCAGCGTCAATTTTGTCGACTCCCACAAGGGTTCAAGAACAGCCCAGGTTTATTCTCAGCGAGGGTAACGGAGTTACTACAAATTTATGACAATGACTCATTGTCCTATGTCGATGATATCTATCTGACAGATGATGACCTGGACAAATACTTGAACAGGGTAAGCACCATTATACTGGGCTTCGCCTCTGAGGGCTACAAGTTCAACTTCAAAAAGTCCCGAATTGCCCATCTCAATGTCCTATTTTTAGGATATGAGCTTTCAAGTGAAGGCAAGAGCTTGGCAGCTAACTTTCTAGAATAATGTGCGCTGCTCCAACCTCCAAAAACGCTAAAGAACTTACAATCCATCCTGGGTTTCCCAAATTTTGGAAGAACATATATTTTAAACTACGCAGAAAGGGTTAAACCTCTCTACGCATTAATCAAACCTGATTTTTCAATCAAAAACTGGACACAGGAACATACAGAAATCTTGCGTTCACTCCAGGCTAACATGTTAGCAACAAATCACTTACAAACACGCGTAAGTCAACGCAACCTGGTGATTCGAATAATCTCGGGTCAATGCGGATTCACCTACTTAACATTTAATGAGGGTGAAAAAATACCAATCGCATACAAATCTCATTTGTATACACAAGCAGAAATGCACTTCACTTCAACTGAAAAAATTCTGACAGCAGTTCAAACCGCTGTAGCAAAAGAAAGAGCCCTAGCCCAATGGAAACGCATCATTGTCGAAACCCCAGTACCAGCTTTAGAAGCGGTCACAAAAGCAAGCATTCCAAATGCTAAAGCATTACATCCAAGATGGATACAATGGGTTAATTCTCTTGCTGCATCAGATGTTGAATATGTTTTTGATCCTGATTTAAAAACACAAGCGTTCCTGCAATATGAACAAGAATGTCTCTGCCCACTGAAATTTTGCCTCTCCATCAGTACGAATTCATAATTTACACTGACGGATCCGCACAGCCCGCAACAGGGAGTAAGCAAGCTTACAGTGCAGCGTGTGCAATCGTTGAAGGTCGAATGCGAGATGGCATCTTCAGACCTATGGTCACAAAAACTCAATCTCTAGGAGATTGTACAGCTCAGCGAGCTGAACTACAAGCATTCAAACTGGCACTTGAAAGTACAGATCGAGAATTCCCCACACTAATAATGTGCGATTCCTTTTACTGTGTTCAGTCGTATAATGAATATATACAAAACTGGCTTGAAAATGGTTTCAAAGATGCGAAAGGTGGCACAATAAAGCACAAAACGCTTTGGGAACAAGTAGTTTAGTTGAAAAACGAACTACCAAAGGCTCACGTGATCCACACACAGTCATCAACGTGATGGCGTTCATGTTGCAGGGAATTCATTGGCTGACGAAGCTGCAAAGGGGGCTGTTCAGACGGCTTTCGTAGCTGCGATCACTCGTTCAAAAACGAAAATAGACAGTGAGATAATGTTGGCTGTCAATGCTACAAGCAAAGGCAGTGGTGCAGCGTTACCAAAAAAGTTTCCACTCAAGTAATCTTATGTAATTGATGCGAACAGCGTTCCATTTGCTCGAATCCCTGGAGTGGGGGATAGGGTAATTCCAAACAAGGAACGTAGATTAGGACTAATCCTAGCAGCACACGAAGGGATAGCTTCTGCCCATGCAGGTGTTTCTGCAACAGTATCTTTACTCAAGCAAAGATATTGGTGGCCTGGCATTAGAAAACAGACAAAGAACTATGTTTTAGAATGTGATACATGTCAACAGATGAAAGTCTCCACAGTGAAACGTCCTGCGCAGACACCCCTGTTAATTTCAGACAAGCCATTAGCTTGTGTTTACCTGGACCACTGCGGTCCCTTGCAAAGGGACGGTAACTATAAATATATCATGGTTGCAGTGGATTCATGCTCTAGGTTCCTATGGATATGGCCTCAGCGCTCGGCTGACGCTCGAACTGTTATAAAAGATTTGCGAGTCTTTATCGGCACATACGCAATAGGCACGCTACATTCTGACCTGGGCCCTGCGTTTAGCTCTCGTGCTTACAAAGAAGCCATGGCCAGTCTGGGCGTTGCATTGCGGTACTCCTCTCCATTCCATCCTGAGGGAAATTCGGTTGTGGAAAGGAAAAACCGGGACATAAAGCAGTCTATAACAGCTAGGGTATTAGGTTCGGGTGATGGGTGGGTCAAACATCTTTATGGGGTCCAACGCTCATTAGATAACCTGCCAAGAAGTTCTCTAGGGGGAGTCACTCCATATGAGGTCCTGTTTGGGACAAGAATGTGGGTACCAGATCTCGATCACGTAGGCACAGTGGTGGAAAATAAACCGTTTGATATCAAAGATCGTTTGGCTGTTTTACAGGAACTCAATGAACTGAGATCAAGACAAAGTAACGTATTCCTGCAGCCAACCACCACTGGGGAAAAACCGGCGGTCCCAGCAAGGCCTGTCTGGATTCCAAAAGTTGGGGATCTAGTCAGAGAAAAGATTGCGGACAAGAAGGAATTTGGACCTTCTTACAGACAACCAGTACCTGTCCTAGCAGTTCAAGGAACAAGAACAGTACTTCTGCCGCCCCTTGCTGGAAGAAAGGAGAAAAGATTTGTGTCAATCGACCTCATCAAAACACAGTATGTGGCCAATACTAAATAGTAGGCCTCGTGGACTCCGACCTAGTAGCAGACGCACTCCTCTCGCTACTATCCAAGAGGTTCAGACTGAAAGACTGATAACCATCGAGAATTCAGCTGTAACAGATGAAGGACTAGGCAACAATGCAATGGAACTCATCCCTCTTGAAAATCAAGTAACAGTTTGTCCAAATACACCTGTCTACACCAATGTAGCAAGTGATCAACTGGTTCCAGCGATTTCTACAAATCCTGATGCAATTTCAACAATTGACAGAACTGCTTCTGGCTATTTCATAAACTTTGATACGTTCTCAGAAGATCCGAGTGAACCTTAAACGACGCCAGCATCATTAAAACTCAAGCAGCAAGTACAAGACTTTCTTCTCTTTCTGAAAAAGACTTATCTGGTTTCCCCATGGATTGAGCTCTGGATTATTTCTGGAATATTTGTTTTTCTGCTTTGGCTAGCTTTAGTTACAACTATGAGCATGCTTATAAGTGGCAGATACATCCATGTGAACACTGAAGGAAAAGATGTGAACGTACTTTTGAAACCACATAAATCTTCCCATCGTGAAGCAAGGGACTTGTCAACAGTGAACATCACAGCCGTTCCTATACAGGATGGTATAGTGTGGGACAAAACAGAATTTGATATCTTTGGCCCGACGGAACAATTGCACATTCCACATTTGTTTAAAATTTCACTAAGTGATCTAATTTCGTCCAGTAACTATTCTGATGATTGGGACTTTGAGACCGTAAACGACAATGTTTGACCTAGAAAAATCTGCTGCATTTTCTAAAAATTAATATTTAGAGGGTTCATCAGACTATGAACAGCTGTATTGCTATAATCACTATGGTCATCATTATTTGCATAAATCTGCATACCCTAGAAATGTGTTTATGTTTAACCAATGGGAGCATTGTCCTACACCACCACAAGGTAGTTCAAAAACATTTGCTAACAAGTTTCCATATTTTTCAGGTTACAATACATCTGATCCAGAAACGTTTTACTATAAAAATGTAAACAGAACAGGACTGAAAATTATGTTAACAAATACGAAACAGGTTTACTCTGCAACATTTATTGCCCACTGTCTAGACAAGGTTTCGACTTGTGGAAAGACACAGTAGACACAAAAACTGTGTGGGGTACTAAGGATTGGCAAGTGCAGGGGATAGAAGCTTTATTTAGAGCCTGTATCATCCCTGAACAAATAATGTTTTTGAATGAAACTGTCCAACAAACATCTTGTCTTGGACTAGCCAAGATCAAAGAGATGAAAACACCTTCTGTACCAACACCTGCATGTGATAACAATACACAGGCAGCGGTGACAGTTGACAAAATACTACAACTCAAAAGATCTAATCCTGATTGGAGAAAATGGTTGATCTGGCCCACAGACACGAACAACTGTCAGGAAAGATTCCTGAATAAAACTCAGGGCTTTACTATTCATAGGCCAGACCCAAGATACGTCCAAAGACAGCATCCGGGGGTAGTAACAACATACAGTGTAGGAAAATTATGCCTCGATTGGCTGCAGAAATCTACACTACAGGATGTGAAACAACACTTATCCTTACTTAAAGAAGACGCAGACCTTAGGGAATTCTTGCTTTGACCAAGAAAACCGCGTCAAAAACGTTTCACATATGCCAGCATTTATGCTGCCTATAATGAAGCATGGAAGGTGTCACAGATGGAGGCCGCAGAACGAATACGTGAACTTGATCGTATTAATTTAGAGAAAACACTCACTGTGGTCGACAATCGGTTAACAACTTTGTCCTCCAGAATATATTCATTGGTCGGCATTGTATCCTCTGCTATCGACATACTAGAGCAAGATTTGGCGATGTTACAGCAAGGCCAATCTCCATTACGTTCTATTGTGTTATTAAGCTGGACGCTGCAATCTTTGCGTGCGGGCTATGTGCCTTGGCGTTTCATCAACACGTCGGCTCTGTTTGCAGAATACAATCTAACTGATAAACAGATCGAATTGGCACAAAGAAGAGCAAAGTATACAGTGCTGAGCATTGAAAAACTGGAAAAATTACCATTCACAGTGGCAGAAAAACCAGCTACAGAATGGCTCATTCATGGCAAAATCACACTACCTGTGACTACTTTTCAGTTTCAGTATTGCCTCAGACAAATGCAAGCAGGCAAATATGAAAGGTTGGGTAAGGAATACATTAAGACATCTTGGAATTTACCGTATACATATAGATGTTGGAGTGGGGATCGTGAAGTGTTTTTGAGCAGTACACACTGTAAAAGTGCACTGAGCGGTTCACTTACATGTCAGGACATCTTTACACAAGGCTTGCAATGGTTCTGTGGCAAATTTGTCTTGCCATCAGCAGGGTACACCAGCTGCTGTGATTAATCCAACGTTTGGACAACTTTCTAATGGGAGTTACCTCATGTTGAATGATCAGAGTTGCTGCGGCATGTTGCCAGGCATCCCATATCTAGTAACGGTCAACTCCAGGGTCACTTGCTGTATGCAAGTATTGTTTGCCCCAATAGACAGTCAGGGAGTCGCCTCTATGGCCTTCGCTGAACGTCTCTTTCATAAGATTTGATACTTTGAGCAGAATGAAAGCCATGCTTTTGCAACAAACAGTGCCTTTAACCTCGGCCAAAGAAACCTATGATCTACAAGTAGCAAGGACTTCGGCTGAGATTCAGACTTTAATACGTACAAACTGCCCTATACATTTCGTGGAAATGATAGGACGTATCTTTAACATGTCTGATACAAGCGGAATTGTACATGTATTTAAGAGCATCTGTTCCGGTCTGTTAGCACCTTTCCAGGCAATACTCGGAATCATCCCGAACTTTGCCCATTCGGTGTTTGGTGGCATACCATTAATTCTAGCACTTGTTGCCGGAATTCTATTTCTCTTCCTGCTATTACGCTATGGCCAGCCTATTCGCAGACATCACTCCGAGCGAAATGGAGAAAGCTCTCCTTGAACGAAAGTGCCGTGAGCGAATAGTACAGCTTTTGGGCATGACTCGTCTACGGGACCTGAATACCACGTGGTTCCTGTCATTCAGACCAATCTGGCAAGATTGCATCTTACCTGTCCTACGATGCCTGCTATGCGGTGAAGAATGCGTGTTGGACACCTGTCTAACATTTCCATCAGCAACGCAAACGGATCTCGATACTCTGCTGGACCCGATAACGGCCCATGCTCTGTGTTGTCCCCAGAGGCTACCAATGCTGATGACTGCATTCATTGAGATCTCACAGACGCTTTCGGCTGCTGCTGAGGTACGAGATGGATCTGCAGGCACACAGGTAACAACGGACGTGAACATTGCTGCGGCATCCTATGCTGAAAGCGATGCTTCACATCTCTGTGCAATTAATCTACTACACGAGGTGTTCCAACTGACACCAACTTCAGTGGACGATGTTTTGTCTACAGAAATAGATGATCTCATGTTTACACCAGACCCGTACACTGACTGATTCAACCCACGGTGTACCAGAGAAAAAGTAAAATTTGGCCTTCATATTTCAAAACTTGGAACTCTTCCCTAATTGAACTTTTTCCCATTTTTTTTAACTAAATGGCAATTCAATCTGCTTGAAGTAGAACTAACCTTATAGTACAGACTTCGCGGTACTTCCTCAGACACTGTCATCTTATGTGTCTAAAACATTCATTAATTTTCATGACATGAAATGACTTTGGTTTTTGAACAACTTGTCGATCATTTTCTGTCAAATGTAAATATTACTGCTTATTTTCATTTAAATTGCATTTACTTTCCAAATATATGCCTGAAATGAAAAGCAATGCTTAATATGTACAGTACCTTTTGCATTTTAATATGTTTTTTAATGCTTTTAAGAAATATTTTTTAAATATGCGGTACTCCATTTAATGTTTAGCATTTTAAATGTTTAGCATTTTATTATTATCGTACACACGAAAGTGGAGTGGGTGTTGTATTCCTCTTAGGGTGTCCGTATATAGGTTTTCCTGTATCATGTCCTTATATAGGCACAATTCACCCTCCCTTATATAGGCATAAAATCCCAGCCCTTATTTAGGCACTAAACCGTGCACTCCAAATACAGGCATGATCTCCGACATCCGTCCACCCTAACGTCACAACGAGTTCTTGAAGAACAGACCCTTAGGCTTCGGGAGTTTCCCTAGCACAGGACTATCGATTTCTTCAAGGACTCATCTATTATGCATGAACTGTTATACCTTAGGGGTTCATTCATGACGTCTTCCGCTGTCCGATTCACGTCAATGCTAACATTCTGAGGTACCTCTCAGGTATAAATATACCTTCCCTAGCCCCTGTAAATCAGAGGAGACCTCGACTTCAGAGGAGCCCATTTCCCGGCCTGACGCACTGAGAAGACGCTGTCATCCCTGCACGCAGAGTCTCCAGCTTCCAGTGATCTGACTTCCCTCGCGGGGTGTTGGAGTTAGAGTCTGGCAAGAGATTCCCACCTCTCTCATTCTTAAGGTATGGAGCTGACTAGAAACCTAGAGGGACTCTTGGCATACTAGGCTTAACATACTCTTAGTATACCATAGCAAGGAATACTTCACCTACTTCATACCTCTCCCTATACCTAGGTTAGGTTAGGTACATTGGGGTAGAACTAGCTAAGAAACGCATCGTATGAGTACTCGCATTTTTAGTCTATGTTATTTATGTAAATGAATATCTACTAAAGTCATGCTAGCGCAGTATTATTTATTTCTACTGCTTACGCTGTACATTATTTATCTTGCATACTGTCTTGTGATCGTAACAGCACATATTACTTACACTAGAAACAAGACTGTTCAATAAATCTTTTATTGAAACGCCCGTCTATTCTTTCTGTGTAACTTTGAGGAAAACTAAGTATGCACGATTGAGCTGAGTGAAATAGTTATCTATTGTTTCTACGACTCTGGGACACGTTCTGATTCTAAAGAGAAACAAAGTTGTCATGTTTTGCGGCTGCCAGAAACTACTCCCTTCTTGTTTATCAAGGAGTTTCTAGTGGCCTCTGAGCTAGCTGGCACAAGTAATTAAGTTTAATATATTCGATAGAGACAAACCGACCTCAGTCCTATGTCAAACCTATAGGGTATATTATTCCAATGCGCAGAGCCTATTAGGGAAATAGGAGCTACACTACACTAGGAGGGCCTGCAAGGTGTGCTGTAAGAATTTTGTTCAAGAATGAACAAGAGGAGGGAATGAAGCAGGGTCTAGTTTTTACCATATGGTGCCCCAGGCCCATTCTGTCCACATCTGAAGCATAAGAGTCTCAATTGTCCCTGCCAGCCCACAGACAAGGTTGTGTTAAAATTGTCAACACTGCATTTAGCGTCTAGGAGGTAGTAGGCCCCTTGCCCTCTTGTATACTCAGATGTAGATCTTTCTGACCATCAAGATGTAGCAATAACAGGATGTGTCTGTCATTTAGAAGAACAAAATTGGCCAAGAGTAATGAGTGGGGGCCGACTGGGCCAACTGGGACTTTCCACCTTTTGTATTCTTCTGCTTTCTTATAAAACGTTTCAGAGAAGTGACGCAAATGATTTTCGATAAATGTTCAATTTCATTATGATTTTCGGTCAAACATCAAGTGACCTTTTGGTAAACTTTTGTAATGTAGTGTCACTTCTGTGTTCCTAATATTTCCAGGAAGTGGCCAAAGGTCTGCGGTCAATAGTTCTTCATTAAAAGAGTATAAAAGATCTGCTCTTCAGTCCATTCGACGGACTACCTCGCACAAATGAACCCTTGGGTCGTGACGTGTGTGTGTGTGCCCCCTCAGCCATCTTCTCTAGCATCTTTGGCTGAGGCTATAATGCTTATTATAATTTGAAATCGTCTTTCTCTCTCCTCTGCATTGACGTGATGTTTAGACTTACAAAATTGCATGATTTACTTTTTCATCTTGCAAGGTGTCTCTGAAACTTGTTATCTTCTAGATTACACGATGCAATTTTTGATTAACAATGTGCCTTTGACATTCATTATTTAAACTTGTTCTTCGAATAAACGGTGCCACTCTGACTCAGGTACTGCATCTCACACGTGTGTTTCCTTATTTTAGATAGAGCACCCCTGCTCAAATTAAGGTGGTGTAGTCTACCCCCCAAAAAAACCCACCCTGCAACACTTTGCGATCCTACAGTCACAACTTTAGTTGTGGATGGTAAGGTAATTTTTTTTTTATTTGTGCATGATTAATTAAAACCTTTACAAAACAATTAAAACATTGCTAAAAATTACTAAAAATTCATTTTGTGCGTCTTTCTATAACTTAAAATTTTACTTAATCTCAGTTTTTAATCATCGTTATAATTAAAAGTTCAAATGCTTCAGGGAGCCATCACGGAACTGTTCAGTCTAACTTTTGTTGATCCGCATTCAGCGTGCTCTTATGTCTTTCTGCTACTAATTCAAAGAACTTTGTGACCCAACAGTTCAATTTTGTTTTGGTTGGGTTAAAGCACAAGTTACTAACTTGTGTAACGATATATCTGTTAGAGACAGTAGTTAGTGACAGATTCCTTACCTTAGAATATCCCCAGGCGTCAGGCTGGATCCGGAAAGTTTTTGCGTAGCAGTACCCTTGCGCGTCGGTAGGCGGCGTCGTGCGGATCCGCGTCCGTCGTCGTGATCGCCGGGATGACGTCAGTTCTGTACACGACTTTCCGCGCCAGGAACACAGAGCCATGCAAGAAGCTGACATAGGTGTCTGAAAAATACTAGGGCCCTGAAAGGGATGTCCTTAACCCTAGAAATCAGTTCGCAGAACGGGGAGGATGGGTGGGCGGTAGGAATCTGTCACTAACTACTGTCTCTTACAGATATATCGTTACACAAGTTAGTAACTTGTGCATCTGAAAGAGACACGTTAGTGACAGATTCCTTACCTTAGAATAGATACCCCAGCAATACCAACCCCGGTGGTGGGTCTGCGAACAAAGATCAGACAAGGAAGTCCCGGAGGACAGAACGGCCAAAGAAGCCGTTCCTCCGGACCTGACTGTCAAGGCAGTAATGCTTTGTAAACGTGTGCAGCGAGGCCCACGTAGCTGCCTGACAGATATCCTGCAGCGGAACACCGCGGCCCAAAGCCGTGGTAGCAGCCGTTGCCCTGGTGGACAGGGCACGCAGCCCAACAGGAGGCTCCTTCTTAGCCAAAGAATAACAGGCTTTGATACACAAGGTTACCCAGCGGGAGATGGTTCTCTTGTGCACCGCCCGACCTTTTTTGGCGCCCACGTAGCCAACAAAGAGCTGGTCATCCACCCGGAAGTGTTGTGTGCGGTTAATATAAAAGGAAAGCGCACGTTTTGGGTCCAGACGGTGGAGCCTCTCTTCCTCTCTGGAAGGATGCGGAGGCGGAAAGAAGGTGGGCAAAGTGATGGTCTGCCCAATGTGGAAGGCAGTAACCACCTTTGGCAAGAAGGACGGACGCGTCCTAAGAACAACCTTGTCTGGATGGACAGACAGAAAGGGAGGTTTGCATGATAGAGCCTGGAGCTCACTCACCCGCCGAGCGGAGGTGATGGCCACCAGAAAGGCTGTCTTCAGAGTCAGAAGACGAAGAGGACAGTTATGTAGAGGCTCAAAGGGAGCGCACATGAGAAAGGTAAGAACCAAGTTCAAGTCCCACTGAGGCATCACAAACGGAACAGGAGGGAAGAGGTGTGTAATGCGCCTTTTAGAAACCTGTTAACAACAGGGGACTTGAAAAGGGAGGGCTGATCAGGAAGCCTGAGGAAGGCCGAAATGGCACAAAGATAGCCCTTGATGGTACCCAGGGCAGAACCCTGTTGGGCCAGTGAAAGAAGGAACAGAAGAACCTCAGAAAGAGGGGCAGAGAGGGGATTCACAGCCTTTGCTGTGCACCATGCCACAAACTTGTTCCACCTGCAGGCGTATACCACCTTAGTGGAGGGACGCCTGGCTGCCAGAATGACATCACAAACTTCGGGAGGCAAGTCGAAAGGAATCAACTGCCGCCGCTCAATCTCCACGCAAGCAGATGGAGGCTGGACAGGTTTGGGTGGAGGACCTGTCATAAGGTTTCTGCACATACAGAGCTATGCACAGGATAATAGGACCTCGGAATATAGTGGTGAGCCAACCATAAACCTTAGCACCCAAAACCCCAACCCAACTAGCCTTAGCGTCCCATTAGCACCAATGTACCAATGCTTAGACAACCCAGAACACGGTATCTCTCTCTCAGGACTCGCAGAGGCAAGAACACTCTTTCGTCACATTCGTACCTGTCCACAACATGCGTATGAAGAGACACTGTATAGGTTAAAATGTTTATTTCAACTTATGTGCTCTAAGGTACAGTACACGTGTCAGTACTAGTAGCATAATACATAAGAACAATATAATCAGCATAGTTACTACTCCATAAAATACGAACGGGGAAAGCATCTCATAAAGCAGTGGATATATGTCTAACTAACATTACCACCCTCCCCGTGCTGGAAGCCAGTTTATTATAATAATAGAAGACCTTTGGGCTTTGACTAGCGAACCCCCATACCTCAGTCTCTTGATGCAAAACTACATCAGCAAACAATCACAGCTCTTCTCACTGGAAAGGTCGTCTCCAAGTGCTATCTTAGAGCAAGCGAGCGCATTATTAAAAGCACACATTTCTCAATGGCAGCTGTACAAGTGTTATGTCTAGGTGTGAGGGACGGGCCAAATCAGTAGAAACCAGGGAGTTGTTATTCGACCTTGTAACTGTTGTTCAGACTGAGCCCAAAAGGGAACAGGAGAAAAGGTGAGTAACAGAATATGCAGACTGTTGTATAATTACTTGGCAATAACAGAGGGCGACAGAACAACATCCAATAGTAACGTGCGCAAGAGTCATCATGGCAGCCAGGCGTGGTAACGTAGCCAGACCTGCCAGGAGGCCATGAGCCACAAGACACCCTCCCCTGGTCAGTCCAGCGGCCACGGCGAAAACGAAGACAGAGTTCCAAATACTTGAGCAGAATAGAGGCGGTCCACTAACAACTAACGGCAAGTCAATCAATCCAAAAATGTGAAAGAGCAGAAAAATGCTATACCGTCCAGAAGGACATCATTGGAATCGTCAAAAAACGTAGACGCCATCCAGTCCAATAGGTCAAAGCTGCAGGAATGGTCTTCAGAGTATGGAGCATCCAAAAGCAATGCGGGACAGCTTGCGTGATATTCAATATAACTTTGTTGTAGGAGATTCTGAGCAGCCGCCCAGATATCCCATTGTGCCAAAATCCCCAGTGCAGCCGCACGCATCATAAAGCCAGCAGCGGAACAGTCCCGTTCATGGGCCTCTAAGGGACCCACCAACCGAACAAAATCCGGGACCGACAATGACGTATTGGAGAGGCAATAATCCATGGTCCATGTAAACGGACAGCGGATGCAAGACATCACAGGTTGCACGCAAGTGAAATACGCAAAGCGAAAGGAAAGGGTGTAGGACACACTGATAGTTGCCAAGGGCAGAACATCGAAGCCAACCAGGAGTCGCTCACGGAGCAGCTGGAGGCGTTCGGGATCGAGAAGGGCCCAGTGGAGTGCAGCCATTGCGCAGAAAACAGACCAACAGCAAGACACCGGCCGCCAAAGCGAGGATCAATGGGAATCCACCAAAGACGCTAGAAAAAATAGAATGAATGAATGCCGGTATCACACCGAAAATAGTTTGAAAGGTGGACACGAGGCCAGACCCCACAACCTTAAAAAAGTGCACCAGACCCTCAGTGTTTGATGCGTTAAAAATACGATGAATTAACTCCCCAAAATGCTGGGGGAGGTCGGTGTTCAAAAGGGCCTGTATTTCACTGTGGGTGCTCGCCACCTGGAGAATGAATGTCTCCCGGGCGGATGTGAGCATAACCTCCTCATTCAATAATAGGGCCTTTATTCTGCTCAACTTATTGAAATCTGCCTCCATGGTAGGAATGGAAGGCCAAATAGAGCTATCAACGATGTCGTGAGGGGGAGGAAAAAGCACATTCTTGCAGCAGACAACTCTGTGCGAGACTGTAACAATATACGGAATGCCGGCCTGCAGGCCACAACAATTTTCGTTATTTAAAAGCAAATAGCTACCGTTGGTAAGCAAAGTAAAAGTAGGAGAAATAGCAGGAGCAGGAATACCCTTCAGGACACATGCAAGATTTGGAACTGAAACGCTACAAGCCCCGTGCAATTTAATATGTTTACAAATAAGCGAATGACCCACAGTTGAATCACAAGACTCCCCCGTGAGAAATACTTCCTTGCCATCTCTAAGGCATTTATACATGAAAGGCAAGGACCAAAGTTCATGCAGGAAAGCACCACCCAAAGGCTGGAAACGGCCCACAGGATAATGCTTCATGCACGAACTGAACTCAAATAGGGAAAAAGGTAAAGCTATAACCCCATGAACTAGCCACACCGCAGAATCTAGTTCTGCTACAGAGAACGGTAAAGGATCCACTTTTTCAATATGTAACAAAGTGTAGGATGCATCTTTCATGGACATGAACTGCTGTTTGTCTGTCAAATTAAAAGGCAGAAAGAGGGCAGTGGTGTTTAACAAATTCCAAGGAACTTTACCCAACTTAAGAGTTTGCAAAGTCCATGCAAACTGCATCACTGAGCGCAACTGATTCTGACCATGATACAACATAGAGACATCATCTTGTACAATATCAACAACAGAGGATACAATATTGTCTAATGTGTAAATGCGGGAAGACAGGGTATTTATACTATTGTCAACAACAGCAAGCACCTTTTCCAAATTTGCTTGGTCTATTTCTCTAAGACGGGAAGCAGCTTCCATTTGTGACAGCTTCCAGAGCTCATTATACGCTTCATAAATTAATCTCTTCGGTCGGGGACCACGAGGTCCCAAGATAAAGTCAGATAAGTCAATAGTGCCTGATAGGAGGGATAAATGGTTCTTAACAGAGTCTAAGGACGAATGTTGTAACCATTGTTTACATAATTTACCAACTGAATACGTGGTCACAGTACGAGTTTCAGTAAATCTTGGATCAGGCTTGTCCTGTATGTAACCAGGAACTGTGCCATGAAAACGAAGTTGGCATGCATTAGATGATATGGGCCATGCCAACCAGGGTGACTGTATCAGTGCAGAAACGTTAAAGGAATTGTTCTGAAACTGAGCCTGTAACGCCAGAAGGGACATATTAAAATGCAAACTATCATTTGGAAGACTCGACAAGGATGGGATGTTTGGCGCATTTAGTTGTTTAACGGTAGCCAACCCCCAACACGTGGTCTGATAAATGGAAGCATTTAAAAATAGAATTTGGGCTGGGATAAGGCAAGCACGGTGCAGGGCCTCAGTGCCTTGCACCTGCCATGGCTTCGAACCCCAAATTGATTTTAAATCCACTGTGTCTTTCCAATATTCATAACCACCCACCGCCAAGGCGCTCAAAAAGGAACCCGAATATAATAATTTAGTATGGGTCAACATTATTTTCTTAGTCAATGGAGTTTTTAATTTAAAATAATATGACCCAGGGTTCGATCGATTAAAATCAGTAAAATAGGTGAATTTATTTCGAAGAGTTTGGGAACTACCTGGTATGGGGTTTGGGCAGTGTTCCCATTGGGTGTAAGTAACAGGGCTGCGTAGTGCACTTGGCTTGTGGAGAAAATGATTTCCCCAATGTTGGTAACAATACAAATCGGCATAATTCGCAGAATTCATATACAAGTCTTCAGCATTAAAAGAGGCATAATATTTTAAATCAGCAAACAATGCTTCAACTGCATGCACATCCCAATCATCAGAATGAATATTACTTTTTACTACATCACCCATCGAAACTCGAAGGACATTTGGTACATTAATAATTTCTGTCGGGCCATGTATTTGAAAGTTTACCGCATCCCATACTATGCCATCAGCAACTGGAAACGCTGAAATGTTCACAAATGTGTGGTCACGCTTCATGATGTGTGAAGAGGAATGTGGAGCCAAAGTTCCAGCAACACTGTTCACAGCAGAGCGTTCAGGTAAATAGTGACCATTGATGAGTAGAAAGAACACTGTGACAAAGCCAATGGACATGAACAAAAAAACCAAGAAAAGTACCATCCAAATGTATGTCCAAGGTGGAATCAAAAAATTGTCTCTAAACCACGATACAAAAAGACTAAACTTGGACGGGACTTGTGATGAATTGGATTCTGAGTCAAAAGAATAACGTGTCGGGCTCAGTGGCGTTGTTGGTTGGTGTGCCACCGACTCTGTGGCGGGATAAGTATATTCGTCCTCGTCTATGCAGGGTGATGCAGGGGGTTCAAATATATTTTCAGGCAAATCAACCATCTCCATGGTAACATCAGTGACTGTTCGTGCAGGCGTACCTCGAACGCTTGTCCGATAAATGGCAGGACAAGAGACCGCTGGTGTGACACTATTTAAGATCGGCCATATGTTGTAGCTTGACATTTTCCACTGAGATGTATCTGTTTTCCTTGCGACCGGGAAGCGGTGGTAAGATGACTGTACGTGTTCCCTTCAAGCCCAGCACTGGAACCGGTGCACGAAAAGAGGGGCCGAATTCTTTCTTGTTCTCCACCTTCTCTCGAACCAGGTCTCCAATCTTCGGAAGCCAGCCGGCAACCGGAATCTGCAGGGCAGTATCTGTGGCTGAAGGTAAATGTGCGTTTGCAAGTTTGTTTCGGGCTTCTTGTAAGTCCTGTAACATAGTAGAATGATTATCTACATCAAACTTGGCGGATTGCGCCGCCATGTCTAGACCATCAAGGTCAGGCACAAACATTCGTATGCCAAAGAGCATTTCGTAAGGGGTCCGCCCACCCAGAGGCCTTCTAGGGAGATTATTAAGTGCACGTTGAACAGTATACAAGTGGGCCAGCCAGTTCCTGCCAGTACCTATAACTCTAGCTGTCAAGGATTGCTTTAAGTCACGGTTCATTCGTTCAACGATAGAGTTGCCCTCAGGCCTATACGGAGACGAAAATTTCACCCGCACCCCTAAGGAGCCCATTGCGTCCTTGTAAGCCTTAGAGGCAAACGCCGGACCTTGGTCAGAATGGAAGGTGCCGCATGCAAAAATTCCCACAAAGACTCGCAAATCCCTAATGACATTTCGTGCGTCAGCACTCCGTTGTGGCCAGACCCAGATGAACCGTGTGCACGAGTCCACTGCCACTAAGATATATTTATAGGCAGTGTCTGAAGAAAATGGACCGCAGTGATCCAAGTAAACACACCCAAAGGGTCTGTTCGAAATTGCAAGCGAGGTCTGCGGTGGTCTTGTAACGGTTGAAGGCTTGATCTGTTGACAAACGTCACAGGAAAGCACATAAGTACGTGTATCTTTGTATAAACCACGCCACCAGTAACGCTGCTGCAAAATGGAAATTGTCGCTGACACACCAGCATGCGCCGAAGCCATGCCTTCGTGTGCCGCTGCCATCAAGGAAAGTCTGCAGGTCCGCGTTGGGGATCAGCCGAACCCCAACGTTAGGTATTGTTACATAAGGAGCCTGATCGGGACCTATCTGGTAAGAATATTTAGAAGGGAAACCTCTAGGGTAATTAATGCCTTCTTTTGTTGCAGCAATAGCTGCCAAGATATCAGTGTCTATTCTAGACATGGATCTAGTAACTGCTGCTACTGAACACGTGAGTACTGCTGATCTGGCAGCTTCATCCGCCAGACTGTTACCAACAGCGTGTGCGCCCACTCGCTGATGGCCTAGGGTGTGGACCACCTGTGTGAGTGGCAGACGTCTTTGTAATTCTGCCACCCTAACCCAAAGCATTTTATGCTTGATTGTGTTGCCTTTAGCGTCTCTATAGTCGTTTTGCGACCAAAAGAACAGATTGTCATTGTATGATTGAACACAGTAGTAAGAATCGCACACAATTAAAGTGGTCACATCAGGATTTACGAACTCAAGTGCAAGCACCAAAGCACGCAACTCGGCCAATTGTGCGGTACTATTCCCGAGTGCCTGCGTATGCACCACAGTGGATTTGAACTTTCCATTCAAACGTACCTGCAACAATAGCACATGCGGCTGAATAAGCATGCTTGGACCCAGTGGCCGGTTGTGCCGAGCCATCGGTGTAGATCACACAGTCGTAATCCTCAAGCGGCAATAAGGACAAAGGAGGAGGATGAATAAATTCATACTGTAAAAACTCCTGAGTCTGAAGAGAAGAGTCGAAAATGAAAGTGACATCCGGAGACGTCAAAGATGTTGCCCATTGATTCCAACGGGGTGCAAAGCTTTAGAGTTCGGAACACTTGCTTTAGTCACTGCCTCTAGGGCAGGATAGGGTGTCACCACCAGAATGCGTTTTCCCTGTGCCAGTGCGCGCTCCTTCAGGATCGCCATTTGCACTGCTGTTAGCACTTTCTCCACAGATGAGAACCGCATTTCTGCAGAGGTGTATAGATGTGACTTGTATGCGATAGGTACTGTGTCACCTTCATTAAAGGTTAAATACGTGAAACCCACTGCCCCTGGAATGATTCTAATCACCAAGTTTGTGTGGTTATCACGCGTCAAAAGGTATTTAGACTCAAGAAGGTCTGTCTGCAATGATTGCAGAATGGAGGTATGCTCCGGAAGCCAGCAAGACTTCGAAAAGGTAGGCTGTATCAAGGCATACAGTGGCTTGATACGCTGGGCATATTCGGGAATGTATGTACGTCCGAAATTCAGAAAACCCAGCAAAGACTGAAGCTTCTTCAGATTTGTAGGAGGGCACAGAAGTGCACATTTCTCCAGAAAATGGGGGGCTAAACCCTTACCTTCATTGTTGAGCTCATAGCCCAAGAACAAAACGGTAAACTCAGCAATATGGGATTTTGCAAAGTTAATTTTGTATCCCTGAACCGCAAATTCAAGAATAATGCGGTCCACTCGGGTCAGATGCGGAAACAGTTCATCGTCAGTCAGATAAATGTCATCCACATACGAACAGGCGTCTGGATCTATGCCGTCTAATAAAGAGACAACACGAGCGGCAAACACTCCTGGACTATTTTTGTACCCCATAGGAAGACGCCTGAATTTGAACATTTTACCACCGGAAGTAAAGGCACACCATTGGCCACTCTCCGGGGCTAAGTTGTGCGTGTAGAATCCATTTGAAAGGTCAAGGGTCGTTTTGTATTTTTTACGAACAAGACTGTCTACAAGCGCAGAACTATGGGTATTTTGCACCGCAAAGGTCCGACAATGAGAGTTCAAATGCCGGTAATCCAATACTAAACGGTACGATCCATCTGGTTTAGAAACCGCGAAAAGGGGATTGTTCATAGGTGATACACAGGGTTCAATTACTCCCTGATATTCCAACTGTGTCAGAATTTCGGAAACGGGGCCTTTGGCTTCACGTTTTATGGGATATTGGGGTTGTGGCTGCGGCAACGATCGCAAAGGTATTTCATGGGGGGGGAGATTCCTCATCCCAACCCACGTGATTGCGAAATAACGCTGGAGCCAGGGACACAGCCCATTCTGCTGCAAGAGCCTTTGCTTTGTCCTTTGGGACATGTCTAGAAAAGCTCGGAAGGATTACCTCCTCCCTTTACGCGCTGTAAGTACGAATGGGGGTGGCCAGTCCGCCTCTGCCAATAAAATATCATATGAAGAGGTCAGATTTTCCCAAAAAATCCCTTTAATTACACGCTGTATATCACCTTCAATTTGGAGGACTATATTAAATAGTCTATCAGGGGGTGCCACTCTGGTGTCTGCTGTTTCAACAGTAATGAATGTTTCAGTTGCTGTCGCCTCCATATGAGGACGTAGCGCCTCCCGCACTATGGTTACTTCCGCGGCGCTGTCTAGGAGGGTTACTGCCCACGTCCAATTCAGGAGTCTCGTTCTCACCGTCTGTGGCATATTTCGCTGTTACAGCGGCAACTTTTTTCTTCTGAAATTGTGGTCGAAAACGTTGAACGTCTTCTTCTTTTCCTCTGACTTGTTGTCGAGGCTGGTCTCGTCCCTGTGGGGCCTCACGGGCCCTTCCTCTATCCTGGCGGTCTCCTCCACCTGCTTGTGACGAAGTCTGTGCCTGTAAAGAACGAGGAGAACGCGTATCAGGGATCTGAAACCTATTCGGTGACTTAATTCTCGCTCTATCGCGTAAATCATAAGTACGTTCAGAAGAAACTGAAACCAGGGATGCGCCTCGCGATCCCTGCTTTGTCTGTTGCTTACCCTGTTTCTTCAGCCTCCAGCTCTTTTTAGTGAAGACTGGTTTCTCATCCTTCTCAGATTGAGATTTGGTTTGTTGCTGTTGTGGTTGCGATTGTGTTTGCAGTTTAGCAAAAGGCTTGTTACCCAGGCTGTTTCTACCAATAGTTTTGTAAGCCTGGGTAATAATTTTTCGGTAATTCGCGAGGCTTGTCCAATTCTGGGACCAAAGCCAAAGCGTTCGCTACTTGAAAGTTCACTGCATCGCCCTTGACATTCGCAAGAATCAGTTCAGCTACTACTTCAAACACTCCCATTAGTCTCATCCCTAATTCCACAGCCGCTTCAGGGCCGTGTTCATCCTGTACTTTTTTAATTACAGAGGGGAGAACTGTCATGGAAGGCGTACCAAAACATTTAGAATATACTGCTGCGAATACCCTACCCCAGTTGTCACATGCTGTCAACTCGGGAATTAAGTCTTTTGGCAAACTAATCGTCAAAATACGATGTTTATCCACTGGAGTTGTATGTGGAAAAACTGCCTCCAACTGATCAAACTTTTCTGCAAGCCAATAAGGAAAATCATCCTTATGTTGTGGCCGTTTGCCCATCACAGAATTCACCATTACAGGACTTATGGCAACTCCGGCTGCACCAGCTGGATGGCCTGCAACCCCAGGAGGGGCTCCCTGGATGTTGCCTGTAACATATTGCACTAAGGCTCGATCCACTCGTACTAAAGCCGAATACATGTTGCGCAATTCCGCAACTGGTATTGTCATATATCGCGGATGTGGGGTGTACCCGGCCAAAACAGGCCAAGTGGCCCCATCAATAGATAAGGGGCCTAAACGAACCGTGGTAGTCGGTTGTGGGAGGGCGCCATTAAACCAAACACGGTGTTGCCAAGCCGTGAGCGGTACCTCAAGACATGAATAAGGTATATAGTTATTAGGAACTGCGGTGGCTGTATATTCATGGAACAAATCGTCAGTCCCATCCACTGCAGGAAAAGTTACCCATGAGTAGAACACCTCAAAGTGGTAAGCCGGATCGGCTTGTACCACAAAGATCAGTTCGACTCCAGCATCTGGCACTCCATACGCCCGTAAGTGTGTCCGGAGTGCTCCGCGGCTATGCACCGCAATTTGAACAGCCATTTACGGCTAAAATACTTCGACAAACTAACAGGAGGCAGCACAAGTAGGGTTTTAATCAAGAAAAACCTTTTCTAATCACTTCAAGCTTGAAAAAACCTACAATAACTGTAATATAGGAGGTATCACCATCACACACGCTTCCGGAAGCGTACGTGAGGGTTGTGTGGACAAGCACAAGTACTACTCAAGCGTCTCGCAAGTAAGCTGCCCCACTTGTTGGTTGCGCCATGTCATAAGGTTTCTGCACATACAGAGCTATGCACAGGATAATAGGACCTCGGAATATAGTGGTGAGCCAACCATAAACCTTAGCACCCAAAACCCCAACCCAACTAGCCTTAGCGTCCCATTAGCACCAATGTACCAATGCTTAGACAACCCAGAACACGGTATCTCTCTCTCAGGACTCGCAGAGGCAAGAACACTCTTTCGTCACATTCGTACCTGTCCACAACATGCGTATGAAGAGACACTGTATAGGTTAAAATGTTTATTTCAACTTATGTGCTCTAAGGTACAGTACACGTGTCAGTACTAGTAGCATAATACATAAGAACAATATAATCAGCATAGTTACTACTCCATAAAATACGAACGGGGAAAGCATCTCATAAAGCAGTGGATATATGTCTAACTAACATTACCACCCTCCCCGTGCTGGAAGCCAGTTTATTATAATAATAGAAGACCTTTGGGCTTTGACTAGCGAACCCCCATACCTCAGTCTCTTGATGCAAAACTACATCAGCAAACAATCACAGCTCTTCTCACTGGAAAGGTCGTCTCCAAGTGCTATCTTAGAGCAAGCGAGCGCATTATTAAAAGCACACTAATTTCTCAATGGCAACTGTACAAGTGTTATGTCTAGGTGTGAGGGACGGGCCAAATCAGTAGAAACCAGGGAGTTGTTATTCGACCTTGTAACTGTTGTTCAGACTGAGCCCAAAAGGGAACAGGAGAAAAGGTGAGTAACAGAATATGCAGACTGTTGTATAATTACTTGGCAATAACAGAGGGCGACAGAACAACATCCAATAGTAACGTGCGCAAGAGTCATCATGGGAGCCAGGCGTGGTAACGTAGCCAGACCTGCCAGGAGGCCATGAGCCACAAGACAGACCGTCCCCTGCTGCGACAGAAGATCCTCCCGAAGAGGCAGACGGATCGGGGGATCGACGCTCATACCGAGTAGCTCGGGATACCAAACTCTTCGAGCCCAGTCCGGAGCCACAAGGATGACTTGGGCCCGGTCGCGCCGAATCTTCTTCAACACTCTGGGTAGAAGTGGTATAGGCGGAAAGGCGTACAACAGACCGCAACTCCACTCGCGACAAAAAGCATCGCCGAGCGAGTGCCGCCTTGGAAATTCCAACGAGCAGAACTGATGACATTGCGCGTTCTCTTCGGTGGCGAATAGATCTAACCAAGGCTCTCCCCACTACAGAAAGAGACCGTGCGCCACTTCCGAGTGAAGACGCCATTCGTGATCCATCATGCACCTGCGGCTGAGTTCGTCCGCCCTGGCGTTCAGGGAACCTGCCAGGTGTTGAACCATCAGGAACATGCCCTGATGTTCCAGCCATGTCCAGAGGCGCAGAGCCTCTTGACAGAGGGTCCACGACCCCACCCCGCCTTGTTTGTTGCAGTACCACATGGCGGTGGTGTTGTCTGTGAACACCTGCACTACCTTCCCTTTGACAGAGGGAAGGAATGCCTTGAGTGCAAGTCGGATCGCCCGGAGCTCCAGAAGGTTGATATGGAGCCGCGACTCCGCCGGAGACCAGAGGCCTCTGATCTCCGCCTCTCCCATGTGACCGCCCCATCCCAGAAGGGACGCGTCCGTCACAACTGTGTGCTCTGGCTGGGGAAGGGAGAGGGATCTGCCCATGACCCATTGCCGGTTCGAGAGCCACCACTGCAACTGTTTTGCAGCCCCCTCCGAGATCTGGACGTGATCGGACAGGTTGCCCTGGTGCTGCGCCCACTGGAACTTCAGGTCCCACTGCATCCGTACCGAAACCCAGGATAAAGGCTGAAAGATTGTAATCATAACCTGAATATCCCAGACTCGCCGTTCGGGAGGATAGGCCCGAAACTACGTTGTGTCCAGAACTGCTCCGATGAAAAGGAGCTGTGGAGAAGGAATCAGATGCTACTTTGGCACATTGATGGAGAACCCCAGCGAGTGCAGGAGTTCGGCCGTAGTCTGGAGGTGGGAGACGACTGCCTGGGACGAGCCAGCCTTCAGCAGCCAGTCGTCGAGGTAGGGGAAGACTGGATCCCCTGCCCGGCGCAGATGAGCTGCGACCACCGCCATCACTTTCGTGAACACCCGAGGGGCACTTGTAAGGCCAAAGGGGAGCACGGTGAACTGAAAATGCTCGAGGCCTACCGTGAACCGTAACGCCGGTGGGCCGGCAGGACGGGGATGTGGAAATAAGCGTCCTGCAAGTCCAACGCTACCAACCAGTCTCCAGGGTCGAGGGCAGTCAAGACCTGAGCTAGGGTGAGCATCTTGAACTTCTCCTTCCGGAGGAAGCGATTGACGTTCCGGAGGTCCAAGATAGGACGCATGTCCTCCTTGTCCTTCTTGGGCACCAGAAAGTAGTGGGAGTAGCAACCACGCCCAACTTCTGGGGTCGGAACATGCTCGATGGCCCTCTTGGCCAAGAGGGCCGTGACTTCCTTCTGCAGAAGCACCAAGTGATCCCCTGACATGCGGTGGAATTGAGGTGGCATGGCTGGGGGGGTGGTCTCGAAGGGGAGGGAGTAGCCCCTTCGGACAATGTCCAAGACCCACCTGTCCGAGGTGATGGGACGCCAGTGGTGAAGGTGATGGCGGACCCTGCCCCCTACTGGCGTGCTGTGCACCTGAAAGGAAGGACTAGGAGGGCTTGGAGGCCGCGGACGAGTTGGAGGTAGTGGCCTGACCCGCACGCTGGTTGCCCGAACCACCACGGCGGTATCCACTTCCTCGGCCACGCGAAGACGCTTGCTGCGCGGGCCGGTGGCTGGGCAGCTGACGTGACTGGGCGCCCCTTCCGTGGCCACGAAAGGGGCGAAAAGCAGAGGTGAGCGGAGGGCGTACAACAGAAAGGCCCAGGGACTTGGCAGTAGCCCGTGAGTCCTTAAAACGCTCCAACGCATGGTCTGCTTTTGAACCAAAAAGACCGACTCCATCAAAGGGCATGTCCATGAGTGTATTCTGGACATCACCCGAGAAACCAGTTGTTCTCAGCCAGGCGTGGCGACGTAGCGCCACCGTCGTTGCAAGCGATCTGCCCAGCGAGTCGGCGGTATCATGGCCACAACGTATGGTGTATTTAGCCGCATCTCTTCCTTCCGCAATGGCGCGGGTAAGCAGTGTCTGGACCTCCTCAGAACACTGCGGCAAAACAGCCGCCACCGAATCCCACAGGGAGTGGGTATATCGGCCCAAAAGGCAAGCGGTGTTGACGGACCGCAAGCCAGCACTGGAGGAAGAAAAAGCCTTCTTCCCAAATTGGTCCAGGCGTTTGGATTCCCTATCCGGAGGGGCGGTAGGGAAGGCGGTTTGGGAGGCAGAGGCTTGGACAACCAAGCTCTCGGGGGTGGGATGTTGGGAGAGAAACAAGGGGTCGCCCGGAGCAGGGCGATGGCGTCGGGCCACGTTCCTATCCACAGGAGCCCCTGTGGTGGGCTTGGACCAGGCGCCCAAAAGAACGTCAGTGAGTGCATCATTAAACGGCAGCACAGTCTCCGAGGAGGAAGCTGCCGGCTGAAGCACTTCCGTCAGGAGATTAGTCCTGACAGCCACAGTAGGCAATTGGAGATGTAAGGCTCCAGCTGCTCTACGCAACACCGTTGCGAAATTAGCTCCCTCCTCTGTAGCCACGGGAGGAGACAGCATGCCAGTGTCAGGGGAGGTGTCTAGACCACTGGCATCCCCAAGTTCCTCAGCCCAGTCCTGATCATACTCACACTGTTGTGTGAGAGGGTCTTCGGACCCCTCCCAGCTCTCTTGGTCCTCCTCAGGTTCAAAATATGGAGGAGGAGGGACATTTGGCATCCAAGGTCTCATCGGCGCCGGAGCCGGCGTCGAGCGACGTCGGTCCGGCTCCATGTCCAGAGCCGGAGAGAGCCGGGGACCAACGCCGTCCGGAGCCCCGGACGGCGTCAGGAACGGCACCGGGGACATCGGTGTAGGCGTGGTTAGGTCAACCGGCGTCGATGGGGGTTGCGGCACCACCGGAGCCGGGATCGAGGCCGGGGCCGGAGCCGAGGCCGGGATGAAGGCTGGTGGGACAGGCTGCGCCGGACGCAGGGCCCGAAGGCGCACCGGAGGGACCTTGAGGCCCGAAGAGGCGGGCCATGGCCGACAGGAATTCCTGTATTTCGGCCGGAGTCGCCCCCGAACCCGGAAAGGACGGGTAATGCGGGGGCGGCTCCATAGGCACGTCCGGGGCCGCGGGGTGGGGACGGTGCCGACTGGGGCCTCAGCCGAGTCGCGAGACCGGCGAGGCGAAGTCTTAGAGCGATGACGCTTCTTCGACTTTTTGTGCTTCGACTTACCCGAGGAGCGCGAAGACTTGGACTCCGACGACCGGTGGGGACTCCGCGACCGGCCCCTCGACCTCTCCCGGGATTGGGGCTTGGTGCGGCGCGGAGCCGACTGCCGGACCTCGAGCAGCTTTCGAGACCGCTCTCGCAAAGCCTTCGGGTGAAGTTTCCGGCAGTCAGGGCACGACTTCGTGTCGTGGTCTCGGCCGAGACAGAAGAGACACTCCAGATGCGGGTCTGTGATCGACCTCATTCGACCACAGGCGTCGCATGGCTTGAAGCCGGGCATCCCTACGACACCTAGGAGTCGATGAAGACTCGAAAGAAACAGTGAAAAATTCACAAAAAAGTTAGTCAAAAATTGACTAGGGCACTGCTCTTCCCGGATCTGCGCTTACTGGCGCGGAAAAAGAAGAACTGACGTCAGCACGCAGGGGCGGCGTCTAAGTACTGCCCGCGACGTCATCCCGGCGATCACGACGCCGACGACGGACGCGGAGCCGCACGACGCCGCCTACCGACGCGCAAGGGTACTGCTACGCAAAAACTTTCCGGATCCAGCCTGACGCCTGGGGATATTCTAAGGTAAGGAATCTGTCACTAACTAATGTCTCTTACAGATACACAGTTTAACCGCTTGCCTGCATGTTCGAACACCATGTAGTTTAAAGGATGGACGTAATAAATTATACCTCAGGTCCTTTAATTTAGGGCAGATGCAAGTTACATGAATAATATCTTCTTTGCCAACATTGCACAAGCGACACTGTTGAGGGCGGTTTTTTCTTTCCCAAGGCGGCAAGTGAGGGGCAGCTGGAATTACCCCAAGGCGTAATTTTAAAAACTTTTCTTTCATCTTTAAATTCATTCCAATGTTAAGGTACGCTTGAGGTTGCAGTGTTACATAATCGCCGAGTGTGATCCAGCCATGCGCTCTTTTGGATAATGTCTCCTTATCCTCAATAGAGGAGATGATTCGTGCTGATTTTTTCGCGACTTTTTTTTAAAGAAATGAGATCAGTAGGGGTGCCCCCAGAGGTCTGACAGTCCCAAGGCTTGGAGTGAATCAAATAAGTAATCTCTGGCTGAGGATTTTTGGTGTCGGAGCAACTCTTCCCATAGATTTGAATTTAAAGAACTGGCCTCACCGCTACGGATCTTGTGCCAGCCAATAACATACGCATACAGTCACAACTTTAGTTGTGGATGGCTCCCTGAGCACTTCTATCCCTTGGTCAAGGATACTCTGTAGCTGCGCAGGAGATGCCATATGATTACCTTGTAACTGTTGATGTAATGCCCGCTTATGACAGGGCTTGCCCTGCCTGGCCCGTTTTCTTTCCTGTTTGAAGAAATGCCAATAAAGAAATTGTAAATAAATAATGATGCTCTGTAGCTGTGGAAGAAACTAGTTCATTAGGGTATGCGTCTATTTCCTCCTCTGGAGAGTCTGTTTCAAAACACTGCAACTCTTCCTCAATTGAGCTTTCAGGGACAGAAAACTCACTGTCATGCTGGCTTTCCTCTGCAACATCTACATATATGTAAATCTCACCCACTAGCTTCCTAGCTTCTCTTCCGCTTCAGTGGTTGCTGGAGACTCCATCTCTGTCTGTTCTACCTTTTAAGTTGGTGTCTCTCAAAGAGGTAGAGTAGGGATCCTGTATCCCTTTAAGGAAACTTCAAACTCTTGCTTTCTCTGTAGCAAAGCCCCCATTTCAGCCTCAATGCTCTTCTTTCTCCTCTCTGCGTCTTTGTTCGACGTTGATCAAAGACATTCTCTTCTTTGGAGCCAAATGTTCTGATTGTTGGAGCTCCTTCTCCTGCCAATGCTCTTGATATCTTTCGGCGCTGTGGCCTTCGTCTTAAAAAAAAATCTTATTAGAAACAGCAAAGTTCAGCAGACATAGCACTGGTACAGTTTGTAGTATCACATTTCTCCCCCCATCCTACCCTACCAAATGAACATGTCCCAAAACCAGACATCACTAATTGGAATCTTGTGCATTTCCATGTCGACCATAGTCACAAAGATCGCCCAAATCTTCTCCCATTTCCGGGAGCAGCCTCTATTTTCATGCACCACCCTTTCCGCCAACATACACCCATCTAGATCCCGTTTTCAGGCCTTAATGTCTGGTGGTTGGGCGGTACCCCAGGATTTAGCAATGTTTTTTGGCCACCACCAGGCGCATGGTCGTCCATATTCTAGTGGTTCTCGTGGCATTAGTCTCCCACCACATGTTCAGCACAGATTTCTTAGCTGATAATTCAATGCCTGTGCCTCTGATAGACCTCAAACAGTCAATTACCACAACCCAGTCTGTCTATTAGCGACCACTCCCAAAGGATGTGAAAGAAGGTGCCAGTTTGTCTACAGCCCTGTAAGCACTGGTAAGGTCTCCGACCCATCCAAACCATAGTAGTTCTCGCATAATACGAGCAGTGTAGAATTTGTAGCTGGATCAAGCGGAAGCACGACCGGATAGCCATATCCATAGGGAATGCCATGGCCTCCTCCCATTCACTAGCTTCAAAAACCACAACTTCACTCTCCCCTTTCCCCTTTAACTGCTGCATAGCATCTGGCGTGATATTAATCAGCTTTTTATAAGTGAGTGAAATTGTCTTCTGGGGCATTTAGTTATTAGGAAGTCTGTCCTCTAGAGGAGAGGACTCTAGCAACTCCACCCCCTTGGTAGGACTGCCTGTAATGTGTGCCAAATCCTTAAGTATCAGTAGACTTCCATTCCTGCAATTGGTAATCCTGTTGCAACAGAACGATCTCTCCCTGTTTCCACAAGTCTCACACCCTGGAGATTCCTATTATGTCCCATTTGTCAAATTCCTGCTGGCCGTACAGGGATTGTAGGATAGTGGCCTCCAGCAATGGTGTCATCTGCGTGATAGTGTTTTTCCACCCTAAGATTACTACTGCTTTCTTCCAGATCTGTTACCAGCCGTGTAGGGTCAGGCCTGTCTGTTTGCACCCTGTCTTAGTATGGAGCCCGCGGGTAACTCCGTTGCCCCATCACTGCCCGATCCATTCAAACTACCGGCTCAGACATTGGAGAAAATACCCATCCATTAATTACCAAGAGTTGGGCTGCCCAATAATATTTCTGGATGTCGGGCACCGCTATCCCCCATTGAACCATCCCCTAGTAAGTTTGTATAGGGCTATAAGCGGTGGACCCCCATCCACAAAAGTGTACGAACCTCTGCTTCGATTGCCTGAAAGTAGGAGCTGGGCACCTCATAAGGAGTGTTTTGCAATACATAGAGGAATTGGGGTAACATTTTAAATAGGGCTGCCCTGCCCAGGAGGGAGAATGGGAGCAATTTCCAATGGCGCACGTTTTGCTGCAATCTATCGAGCAGCAGCGACAGGCTGCGTTGCTGAAAAAGAGTTTGACTCGAAGTAATATATCCATAAGTAACGGAAACCTGTTGAGTCACCTTTCGTCTCACAGTCTGGTGGCAGGGGAGGCACAGGACCTCTAAGAGTCTACACTGCTCGTATTATGCCAATTAATAGTCAAAGTATCCACCGAAGATGGTGATGACTTGCATCAGCTGAGCCAGGGTCATCACTGGGTCTGTCACATACAGGAGGATATCATTGGCATATACGGATATTTTAACTTCCCACATTACCTCCCATTGCATGCCTCGCACCAGCGGGCCTTGTCAAATCCAGGCTGCCAGTGGTTCGAGAGCCAGGGTGAAAAGTAGGGGAGGAAAGTGGTCATCCTTGGCGGGTGTCTCTGTATTATTTAAATGCCTTTGAGCAGCTGCCATTCACTTTGATCTGAGCTAGTGGTCTGACGTAGAGGAGTTGAACCTACTGGAGAAACAGGAGGCCGAAACCCAACAGCTGTGGCCTATTTTGAGGATCGTCAGCTGGGCCCTTGTCTTTGGACCTGGGAGGCTCATTTGTTTCCTTTTTACCTCGACTGCTGAACACTTTGGCGATAGGCAGGTTTTAGAGTGTTTCAACTCAGATGTTTTAGGCTCTGCTCTGGAACATTGTGTTATTACCTGCTGCTTGTGTCCCTCATTTTTTGGCCTTTTCAGTGCCTTTAACTTTCTGGCATCGAGTGCTTCTGTGACATCAGAATATTCCTCTGGGGTTTCGCAGCCGCTGAAGAGTTCCTCCCTGGAATTGAGTTTTTGTGTCTGTGCCTTTGTGTGATGAGCCGATACCCTTCTTCTCCCTTGATTTCAGAGTCTTGGGTTGAAATTCCAAACAGGCTTCCCAGCCCTCTGACTGGTAGTCTCTTGGCAGACAGATTGCAGACCACATGGCTGTCCTAATGGGAGCATTTGGTACGGCGCGTGGGATAGAAATTGTAAGGGGTGTGCTTCATACCCTCTTTACATTCTTTGACTGACACAGTCACTGCCCTCATGGATGGCTCGGAAAACTCTTTCAAGTTCCTCAGTTACTGAAGATTTTCACCTTACTTGAGTGTCTTTCCACCATTTCCAACAAAAATTCCTTTCTCTTCTTCTTGATCCAGGGTTCTTGCACGTGCTTCCAGACCCAACGGTGGAAAAGCAGACTCCACCATGCACAGGTGCACGTCACACATCAAGATGAAGCATACAGCCAAACGATCTAAGGTGATGATGCGCATGTAGAAAATAAAAAGCAAAAAAATACACTATTCTCAACCATTAAAATGACAGAATAATGCACATCATGTGAATCCATAAAATATTCATGTAGCAAAACCTTATGTTCTGGAAAAGGTTCAAAACATGAGGTGATCCTGGATGAATGACCAGGTGAAATGTGCCACCTTGTTTAAGTGCCATGATATAAACCCATTAGCATGGTAAGCCTGATGCCTCCCTGAAGAACGGAGTTTGCTTGGTGTGCAATAATGTTCCTTAGTAGCCATTCACCTTCATGGGTCGATGTATGTCTTGGTGGAGGCACTGTAAGTACTGGTGTCTGACTGTGGTGCAGCTGGAATTATTGGCCTTAGAGACTGCAGAATTGAGGGAGTCACTGTTGGTGAATGTTGAGCAGAGGGTGACACCTTCCATGAAGAATGATCAGATGTCCTTGACACGTGTCGATCATGAGTATCACCGGAAGTATTGCTGGGCGAAAAGGCTGATGTGTCCAGTAGGCGCTGGATCTTCCATTCTCTACTCATCTAGACAGACAGCCTTCCTTATTCTGGCTCTTCGAAAAGGACCTAAAGACTATTAATTTCGAGCAACACTTCATCCACATGCAACCCTCCAGATGAAAATTCAGCCTTGTTGTGCCTGTATAACCCCGCTCATCTCGCTCCTCCCTTCTACCTTTGTTTAGCACACATTACATTTTAGCTAGCCCCATGTGTGGATCTCCAAACATTTTTACAGATACAATTTATTTTTCAATATATATGATCTGTGAATGAAAACTATAGGTATAAACAGACTGTACCTTCATTGTTAGTGATCGAAAGCAGAGAAAGATACAAAAATGTGGACAAAATATGTATGAAACTAGGAGTAAAACTCTAGAGATTTTCCAACTTCAAACATTGCCATTGTTCCTAGAAAATAATTTCTCGTGTCACTTTCGTCTCAAGCTGAATTAGGTTGTATTTTACCACGTTAGAAATCTTCATATCAGACATGTTTACTGCCAAGCAGGGCCCATTACATTCCATCATTTTAAAGCAAGTTAGTGTCCTCTGCCTCAACTGAGAATACTAATCTGACCTATGATGTCACAGTCATGGCTAAAATAAAAAATGTCAATTGTATGCTGAATTTGTATATAACCATCAATACAAACTTTCAATGTGCGAGCACGTACGAGCACAGGAGAGTAATTAAGTGCGCAAGTAATTGAAAGTGCATGCACGAAAGAGCAAAAGATGCTGTTTAGGTGAGTGCATTTATACACAGAGCAAGAGAGAACACTTTCATAGAAAAAACACTGTTGGCTGAAAAAGACAGTTCATTATATTTTTTATAGAATGAGCTGTATATTGTAGATTAATTAAGTGTGCAATTTACTATTACTGTTTGGACTTAAGTGATTTGCCATAGAACTGTGCTATAACCATCCTAAATATATATTAAAATGAAGAAAGGTTGACATAACGTACCATGCTTGCCCACATTCTGGTCATGGGGAGAAACACAGTTGGACAGATTTTCCATTGAGTTGGGATGTGTCCACTGAGGAAGGCGTGACTGCGACTGAGAACTGTCTTTCACTGCTAAACCACCATTGATGTCCACGTTGCCTACATTCATGTTTGGGTTCATTCCAGCCACTGAAAGGTGAGAGAATACATCTTAGATGTTTGAAAGCTTCACAGCAATATCAGAGGTCATCCACCTGGCTCAATGAGAGCTAGGAGCATTAGAGGTCTGCAATAAGACAGCTTCAGTAAGGAAAAGGCACTTACCATTGAAACTCTAGTATTAGCAGCAGTTCGTAGGAACAAACTGGTTTATAAAACTAAACTCTGTCAAACTTTAGTAAGGATGTGAGAGGGCTGGACTCTTCAGCACAGTGCAAAAACTCAGAACACCATACATGCAGAGTGCCTCCCCTAATTACCAAATCTTCGTTGACTCCCACCACCAGGTTTTCCACCGGCCTCTACCCTGCATAACATGTCAATTTTAATATGTATAAGCAGATAGTGGATAAAAGTTTAGATAACATGCAAACAATGAAATCAAATATATATGGTAAGGTTTATTTAGGATAACACCAGTGGCAGCTGATGTAGTTTCCTCAGCAAATTTCACAGATCTGGATCTTGTCTCTAGGCCACCAATAGACACTTTTTAAATCTCCCTTTTTGCTGCCGAGTGTCCACAAGATGACAGAGGTGTCAAAGGCTCAGAAGATGCCCTCTGGCCACTTATGAGAGATGGAAATTCCAGTGACAGGTGTCCACTGCACAAATACATGTTTTAGGCCTTCTCATGAGATATTAATCCTTTTCCATGCCTGACTGCGTATTGAGCAATTTCTTGTTTCACACAAATACATAACTTCTGTATGGATTGCTTCTTCAGGGTATTTCTGTGATCAAATTATTTACTAGTCAGGCAACACTGAATGGACTTCCTCTGCCAATCTCCCCTCAAGGTTTTCTAACGAGACTGGATTCTCTTTGCAAGGAGATCTAGATGCCAGGAAGGCACATATAACATTTTTCAGGCTCACTCTCATGCAGGAGGAATTCAGCCACAGGGTTTCAATCCAAGGGTAAATACAAGTTTTTCGGAGACTACTGCAATCCTTGCTTTACAAGATCCAACTCCTAATGATGGGCTGTACCACCTGTTAGGGACAGGACCTCTGCCTTTTTCCCCAGAGAGACAAAAGAATCCATTGTCCTGCCTTCCCATAACCATGTACTCAACACGGCTTTCACTATTTGTACTCCACACCTATTCCCAACTCCAAACAGATTGGTAGATTACGACACACATACAAACACACATACAAAATCTGTGCTGAAAACATTAACTTATTTGATATATCAATTTATAAAAAAGGAAAATAGTATCTTGCACGAAAATTAGAGAAGCCATACAGCTTCCTACATGCGAAAAGTGGGCATCTAAAAGCCCTAAAAAGGAGAATCCCATATAGGTAACTACTCAAGAGCCCAGAGGAACTACTCACAGCACGGAGAAATTGTTCAGAAGTAGTAGATTGAGAAAGAAGCAAGGAAATGGTCAGCCACTTTAAACTGAAGGGCTATCCGAAAAAAGGCTACACAGAATACCCTGGATCAAGGTTGATCAAAAATGCTCATGAGAACTAACTGGATCTAAAGGAAATCTGTGATGAGGGAAGCCACAGGAAGATTCATTATGGCATTTAGCACATCTCTTTTTGAAATAAAGAAAATACTAAGAGTTGTTGAGGAATGCTACTGATGGATGAACATATGCAGCAGTAACTTCCATCTCATCCACAAGCACCACCTAGAAACGTAGCAACCCTTGCCGAAATGTTAATGACAAGTCATCTGGAGCCAGAAAAGGGAAAACTGGTGAACTCTTCGAATTGGCTGAAAAGTGGAATAAAAGGGCTTTTGGAAATGCAGAAAAGGTAAAGCCTTTCAGCATGGCACAAAAAAGACATGTTACACATTGCATAATGGAAAAGAAAAGAAAGGTATGGAGCATTTTATGTACGAGACAGTCCATGTGATGTGTGTACTGGAAAGCACATGTAAGAAAAACTATGTGGACAGTACTACAAAGTCAAATTAAGAATTCTATAACATACACCAGCTATAAAAAACAAGCATTTGCAATGCAATAGGTCTCGCATTTGCGAGAGTTTGAGCTAATGGCATTGTAAATGACAATGGCTTTTATTTGTGTGTTTTGAAAACCTGTAAGGGGTGCGTAAACATGCACTATGTTCTTAAAAGGCATTCTCATTTCAAATGCCAATAGCTCAAACTCTCGCAAATGCAAGACCTATTGCATTGCAAATGCTTGTTAGTTTTGTAGTGTGGCAAATGCACCACTAGGTCGCATTACAAAATATTGAGGTAGAGAGTGTTTCAAAATGACCCGCCCAATGAATATTAATTAGACAGGTCGCTGTTTGTGACCCCTTGGGGCTGGCAGCAAACACAGGGATGTTGGCCTGCAAGGAACGGCAATGTTTGTTCATTATTTGCATACCCAAACAGGATATTTTGTCAAAGCAGCCTGTGTTCACTAAAAGAAACTGGTGCTTCTTCAAAAAAAAAAACATTTGGGAAGTTATCAGGGGAGAAGGTAATGGTCCCTTGGACTGCTGCCTGCTCTCCCCTTGCGGTCACCCAACACGATTCCCCAAGGGGAAGTTGTCCAAAGAGGACAGCTTCCTCCTTCCGAATTAGTTATCACCTCCTTTGAGGAGTAGCAAACTATTCAATGGGTTACAACCGCAATGGTGTGCTATTGACTCAAAAAATGGATTCAATACTACCCCAAAAACATTTTGAGGTTGCAAACCCTGTGATTTTGTGAATTCCAGTGATGGGGACTGCAAAATCTTTTGGTACATGAAGCCACCAATTTGTGCCCAGTATGGCAGATTTTCTAATACCATAGGTTTAGCGTTATAAGTGGGAAAGCAGAAGTGGGAAATGTATTCAACACCTATGACGCAGAAGTTTGTCAATATTGACAAACCTTTTGTGGTATCATTTCCACACTGAAAACATGTATGAGTAATCATGCTTCCAGGGTGGAAATGTCAATCTGCATCCTAAGCCAGCCTACATCTAGGTATTTACGGCCCCTCTACACACGCAGGAGCATGGGTTAAAACAGTAGTAGTGAGGTCTCACGATGGCTGTTCTCCTTGGCAGGGCAGTCTTAACAGCATTATAGGCGCCCGGGCAAAGCAGTGCACTGGGGCCTGCCTACACAACCACTCACAGGAATAAAAATGTTTAACGGAAAATTTGTGTTAAATTCTGGTCTGCTCGTGGGGACCCCGGGCAACTGCCCAGCGTGCCCATGCTTAAGACTGCTCCTTGGAGGTGCACAGAAGTGAAAAGCGCCCATAATACAGTTGTCAGAGTGAATAGCAAAACCTATATCCGACAAGTAAGAAACCGGATAGAGCTGGTGATTTACCCCGGTGTTATGTCACTACATATTCCAAGTTCCTTAATAATAGGTATTGAAACTCTCGATTACAGATTCCTTACTATCTCCGTCTTGGTGACATGCTTATAACCTGTAAGTGAGCCGTTTTCCTCTGGTGACCGGACAGCTTTGAGCCGGCATTTGCACTGTCCGAACAGATATTTGTTTGCACTGATCAAACAGTGCAAGAACAACATATGTATTTACTGAAAAGAAAGTTTTGCACTTCCAAAATGGGCCAGTCACTGGTGCACGGCATGCAACCTGTCCTTTGTGGCAAAACTCCAGCCTTATTCTGACCCCTCCCTTCGGCACTAATCCGTTTTAATGTCAGCAGTTTGGCAGATCTCAGTTTGACGTCATGAATATTTAAAAAGAAAAATATGCAGGGCGTTGGGAATTAATTATTGCGGTAGTCAATGCATAGTTTTGATTTGATGCCAGGACTGGGAATTTACAGGTAATTTACGACCAGCTAAATAATGATGCTACTGTAAAAAAAAAAAAAAAGCCGGGGCTTTGACACAGTGTGTGCGGACACCTTTTAGGTGTAGGTTTTGCACTTTAAGTTTTTGCAGAATATTACACGTCAGAAGAAAACATTACAACTAGTAATACTGTGGATAGGTTGATGACTTTGGGGGAGCGAAATGGTAATGTTACACAACATTCAAACCTCCTTCTCAGACGGTGATTAACAGATGGGGTCCGGTTATTTATTGATTCTGAAGAGGTGTAATTTGACATCATATGAGATTTGCATGCAGCCAGTGCTAAACTCAGAATATGGCGGGTCTTTCTCTCGTGCTGAAGGTGCAAGGGGTCCAGGATGTGGAAGAGATTAAGGATGCGTGACTAACTTTTATGAATGTGTCCTGTACTTTTATGCAAACATATACATTCCGAGACAATTATGACAATTGGCTGTAATAAATACACCACTTAGTAAAGTATTCTTTTAATAAACACTAGAGGGCGCGCGCGGTCTGTTTGGTTGAGAAGCTGGAACTCTTATCCAATGCAGCTTGTGTTAGGCTGTCTGACATGCACACCTCCTGTCCTGGCGCGTGCACATCTCCTGTCCCCCTTCGGCAGCAAAACCCACGACAATAGATCTCGCCAAGGCGAACAGCGCATGCGCTGCGTCGCTAGGCGAGACCTAACAAAGATGTGAGCTAACCCAAATCTAAGAATTTCTTGGAAAAACATGCCGGTTAGACAGCTTTCTTGAAGTACTATCAAATTAGAGCCATCTGAAATTGCCTGAGAGGTGGTAACCATGAATTCCAATTACAAAAAGCAGAGTAGAATGAGCTCTCACAGAGTTAGAGTTCCTTGCAGTCTTATTCATGAGCTCATAAGATGTTGTAATGCAAGAAATTACCCATCTTGCTAAAGTCCATTTTGTAACCGGATCTCCTTCAATAACTGTACCAAAAGCAACAAACAGTTGATCTGATTTGCGGAAATATTTGTTGTCTCTAAAATGAACTCAAGACATTGCATTACATCTAAAGAATGTAAGGATCTTGCGACTGCCATCCTACGTCTTTGCTCTATGGATGGGTTCAAAGGGAGGGCGCATTAAGCCTGTTAAAACTGTTAAATTGCCACTCCGGTGCTGCATTTGGAGCTGGAGGGTCTAAAAAGACCCTTCATAAACTTAATTATTTGTTGGGAAAATAATAAGCTGTTTGGTTTCCTTAAATATGTAGAACTTGCAGCTAGAAGTACCTTAATAGAAGTAATAGATAGCCAATACTTTGGTAGGCTTAGAAAATACAGCAAGAATTGGTAAGGCAACATTTTGAGTGGGCCCAACCTTCGCTGTTTGGTCCATAAGAAAAAACCCTTCAAGTTTGCATTGAACATTTTTACTTCAGAAGATGCTCTTGCAGCGTCAAATACAATCCTCTTTTTCTTGATGAGCCATGCTGTCAACTTTAAGAATTGAGGGTTGTGATGTAGGATTTTCCTGTTTCTTGACAACAGTCATGGATTTGAATCCGTGTTTGTGCCGACATGTTCCGTAGTTCCACGTGCCAGAGCCGACTAGGTCAAGCTGCAGGTTATCGATATAGACATGCATCGTTCTATCCTCAATTTGCAAATGACCCTTGGTATCAGATGTATTTGTGGAAAAGGCATAAGGAAAATGTTACTTACCCTGTAAGCATCTGTTTGTGGCACGTTGTGATGTAAATTCACATGATGTGCAGTCCTGCCATCTACTGTTGTAAGGTTCAATAGGGCCCACGCACAAGTCTCCATTTTAGCTACACGTTTAAACTGGACATCTATACGGACGATGACTTTTTACATGCTTTTCATTTACACGAAAATTATTCTGCATGTAGCACATTTATTAGTAAGCATTTTATCATTTTGTCTGTACACTCTGTTCCCCCAAGGCTAGGAACATTGAATGCGATGCTCTTGCATTTGGTTGGAGACAGCACTGTGTCTCAAGACAAACAACCACATCAGTGCTGCTCTTTTGACAATGAGATTGGAACAGTGCTTGTGAGAAAGTGCACTCTTTCTGCATGGTTGCCCCCACTTTTTGCTGAATTGCTGATGTGTTTTAACTGTGTGTGCCCTGGGCTCCTGCTAATCAGGTACCCAGGGCCTATGTTCTTTCCCTAAAACTGCATTGAAGCCTAAACCCAATTGGCATGTCTGGCCACAGGTAAGCCCCTGGTAAATGGTACCACAGGTACCCAGGGCACTGTGACCAGAGAAGGCCTCTAAGGGCTGCAGCACTTATTGTGCCAGCCTTAGAGATCCTGTACCATTACTCTCACACACTGCCTTTGCAGGCTGTGTGTTTTGGTGCAGAACAAAGTGAAGAGTCGACATGGCACACATCTCTGAGCCATGCCTACAACCCACTGCCCTGGCCTAGGTCAGTCACCCCTATAGCTGGGTGCACTATACCAGTGGTGAGGGTACAGGTGCATGAGCTCTGTACCCCTACAGTGTCTAAGTCCATTCTTAGACATTGTAAGTGCAGTGCTGCCATTAAGAGTATATGGTGCTGGGAGTTTGTCATTACGAACTCCACAGTACCATAATGGCTACACTGAAAATTGAGACGTTTGGTATCAAGCTTCTCAGCACATTGAACCCACACGGATGCCAGTGTGGGATTTAATGAAAAATGCACACAGAGGGCATCTGAGAGATGCCCCCTGAAAACTAACCCAGCACTAGTGTCCAGGCTGAGTGGCTGCTTTCAGCTGCCACCACCTGACATGTTTCTGGACCCCTGTGTCGAGATCCGGCTGCTCTCTGGGGCCTGAAACAATGCACATCCTGGGACGAGGTGCCAAGCCTCCTCCCCCAGGATGGGCAGGGTTCACGAAGGGGAAGCTTCAAAGGCTTGCCGCCTTTGTGAGCTTACCCAGGCCACTTGCTGCTTTCAGCAACTGATCCCCACTGGTTCTGACCCCCACTTTGGGCGGGAGAACCGGTGGGAAAAACAAGTGAGGAAGAGAGGTGTGCCCACCTCTGCCAACTCCACCCCTCAGGTGGGGGAGGCGAGGTGAAGCACAACTCTCAGTCCCCGCCATCTTGCACATGGGGGGGACTCAGCCAACCAGGGACAGGCTCATGCCCCCCTCCCACTGGAGGGTGGCATAATAGGGGGTATACCCACCCCAAGGTAATGCCCCTAAATCTAGTATTTAGGGGCACCCCTGAACCTTGCTTCCTCAGACAAGAAGAAACTAGACGAACAGCAGCTAACAAGAGGAAGACGCCCACTGACTTGGCCCCAGCCCTACCGGCCTGTCTCCACCTCGAACCTGCTCCTGCGAAATCCTGGTGTGTCCTGCAGCCAGCAACCTCGAAACCCCGGAGGACCTGCCTGCCTTCAACCCCAAAGACTGTCTCCCGTGAACACCGGATTCGTTCATCTGCAACCTCTGGCTCCGGCCGGACACAGCGGATCCGCCCCACTCTGCACCCGCCGTCCACGGCCCGAGCTCGAGTGGGCAAACACCACAAGGAGCTCACCTTGGCGATCCTGACCCGAGATCCGGCAACCCCTGACCTGCCTCAAGCCTCCAGCCGACGCCTGCAGCCTAAATCCAGAAGGTCCCCCCAACTGCGACCAGGAGCTGGTAAGAAGATCCGACCCCAAAAGGCACCCCTGCACCCTACGCCCCACAGCCTTGGGTGCCCAAACCGACAGTGCCTAACCAACCCCTAACTTCCCAACTTACCTCTCGAAGTGGTGGTCGCACCCAGAAGACCTTCGTCCCCAAGCCTGCAGTGCCTTTGCAAACCGGAGGTTCCCCATTGAAAACAACAGGGCGCCCGACATCGAAACAGCACCCTGCACCCGGCCGCCCTAGTGCCACTGAGGGTGCACCTTTGGTGCTACTTTGTTTCCCCATTTGCCCTGAGCTAAAGTCCAGGAGCTTTGCTCCCACACCCAAGTGGCATGCTCGTCAGCAGCCACCAACCGGAGGCCCCCTATCCCCCATTGGATAACATTGGGCCTCAGCACTCTGCACCCGGCCGCCCTAGTGCCACTGAGGGTGTAACTGGAGTGCATCCTTGACCCTGGGGGACCCGTGAGTCTACCCCAGAACCTCAACTCCCACTACCAAATACTTACCTCAAAACCGATAACACTATTTTCCTCCATAGGATAACATTGACTGTTTTTCTTGGAAAAGTTTCTAACTGTGGAGTTTGAAAACCTAAAGAAATTCTTTAAAATTGTACTAATTAACCAAAACGATTTTACTTACCTGTTTACAGGAAATGTCCCCGAGTAGTATCTAGGCATACTACTCTGAGTAAGAAAAGTAATCCAAAAAGTAACTTACCTGGTATTTTACTGAAAAGCCCATTCAAGTCTATGTACTGTATTTACAAAGTATTGCATTTCTCTGCAACCATCCTGTAAGTCAAAACAAAGTGCATATACTATTTCAATTCAAACTGTTTACAAACTGCATTACTACTGTAAAGTATTTATTGCTTACCAGTGCCAGGCTTGCTTGGTTCTAGAAAATAAAATAACTAAAAGAATCTTTTTATACAAAAACAATTGGTCTGAAGTTCAGTCTTTGAGTGTGTGAATTCATTTGCTGACTGAGTGTGTACAACAAATGCTTAACACTGTCCTCTGATACTGCCTTACTGCTCGACCACACTACCACAAATAGAGAGGGAGGTGCTATCTAACTTTACCTCTGCCTACCTTTGAGGATCCACTGGACTGTGCACACTATACCTCACTTTGGTATAGTATATACAGAGCCAGCTTCCTACATTGGTGGATCAGCGGTGGGATATACAACTTTGCATTTGTTGGACTACTTGGTTACCACCTGATCACACGACAGAACTCTTAAATTGTCTTTAGAATTCAGATTTTTTCAAATTGGCATTTTTTTGCAAAATTATTAAAAGTCTTGTTAGGGCCTTGGTTAAGTCCCTTTAGAATTTTAGAAAACTAAAAATCACTTTAGCTAGGGTTAGATTTTTTTTTTAACAATGTCTCAAAACAAGAACCCAGCTGTTTGTGAAAATAACCACAATGACAGAGGACTTGGTTGAGGAGCTCAACCTTACCCTTCACTTGTCTTTCAAGGAGTTAAGGTCCCTATGTAAAATTAAAAACATAGCCATGGGGTCCCATCCCACCAAACAAAGCTCCAGGAGCTGTTGGCTGGGTATGCTAAGGACCACCCATCTGAAAATGGTGAAGACCAGTCAGATGAGGAAGGAGGGTAAGGAGATGACCTGGTAGATCAACCCCCTCCACTTCCTAGGGAGAAAAGAGTTCAAGTACCCTTGACTCGAAGAATCAACCTCTCAGTACCTAGATCCCACACAGGTGGATCAGGTACCACTGAGGACATTGAGGACAGCCTCAATGAGGAGGACAGCCTTTTAGTAAGGCTGACCAAAAGACTGAATCTAGAGACAAAGTTGCTGGCTCTAGAAAGAGAGAGAGCAGAGATGGGCCTAGCACCCATCAATGGTGGCAGCAATTTACTTAATAAGGATAAAGAGCAATCTTATGATCCTAAAATCCCCAAAGGGATTGTCCCTAAACATGAAGAGAGTGATGATATCACAAAATGGTTAACAGCCTTTGAGACTTCTTCACTTTTCTCATTTCACAAGCTAGCTTGTGAAATGAGAAAAGTGAAGAAGTCACACTGGGGGGGCACTCCTTTGGGAACTGTTCTCTGGCAACTGCAGAGTCAGACTCCTGACCCTTTCTGGGGCAGATGCTGGGTCTTATGACCTCATGAAGAGAACTCTGAGGGATTTGGACTCACAAGTGAGGAATATAGAATTAGATTCAGGGGGGCTCACAAAACCCAAAATCAATCCTGGATTGACTTTGTAGACTACTCAGTTAAAATACTAGATGGTTGGTTAACTGGACATGATGTGCATGATTTCAATGGACTTTACAATCTTTTTATGAAAGAACATATTTTTAGTAATTGCACGAATGAAAAGTTAGATCAGCATTTGGTAGACCTAGGTCTAATTTCTCCCCATGAATTGGGAAAGAAGGCAGACGACTGGGTCAAGACAAGGGTGACAAAAACAACCACTGGGGGCTACCAAAAGAAAGGTGTTACAAAACCTCCCCAGGGGAAAGGTGGTGAGAATCCCCAAGATAAAAAGCCAGAGTCTTCAAAAGGGCCCCAAAAACCTGCACAGGGGGTGGGGTCCTAAAACTCTTCCCAGACCAATAATAGGTACAGGGGAAAGAACTTTGATCCTTTAAAGACCTGGTGTAACAACTGTAAGAAGTTGGGACACTTAACTGGAAATGCTGCTTGCCCAATCAAGAAGGCCCCTAGTCCTACTACAGCTACTCCTGGTGTAGCAAGTCTCCAGATGGGATCAACAGTGTGCCAAGAGCAAATCTGGTTGAACACTGAAGCAGTTCTAGTTTCAGAAGGGAAAGTTGAGTTTGCCACTGTAGCTGTGTGGCCACCCAACTTAAAAAGGTACTTGCAATACCCTTGGATTAATGGAACTAGGATAGAAGCTCTGAGGGATACAGGTGCCAGTGTCACTATGGTGAGAGATACACTGGTTTCCCCTGAGCAATATTTGATTGGGAGAACATACCCAGTCACCAATGCTGACAGTGTTACCACTAACAATGCAATGGCTATGGTGACATTAGACTTGGGGGAGGGGAGAGTTACTGGCCTGAAACTGGTTGTCGTCTCTCCAAAGCTACCAGCTGCATGTCTGCTTGGCAATGGCCTGGAAACCTCAGCATGGGCTGAGGTTGAACTGAAAACCCATGCAGCAATGCTGGATATCCCCGAATTGATGTGTGTAAAAACAAGAGCACAGAGTAAGAGAGACAGGGTGAAAAAGAAGTGTTGGAGCCTGATAGTATGGCCCAACATTCCAAGAGAAAAGGTAAGAAGACTAGGGAACCAGCTTCTGTACAGCAAAAGGATCAGGCCCTCTCTCCTCAGGGAGAGGACTTGGACACCCCAGAGGGAAGCTGCCAATATGGCCGCCGTGCTGGAGCTCGCCAAAGAAGCTCCGGGGCTAGGGATCACTCTTTTGTGAATATCCCTGTTTATGCCCCCCATCCACCCGTCTACTCGACATCCCCGCATAAAGAAACTCGTCTTCAACGTAACTACCTGTGCGACTCCCCCGCAAAGAACAGAATTTGTCAAGAAACCTACCTGAATACCTCCTGCGATGAGGATGCTCCCTGGGGACCGCCTCTGCCTCAAGAGGGGATCGGAGCTTCCCGAGTCTAGGCTGGAGCGGACGCCGAGTCTCGTCGCAGCAGCCGCTGGGTGAGTCTCTTTCTTGCCCGAGCCCTCAATGTTGCGGCGGTGATCTCTGGGCAAAGCAAGGAGAACACCCCACATCACCCCCCCCCCCGCCGCCGAGAGCCTTGAGGTGGTGCTGGCTTGAGGGTCCGATCTGCCCCTGCGGCGTTGCTTCTGGCCACCGCACTGTGGAGCCGAGTGCACAGGCCCCTGAGGAGCTCCTTGATGAGCCCGTTGCCGGTGGAGATTGCCCCGGCCCTGTGGGGCTGGCTCGAGGGGGCCGAACCGCCCCGGCGGCGTGACTTCCTGCCACTGCACTGGTGAGTTGAGTGCCCGTGCCTCCTGAGGTGAGGCGGAAGAGCCCACTGCCGGCTGAGATTGCCGAGCGTCTCTCTGGTCCTGACGGCGAAGCGGAACACGTCGAGGTCCGATGTTCCCCTACGGCCGGCGAAGGCTTTTGTGTGATGCGCGTTCCCGGGACTGACCTCCTGGGGTCCCTGATACCTCCTGTTTCCGCTTCGTTTTTCCTGGAGTAAGTTAGGAGAGAGGTGGGCGTGGGGGTTACTGGTCGAGCGATGCACTGCAGCGCGAGTCGCTACGGCTCTGGCCTGCCTGCAGGCGCCGCCTGCCCTTCCTGCTCTACCTTCTCTGATTGTGGTTGCCACGCGAGCCCGGTCTGTTCTGGGGATTCTAGATGGGCTGTCTTGGTTCGGCTGGCTCGTGGTGATGTCCCTGAGCTCAGATGTGTACATTGATGGGCGCCCATTTTGTTAGTCTTTGTTGTGGTTGCTGGGCATCCATTTTGTCCTCCTGCTTCGGATACTTAAGAGGGGCGCCCTCTTCCCTGGTCTCTATGCTCTGCCGGCCATGGAAAGAGAAATGGGCCTGCTCCACTCTCAGCATATGGTGGCAATCTTGGAGTGGTTCATTTTACCTTTATCCCACACACCTGGTCCATGAGTTCTCTTCTTATCACACTTGATCTACTGTCAAGCCATTCCCTTCGGCTAATAAGATAATTACATCCTTGTAGGTGGAACACCCAGGATATCGATCACTCTGGGCCTCTGATTTGTCCTTCAAGGACCTGCACGAGATGACCTGCGCTCACTACCTACTTTAACCAAATACAATTCTCCACAGAGGGTGGCCTTGCTTTGTTTGCCCCAATACCACAGAGTTTGAGGTGGTTATTTCCTTTAAGGTCGTGCGTGAAATGCCTGCCTAAACTGTATACCATATAAAGATGCCCATCTCTTGTTTGCCTTCAAGTTATCACGGCCCAGCCTCCTGTCCTTTAGCCCTAGATAGTCTGGCTCTCATGGGTCTTGGTGTACCCCAAGGAACCCGAGGGTGCATTGCTAGCAAGTGTGATTCAATTGCACACCCCAACTTCACCCCATGAAACTCTCCGCCTGCTATCACACTGAACTCCTTCGACACATCCCCGTCCTCTCCCCAGACTCTTGGCCTACCTATGCCTCCTATGGTTGGAGCGGACCTCTGCCCAGACTCTTGGCTTACCTATGCCTCCTTTGTTCGGAGTCAAGAAGTGTGTTGCTATGGATCCCAAACCTTCGAACATCATCTCTCCCAACATGGAGCCGGCTACCATAATGCTTTCCGAATCATATATCCCCCTAACCTATTTAAAAATGCTGCAAAAAACTTCAAACACAGACTACTTAAATCCCATCCGGAAACCCTTATCTCAGACCCCTTCTTCTCCATCAGAAAGGGTGTTACCATATGATCTCATCTTCTACACTAAACGCCATGCTCAATGGCGGAAGGCCATGTACTCTCTGCTCAAGATCTCCACTTCCCTGAAAACTCCACATGGTCTTAGATTGATGGTTGCTCCCTCCTCGGCTTACAGAACTGAAGCCACCATCTCACTTTACAAAAACGGAACCATCCTAATACAAACTTCAGATCGCAATCTAGTGGTATTTGACAACTTTTTCCCCACCATCATGAATACAGTGGCTAACTTCAATTCCGCCCCCCTCGGAGGGGCTGGCCCCCTAGCGGTTCCCCAGTCTTCGCAAAGTCTATCGCCTACCTCTCCACCACCAGCCTCAGACCCTACATCTGCTCCGAAGGGCCCCCTTCTAGCTACCTTAACTCATAATAACAATTCCCCCTCAATGCCCGTTGTGAACGAGCCGCGACAGCACAGTCATCACACTAGGCTACCTGCTTCCCCCCTCACTGTTAGCTAGCTCTAACTCTCCTAGCTCCACTGCTCACAGCACTGCCCTGATTCTCCCCAGGATCCCCTCCCCCAGCCCAACCCGCAACCCCCACCTGCTCCCACAGTTCTCCAAGGGTCTCTATCCGTCCGACCCCTCCTCCCCTATCCTCCCCATCCCTCCGAGCACGCAGCTCCATTTCCCAGAACCCTTTCCCGCGGGGCACATTCATTCGCCTCCTGCCCTACTTTCCCCCGCCTCCCTCTAGCTCTCTACCGCTGCAGGGTCCCCTGAACCTATCCTCCCAATCCCATTCACACACTTCATTGGAAGGCCGACTTAACGAGATAGCACTCTGCCTACAACAACTTTTTTTTTTTTTTTTTAAACAGTTTTATTGAGTTTTTCAATTACTTAGTGCGTATGCTGTACATTGTTTGGCAATCATGTACAAAAAGTGAAACATAATAAGTTTGTGAGCAAAGGCAAACAATTTGCAAGCGCGAAACAAAGACTGATACAAACTGACTTTAAGCATTAGCATGGAATGAATGTCATATAAACGTTCAATTTGCTCATAAACATAATAGCCAAATGTTCTAAAACTCAAGTTTATGCTGCTATCTATAAGCTACTATATTCGAACTAAAACTACCCCCTCTCCCCCGGTTCCTTGGCGTCCTATGTTGTACATAAAGAGAAAAAAAAACAAAAAACAAGAAACGATTATATTCCTTCGATACAAAACAGATATACATTTGAAACCTTTACATTGATAGACTCCAGAACATTAGTAAATAAACCGTAATATGACTTTATACAGAATCAGTCGGGATAGATAATAAGGATGAGGGGGGTGTAATCGGTATGGGTATGATCGGAGATGTTAGTGGGTCTATGGCTTTAAAGGCTTCTAGCATCTGATCCCAGTCCATAGAGATAGGGATCCTACGTAATCCGCGAAATTCTTCCTGCCTAATAATCGCGCACTCTGCAGCGCCCCAGCGGGTTATTTCTGTGTGCCAGGAAAGTGGTGTCGGAGGAGAGGCAGACTTCCACCGCACGGTGATGGTACGTTTCGCTATAGCATAGCCAGGTCCGCAAATCTATACTGGACCTTCTGCGCTTTGGGGCGTTTATGCAGTCCCAAGAGACAACTATCTGCCGTTGCCCAGGCGTCGGTGCCAGTGACCTCGAGTACTCTATACTTGACTGGGTGCCAGAACAGTCATAAACGCGGACACCCCCACAACATATGGAGTAGATCCGCATCTGGCACCTGGGACAGGAGAGTTGTGCGTTCGGGTAAATGCAATTGAGGCGGTGCGGAGTAAGATATGCCCTATGCAAAATCATATACTGTATGTATTTCAATTTAGCGTTTCGGGAAACTTTCTTAAGAAATTCAAGAATAGAAGCCCACTTCCTATCCGACAGGTCCTTACCCAGTTCTAAAGTCCACTTAGCTCGAAGTGGAGTTAGTGATGTGCCCGAATGTGCTCTAATGCCCCTTTATAACCAACAGGTAAGGTGGCGTCCCTCACCCATTAGATATATTGCATAGACCAGTTCATGAGTAGGAGGTTCAGTCCCAGTAGGGGACCAGCGGAGTTTAATGTAATGTACAATAGTGGTATGGAGAAGAAACCGCGTTGGGAGAACCCCTTGGGTGCGAATAAAGTTGTCATGGTCTGCTAGCGTGCCCTCTATGAATAACGTACCAATCGTCATCACACCTTCTCGTGACCATGGGGTCACGGATCTCTTTGAAATCAACCCATTTGCGGTAGGTATCCCGACCAATGGTAGGTTAGGAGAGTATGGGGAGGCCCTTTTGGTATATTGGAGTGTCTTCTTGCAGTACAGCAGCGCTACCCTGAGCAGGGGGGGGGGGGGGAGAGAGAGACTGTGTTTGGAATCTTAGCGTGCGGCAGCAGTGTGTGAAAGGTACCCCGGTTGAGGAGCTGCGGTGTATAGCCTATTTCATATATGTGCCGTCCTGCGAGCCAGCAAGATAGCCATTGAAGCTGACTGGCCATACAATATGCCCGAAAGTCTGGAGCACCGAGACCTCCCTCCCCAGGCCTTAATTGTAATTTAGTCAGACTCACTCTCCTGCGGCCCCCACCCCAAATAAGTTCCAACAGAAGTGTATCGAGTGTATGAAATATTTTAGGTGGGATCATGACCGGTATATTAGTAAAGAAATATAATAATCGAGGGAGCATTACCATTTTAGAGATGGCTACTCTACCCATCACAGACAACTGCAACGATGTCCAAAAGGAGACCTGCATCCGGAGTGACCCTATTGCTTTCAACAGGTTGCCATCTATTAGATCTTGGGGAGTTCTATATATTTGTATACCCAAGTACTTAAAAGTGTGGGAGGCGGTTGATAGGGTAAGGTCACCAAACGCAATTGGGTCTGGGGTGTCTATGCCGCATGTAGAAGGCATGGGATTTATTTGCATTGATTGTCAGGCCTGATATCTGTTCGAATTGGGTGAATATGGCCGGGATAGGTTCCAGATCTGTAGCAAGGTCTTTTAAGAAGAGTATAATGTCATCTGCATATGCGGACACTATATGTGGTGTATTTCTAATTGAAATCCCAAACTCTGCGGCCTCTTTTCGGATCTTAATGAGTAGGGGCTCCAGTGCCGGGACAAAGAGCAATGGTGACGACAAGGGGCATCCCTGTCTGGTACCCCTCGCTATTGAATAAGCTGGAGATATATGAGCCAGTCCTGGCCCGTGCCATGGGGACTGTATATAGTATTTCAACCCATTGTAAGTAACCTTTTGGAATACCAAATTTTTCCATAGAGGCCAGCATGTACGTCCAATTAAGGGTATCAAACGCTTGTTGCATGTCCAGGGAGATGCACCCCGCTTTCCCAGACAGAACAGCTGCAGATTCCATTATATAATGGAAACGCCTAATATTTAGGGATGTGTTGCGGCTAGGTGTGAACCCGCATTGATCGATATGGATTAACTTAGGGAGGTACGGAAGGAGGCGTTTGGCTAAAATTTTACTAAGTATTTTATACTCGGTAGATAATAATGAGGGGGCGATATCCTGCCATATCGCGCGGGTCTCTATTCGGCTTGGGGAGGGAGATAACCAGCGCTTGCATAGTTGTCAATGGAAGAGCACGCTTCTCCAAGGTCGTCTTGTAGAGATTCTCTAGGCATGGAGCCAGTTTCTCAGCATATGCCGAATAAAACTCGGCCGGTAGGCCGTCCACACCCGGGGTCTTGTTTTTGGGAGGGTCCTTGATGGCTTCTCTATTATCAGCTTTAGTGATAGGGGCTTCTAATTCTGATTGGGCCTCCGCTGTCAGTTTAGGGTATGTGAGGGTATTCAAAAATGTTGTGTGTTCATGTGCGATAGGAGCTGGGCCACTATATAGATTTTTGTAGTATGCGCAAAATGCATGGTTAATCTCTGCTTGCGTAAGGGCTACAGTACCATCCGGGAGAGAGATTTCTGGTATCGGGACTGGGGGGGTATTTTGGGGGGGGGGTGGAGCAATGCGGATAAGGCGTGCCAAGAGGGTGCCTGATTTGTCTGCGTCTTTAGGATTACGCTGGGTGTATGCACTATAGTCTATCCGGCGAAGTTGTTCGAGTAATTCCGCATGTTTAATTCTGGCTTCTTGTAACTGGGCCTGTTTAGTCGGGTCAGTGAGAGCTGCGTTTTCCAAACTATTAACAGAGGCCTCGACCGTGGTGAGGCTTTTGTGTGTTCCTTGCCGAGCTCCCACCGTTGCCCCAATAGCCGTTCCCCTAATTACTGATTTAAAGGCATCCCATTCGACTAGACGGGAAGATGCAGAGTTGTCATTTTCTGGAAAATAGTTAGAGATGGCAGTACGTAGTGTGTCTCGAAAAACTGCATCTTCAAGAGTTTGCGGCCAAAGTCGCCATGTTGGGACTGGGGTAGATACCCTCCCCCATTCAAGGGTGAGTTCAAGTGGGTTGTGGTCGGACAATGTTTTCCCAAGATACGTAGACTCAGACACCTGGGGTATCAGGGACACGGAGCAGAAGATTCTGTCTAACCTAGTATGCAACTGATGGGGGGGGATAGAATGAATATTCCCGGCTAATTGGGTGTTGTAAACGCCATACATCTTGCAATGTCCAACCCGTAGTCCAGGCTTGCAAAAAAATCTGCATTTTTTATGGAAACTGCTCCCTTCACCGGGGGGTGAGAACGATCCAGATGAATATCTAAGGCAGAATTATAGTCTCCACCAATGACCCATGGATAAGTCGCCCAATCTGATAAAACTACGTTTAGACTAGTGAGGTAGTCATTTTGTCCATAATTTGGTGCGTATATACTGCCAATGACTATCGGAATACCATCTAACCTGCCCTGTAGCAGTACATACCGCCCTGCTGGGTCTATTCGCTGCTCGGCAAGAACAAAGGGTACCCCATGCCTAATCCAAACAAGCGAGCCTCTTGCAAAGGCAGAGTATGATGCTGCCTACAACAACTTAAGGCAGAGGTACGTAGCCTATTACATATCACTGAGGAACTGTCAGCTAACTCCAGACTAAGCTGCTCCAGTATGAACAATCTCCATCTCCGCTCGCTCCCAGTCAACGGGTGTACCTGGCTCCCTTCCCCCCCCCTATATGCGGCAATCTCCATCCCACATCTCCCACACACCCCATAGTTGGGCCTCCGCTCCGCTCCCTAACGACCCTTCTCACCCTTCCAGATGTAAAGCCTCCCTGTCTGATAGGGATATTCATTCTCTCCTACTTTCATATGTTTCGGCTCATCCCTCCACCATATCAAACGTGCAACAAATTGAATCCATCCTCACTAATCCCTTCAGGGAACCTAGGCCAAACACCAGAACTTTAAATGAGAACAACCTCACGAGAGTCACCACCACTCTACCTCCACCAACGGACACCAACATAAGACTCAAATGCATGCTAAACTGTAGATCGGCTGTTAAACATGCTGCGGACATTGCCGACCTCATCCTTGCCCAGGATCTTGAGCTTGTAATGGTGACGGAAACCTGGCTAAATGACTCAGCTGCTCCCATCCTGGACTTTTTAATGCCTCCCAATTATGATATCATTAGGTTGGACAGAACTAGTGGTCAAGGGGGAGGCATCACATGTTTACATTGTAGCAATCTAACAGTGAAAGTACTACATACCGACCTCCTGCCGTCTTGTGAATACCTATGCATTGAAGTGACTGGTTGCAACAATCACTCATGCAAACTGCACACGTTTTACCACCCCCCTCGCGACAACCTTCCCTTCACAGAACAGATCATGGACATTATCTCGGCCAATGCTGATTTCCATGGCACTCAGATCTTCTTGGGAGATTTCAACCTCCACTGGAACGATGTAAATGATGTGGTGGTCAATAGCCTTAAATCCTTCCTACTTTACCTCAACCTAATCCAAATCTGTGACAGCCCTACTCATACCAAAGGAGCTACCTTAGATCTGGTCATTGGTAAACTCAACTCCATCCTCCTGGATTCGATCCTCCCATGTGATTGGACAGACCACTATTGCATCACCTTCCTCAACTTGGAATCGGTAAGAGCAAGTAGAGCCCAGCCTAAGAACCCAAAACAGTTGAAAAGATGTCTACGGAACATCAACTCGAAAGATCGGACTGCTCTCTGCGATAACATCCTGCCCCCTCCCTTGAACATGTCGGATGTCCACGACCTTACGGCCCACTATAACCACTCAATGCTGAATGTACTGGACTCGGTTGCACCACTACAGCTTAAAAGAATGTCCTCTAAACTCTCCAAACCATGGTTCAATGGTAGTCTTAATTCCGAAAGAAGAAATTTAAGACTTGCAGAAAGGTTGTGGCAATCCTATCCCTCCCTTGAACATCTCTACCATTTGAGATCCCTGAGAAGCATATACAATAAACGCATCAGATGCTCGAAGGCCACCTTTTTCAGAACTCAACTAGACCAAGCAAAAAACCGTGCAAAAAAACTGTTCGAACTCATCAAGTCCCAAGCTAACAGTCATCCTAATCTCTCGACACTGGGTCAAGGGACAGTGCCGAACTGTGAAGAATTCGCTGATTTCTTAACGGATAAAACTATTAAGATTGAAACTGAATTACGCTCTGCCCTTGATCACCTGGCAATCAGGTTTGGATATCACTGACCCTGCGCAGCCCTACCCCCCCAAAAACAATTCATCCTGGAGCCTGTTCCAAACCTTGGATGAATGCACTATACGCAAAATGCTGTTGACTTTGAAACCTTCCAATCACTACAACGACCCTCTTCCATCGAACCTTTTCCCGGAACTTAGATCCTCCTTACTAACACTTTGGACTACGATCGTCAATGCATCACTTCGGCAAGGTGCTATTCCGGATTGCCTAAAATCGGGTCAAGTTACCCCGATTCTAAAGAAACCATCTGCTGATCCCACGGACCTTCATAACTTTCGCCCAATCTCCAACATCCCCACCTTGGCAAAGCTCCTGGAGAAATGTGTGCTCGCCCAACTCTGTAACCACATCGACCATTTCCAACTACTGGACCAATGCCAATCTGGTTTCCATCCCGGCCATAGTACAGAGTCTGCGCTAACGCACATTGTCGATGATGCGCTAAGAATGTTGGACCATAATGAGTCGTGCCTATTGATCCTTCTTGACCTTTCGTCAGCATTCGATACTGTCAAACATGATAACCTAATTGACCTCCTGGAACACAGGATGGGGCTATCAGGGCCTGTACTTAACTGGTTCTCTTCGTTCCTTCAGAACAGATCCCAAAGCTTCAAGGTGAACCAATCCCTGTCCCATCCTGCACCGGTCACTCTGGGGGTTCCCCAAGGTTCAGCACTTTCTCCCACGCTCTTTAACCTGTTCATCGAGCCTCTGACAGAAATTCTGAAATCATCCAGCATTCACTATCACATGTATGCGGACGATACCCAACTATACCTGAAGATCGCCTCCCACGAGGACATTCAGTCCCTCAACTCAGTCCTGCTGGAAACACAAAGCTGGCTGACATGTAACCAGCTGAAGCTGAATGCTCTAAAAACAGAATTCCTCCTAATCTCACCCCACAAACAATCTCCGGTCATGGAACAATGGTTGAATCAGCTTACTGCTCTTAATTGTAGACCTCACCTCGTGGATTTGGCATCCTCTCTGGGTATATTAGACAAAAGTCTGAACATGCAGAAGCACATCAGTTCCCTCACAAAAGGAGCGAACTTCCAACTCCGCATCCTAAGGAAACTCAAACCCTATCTCCCTGCTCATGACCTAAAGGTTGCAGTGCAAGCATTAGTGATCTCAAAGCTGGACTATGGTAGCGCAACGCTTTGCGGCTTGCCCAGAGTGAAGACGGCGCCTCTTAGGGTTGCCCTCAATTCTGCTGCTAGGCTCATAACTGGCACTAAAAAACACAACCATATTTCTCCGGACTTGCTGGCCCTGAATTGGCTTCCATATAAAGCTTGGATACAGTTAAAAATTGCATGTATGGCACACAAAGCCATCCACTTCAAGACCCCGCTGTACCACGCTCAGAAACTGGAGCGCACATGTGGTTCGAGAGCCTCCAGAAGCGCCAGCACCCTATTGCTCAAACCTCAAAAATTCAAGAAAAAAAAGACCTACTATCGAGCCTTCTCAGGTATGGCTCCGAGGATCTGGAACTCCCTTTCCCCCGAAACTCCCTTTCCCCCGAAGTCAGGGTGAACCCTTCCACGGTCCTCTTAAAAAAAGAAGTCAAAGGGCTCCTGATGAAGAAATTTTTGCCCCAGTCTGGCTTCTCCATTTGATTCTGGGCCCTTAGCTGCTGATTGGTGGCCCAGCTGCCTGGCTCACGAGAATGTTGGACATTATAAGTCTGTGAATGTTTCGCTTTGTTGATTCTGTTTTGTTTGCTTATACCCTTCTTGATGCATTAACTATAAAGCGCTCTGATACCCTCGGTGGTCATGTTCGCGCTATATAAAACTTTCTAAATAAAATAAATAAAAATAAGAGGGAACTGAGCCCATGGAGCTTGACCCTTACCAGGTTGAACTCTTACTCCCAGGGGGACCCTCTAGGGAAGAGCTGTGCCTTGGACAGCAGGACTGTCTAACTCTTGAAAGCCTGAGGCAGCAAGCTGCTGCACAGGAAAAGGGAGATGTCAGTGGTACCCACAGAGTTTATTGGGAAGAGGGACTACTGTACACTGAGGCCAGAGACCCAAAACCTGGAGCCACTAGGAGAGTGGTAGTGCCTCAGAAGTACAGGGAGTTTCTCCTAACTTTAGCTCATGACATCCCCCTAACTGGACATCTGGGCCAAACCAAGACTTGGGAAAGGCTAGTTAGCCACTTTTACTGGCCCCAGATGCTCCAAAAAGTAAAGGAGTTTGTCAGCTCCTGTGTCACATGTCAGGACAGTGGCAAGACAGGTGGCCCCTCAAAGGCCCCCCTGATACCACTACCTGTGGTGGGGGTTCCCTTTGAAAGGGTAGGTGTGGACATAGTGGGTCCACTTGAACCTCCCACAGCATCAGGGAACAAATTCATTCTAGTGGTAGTGGATCATGCCACTAGGTACCCTGAGGCAATTCCCCTTAGGACTACTACAGCCCCTGCAAAAGCCAAGGCCCTAGTAGGGTTTCCTAAGGAGGTGGTTTCAGACAGAGGTTCCAACTTCATGTCTGCTTACCTAAAACACATGTGGAAAGAGTGTGGAGTGCAGTACAAGTTTACTACACCCTATCACCCACAAACCAATGGCCTTGGTGAGAGATTCAACAAGACATCGAAAGGCATGATTAAGGGGCTCCCTGAAAAACTCAAAAGGAGATTGGATATCCTCTTACCATGCCTGCTTTTCGGTTACAAGTTACCTAAAAAGGGTAAACCCAATACTAGTCTCTGGGACCTGGGTAAAGGACAGTACATAAGAACAGTGGTCCCAGAAAAACGAACATGCAATTTCAAAAACCAAAAATACAACATAAATATATGAAATCAAAATTGAGACACACGGTATTCGTAGCTTCTAGTGTTTAATTCACACTGAGCATTGGTCTATTATTGACAGTTCACATATTATATACAATTGTATCCCTAGATGGGAGAAGAGGAAAAAAGGGAAGAAAGGGTGGAGTGACGGTGATTCAAGTGAGGTAGGGATAGTGACTTCAAAAGTGTAGTTTGCATCAAACAAAACAATATATTATTCGGAGGACAAGTGGCTCCTTAATCGAGCCTATTAATCGCAATATACACAACAAAATTTCTGTATAGCCATGGTTATATTTAACACAGTACTAAATCCCTGATGTTAATGCTGGCTTTATGAACAAGTGTCGACGTTACGACCCCAAAATATCTGTAGGCTATTTCAATCCTTATGCCGGGGTCTTCATCAGGACTGTGGTGTGAGGGAGGGTGAGGGGATCATAAGCCGCCTCTGATATGGGGCTGAAGTTATGCGGGGGCCTGTGTGGCTCCTAGCGACCGAAAAAGGGGAAACAGCACTATATGGGTGGATGTCACCGTTGAAAGCCTAATCAATCGGCTGATGACTCAGTCTGCGTCTGAGAAAGAGCTGGAACTTTCAAGTTTCCATGCACGTCGCTGTTCAGTGGAGGAATCCGTGCGAACGAACGACCACGGATTGAAAGTTCCAGCTCTTTCTCAGACGCAGACTATGAGTCATCAGCCAATTGATTAGGCTTTCAACGGTGACATCCACCCATATAGTGCTGTTTCCCCTTTTCGGTCAGCTAGGAGCCACACAGGCCCCGCATAACTTCAGCCCCATATCAGAGGCGGCTTATGATCCCCTCACCCTCCCTCACACCACAGTCCTGATGAAGACCCCGGCATAAGGATTGAAATAGCCTACAGATATTTTGGGGTCGTAACGTCGACACTTGTTCATAAAGCCAGCATGAACACCAGGGATTTAGTACTGTGTTAAATATAACCATGGCTATACAGAAATTTTGTTGTGTATATTACGATTAATAGGCTCGATTAAGGAGCCACTTGTCCTCCGAATAATATATTGTTTTGTTTGATGCAAACTACACTTTTGAAGTCACTATCCCTACCTCACTTGAATCACCGTCACTCCACCCTTTCTTCCCTTTTTTCCTCTTCTCCCATCTAGGGATACAATTGTATATAATAATATGTGAACTGTGTCAATAATAGACCAATGCTCAGTGTGAATTAAACACTAGAAGCTACGAATACCGTGTGTCTCAATTTTGATTTCATATATTTATGTTGTATTTTTGGTTTTTGAAATTGCATGTTCGTTTTTCTGGGACCACTGTTCTTATGTACTGCTTTTCGCTTACAGACAGGTGCCACAGAAGGGAGTAGAGTTTTCCCCCTTTGAACTTCTGTTTGGCCATCCTGTGAGGGGACCACTCTGTCTTGTAAAAGAGGGTTGGGAGAAGCCTCTCCAAGAACCCAAATAAGATATTGTGGACTATGTGCTTGGCCTAAGGTCCAGAATGGCTGAGTACATGGAAAAGGAATCCAAAAATCTTGAGGCCAGCCAGGAGCTTCAGAAGCACTGGTATGACCAAAAAGCTGCACAGGTTGAATTTCAACCTGAGCAAAAGGTGTGGGTTTTGGAGCCAGTGGCACCAAGGGCACTCCAGGACAGATGGAGTGACCCTTACCCTATCCTAGAAAAGAAGAGTGAGGTCACCTACTTGGTTGACCTGGGCACAAGCAGGACACCCAAAAGGGTTATCCATGTGAACCGCCTGAAGCTCTACCATGACAGGGCTGGCATCACCATGCTGATGGTGACTGATGATCAGGAGACAGAGTGAACCTCTCCCTGACCTCCTCTCATACAGCCCAAAAGATGGGTCAGTAGATGGAGTTGGCTTTTCAAACACCATCTCTGCCCAACAGCAGACTGATTGCAAGCAAGTCTTGCAACAGTATGCAAAGCTCTTTTCCTTGACCCCTGGTCAGACAAACCGGTGTACCCATGATGTGGACACTGGTGACAGTTCACCTGTCAAAAACAAAATCTATCGACAGTCTGATCAAGTCAAGGAAAGCATCAGAGCTGAAGTCAGCAAGATGCTGGAGTTAGGGGTTATTGAACCCTCTGAGAGCCCCTGGGCCAGTCCAGTGGTTCTAGTCCCCAAACCTCATCCACAGGGTGGAAAGAGAGAAATGAGGTTCTGTGTGGACTATAGAGGGCTCAACTCTGTCACCAAGACAGATGCTCACCCTATCCCAAGAGCAGATGAGTTGATAGACAAATTTGGTGCAGCCAAATTTCTAAGTACCTTAACTGCAGCGTACTGGCAAATTGGCATGGCCCCAGGAGCAAAAGAAAAGACAGCATTCTCCACACCTGACGGGCACTATCAGTTTACTGTTATGTCCTTTGGTTTAAAGAATGCTCCTGCCACCTTCCAGAGGTTGGTGAATCAAGTCCTTGCTGAATTGGAGTCCTTTAGTGCAGCTTATCTAGATGATATTGCGGTCTTTAGCTCCACCTGGCAGGATCACCTGATCCACCTTGGGAAGGTTTTAAATGCCCTGCAAACTACAGGCATAACTATCAAGGCATCCAAATGCCAGATAGGGCAGGGAACTGTGGTGTACTTGGGTCACCTTGTTGGTGGAGGCTAGGTACAACCCTTACAGCCCAAGATCCAGGCCATCCTGGACTGGGCAGCTCCAACAACCCAAACCCAAGTCAGGGCATTCCTTGGCTTGACTGGGTACTACAGGAGGTTTGTGAAGGGATATGGGTCCATTGTGGCTCCCCTCACAGAACTCACCTCCAAGAAGATGCCCAAAAAGGTAAACTGGACAGTTAGTTGTCAAAAGGCTTTTGACACCCTGAAAGAGGCTATGTGCTCAGCACCAATCCTCAAAGCTCCAGACTATGCCAAGCAGTTCATTGTGCCGACTGATGCCTCTGAGCTAGGGATAGGAGCAGTCCTATCCCAGACCAATGATGAAGGCCAAGACCAACCTGTTGCTTTTATAAGCAGAAGGCTTCTCCCCAGGGAGCAGCGTTGGAGTGCCATTGAGAGGGAGGCCTTTGCTGTGGTTTGGTCCCTGAAGAAGCTGAGTCCATACTTGTTTGGTACTCAATTCCTAGTTCAAACTGATCACAGATCTCTCAGATGGCTAATGCAAATGAAAGGTGAAAATCCTAAACTGGAGGTGGTCCATCTGCCTACAGGGAACGGACTTCGTAGTGGAACACAGACCTGGGACTGCCCATGCCAATGCAGATGGACTTTCCAGGTTCTTCCACTTAGAAAATGAAGACTCTCTAGGGAAAGGTTAGTCTCATCCACTTTCGTTGGGGGGGGGAGAGGGGGTGTTGTGTGAGAAAGTGCCCTCTTTCTGCATAGTTGCCCCCACTTTTTGCTGAATTGCTGATGTGCTTTGACTGTGTGTGCCCTGGGCTCCTGCTAATCAGGTGCCCAGGGCCTATGTTCTTTCCCTAAAACTGCATTGAAGCCTAAACCCAATTGGCATCTCTGGCCACAGGTAAGCCCCTGGTAAATGGTACCACAGGTACCCAGGGCACTGTGACCAGAGAAGGCCTCTAAGGGCTGCTGCACTTATTGTGCCACCCTTAGAGGTCCTGTACCATTACACTCGCACACTGCCTTTGCAGGCTGCGTGTTTTGGAGCAGAACAAAGTGAAGAGTTGACATGGCACACATCTCTGTGTGCCATGCCTACAACCCACTGCCCTGGCCTAGGTCAGTCACCCCTATAGCTGGGTGCACTATACCAGTGGTGAGGGTACAGGTGCATGAGCCCTGTACCCCTACAGTGTCTAAGTCCATTCTTAGACATTGTAAGTGCAGTGCTACCATTAAGAGTATATGGTGCTGGGAGTTTGTCATTACGAACTCCCCAGTACCATAATGGCTACACTGAAAACTGAGAAGTTTGGTATCAAACTTCTCAGCACATGAAACCCACACTGATGCCAGTGTGGGATTTAATGAAAAATGCACACAGAGGGCATCTGAGAGATGCCCCCTGAAAACTAACCCACCACTAGTGTCCAGGCTGAGTGGCTGCTTTCAGCTGCCACCGCCAGACATGTTTCTGGACCCCTGGGTCGAGAGCCTGCTGCTCTCTGGGGCCTGAAACAATGCACATCCTGGGAAGAGGTGTCAAGCCTCCTCCCCCAGGATGAGCAGGGTTCACGAAGGGGAAGCTTCAAAGGCTTGCCGCCTTTGTGAGCTTCCCCAGGCCACTTGATGCTTTCAGCAACTGGTCCCCACTGGTTCTGACCCCCACTTTGGGCAGGAAAAACAAGTGAGGAAGAGAGATGTGCCCACCTCTGCCAACTCCACCCCTCAGGTGGGGGAGGCGAGGAAGCACAACTCTCAGTCCCTGCCATCTTGCAGATTTTGCAGAGGAGCACTTCTGTTGGGATTATCCTGGAACAGTGTGGCACTGTGACAGAGATGCAGCCCTGCTGGCTTTAACCATCTAGCAAAGGACGATAGTTGGCTCTACACTAGATCGGCTTCCTGATACATCATACACATGTATGGGGTGTTAGGCTGCCCCAAGGAATCTGGCAGGGGGTACTCCCACAATGCTCTCTATAATGTAGGTAGTACTAGATAGGAGTATAAATCTAATCATAATCACAGAGTAATGTTATAGTGGTTTAACTGTTTAACTGTATCTTTTTTACCATTCTTGTAATGCTGGTTACAATGCTTTGTTTCATCCTCTTCATAACTGAAGCTCACGCTTTTTATACAAGAATAAGATTGTTTCAATAAATGTTTGAAAAGCCAATTCATATCTTTCTTGTGTTTACCTTGGACATGCGAAAGTAAGCAATGAAAGGGTAGATGTGTTTTCACAATTTCCTTGGGGAATTAGTGTGATCATGTTTTGAGGTTGCAGATACATTCTGGTACCCTGGAAGGGTAGGGGTTCAGATGGGGTACTGTGAGCTAGCTAGGAATAGGGCCAACATACTCTGATGATGTGTGGACTCAGTCCCCATATTCTGACGGTTATATTGTCTGGATACACAGTAGTACTTAATATGACACTACTGTCCGGCTCGGATGTGTGCAGGTTATTTTTCTTAAAATAATTTTCTCAAGTCACAAGGTACTGACACTTCACCTCTTGCTTGGAATGTGCATGGTTTTGGGCTCCATTTGTTAGATTGCTTTCCACACGGCGGACGGGATGAAACTGGAGCAGAGCGACACAGGAAAGAGATGGAAAGATGATCGTGCATGAGAAGTAGAAACAAGCATTGGCATAGCCAATAGGTCTCGCCTTTGGGACCTTATAAGTGTTTAGCCATGCAGCACATTATCCTGAGTGGTTCAATTATATTAAGCCAAAATTGGAATGTGTAGAAGCTCGTGGCATTGGGGGCAGTGTCGGGTAGCTTGCAGTAGTCTAGGGGCAGCTAAGGGAAGCTTGCAGAAGTGGGCCCCCGTAAGCAAAAATACAAAATCATTCCCAAAAAGAAAAAAAATACAGATTCTGGGAGAGTCTGCAGCACAGTCCCCTCTGATTAAGTGTTTTCCTCATGTTGTGTTTCCAAGACAGAGGCAGGCACAAAAGAGCTAGCTTTTCACACCAGGGAGCTAGATTGACACCTCATTGAGATTAGATCACTTGCAGGCAAGTCTCTGCTCCTGCTATTGGTCTCAGGCGCCATCTGAAAAAGAACAAAGGCAGCAGCCAGTGCCGCATTTCACTTCAGGCCGCGCCAGGCTAGAACAGCAGAGCGCAGAAGGAGAGTGAGCACCAGGACAGCAAACCAGTCAACTGCACAGATAAAGCAATTACTAGTTAAGTGAGAAACCCTACAACGCAAGGCAAATGAAACCAGCAATAAGTCTCGTACAGATGTAACACTGGAATGCATCTCTTGTGCTCACGTTCATTGATCCGCGTGTTTCTGTGTAGTGTGCTCACCCTCACGGTGTGTGCGTGGACTGAGATGGGGAAAGGCACGGATGAGACCTGAGCCCCGACATGAGCGTGAGTGAGGGTGAAAGACACAGCTTAGCAGAGTAACAGTGTGAAAAGGAGACAGCTACAGCGCCCTTCGAGGAGGTTGTGAAAGAGAGGGATGAACAGCGCGGGAAATAGAGTGAAAGAATTAGAAGAGAAAGAGAAGGCCTGTATCAGAGAACAGCAGACCTGCCAGTAAGTGCTGTGTGGGAGAGGGAAGTAGTAAGAGAGACTGGAAAACAGATAGACGGACTCAAATATATGCAGAGGAAGCGCTAAAATTCAATGTATTGCAAGCGAGAACCCACAAAATAACCACGCGGGTACACACACGCACGCACAAATACACAACCAAACACAGAAACACACACGCGATATTTCACGCAGACAAAAATGCATAATAGTACAGTCACAGACATTTCGACCAACACACCATCTCCCCAATATTGTAACAGCTACAATTACATCTTCCTCGTGCACGCCATACACGTGCGTGCACACACACACATGCGTGCGCATGCACAAACACCCACATTCTGACAGTATGTCTCACACACACTAGTAAAATAACAATTTCGTCTGTCTCTGTTTCACACGAGCGTTTTTGTTTACACACAATTTTACAGAGCATAACCTGCTAGCCGGAAGCAAACACAATAGGTGGGTGTCACTGCACACTTGATACAGACTCTGAGCCATGACTATCCTCTAAGATTACTATTTAGTTCTCGAAAGAGTAAAAAGCAGATAGTAAGGACATGCGCGTTGAAAGGCTCTGCACCTGGTGTTATTATATGCTCATCCCTGGGCGTGCTGGAGTTTGCTACATCTGAGCGTCACTCGCCGTGAACCCAGAGGAGTGCAGGAGCATGGTGCCCAAAACAGCTAATGCCTGGACTCGTGAGAAATAAAAAACCAAAAAGAATAAAAACACACAGCTCCCCGAAGAAGGTAACTTCCGTAGCCGGGCTACGGAGAACGGGAGGGGGGGTGGGAGCATTGTGAAGATGGACAGCGGGATGGCAACAGCTCTTTTCAAGCGCTTGTGCTGGCATCCACCTTGCGGGAGCGAGCAGCGGCGCGTGGGCCATCTGTTTTCAATTAGCGCGCGCCGCTGCTCGATCCCGCAAGGTGGATGCCAGCACAAGCACGAGTGCTTGAAAAGAGCTGACCAATTTCTAAAGGTCATCTCCTAGAGCAGCGCATGCGCGCTGCCTAGGCGAGACCTAAAAAATGGTAACTGCAACAGCCAGAGGCGTCCGGGGAGGAGGACAGGCGCATGTAAATCTACAGCACTACATGCCATAACAGATGCTTACAGGGTAACATTTTCAGTTCGAGGCATGTGTGGCTGTAGGTACACATGCTGTCAGACTATAAAGCAGTCTTACCCTAAGCTGTGGTTAGCCTGTGGGTGTTGCAGGGCACTGAAAGAGGGTACATAGAATAACCTGACCAACTTTTGCTTATTGTTGGGAAAATAGGTCTACACAATAAGGTTTAGTTAAAGTGTGTGGAGTAGACCAAGTAGTTGTTTTATAAATGTCTGCTATTAGGATGTTCCCAAGGAAGGCCATAGAGGCCCCTTTCTTTCTGGTAGAATGGGCCCTAGAAGAAGCAGGCAAAACTCTCAGCTTTTGTGCAACATGTTTGGATGCATTTAATTATCCACCTGGCTACCCCCAATTTCAATAATGCCTTCCCTCTATGTGGATCAGAAAAAGCAACAAACAGCTGGTGGGTTTTTCGAAAGGGCTTTATTCTGTCTACATAGAACATTACGGCTCGTTTGACGTACAAGTAGGCTATCCTGTTTTAGGTTTACACCTATAATAACTGATAAAACCCCACCGGAAGGAAAATGGACCTACCCGGTGTAATCATATAAACACTGTGAAAAAACACTTTACAAGCTAAATGCCATTTAAAGAAAGGAAAAAGTGAGTGAAAGTGTCATTTTTATTTCCTCCTGAAGGGGTCAATTCAATGTCACTTAGTTATACAAGGCAGCAGCAAGAAAGACTGGGCTAACATTATTCTGCTTGAGTTGTGTTGGTTAGGGATGTCACTAAAATATTGTTTCTTCTTCCTTTTGCTTTTTTCAGTTTTGTGGTCTTTGGTCTAAAGATGCAGGGTTTAAAATCGTGTTTTAAGTCTTTAACTATTTTATAAACTGTAGAGAATCAGGAAATATTAAAATCATATTTGATATTTTAGCTATGTCCGATTCTTTCACTGTTAGGTAAAAGGGCTGATTTCATAAGAATCTTTCCCAGTATGTACCATCATATTTACCCACAGACAGAGAATGGGTGAAACCCTTGATACATCAGCCCCCTTTTATAGCGAGTGAGTATTGATAGTAGGTGAGTTGCCAAACACCCCAGGCTTTAAACATTCAATTCAGGGTATAGTGACAGGTATATGTGAAAAGAGTGCTGTCACCAAGCATCTATGTGCATATAAAAGTCACTTGGAATGCTGCTGCTGCAAACAGTTCTTATCAAGTTCAACAAAGATTAGAGTGATATTGTTTGTATTTGCAGTAATTCAGCTACGTGTATGAAAATGTGTGACGACCTGTCAAAATGAACACCGAAGCTGAAGTGCTTCCCTGTAAGAGATCCTTGCCACTTGCTAGATGGTATGCTGAAAGCATCGTTACAATCTTCATAGTTAATGAAGAATGCTATTGACTTTAGAGTCCATTCTGGTGCACTGTTTCGTTACGCACGGGAACTAAAACGCATATACTTCTCATTTTGTGTTTTGTGTGGCATCAAAGTAAGAATCATCCCAACTGTGTCATTTAGCCCGTGGTTCTCAGTTCTAGAGGCCGTGAATGCTATATTATCCATGTGGCTACCGTTTTCAGAATTTTTGCTTAGTGATTAAAGAAATTGTAACGGACATGACTGAAGGGGCTTGAGCGGGGGACTCATAAATCTTGTTGAGAACAATATTAAGATTCCACACCTGGGCCGGAGGTACCCGGGGAGGAATGACTCCTAAGCCCCTCCATAAACTTTAATGACTGGAACCCTGAACAGCGACAAATATTGCCTATTTTGAAGATAAGCAGCCACAGCCACAAGGTTTAGCCGAATGGAGGTTAAGGTTTGACCACACATTTGGAGGTGCAGAAAATAAACTATGTTCTGAACTGTGGCTACCAGGGGGTCAATGTGGTTTGAGAGGCAGTAGCAGACAAACCTTTTCTACTTGGCAGCATAGCAGGTGTGAGCAGTGGGCTTGCGTGCTTCCTTAAGAATGTTCATAAATTCTGGAGGTAGATGGAGATCACCAAATTCGAAGACTTCAGGAGCTATATCACAAGGTTGTGGCTCTTGGGGTCGGGGTGCCCGATTTCTCCATGGTTGTGTGTGAGAAGGTCCAACCTATTGGGGAGCCTCTCATGCAGAACCACAGAGTGTTTGAGGAAAGTGGTGAACCAGGATTGTCTGGCCGAAGTGGGGGCCACTAGGATGAGGGAGGTCTGCCAGACCGGACCCTGAATGGAACGAGTGGGAAAGGTGGAAAAGTGCAGGCTAATATTCCTGACCAGTTCATCCATAGTGCACTGCTCATGGACTGTGGGTATTGGAATCTGGAGGCAAAGTTTGGGCATCTTGAGTTTGCTGCTAAGGTGAAGAGGTTCACGTCTGGAAACCCCAAGTGTTGGAAGTAGCAGAATACGACTGCCGGTGAAGCTCCCACTCATGGACCTGTTACCGCATCCTGCTAAGGTCGGCAAAGTAATTGTCCACTCCCGGGAGGTATTCCTCCAACAGGTAGATCATGTGGTAGAGACCAGAGCGCCAGATAGACTGGGCTATCAGAAAAAGATGAGGGAGCGAGTGTCCCCCTGCTTCTGTCATACATGGCTGACATGTTCTCTATCCGTACAAGGACTACCTTGCCCACTATGTGGGGAAGGAAGGCCATAAGGGCTATAGCTGGACAGATAGCAGCTCTAGACAGTTGATGTGGAGACGCCTGTGAATGGGACCCCATTGGTACTGGACAATACGGTTTTGTAGGTGTGCCCCTCCCCCTCGCTGTGAGATGCATCCAATGTGACAATGATCTACGGAACTGGCTCGAGAAAAGGCTGACCCGGCAACAAGTTGTTTGTGATCCACCACAGAGAGAGTGATGAGGGGGGCGGCTGATCAACAGAATATCTTCCCCTCTTTTTGAGAACACTGATACTATAAGCATTCCTGCACCCAGCGTATGTGCAATCTTGCATGGGGTACAATGGCGATGCAGGAGGCCAGCGTGCCTACAAGGCGCGTGGCTGTCCGTACTGTGACCTGTTGATTTGGCTGAAAAAGAGGCAGCAATGCTTGGAAAAAGTGTACTGTTCTGGAACTGAGAAAGGCTTTGCCCATTGAGGATGGCTAACAGATGAGGTTGAATTTGAAGGGGCTGGAGAAGAAACTTTACTGTGTTGATGGTAAAACCCAGTTTGTGCAGGAGGTCTATTGTGGCTTGGGTATCTGCACAGCACGGCTGTTGCTTTGCGCTCTTTCAGCCAATCGTCCAGGTACGGGAATACATTGATGCCCCGTCTTCGCAGGTGTGCGACTACTACTGCGAGGCATTTGGTAAAAACTCTGGATGCTGTAGTGACCCCGAAGGTCAGCACGTTGAACTGGTAATGCTGACCACTTACCTCAAACTGGAGGTAGCAGCGATGCGCCGGATGAATCAGGATGTGGAAGTAGGCCTCTTTGAGGTAGAGTGCCGCCATAAAGTTGCCTTGCTGTAGCACAGGTATAACATCCTGAAGAGTAATCATGTGGAAGGGTTCTGACAAGATGTACTCGTTCATGGCCTTGCACTTTTTGTAAACAGCGGGTAGGGGAGATAATAACCTGGGCCTCGACTGGTACTTTGAAGATGCCAGGAAAAGGGCTTGAACATCCCCTTCAACATGGGCAGACACTGCATGGAGCGATGAGCTGAGGAAAGTCTCAAAGAGGAAGTCCTCTTTGACGGGCTCTTTATGCATCTGCACTTTGTGGTAAGCAGCAGCCCTACCTAAAACATCATAGTAAGCAAAAGTGTCATCTGGCGGGGAAGGTCGTGCAGGGTAACTGCAAGGATAAGTGTTCGCAGGCGGATCCACATCATAGGAGTCCCAAGGGTCTCCCTATGGGGGCATGTCATAAGTGTTCCCACGACTGTGTTAATCCAAGTCAGAATGTGGTGACCTCGGTGGAGTGTAAGATAGTGGGTCGGGCATAGAAGGAGATGGAGAAGGTGTTGGTGGGGGTCTAGATGGAGTGGAAGAGGCTGGAGGCAGTCAAGGGGTCAAAATGAAGACCGGTGGCTTTATGCTGCTTATTCCGCTGCTTTAGTTAGGAGGGGGTTCCACAACGTCTTCAAAGCTGACTTGCCTCCTAGGAGGCCGAGGACCGGCTTTAGAGGCTGTGTTAGTATCTGGCCCATCTGGGATTGTATGGCAAGTTGTTTCTGGCAGGCGTCGAGCTGTTCCTGCAGCATCTCAAGGACCGGTTCGACTGGTTCATGGGCTGGTTTTCAGGTCAGAGCCAAATGTTTCAGTGCTGGTTTTGAAGGAGATGGTTTTGGATCAGATGTTCGGATTGGCGTCAGGATCTGTGGCGCCAAGGATATCTGCTTTAGAATTTTCTTGGGTGATCCCGGACCTCCCTCAAGACGACGCCTGCAGCCTCAACCTGTAGGGTCCCCCTGACCGTGACCAGAGCTGGTAAGAAAACCAGACGCCAGAAGACACTCCTGCACCCGATGCCCCACGGCTCTGGGTGTCCCAACCGACGGTGTCCAGGCATCCCCCAAGAACCCAACTTACCTCTCCAGCCGGTGGCCACCTTTAGGAAGTCTCCCTGACCGAACCTGCAGCAACTTTACCGAACCGAAGGTCTCCAATGAAAAGCACAGGATTCCAGACGTCCTTTTGCCACCCTGCACCCGGCCGCCCCAGTGCCGCTGGTGGTGCAGCTCCTGTGTTCGTCGTTGGCCCCTGCAGTGTTGACCTTAGCCCAAGGAGCTTTGCTCCCACACCAGAGTGGCCTGCTCGTAAGTAGTCCCTAACCAAAGGCCCCCTTTGCCCTATTGGCCAACATTGGGCACCTGCACTCTGCACCCGGCCGCCCCAGTGCTGCTGGTAGTGCAACTTGAGTGCCTACCTAGACCTTGGTCCTATCCCCCAACACTTCCACTTATAAGACGTTTACTTATCTGCAAAACCGATAACCATTTTTCCCCATAAGAACCCATGGTATGCGATTTTGGGCCTAAAATGTTTTAAGTGTTGAATTGTTGCTTTGTATGGGAAAACAGAAACTAACTCAAAGCCAACAAAAGTCTTAGTTACCTTGTATTGTGAGATCCTTAAGGGTATCTAGGCATACCACCCCCAGTACTCAAAGTAATCTAAAAATAACTAAAAAGTATTCTAAAAGTAATTACTGTGTAATTGTTACTGCTTTTTAAAGTGATACCAACCTGTAACAAGTGCAAATCCATCCTCAAATGCATTTCTGTGTAAAGGTTTACCATTGAAAGTATATTTACCTACTTGGTTCTAGAAATAAAATATAAGTATACCTATTTTCTACTTACCCAATTGGTCTGGATTCAGTCTCTGAGTGTGCCATCAATCTTGATTGAGTGAATACAATAAATGCTTAACACACCCTCTGGATAAGCCTAACTGCTCACCCATAATACCACAAAGAGAGCTGTTAGTACTTACCTAATATAGCCTCTTCATTACCTCTGGGGACTCCCTGGACTCTGTGCACACTATACCTTACTTTGGTATAGTATATACTGAGCCAGCTTCCTACAGAGAGGTATGTACGTCAGCCAGTAGCTTCCAGGGAGGAGGCCAGGTGCATATGAATCTATGGCACTACACACTACCAATAGATGCATACAGGGTAAGTAACATTTTCCATTTGCAGCATGTGTTGGCTGTAGATACATATGCTTAGCATTGACTTTAAATCAGTGCTCCTCGAAAGCCGTAGTTAACTAGTGGTTGACGTAGATATTTGAAAAAGTGTTTGTAATACAGCCTGACCCACTCTAGCTTGTTGATTAGCTAAGACATCAACAAAATAGTGTTTTGTGAATGTATGTGGATTATTCCATGAAGCTGCTTTACAGATATCGGCTAATGGGATATTTAATAGAAAAGCCATGGAGGCTCTTTTTTGCGTGTGGCGTGAACTCATGATGGTGCAGGTAGCAATCGCTTAGCTTTGTGGTAGCTAGTTTGAATACATCTTACTATCCATCTAGCGATTCCAGTTTTGGAGACGGGGGAACTTTTCTAGGGGTTTCAAAAAGCAACAAAAATTGTTGTGTTTTGCGAAAAGGTTTAGTCCTCTCGATGTAGTACAATAGCGCTCTTTTAACATAGAGGGTGTGTAGAGCTCTTTCTGCTACTGAATCTGGTTTAGGAATGAATACTGGTAGCTCAGTGGTTTGATTCGTATGGAATGGAGAAACTACTTAAAGGAGGAACTTAGGGTTAGTTCTAAGTACTAATTTATTTGGATAGATTTGGAAGAAAGGTTCGCTTTGTCGACTGAGAGATGTGATATCTACCAAGAATGCTACTTTCCTTGGGAGGAACTGTAAATCACATGAATGTAGCAGTTCAAAAGGTGGACCCATGAGTCTGGTGAGAACAATATTTAGGTTCCAGGCTGGTGGGATAGAAGGTGGAATTACTTTTTTTTTTTTAGTCCTTCCATAAATGCTTTCATTACTGGAATTTTGAAGAGCAACATATGTTGTCTGTTTTGTATGTAAGCGGCAAGTGCTGCTAAGTGTCGTATACTGTATAAAAGAGATATATGCCAAGCCTACTTGTTGCAAATGAAATAGATAACAAACAAGGCCTTGCACTGTTGGACAGAGGGGCTGGAATTGTTTGGCTAAGCAGTAATGGACAAATCTTTACCATTTGGTTGCATAAGAGGGTCTTCTAGTAGGCCTGCTAGCTTGTTTTCGAATGGTCATGCATACTTGTGGTATATTGAGGTGTCCAAATTCTAAGACCTCAGGAGCCAGATAGCCAGATTGAGCTGCTTGGGATTTGGATGTATGGCCTTTCCCTGTTCCAGAGTTAGAAGACGTGGCAGTTTCTTGTGTGACCGACGGGGATAGCAGAGTTGTGAACCATGCTCGTCGCACCCATGCTGGGGCTATTAGATTAGAGTGAGGGATGTTTGTGTGAGCCGTTGAACCATGTAAGGAATGAGTGGGACAGGAGGAAAGCACAAGCAAATATCCCTGACCAGCTGATCCATGGGGCATTGCCTTTGGATTGTGGGTAAGGAAACCTGGAGGAGAAGCTTTGGCATTTTGCGTTCTGTTGTGTTGCTAAGAGGTCCATCTCTGTGGTTCCTCATCGTTGGAAATATGAGTGGAGGAGTGTTGTGTCAATCTCCCACTTCTGTACTTGCTGATGCATTCTGCTGAGCATATCTGTGAAGCTGTTGTCCACCCCTAGTAGGTATTCTGCTAGTAGGTGGATTTTGCAATGTATGGCCCAGTGCCATATCTGCTCAGCTATGCATGAAAGCTGTATGGAGTGCGTGCCCCCGTTTTTTAATGTAGTACATTGCAAGCATGTTGTCAGTACGGACCAGAATTACTTTGTACTGAAGATATTGCAGAAAATCTTTGAGAGCTAAATGAATTGGAAGAAGTTCTAGGCGATTGTGTGAAATTGTTTCTGAGCTGGAGATCATAGGTCATGTCCTGCGAATGTACCCCCCAACCCCATAGGGACGAATCGGTCGTAACGATGATTTGCAGAACGGGGGCTTTGAAGAGCCGACCCTGCAACAGGTTGTTGCTTTTCCACCACTGCAGAGCGCGATGGGTCGCTGGCCCTACCAACACTAGATCTTGTAGATGTCCCTCCGCTTGAGACCACTGTGATTGAAGAGTGCATTGAAGGGGGTGCATATGAAGTCTTGCGTGTGCCACTGTGCAGATACAGGGTGCCATCATTCCAAGAAAACTCATGACTTTTGACTGTGACATGAGGATGTAGCTGAAAAAAAGGCAATGCTAACAAGCCTTTGCACTCTTTCTGAACTGGGATAGGCTTTGGCTGTACAGAGTTTAGGTTTGCACCTAATAACGGCTGCATCTGCAAGGGTTCCAGGTGAGATTTTGCTATATTGAGTGTGAAGCCGAATTTGCGTAGAATGTTGATTACCTTTTGAGTATTCTGAAAACATTGCTGTTTGGTTGCACTCTTGATCAGCCAGTCGTCTAGATATGGGACCCGCCCCTTCTGAGATGAGCTGCTACTACCGCAAGGCCTTTTGTGAATACTCTTGGTGCAGTAGTTAGTCAGAATGGCAAGACCTTGAACTGATAATGTTGGCCATTTACTTGAAATCGGAGGTAGCGGTGATGTGCTGGGTGAATTTGAATGTGGAAGTGGGCGTCCTTGAGGTCTATGGCCGTCTGAAGTCTCCTTGCTATAGCAATGGTATTACTTCTTGGAGTTTTACCATATGAAAATGCTCTGATAGGATGTACTTGTTGAGTGGCTGAAGGTCTAGAATATGCCATTAATTTCCATCCTGTTTTGGAATGAGAAAGTACAGGGAGTACACACCATGTCCTTGCTGATGTTTTAGGACGTGTTCGATGGCCCCTTTCTGAAACACAGCTTGGACCTTCTCTTGTAGGAGTGCTAGGTATTCTGTTGCCATAGTTTGTGTAAGTGGTGATATAGTGGGTGGGGTAGCTACGAGTCCTAGACAGTACCCATCTTTTATGATGGAATGGACCCACTGATCTGTTGTAATTTGTACAGAGTGTTTGTAGTATTGCTGTAGTCGTCGTCCTACTGGCGTGAAGTGTGGATGGGGGAGGCATAGAGGGTAACTGTTTAGTGGGCGTGGTCCCTTTGGCGGTGAATCCACGACCGTGTCTTCTTATTTCTGTAGTATGGCCTATAGTATGTCCCTCTGATGTCTTGGTACTCGCAGGAACTTTGCTGCTTCTGTGCATTGTCTATATTGGCGGAGGCGCTAGTTTTTGATGCCGCTCTATAGTGTCGTCTACGAAAGGAACTCCTAGAATGGAAGGCTTGTAGTGCACCCATGACCTAGGTGGCATTAGTGTCTTTTTACATTTTTTCCAACTTGTCATCTATCTGTGGTCCAATCAAATGATCACCATCGAATGGTTAATTGAGTAGATGTTGGACATCAGGCTTAAACCCAGAAACTCTAAGTCATGCATGGTGCCTGATGAAGACACTGGCATTAACTTTCCTTGCACTTGTATCTGCTCAGTCTAGTGCACATTGTAAGGTGGCCTTAGAAATAATCTTGCCTTCCTCCACTAGCTCAACCCCTCATTGCCATTAATGGTCTGGGAGATGCTGGAGTTGTTCTTGCATTTCATCCCATTGGCCTCTATTGTATATTGAAAGAAGGCCTACAGAATTTGCCATCACATCATACTTTTTGCTCTCCTTATCAGTGGAGAGGAGCATCTCCAGTCCCTTGAGAATTGGTCCTTTTCTGGCAGTCTGAACCATCAAAGAATCTGGTGTAACTTGGCCCTTGATGTATATAAGGTCGGAAGGGCAGGCCTTATATTTTTTGTCTACTCTTGGGGTTATTTTCACTGTGGAATTTACTGGTTGCTTAATGTCCACTGTGGGCTTAAGCATACCTTTAACCAAGGGCAAAAACTGTACTGTTTTATGGGACCGAGACCGCCCTACTCGCCGCCACAGACGACATCCGCACCCTCCTGGACCAAGGCCACTCCGCAGCCCTCATCCTACTCGACCGGTCAGCAGCCTTCGACACCATCTCTCACCGCACACTAGTCGCCAGACTGCACGACGCCGGCATACAAGGAACAGCCCGGGACTGGATCTGATCGTTCCTCACCGGAAGAAGCCAGAGAATCAGACTACCACCCTTCCTCTCCGATCCCACGGAAATCACCTGCGGAGTCCCACAGGGGGTCATCACTGAGTCCGACCCTCTTCAACATCTACATGGCCCCCCTCGCAGGCATCGTCCAACACGGACTCAACATCGTATCCTACGCCGACGACACCCAGCTCATCCTCGCCCTCACCCGAGACTCCACCACCGCCAAACTCAACTTCCAGAAAGGAATGCAAGACGTTGCAGCCTGGATGACCAACAGCTGCCTTAAACTCAACGCCGAGAAGACAGAAGTCCTCGTCCTTGGAACCACCCCTTCAGCATAGGACAACACCTGGTGGCTGACCGCCCTCGGAAGTCCACCTATCCCCTCAGACCACTCCAAGAACCTCGGCATCATACTGGACTCATCACTCACCATGAACCGACAAGTCAACGCAGTCACATCCAGCTGCTTCAACACCCTCCGCATACTGCGCAAGACCTTCAAATGGATCCCCCCGGAGTCAAGGAAGACAGTCACCCTCGCACTCATCACCGTCAGACTGGACTATGGAAACGCACTCTACGCCGGCATCAACAAGTCCCTACTCCGCAAACTCCAGACTATACAGAACACCGCCGCCAAACTCGTCCTCGGCATCCCCCGGCACGAACACATCAGCCAACACCTACGAAAACTCCACTGGCAACCCGTGGAGAAAAGGTTCACCTTCAAAATCCTCACTCATGCCTACAAATGCCTACACAACAACGGACCCAAATACCTCGACAATCAACTTCCACGTACCCAAAAGAAACCTCCGATCTTCCAACCTCGCACTAGCCGAAACCCCACGCATCCACAGAGCTATAGCAGGCGGAAGATCCTTCTCTCACATTGCGGCCAAGACCTGGAATGAGCTACCGGCAGACATCAGATGCGTCCCCTCCCTGAACACCTTCAGGAAGACTCTCGACCTGGCTCTTCAGCTAAATGGACCTGCGGAACCCCCCCCCCAGCGCCTTGAGACCCGCACGGGTGAGTAGCGCGTTTACAATTCCCTGATTGATTGATTGAGACCTGCTTAATGTTTCCAGTAAAAAGTCGTCCTCATCCTGTAATGTGTGGAGATCCACTTTATGGTAGTGTGTAGCTCTGAGGACCTCATGGTAGGTTGTTGTGTCATTTGGCGGCGAGGGTTTAGAGGGTATAGGTCAGGATCAGTGTCATCGACGGGGTTTATGTTGTAATGATCCCAGGGGCCACTGACATTGTCCGGACCTACCGGTGTGTCAGGAAAGTATTGTCTCACATACGGGTGGATGTCATCCTGTTTCCAGGTCCCTCAGATGGTGGTGCGGGGGATGCCTATGGTTGCTCGCGAGGGCAGTGTTCAGGTGATGGCGAATGAGCTGGTGATACAGCAGGTGCTGGTAGCATGTGAATGACAGATGGTGGAGGAAAATGGAGAGGTAGTAGTGTAGTGGCAGGTGGGGGAGGTGGGGTTTGAAGAAAGAGTACGGGGCTAGTACCAGTCTTTGTGTTTCTTCTGTGGAACTTTGGGTGGGTCTGGCCTCATGATTTCCTCCTCAAAAGTCTTTCTCTCAGGGAGTGTGTCCGATGATGGGTGAGGTGGTTTTGCAACTAAGCCTCCAATGTCCAGATTGATAAAGTCTTTTGTTTATTGTCAAGTCTTTCTTGCAGTTTTGCAAGTATTGGCGCCACAAGTCGCTGTTTCTGCGCCAACGGTGCTTTTGCTGTTTTCAATGCAGAGTGCAGTTTAGGCGGCGTCTGCATTTTCAGCAGCAAATATTTTTGGTGTGGTTGAGCATCTTTCTGCGTCAAGGGTGTTTTCGGATCAAAAGGTAATATTTTCGGGTCCAATGTGGTGCTTTTTCGGCATCAAAGCTGGTGTTTGACGCTGGCACTCAGGTAGGCTTTAACTGTGGTGTGGTCAGTGCCTATGACATTGGCTTTTCAGCGCTTTTCGGTGTTTGCTTAGGTGGAGGGATGTGTGTCTGCTCCTTTGCCTGTTTTCAGATATCACCATGGCCAGAGGTCAGTGGGGTTCCGGGAGGCATTTTGACTGCTGGCGATAGTATGGGGATGTCCATAGGCACTTCTTGTGCTGCGGCATCCTCTAATTCTTTTTCCGGCTCCAAGGGACTGCTCACCAAAGATATCGGGTACATCTTCTTGCATGGTAGAATGGGCCCAGAAGCATTCCCTCTGTTGCCAAAGAGTCTTTTTAGACCAAAAAACCAGGCAAGCCTCACACGACACCTCGTTGTGTTCAGGGGATAGGCAGAGGTTACAGATAGAGTGTTGATCCACGCCATGGTGTACTTGTGGCAGAAACTGAAAGGTGTTTGTTCCATCACGCTGAGACGTTGAGTGGAAGAAGATGGTGGCGGAAATAGAAGCCGAAGTCGAACAGGGCATGAGCCTTGGACAGGCAGATCGAAATAGGTGAAGGAAACCAGTGGTTAGTATGCTTTGTTGAATCTTCCGTTGAAGGGTTATGAACTGGGGCGCTGGTAAGGCCTCGTGGCAGGAATTCAAGCTTCAATCGCAGATCTCAGAGGTCGATGTCCGAACCGGATGGTGGAAAAAAAACAATCTAACAAAAAGAGCCATTAACTCATGACTCGAAAAACTTCTTCAAAGAAAAATAAGTTGCAAACATCCGAGCCCAATACTAGGAGTAGGCTAAGCATGTATCTACAGCCAACACATGCTACGAATATATTGTTCCTTACTGACCACCACCTGAATTCCAATCTCCTGACATTTGTTACTATTGGGTATACAATTGCTCCTGAATAATTCTAATGCACAATAAACAATGGGATGTCAGATGGATGCATGAAGACACTTCCCCCAAGATCACCTTTAGTGTCCTGACCATGATAGTGTTTTTCGTTTGTTAGATATACATTGCTGAATCAATTTGTCTCCACTTTCTTGCTAAGGATATACCAGTCCCAAATACCAGACTCTGTTGCCTCCAAGAAATGTAAGATTCTTGCTTGAAATTAAGTGGTATTTTAGCTGTAGATCACTAATCGCAGACTCAATAGTGTATTTCTTGGCAGTAAGCGATGCCTGCTAGTAAGTACTCCACATCTCTATCTGAATCCATATATCTTATTTTCAAATCAGATAGTCCAACGGCCTCCTGATCAATGTCATAACCTTCCTCACTGGAAAAGGCCTCTATCTCTGCCAAGTTAGGGTCATCCAAGTCTGGACTCGAAGAAACATATTGCAATAATTTTCTCGTGGCATTAATGGTACTGGGGGAAATAAAGGTGTGTGAAACAAATGCCAGTGCTTGTTCTGGTAAAGGCTCCTTAAACTTTGCCCTACATTGTGGAGAAAATGCAGTCAATGACCAGAGTTTCACTGGTGTCGTCGATAATGATCGGATCGCTGTAAAGTAGTGCTCTGTCAATGATTTATTCGTAGTGGATAATTCTTTGGATATTGTTGCCAGCTTTGGCGCCGCAAATTCCTTCAACAAGTGCGTAGACGGTACCGTTGCCAAACTGGTTCTTTGTCGATGATTCACTAGCAGTAGCCTACATTGTCAACCAAGATATCGCCATTGACAGTACTGCTCCTGATGACTGACCTGAAGAGTTTTTCACCATCCACTATAAAGTACTGTCCCTCGCAGACAGTTTTCCAGTTGTCGTCTATGAGAAAGTGCCTCTTTTGCATGGTTAGCCCCCCCACACACTTTTTGCCTGGTTTTGATGAGGTTTCAAATGTAGTACACAGGGCCCATGCCAACAAGGTCCCCTGTGCCAGTGCTTCTTCCCCAAAACAAACTCCCAATTGGTTCGTCTGCCCCCCTGTAAGTCCCTAATAAATGGTACCCTGGGTACATAGGGTCTGAGGGCAGTGCCAGTGCTTCTTCCCCAAAACAAACTCCCAATTGGTACGTCTTCCCCCTGCAAGTCCCTAATAAATGGTACCCTGGGTACATAGGGCCTGAGGGCAGTGGCATGGTCCCCTTACTGGGCCCATGCCACTGCCCTTGCAGCCTGCATGCCCCTGTGAGGAAGACAAAGTCGATATGGCACCCTGCCTGGGTGCCATGCCAGCTAGCACTGCCTGGTAGCATAGGTAAGTCACCCCTCTAGCAGGCCTCACGGCCCTAAGGCAGGGTTCACTATACTACAGGTGAGGGCATACCTTCATGATCAGATGAGCCCCTACGTTATTGGGCACCATTTCCTAATATTGTAAGTGCTAGTGAAGCCATGGAGAGTACATGGACTGGGAACCCCACAACTCGAGTTCCACAGCAGCATGATGGTACCAAGCTACTCCTTTCAATAAACTCACACTGATGCCAGTGTGGGATTCATTGTACCATGTGCTCAGAGGGCTCCTCAGAGGTGCCCCCTGAATCCCTACCAACCCTGGTGTGGTCTCTGACCGGCTGTGGGCAGCCAGCCACTACCAGACATGTTTCTGGACCCCTGGGTAGAGAGCCCCTGCTCTCTGGGACCAGAAACAATACACATCCTGGGCAGAGGTGCCATGCCTCCTCCCCAGGATGGGCCAGTGCTCGAAGAGTGACGTTTCAAAGGCCTGAAGCCTTTGTAAGGCGACCCCCTGCCGCTGATGCTGGCAGCAGATGGCAGCCCTGGTTTACACCCCCACTTTGGGCCGGAAAACCGGTATGAAAATTCTAAAAGATAGGTGTGCCCGCCACTGCGAATTCCAGGTGGGGGGGGAAGAGGGGTGAAGCACAACTTTTTGTCCCGGCCATCTTGAAGAGGGGGGGTGACCCCTCAAATCAGAACTAGGTCTATGCCCCCTTCCATAGGAAGGTGACATAAAAAGGTTTAGCCACCCCAGGTAAGGCGCCCATTGGCCCTACCTGCTACTCCCTTAAAATGCCTCCTAAATTTAGTATTTAGGTGGCTCCCCCAGACCGGACCCTCAGATCTGCGATGACCTAAAAAGAGAGTAGACACCCAGCAGCAGATGACAACTGCCTTTGCCCCAGCCCTACCAGCCTGTCTCCAGCTTCGACGACCCTGTGACTTGTCTTGCAACAATGACCTCCAAAACCCCTGGGAGGATTGTTGCCTTCAATAAAGACTCTAAACTCCCGAGGACAGCGGACATGTCCAGAAGAAACCGACTCCAAAGACTCCAGATCCAGGCGGAACCACGTCCCAGCCCACTCTGAACCAGACGCCCACTGCCCGAGTCTGAATGGCTCACTTGTGCAGGGAAGTCTTTCCGGCGATCCTGACCTCTCCTGCCCTCCATGACGGTGCCTGCAGTGTGAACCCAGAGGCTCCCCCAACCGTGACAGGCTCCGGTAAGAAGACTCCGGCATCCAAAGGCACACCTGCACCTGAAGCTTCTGGGCCTTGGTGAGCTTAACCGACGATGCCCCTACGACCGCCCTACATCCCAGCTTACCTCTTCTGTTGCTGGTCTTCCTCCTGAAACCTACAGTGGTCAAGCCTGCAGCCTCTTTATCATCCAAAAGATCCTCACTGAAAAGCATTGGGCGCCTGACGTCGAATTTGCACCCTGCTGCCCTTGTGCGGCTGGGGGTGTATGTTTGGTGCTACTTTGTGCCCCACCCTGTGCTTAACCTAACCCCCAAAGCTTGGCCCCTGCAACCGATCTACTTACCTGTAAGCAGTGTGGCTCCACGCACCCACTGTCTCTATTGGAAAGCATTGGGTCGAACTTAGATTTTGACCTCTGCACCCTGCTGCCCCTGTGGCGCTGGTGGTGCAGTTTTGGTACTTACCTGACCCCTGGCCCTTGCTGACTTGATTCCGAAGAATGAATTTGTAAGTTCGATACTCACCTGTTTAACCATACTATTGTTTTCACCATAGGATAACATTGGACAGATTCAAAAAGTTTCCAAGTGACGATTTTTGAAAGTGAAAAGTATTTTTTAATTAAAAAAGTACTTACCTTACTACGAAGACCTCGGTCTTAAAATAAAGCACAAACAAAGAATAATTTTATAAAATTGGTCTGGATCTCCTTCTTGAGTCGTGTGTCCTTTATTGATCAGGTATGTGCAATAAATGTCTTACACGCCTCTGTGTTAGGCCTGAGACTGCTTGCCCACACTACCACTAATAGAGCACTTTGGGTTTTGCATTGAGCCCTGTACACTTTTGGGGAACTCCTGGACTCTGTGCACGGTATTACCACCTAGTGGCAATATCAGAGCCAGCTTCCTACACAGTCATCGATGAGGATTTGCAAACTGGTGACTCACTCAGCTGTTGTACTTCTTGCGCAGCTAAATTCTTTCAAATGACCAACTTCAGCTTTTTAACCAGGGATACCCGACTCAGCCATACGTTTAGTTTATTCGGCTCTTTGGTATGTCAACAATTTCCAAAGAAGTGGTAGGCAGTGGCTGATCAGTTATTTGACCCTTAAATGTAGGGTCAGAGGGTTTAACAGCCTACTTAGAAGTCTTGCTGTCTTACGTCTGTGACTGAGCCACAGTATCATTCTCCCAACCTAAGGGCGTGGCCTTGTTTACCTTCTCCTTCAAAATCGCTAAAGCCAACCTTCTTTCTGTCTTTAAGAGTCTGAGCAGAAAGTAAAGCAGATGTAGCATTTTTTAGGATTGTCGCTGGGATGGAGACAGTAAAGGCCTTTAGAGTGTGGATCATTCATGTAGAGAGATTTCTTTTGTCCACTCTGACATTTTGAAGAAAACTGTCTTTTGTTAAAACAATTTTAAAGAAAAGTCTTCAAATGGAGAGCTTCTTCACTGCGACGTGCAGTAGAAAAATATGATATTTGGAAGCCTCTGGCGAGGGAACGCCTGAGGGTGCTGGTCTTTGAGTAGCTGTAGTTTGGATTATATATAATGATGTGAATGGGTTACTGAAGTCTATGTTAAATTCACGATTGAGTATAGAGCCTACATTGCTAAGGTTACTGAGGGTTCCCAGTCTGGCGACATCAAATAATTCAAGGATGTGAATTTATAAAAGATCCAATGCTGGAGAACATGTACATCTACGATTGAAAAAGTCTTAAGCTATCAATGTAAATGGAACTTTAACCGATTAAAGTATATTAATCCATGTAAGAAACTAACTAAAATAATGACTGAATATGTACAAACAAACCATAAAATTTAGGAGCAAACATGTAATATATATATATATATATATATAACATGAAACATATCCATAAACACAACTGGCTGTACTGGAACAGAAAACATACATCCAAAAACATTTGAGTTTCAAATGGAACACGAATATGTACCACAACAGAGTCTGAATAGCAACCAGCTGAACCATGGATGATCTACTCTACATGGAATGGCTGTCATCTAAAATAACTTATCTGACATTTATCTGCTACCACGAACATTATGAACACAGTTAAGAATGAATTATAAACACATTCTTTCCTGGATAAAAAAAAAAAAAAAAAAAAAAAAAATCAGAGAAACAATATACAGTTCATTTTAAATGTATTTTATGTAAATATTATTGTAAGATCGTGAGTAAAGCATAAAGACAAAGAAAACTAATAAATGGTTGTCAAACATTGTATAAGACATGGTGGCACAGATAATCTTGGATGAAGGGCTACGGATAGCAGTCTGGTGGCTGGTATGAAACAGGGAAAAGGGTCTATGCACTTCAACACTTCATGAAATTGAGGCTACTGGGAGAAATCGCAGGCCCAGTGGAAGGCTGTAAAGCTGAAATGCATCAGCCATTTTCTGCTCTCTTTAGCACATTACATTTGGTAATTCTGTAATACCCTAGAGCAACTGCACAATTTGTGGTGCTGCATCTCTCTTAGTGACGTTCAGTGTGGCACAGCTAAAATAGAAACTCTGGCAATAGCCAGCTTAAGAAACTCCTGACCCGGGCTTGACAAAATGGAAAATCCATTCTACAACTTACACTTGTAGAGATTACTTACAAAAGCTATGGTGTTTAAGCCACACAGTTAACTTGCATATTGTCTAAAGAAGGATGGGGTAATGAAAAGCCACCAATGCAGCTTCGGCCAGGACTGCCTCTGAAAGGATACCTTCTGTCGCGGAAGCTCACAAAGTTGCACTTCAAAACACAAATCAACCCAGCTATGTATGTATGTACACCTTTTTATGGTGTCTCCTTAAGTTAAGAACAAACTAAGCTATACATTACATGCCCAAGAATCTGAAAAAAAATTTAAAGTCCAAGCATAACCGGAAAGCCTGAACTTAAGGAAACCCTAAGCAACAGAAAAAGGATTTGAGAAAATGTGAAAGAAGATTTTCTGATTCACAAGGCTACACAACTACTGGTAAGAAACAGGGCAGAGTTTGGAGAGTCAACTGATCACTGTTCCCCAGTGAACAACAATTGAAGTCCTCTAACTTTCCACACCGACATTATTGCAACCAAGAGTGTGGTCTTCTGTGTTACCTGTTTTGACATACGATGACAACTGATATATCAACATTTAATTATAATCCACCATCTTGCCTGGCCAGATTAGTAAACAAAATATAGCACAGAATCCAGGATAAAACCTGATTAAGATGCTTTTCAGGCACACAGTTGTATTCTATTGGAATTTATAAAGCACATGGCTACCCTGAGGCATCCCAGTGCTCGCATCCACAACACAGGCTGACAATCGCGCTCATCGGGAAATCCTAATTGGCATAAGAGCTAGCTTTCAAAAAGCCAGGTTTTCAAGAACATCCTGAAGGTAAGTTCGTTGTCCATGAAGCGTAAGCGATTAGGTTGGGATGTCCGAAGTTTGGAAACAATATGGCGAAGAAACGCCCCCCACTTCTCATCCTACGAATATGGGGAGCTCTCATCAGTCACTCTCCGAGTTCTACCAGGAGTGTTCAGCGATATTAAGGCTTGTAGTAAGGATGGACCTTTCGCATGAAGTGCTCTATGGACCATACACCGAGCCTTGAACTTCATCCGTTGTTCAATCGGAAGACAGTGAAGCAAGACCAAGGCACTCTGAGCTGCAATCAGTGTCTAGGGATGTTAAGCAAAAGGCGAGCTACCTTATTTTGTACAACTATTAGTATTAGTTACATATCGAGGGGCTCCAGATACAGCGAGTTCCTGTAGTCCAGGCGTGAAATTATCAAAGCCTGTACAACCACCCTTTTGAGGAAGCAGATCTAAAACATTTCCGCAACATTCTAAGAAGGCCATAACTGGCTGAAAGCTTCCATTGAGAGAGAGCTATCCAGCAATACCCCCAAATATTTTTACAGAGTTTTTGGGGTGGGGGCAGTATCTAAGCAATAAGGCCAGCCTGATAGAGACAGGAAGTTTGGATTGTTGCCCAATATCATAATATCGGTTTGTCCCCATTAAGCTTAAGGCAGCACCAGGCCATCCAGCTAGCTACCTTCTCCAAACATGGCCCAAGAAGTATAGATTGTGGCCCATGCTCGGGTAAAAGGGAAAACACTAGTGGAGTGTCGCCAGCGTTTGAAACGATCAACATCCCAAATGATTGAACAATCTTCACAAGAGGACGCATGTAAAGATTAAAAACTGTTTGACTGAGCGCCAAATGCAGGGGCACTCCGTATTTCAGGGAAAAGGTGTTAGAACAGCAAAACTTGCAAAAGACCTGGGAAGTCCTATCCTCAAGAAAACAGGTAACCCATTTTAAAGCATTGTCTGCAATTCCAACAATGTGAATATTCTCAGTAAGATATTCTATGACGTACTGTATTTTACGCAGCACTAACATCGAGAAGTATGATAGCGGTCGCACCTTCATGATCCAACAGCATCTTGAGCTCCTCAACTAAGGTAAAAGTGCTGTCTGTCTCAGTGCTGCGGTCGAAACCCTGTGAGTGGGATGCAAGATACTGTTCGATTCAGGAACAGAGACAAATGTTGGTTAACATGCTTCTCCAATAATCTGCCAAATCCAGGAAGAGATAGGCTTAAAATTCCCTAAACAAAGTGGGTCCAAATTAGGCTTTTTCAATAGAGTTTTTACTACTGCATTTTTCCATGCAGGAGGAACACCATTAGATAATAAGAGAATAAGTAGTTCTAATAGGACCAGGAAAATATTTTCTAAACCTTGCGAGAGGATATGGGGAGGGGTCAAGAGGGAAACCTTACTTCACCTTGCTATAAAGTAATGAAAAGAAGTCAGGAGTAATAGCAGGGAAAGTTGATGGACAAATCCTAGAATTCTCCTGTGCCACCCCACTTATATCAAGATCTGGCTCCCTTTTGATGTTCAGGAAGGAAGAATAGATGTCTGATTTTTTTTAAGAATTAAGTTTTCTAGGTCATTACAGCCAGCTACCTTAGGCTCTAGTAACGAGCGGTCTGATTTAGACTCAGTCATTACTTTAACAATTTGAAATTTTCCCGAGGGGAATTGGATGCACTATTGATTTTAGATTTATAGTAGAAAGCTTGGGCAAATTTAATTTCTTTATGATATTTTCTAATAGCCATGTGATGATGATTCTTACACTGCTCATCATACGACTTCCTCCACTTCCATTCTAGCCTTTTACATGATTTCCTTAATGTCAATATGAGGGGTATAAAGAGGAGAAGTGTACCCTTGTGACTCGATTTGTGGTAGTTAACTGAAATAACTTGATCTAAGGAGTGTTTGGCCCAATCAGCGACCTTCTCAGCTGAGGTGGGATCGATATCCAGTTCACGTCTGGATAGGTTGAGAACAGTTTCCCATTCCTTGATATTAAGTTTAGCCCTACAATGATCCTTTTGAATAGCTAGCGGGGGAGGGATAGGCAACGAGGCCCACAGGACCATAGGGATCAGATAGTGGTCCGACCACAGCACTAGTAGACCTTAAAATTAGGATCATTACTAAAAAAAAGGGTCAATAAGATGCCCTTTATAATGAGTTGGGCCAGTCACTTTTTGCAATAGCCGGAGAGAACAAAGATCCCGCAGTAGCCCTGAGGACAGCCTCATTTCCGTGAAGACCACATCTGGCCCCTCATCCTTCAAGAGAGTAAATAATTCAAGTTGATGTCACAATGACCTGCAATTGATCATAAACATCAGTCATCCTTCTCACACATTCCGCCCAGGCAAATAACCTGAGGGCAGAGGGGTGAAAGTGAGCAATTCTTGCAGTAGAACTCAGATTTATTTAGATCATTAGGGACTACCTGTAGAGCTTGCAGTTGCTGAGAGGATTATGAGATCTTATTTGTGATAAAGGAAGCAAAGTTCCTGGTCTTGTTCGGTCGCGGACGGGCACAGACAGGCTTGCCTCTGGTGCACCCACTGTGCATGCTCGCGCCCACCTGGGCCATTTGGTTTTATATGACTATATGGTAAAATGGCTCCAAGCCAGTTAAAGGACGACAATGTTGTCATGGTTAATTGTTAGCTATGAAGGGTTCAAAAAGTCTTGCTCAGGGGAAGTGGTTTTACTATCAGAGACTCACTGCTATGATAGAAATTCTCTCCTCAGGGATAAAAGATAAGTTTTGTAGAGAATTCCATAAGGTCAGTGTTGCAAAGTCATCTTTGTGCTCTGGGCACCCCCATTTTTTTCTGACAGGTACTGGTGGTGACTGACTGACTGTCCTTGGGCTCTGCTTAACCAGGCCCGGCCTATATAAGGAAGACACACATAGAATACAGCTAAAACACCAACATACACTAGGGTACACTATGGGTTAGGGTACCACTATGATTGGCATGACCTCCCCTATAAGGCCCTAGTACACAATAGGGCAAGGGGATTAAAACTACCTTTAAGTCCCAAGTATATAATAGGGCATGGCACTTTAGAGGCCAGCAGCCCTTTCTGCACTTGCATGTATGCACTGCTGAGGCCTGAGGTCAGTTTAAAAGCAGCACCGTGGTGCAAGACTGCTTTTAAAAATGCAAATTGTGCCCAAACTCAACTTTTGTGTTTGGTGCACTTAAAAATGAATAAACTACAATGTTGGGGGATGAGGTGTTTATAAGGAGGGTCCTTATAAATTGTTTTTATATACCCTGGGGTAGTGAAATTGCACATTTCACTCCCCACATTGCAGTAAAGTGCTTCCCAAAATCGACTTTTGTGCTAAGAGCACTATGGAGTGAGGATCTGCAATATTTAGACATATTCAGAACCCCTAAAGACTCCCCTATGTGTTCCAGGGGTGTGGGGTCCTGTAGAACAAGTTACTTACCTTCGGTAACGCTTTTTCTGGTGGATACAATATCTGCCTGTGGATTCCTCACCTTTTGAATACCCCTTGCACCAGCAATTCCGCGGAAATTCTTTCCCAGCTCTCCCACGTCGATGAGGACGTCACAATAGCACGGCTCCGCTCGCGACTCCGTATGACGTCATCGGAGCCATAAGAAGACCTCGTCGGCGTGCTGGCGTCAGTTCCACCCATTTTTTCCGTGCCACCGAGGCAAACGGGAGGACCGACACATTTTCAAATGCAAACATCGCATACACATATATATAAATTCACAATTGCATAATCAATAAAGACATTGTGAAATAGCAACTGAGAAGGCATTTCTCATTATCAAAACTTTCAACATGATCAAGACATATTAAATTAAACATATTTTGGTAGAAACAGGTGGACAACGGGGAGGCGGGTGGGTCAGTGAGGAATCCACAGGCAGATATTGTATCCACCAGAAAAAGCGTTACCGAAGGTAAGTAACTTGTTCTTCTGATGGATACTTCTGCCTGTGGATTCCTCACCTTTTGAATAGATTTCCCAAGCCGTGCCTTTCCCGGAGGAGGGTGTCCACCTGACTAAACCAAAAATCTTGCAAAACGGAACGAGCAAAATGGCCATCCCTCCTAACCTCAGATTCTAGGCAATAATGCTTTGCAAAGGTATGGAGGGAGGCCCAAGTTGCTGCCTTACAAATTTCATGCACTGGTACACCTCTAGCCAAAGCAGATGTAGTAGACTTTGCTCTAGTAGAATGAGCTCTGATACCTTCAGGAGCTTCCTTGTTGGCCAGGGCGTAGCAGATCTTTATACAGAGGATAATCCATCTTGACAGAGTCCGCTTGAGAACAGCTTTACCCTTCATCCGACCAACATAACCCACGAAGAGTTGGTCATCAAGTCTCAATTCTCTGGTCCTGTCCAGATAAAAACTGACCGCTCTCTTTGGGTCCAAGCGGTGAAGCCTCTCCTCCTCCTTGGAAGGGTGAGGGGGAGGATAAAAGGTAGGAAGGGTAATGGACTGCCCCAAATGAAAAGGAGTAACCACCTTGGGAAGGAAAGCAGCCCTGGTCCTTAGAACCAACTTATCTGCATGAATGGTCAGGAAAGGAGGCTTAGAACTAAGAGCCTGCAACTCGCTTACCCTCCTAGCCGAGGTAATGGCAATTAAGAAAACCGTTTTAAAAGTAAGAAGCCTCAAAGGGCAACTATGCAGAGGCTCAAATGGAGAACCCATGAGAAAAGTAAGTACAAGATTCAAATCCCACTGAGGCATGCTGAAAGGAGTGGGAGGAAACATGTTTGTAAGACCTTTAATAAATCTCATCACAACCGGAGATTTGAACAAGGACGGCTGATCCGGCAAACAAATAAAAGCAGACAAGTAACCTTTTACAGTAGCTACAGCAAAACCCTGCTGCACTAAGGAAAGTGAAAAACTCAAAACATGAGATAAACGAGCCTTCAAAGGGTCAATAGAACTCTCCCCACACCATTTAACAAATTTAGACCAACGGGAAGAGTAAATGGACTTGTTGGAGTGTCGCCTGGACGATAAAATAACATCCACCACATCTGGTGGGAGAGAGAACGAACTCAGGTTGCCCCGTTCAATCTCCAGGCATGAAGGTGCAAGCTCTGGAGGTGGGGGTGAAGAACCTGCCCCTGCGACTGCGAGAGGAGGTCTGCCCTGAGAGGGAGACGGAGCGGAGGGTGCGAAGAGAGGTGAAGAAGATCTGTGTACCACACCCTTCTCGGCCAATCCGGAGCGATCAAGATGACTTGGGCCCGGTCTTGGCGAATCTTCCTCAGAACCCGAGGAATCAAGGGTATGGGAGGAAACGCATAAAGGAGTTGAGAGCTCCAACTCAACTGAAAAGCGTCCCCCAACGCTCCCTGCATCGGAAACTGGAGACTGCAGAACAATGGGCAGTGCGCGTTCTCGCGAGTGGAAAACAGGTCCAAACGAGGAGACCCCCACATCTCGAAGATGTGATGGACCACCTCCGGATGAAGCCTCCACTCGTGATCGGCTGAGTAATGCCGACTGAGACTGTCCGCACGAACATTCAGCACTCCGGCTAGATGATTTGCAAACACACAAATCCGTTGGCCCTGAGCCCAGGACCAGAGTCGCAGAGCCTCTCGACAGAGACGAAACGACCCTACACCTCCCAGTTTGTTGATATACCACATCGCGGTCGTGTTGTCCGTCAGGACCTGAACTGACCGACCGCGAAGGGAAGGAAGGAAAGCCTTTAGTGCCAAGCGTATCGCCCGCAATTCCAGAAGGTTGATGTGAAGCAACCTTTCCTCTGGAGACCAAAGACCTTTGATCTCCAGATCCCCCAGATGAGCCCCCCACCCTAGAGTGGAGGCATCCGTGAACACTGTGGCCATCGGTGGAGGAAGTTGAAAGGGCTTTCCTTGAGACAGGTTGCCCTGCACACCCCACCAAGTCAGCTCCGCTGCAGCGTCTCTGGAGATTCTGACCTTCTCCCCGAGATCTCCGTCGTGCTGATACCACTGCCTGCGGAGGCACCACTGGAGTGCCCTCATGTGCCAGCGTGCGTGACTGACCAACAGTATGCAGGAAGCGACGAGATCGAGCAGGCGTAGGACCTTCAGTACCGGAACAACCGCTCCGTTGTGAAACAAGGGAATCATTTCCTGAATTTCGAGAATCCTCTGCGGAGGTGGGAATGCTCGACAAACAGTAGTGTCCAGTATTGCCCCTATGAACAGGCTGCGCTGAGAAGGCACCAGGTGAGATTTGGGCACATTGATCGAAAAACCCAAGTTGAACAACAGCTGCGTTGTCACCTGCAAGTGACGCAACACCATCTCCGGAGACTTGGCTTTCAACAGCCAATCGTCCAGGTAGGGGTAGACAGGAACCCCTGATCTTCTGAGATGAGCTGCTACCACTGCCATCACCTTTGTAAAGACTCGCGGTGCGGAAGTCAGACCCGAACGGTAGAACCGCAAACTGGTAATGTTGCGACCCTACCGTGAAACGTAGATACTTCCGATGCGACTTCAGGATGGGAAGATGAAAGTACGCATCCTGGAGATCGATGGACACCATCCAGTCTTCCTGTTGCAGCGCAAGAAGAACCTGAGCCAGAGTCAACATTTTGAATTTCTCCTGCCTGAGGTAAAAACTCAAAATCCTGAGGTCCAGGATCAGCCTCAAACGTCCGTCCTTTTTGGGAATCAGGAAATACCGGGAGTAGCACCCCTGACCCCTTTCCTTCTCTGGAACCAACTCTATCGCACCTTTCTGTAACAAGACAAGAACCTCCTGTTGCAAAAGCAACAAGTGGTCTTCTGAACAACCACCTTGGCGAGGAGGGTAAGGAGGTGGCTACTCTAGAAAAGGAAGGGCGTACCCATTCTCTACAAGATTCAAAACCCAACGATCCGTTGTAATCAGTTTCCAATCTTGTAGAAAATGGGACACCCGACCCCCAACAGGACCAACATGCTCTAAGATGGGGGATCTAGAGCTGCTTCCCTGAAGCACCAACGGTGAGGAGAGGAGGAGGAGGAAGAGGACTGCTGCCGCGAGGCTCCCCTGAAACGGCCTCTGTTCTTGCCCCTGTAGGACTTATACAAGGGGTTCTGCTGTTGCTGACCCTGTTGATACTGTTGACGGCCACGAAAGGAAGAACCCCTTCCAAACCCACGAAGGCGTTTGTAACCATAACCCCTGGACTGTGTTTGAAGGCCCAGAGATCTAGCAGTGGCCCTACTGTCCTTAAACCGCTGTAAGGCAGAGTCAGCCTTGGATCCAAACAGCCTCGTGCCATCAAAAGGTAAGTCCAACAGAGTTGCCTGGACATCAGGGGAAAAACCAGAAGACCTTAACCAGGCCTGTCTTCTTGTTGCCACAGAAGAGCCCATCACCCGTGCAACAGAATCAGCTGTGTCCATCCCAGACTGGATCACCTGGCGAGCAGCTGCTTGCGAGTCAGAGAGCACCTCCATAAAGTTTGCCCTATCATCCTCCGGGAGCTTAGGAGCCAGTTGCTTCACAGAATCCATCAAAGCATGGACGTATCTCCCCAGAAGACACATAGCATTGGTTGACTTCAATGCCATGCTTGCAGACGAAAATATCTTTTTGGCTGCTTGCTCCATCTTTTTTGAGTCTCTATCACCCGGAGTAGTAGGGAAAGCGCTCGAAGATTGCTTCGAACAAGAAGCCTGTACCACCAAGCTCTCGGGAGTCGGATGAGTAGACAGAAAGGCAGGATCCCCAGGGGCCGGCCTATATCTCCGTGCAATTGTTCTAGAGACAGCAGGAGCGGACAAGGGCTTCTGCCACACCTCCAAAATTGGCTCAGTCAAGGCGTCAATGAAGGGTAACAGTGGCTCTGAGACCACCGAAGAGGTATTGAGGACTTCAGTCAAAATGTTGGCCTTCAATTCAGATGATGGCAACTGAAGGCCCAGCAAATCAGCCGCCTTCCTCACGACCACATGATAAGGCAAATTTTCAAGAGGAAGACCAGCCCTTGGTGATGAAAGGTCGTATTCAGGAGATGTATCTAACCCACTGGCCTCCTGCAGACCCTCAAAGTCATCAAGAGAATCTAAAATCTCTCCTTCCTCCTGCTTTTGCTCGTGTGCATACTCCTCCTCTTCTAGCTGCCTCTGTGCATCCCTCCTCGAGCGCTGCTTTGTCTTCAGTGCCGGCGTCAGTGGAGCCTGAAACGGAGTCGACGGCGCCGTATGCGGCGCCGATGGCAGCGGAACAGAAGGCCCCTCCGGAACATCCTTCGGCGTCGCACGAATCCGAGACGACGCCGACCCCACATCCGACGGAGCTCGAGGTGCCGGAGTAGACGACCTCGGCGTCGGGAAATGCCATGCCGGAGCCGATGGCATAAAGGGTACAAAGGGCGCCTGGGCATACTGGTGTGGAACACCCAAATTGTAGGCCAAAGGACCTGTAGGCACACCCAGCGGATAACTGGCCCTTGAAAACATACCATACATCGCGTTTAAGAACTGCGATGGGTCCGCACCAGGCAAGGGAAAAGGAGGATAAGGTTCCGTAGCTTCTCGCCCGGGGACCTCCTGAGGTCGAACTGGATCCTGCGGAGCCGGTGGAGCCGGCGCCCGCTCAGGCGAACCCACAGGAATCGGAGACAACTCCCCCGGCGTCGGGGTCTTACGAGGCGCCGGTGATCCACTCGACGCCGAAGAGCCCTTCGACGCCGGAGACATCGGAGCCGGGGAATGAACCGACTCCGCTCTCGGCGAAGGAGACGAAGTCCTTCCTCCGAAGTCACTCAGGAGGTGAAGTCGGCCTCGAAGCCCTAGACTTCGACGAATGACGCCGGGATTTCTTCGACTTCTTATGCTTCTTGGATCTTGAAGTGTGAGATGAAGAAGACTTCACCCGCTTTCGACCTCTCTTCTTCTTAGCTCTGGCCATGAAAAGTTTAGCCTCACGCTCTTTAAGGGCCTTCGGGTTCATTTTCATGCAGGAACGGTATTCTTCGACATCATGGGCCGACGAAAGACACCAGAGACAGTCGTCATGCGGATCCGTAATCGACATCTGGCCTCCGCACTCCCTGCAAGGCTTAAAACCGGACTTCCTAGAAGTAGCCATTTCCAACAATATGAAGACAAAGTAGAAAATGGAGAGTCCCTGGAAAAACCGTTACGCGTCGACGGCGCGGAAAAAAGGGAACTGACGTCAGAACGCCGACGAGGTCTTCTTATGGCTCCGATGACGTCATACAGAGTCGCGAGCGGAGCCGTGCTATTGTGACGTCCTCGTCGACGTGGGAGAGCTGGGAAAGAATTTCCGGGGAATTGCTGGCGCAAGGGGTATTCAAAAGGTGAGGAATCCACAGGCAGAAGTATCCATCAGAAGATATAGGTAGGGTCCTTATAAAAGCTGCTTTATAAGCCCCGATGTTGGAGAAATTGCCCAGTTCATTTTCCCCATTGCAGATCTCCAGCCACATAGGTTAACATGGCAAGAAGTTATTAAATAACCAACATCAAGGATGTCATACAAATATCATTCAATGACTTTCTAGAATGGTATTGATAAATCCAACAATATGTTATTGTTGAATTTATCCAAAAATGTACAGACAAGAAGTTATAAGACTTTCTTGTCTGGAAGCCAAATTCAGCCTTCCAGTGGTCTGTCCTGATTGGTCAGAGTTAAGTGGATTAGCCAGGCTGCTTTGATGAGGTGATAAGTAGCCCCTGGGGTTAGAGAGTCATTCTGGGAGGGCAGGGTTCTGCTACATAGGAATGCCAGAGCAGGGGGAGGGGTCATAAACAATAATCTTCAGTAAAAGGAGGAGACGGGCAAAAGAAGCCAGTTTCATTTACAGCCCTACTCTTTGAACCCAGCCAGATGGCAGGATTAAGGAAGGAATGAGCAGATGCAAGGGGGAGGGAAAATATGGAGATGAACTATTCTGAAGGTTTGCTTAGCCAGCTTTTGTCTCTCTGCTGGAAAATCAGCAGTGTTGAATTTTGGAGAAATGGTGCTCTCTGGGAGACTATAGTGCCACACTTTGGAGGATTTGGTCATACTCTGGGGTGTTGCTGTGCACCTCATTAGACAGGAGTGCCCTCCTGCTTGACCCAAGAACTTAGAATAAGTATCTGAGAGGGGCAGAGCCTCTCAGATCTGCTGCCTGAAACAAGAAGGGTCCATGCTGAGAAGTTTGATTTGCACCAACCAGGCCCTGCACTCTGGCTGACTGCGCCTGCTGCACTATCTGGAACTATAGCCCTGTGGACCTACCTTGCTTCAAAAGGACTAAAGAGTGGACTCCCTGCAAGCTACAGGTTAACAGAGCTCACCTGGATCATCACCACCAAGTATCCACAGCCTGGAGTACTACCAGTGGATTTATAGGTGTTATGTCCAAGTGTATAGCGTGAATTGAAGTCCCAAACTTTCAAGGATCATCTTTAAGCTTCGAGATACTTGGAGTAAATTTTGGACACTTTGGGACCCTCAAAGGAACTTCAGGAAGAAGTTGGAGAAGTTTGGAAAAAAGCTCCATAAGTGGACCTGACTCAACCTGGCCAGCAAAGCAGGCGACCCTCAACTGCGAGCCGGCCTGCAGTCCAGGTTCGTCCTGCTAAAAGGTTCCGGAGGTCCGACTGCCAGAGTTTTACCGGGAGTTGGCTGAAACCCAACTGGTGAACCCTCACCAAAACCAGCATGGTGAAGAGCAGCAAGGGACCCCGGAAGAAAAAGCTTCGTAAAAGTTTCAAAGTCCGAATGTAGGAGAGATGACGGGGATCAACCGCAGGAGTCAAGCCGGCCTGGATCCCTGGTTCGTCCTGCTGGAAAGCTCTGGAGGTCTGACTTCCATAAGTTTGACCCAGAGCCCATCGCAAGGCAAGCTGGCGAACCTTCACCAAATACGGACTGGCTGAGAGCTTCGAGGGACCCCGGGAAGAAAAGCTCCAGAAAAGTTTCTAAGTCACAAGGTAAAAACTTTGACCGAGACCTATTGTGAGGGGTGGTCGTGCAGGGCTCCATTGAGGTCGGCCTGAAACTTTCACTTTGTCCCGGTCTAGAGCGACCAGATGTCCCAACAGGCATTATAGGTTTCTATGTGCTATATAGTGCTGAATCTTTTAAAAAAAAAATCATATCTCCTGTTCCCTACATTGGATGTTTTTTGTTTTAGTGTCATTTTAAAGCTAAAAATATTTTCTATTTTTATAAATTGGTATTGGATTTTTTTGAGAGTTGTGTTTTAATAATTGACTGAATTGGTGTATTTAAATGCTTTACATAACTGTCTTTGAAGTTAAGCCTGCCTGCTCACAGCCAAGTTACCAAGGGTTGAGCATGGGAATAATTTTCTAAGACCTATTTTGAGCCCTATATTGTGTTAGTGGTATTATTGCCAGTGGTAGATGTACATTTACCACTACTAATAATCCATTCTCCAACAGTCAGCAAGCTATAACTAGTCTGGCTGCCTTCGAGAGATAACCTGTAATCTTATCTCGTCCATAATTTGAGGTTTTACTTTAGGAGGTCAAAAACTAGATGCAAGGCTCGAACAATTCCTCCAATGACAATTCATCTGCGCCCATTCAACAGACAAGCAAAGAGGTCACATCTCAGGCTGGCTCTAAGGGGAAACAGAACTCATGGTTGACCCACCTAATAAAGAAGAATACAACCACAATGTCTAGCATCAAAAAGTTCTAAGTGAATGTACGCCACTGCTGAGTCCTACCTAACCGCAGATGGACTAATTTTCCCTTTGACTCCTGTGTGACAAATTCAATGATATACCCCTATTGTAACAGTGTTCCATCAGTCAACAAGAGCTTAATACCATATGAACAGTAGCCAAGCTGCATTGTTCGCCATCCTCCTTGCTTCTCCTTAGCCGCTGTTCATTCTGTGATGTCCCATCAACAGTAGGGATCATTGCATAGTTGGCCTGGCACTGCACATTGACAGGAAAGCAGGTTTTGTAGCCCCAGTCTTTCATAATCTTTCAGGGCACCTATTTTACTGCTTACAACATTCATTTTCCGCAAAAAGCCTTTGCTGCCTCCACATGAACAATAAACTACCCCATTGCTGACCACACAAGAGAAAGAGACCAAAGACCTGCAGAAGTTAATGAGAGAGAACAGAGAGAGAGAGAACGGAGAGAGAGAGAGAGAGAGAGAACAGAGAGAGAGAGAGCAGAAATGAGATGATGAGAATGTTTACCCATTTTACTGATATTGCTTCCTATGATCTTACCTCTAATTGATGTCAAAGGTCATCTGATGATGAAAACGTGAACTGGAGGAAGAGGGGATAGGAGTGCTGGCAGCAAATTGAACATTTGCTTAGGGCAAACCCCTGCCACCATTGATAATGTATGTCCAGGCACTACCCTCCTTTGTATTCACTACCTACTGTAATCCCCCATCATTTACAGTGTAGTGTTGCATTCTAGCCCGATTTGTGCTAGACATTTTATGGCAATACTTACTGCATTTCCATGGTACTCAACTCATGCTGTGACCATCTAAATCAGTGCCTATCTTTCAGTCCTGACTTCATACAAGTATCAAAAACCCTTTCATGATCTCAGAGATCTGTAATTACTCCTTTTATATTTCTGTAAACTGCACCAGCCCAACAATCGGCAATCCTTAACATTTAACTCAACCACATAGTCTGCTAAACAAATGGTTTGCTACGTCATAGATGCTTCTAGATATTAGCATGTTAAACATGTACTATCCTTGCTATGCCTCTATGGTTGCCTCTGGATACCTCCTCTTTCAATCGCATCTTAAATAGCCTAAAATCTGGCTCGCCCAGAGATCTTCTTCCCATCCCCATACTTCAAAAATTGGAGCCATCGTCACTTAAACTTATCATGGAGTTGCTTAATGCGTCCATGCAGGAAGCAGCCGTTCCATCTGCATGGAAACACGCCATGGTTCTCCCTCTCTTGAAAAAAGCTAATGCTGATCCGGCGGAATTATCCAATTTCCGCCCTATCCCTTTACTTCCAGCTTTTTCAAAATTTTTAGAAAAACATATTAACCAACAACTGACGCAGTTTGTCGACTCCCAAATTTTTTTACATACATCTCAGTCTGGCTTCAGAGCTTGTTTCTCTACGGAAACCACTCTTTTGGGAGTTACAGAAACTTTGCATCAATGTCTTGATATGGGTGAAACTGTGGCACTCATACTGCTTGATTTGAGTGCTGCCTTCGACACTGTCACATACCGCCCTACTAAAAGCTCTACAATCTTCGGGCATCGTCGGGACAGCACTCAAATGGCTCACTGATTTTTTGACCGACCGTACTTTTCAGGTCTTTTCCCCCGTCAGCAAGTTCTAAGTCCCATGCTTCTCTTTATGGAGTACCGCAGGGCTCTATCCTCAGCCCATTATTATTTAATATCTACGTCAGACCCCTGGCCACAATAGCTGAAGAGGCGGGGTTATCTATTTTTTCGCACGCTGATGATACCCAGCTAATCTTCTCCCTCTCCACCAATGAGGGATCTAAGGTATCCTCTCTTCAGGTAGGGCTGCAATATATAGCAGGCTGGGGATGCATGCCAACATGCTAAAACTTAACGGTGGAAAAACAGAAGTTTTAATTCTTGGGAAAAATAAAGATCTTTGGGGCCCACAACATTGGCCTCCTCAAATGGGCGATTTTCCCCAACCGGTGCAATTTGTCCGCAATCTAGGCATAATCATTGACGACCAGCTATCAATGAGGCAGCAAGCAGTCAAGGTCGCCTCAACCTGCTTCACCATCCTTAAATGGCTCAAAAAAATACTTTGGATGTTGCCTGGTCCCACACAAAGAACAGTGGTCCAGGCCCTTATTATTTCCAGGCTGGACTATGGCAACGTCCTATATTTAGGAGCCAATAAGGAGGTGGTTCGAAAACTGCAGGTAATACAGAACTCGGCGGCCAGACTGCTTTGCCAGGTGCCTAGAAGGGCCTCCATTTCAGCCTCTCTCGCCGACCTCCACTGGCTTAGGATGGAGAACCGCATCAAATTCATGGCCCTGTGTTATATGCATAAAATTAAATTGGGCACAGCACCACAGTATTTGAGTGCCTTAGTCCATCCTTACCTCCCAACGCGCCTTCTTCGATCCACTACTCAGGCGAAATTCTCAGTCCCTAGGACCAGACGGTCGCGTATGGGTGGCCGTTCGTTCTCTTACCTGGGCCCTTCACTATGGAACTCACTCCCCACGCCACTTCGGCATGAAACCATCTATAAGAACTTTCGCAAAGGCTTAAAAACATGGTTATTCAACCAATAGTTTTTCTTTTTTTTTCTTCTCTTTCTTCGTATGTGCGATGGCGCCGGGAAACACCCAGGTAGCTGTGCGCCTTATAAAATTAAATTAATAATAATAATATGCTGGATACCTTTATTAAAGACAGACCGATTACTCTTAAAGTCCTGTGATTGGTCCACTGTGATGTTCATGGCCACTCCATCGTGTACATCAAGAAATGTCTTTCTTTTATCACTCCAAGCTCATTAAGATCTCTTGCAATACTGCTTCAAATTTCTCGTTTTAATAAAGGTGCACATAGCGAGCAAAGCATTTTAATCATTCCTCCTACTTTTTCCAAATCCCCGGCTTTGACATTCAAAACTACTCCATCCACTGACATTTTCAAGATTTATCTATTTGTGGGCACTGTTTAATTTAAGAAAGTGCATCTGACTGGCAGGGTTGCTTTTACCCCTAGTGCCATGAAACCTCTGAGTATATGAGAGTTTCAAAAAAGCTGCATAACATCTACAATATACTGACAGTACTGATTATACAGTACTTCTGGAATACCAATAAAGCCTACATTCCCAAAACATTTATGAATTCAGAAGACAAGACAACAAGCCTTCTCTTACTGCAATCCTATGATCTGGACTCCCTTACCACACAGATAAAAATTAAGATCCTCCTCTCTTCACGCAACATCTCATGAATGTGTAGTCTTTCTTCTAAAGAACTCCAATGGGTAATTCTTCTTGCACGGTCTGCATTGCTTCCCTTACGCTCTCCTCAGTATTTCTCAGACAGAAGTGCCAGAGGTACAAATTATACTCACCTTCCTTTTTTTATTTATTACTCAAGCATACCTCACAAAGAACTGATTCAGTTCAGAGAGCAGCACAAGTGTAACTCAAACATGGCCAAAAGGTACACATGGGAAGCAGCAGTATCAAAGAGGAGTTACATAGCCCTTCAACACACGTGTTTTAGTGTGAGTTAAAGGTTTGGAAAGTTTGTTTAAACTCTACATGATCACTGGTTAGTCTAATACAAGTGGCAAAGGAGGTCACCTGAACTGAAAAGGGCCTACCACCAATTTTGTCTTACTCTCAGACTAGGACCTGGCTGATTAAGCTCATGTGAAAGTATTTTGATATTCTCAATTTTCTTTCAAATCTTTACCCAGGACGTCAGTAATGACTAAATCCCATTAATTAATTTTTTTTATCTTGTTAACAGGCTTCAGATTAAAAGTTATTTGCATATGGACTGCCTAGTTAGAAAAATCTATGCCAGACTAATGCACATGCTTTACTGAGGCATATATAAATTAAAAAGCAATGGAGATAAAGCTGATCACTATGGGTCCCCCACACCATGAGAGGACTGTCCAATACTGAAACATAGTGAGCAAGATTACCTGAGACAATCTCACATCTTTGATCATTCCACAAGTCCCTGCAATTTGATCTTTAAAATGGCACTGACGGGTCAAAAGCAGCTGACATGACAGACAATATTAGTGCCCTCGTAAGGCATCCATTGATCTCCATTTTACCTTTATCAACAACAAATACAATGGTTGCATCAATACGACGGGCAGGTCTAACACCTGATTGCCCTCCATCTAAGAAACGTTTGTAGTTGTTCGATCAACACTTGCTCCAGCAATTTAGCTACATAGGTTAGATTAGACACTAGCCCAAACTGAGAAAGGTCACGTAGGTTAGCAATTTGTACTTTTAAGGGGAACCATAACTGTTTTTTACATTTCATTTTTGAATCACTCCTGTTTATGGATTTCTTCACTATGTTTTTCAAGCGATCTGCAACTAATGAGTCCGACAGTTCTTCTGAAGAGAAGAGCTATGTTACATTTTCTGTGCAAATTGTATATCTATACCTCCTATTTACCACTAGATAAGCAAGCTTCCAGTTGGAAGAGTTTTCCTTATTCAATTTCCTTTTCTGTACCCACTTCTGATGTTTTAGTACCTGCTCTTTGGGAGTAAACCAATCAAAGTTTATATTCAGCTTTTGATCTATATTTACTTGCTAGTATCGGACTATCCAGAGCCAACTACAACAAGTGATGGTCTCCTGGTTGCCTCAGATTCTCCTGCAGTTTACAATGTCAATTGTTTTTCAAGGTACAGCATCTTAACGTTTGATTCCTTTCTGGCATTGTATGTGCACTGCAATGAACACATTAATTAAAGCACAAGTTACTACTTGTGTAACGATCTATCTGTAAGAGACATTAGTTAGTGATAGATTCCTTACCATAGAATAGATTCCTTACCTTAGAATATCCCCAGGCGTCAGACTGGATCTGGAAAAATTTTCGTCAGCAGTACCCCTGCGCGTCGGTAGGCGGCGTCGTTGCTGGCGTCGTAAGCGCCGACATGACGTCACGGAGACTACTTAGGCGCCACCCATGCGCGGTCAGTTCTGTACACTACTTTCCGCGCCAGGAACGCAGAGCCATGCAAGAAACTGTCCACTGGTGCCATGAAACTAGGGCCCTGAAAGGGATGACCTTAACCCTAGAATCAGTTCGCAGAACGGAGAGGATGGGTGGGGCGGTAAGGAATCTATCACCAACTGTCTCTTACAGATATATCGTTACACAAGTAGTAACTTGTGCATCTGAAAGAGACACGTTAGTGATAGATTCCTTACCTTAGAATAGATACCCCAGCAATACCAACCCCGGTGGTGGGTCTGCGAATAGATTACACCAGACAGTCACGGAGAACAGAACGGCCAAAGAAGCCGTCTCTCCGGACTGGACTGTCAAGGCAGTAATGCTTGGTAAATGTGTGCAGCGAGGCCCACGTGGCTGCTTGACAAATATCCTGCAAGGGAACGCCGCGTCCCAAGGCAGTAGTGGCTGCTGTCGCCCTGGTAGAATGGGCACGCAGCCCCACTGGAGGCTCCTTTTTAGCCAACGAGTAACACGCTTTGATGCACAAAACGACCCACCGAGAGATGGTTCGTTTGTGCACGGCCCGACCTTTTTTGGCGCCCGCATAGCCAACAAAGAGATGGTCATCCACCCTGAACTGTTGTGTGCGCTTCAGAAAGGACGAGAGCGCACGTTTTGGGTCCAGACGATGGAGCCTCTCTTCCTCTTTTGAAAGATGCGGAGGCGGAAAGAAGGTGGGCAAAGTGATGGTCTGCCCGATGTGGAAGGGCGTGACAACCTTTGGCAAGAAAGAAGGACGGGTCCTTAAAACCACCTTGTCCGGATGAACAGAAAGGAAAGGAGGTTTAGAAGAAAGAGCCTGGAGCTCACTCACTCTTCTGGCAGAGGTGATAGCTACTAGGAAAGCCGTCTTGAGAGTAAGAAGACGTGAAGGACAGTTATGAAGGGGCTCAAAAGGAGCGCACATCAGATAGGTCAAGACAAGATTTAAGTCCCATTGAGGCATTATGAAAGGCACGGGAGGAAACGTGTGTGCAATGCCTTTCAGGAAACGGTTAACAACCGGGGACTTAAAGAGAGAAGGCTGATCTGGAAGACGGAGAAAGGCGGAGATGGCCGAAAGATAACCTTTGATAGTGCCCAGAGCAGAGCCCTGCTGGGCCAAGGATAGTAGGAACAGAAGGACCTCAGAAAGAGGGGCAGAAAGGGGATCCACAGACTTCGCTGTGCATCATGCCACAAACTTGTTCCACCTGCAGGCGTATACCGTCTTAGTGGAGGGACGCCTGGCTGCCAGAATGACATCACAGACTTCGGGAGGAAGATCGAAAGCTGTCAGCTGTCGCCGCTCAATCTCCACGCATGGAGGTGGAGGCTGGACAGGTTCGAGTGGAGGACCGTTCCCTGCTGCTGCGACAGAAGATCCTCCCGAAGAGGCAGTCGGATCGGGGGATCGATCGCCATGTTGAGTAGCTCGGGATACCAGTATCTTCGTGCCCAATCCGGAGCCACAAGGATGACTTGGGCCCGGTCGCGCCGAATCTTCTTCAGCACTCTGGGCAGAAGTGGTATAGGCGGAAAAGCGTACAACAGACCGCAGCTCCACTTGCGACGAAACGCGTCGCCGAGCGAGTGCCGCCTTGGAAATTCCAACGCGCAGAACTGATGACATTGCGCGTTCTCTGCAGGGGCGAATAGATCTAACCAAGGCTCTCCCCACTGCTGAAAGAGACCTTGCGCCACGTCAGAGTTCAGACGCCATTCATGGTCCATCAAGCACCGGCGGCTGAGTTCGTCCGCCCTGGCGTTCAGAGAACCTGCCAGGTGTTGAACCACCAAGGTAATGCCTTGATGCTCCAGCCATGTCCAGAGGCGCAGAGCCTCCTGACATAGGGTCCACGACCCCACCCCGCCCTGTTTGTTGCAATACCACATGGCGGTGGTGTTGTCCGTGAACACCTGCACTACACTGCCCCGGACAGAGGGAAGGAATGCGGATCGCCTGAAGCTCCAAAAGATTGATATGGAGCCGGGACTCCGCCGGAGACCAGAGGCCTCTGATCTCCGCCTCTCCCAAGTGGCCACCCCAGCCCTGGAGGGACGCATCCGTCACCACTGTGCGCTCCGGTTGGGGGAGGGAGAGGGTTCTGCCATTGATCCAATCGCGATTCGTGAGCCACCACCGCAATTGTCGTGCAGTGCCCTCCGAGATCTGGACGTGATCGGACAGGTTGCCCTGATGCTGTGCCCACTGGAACTTCAGGTCTCACTGCAGAGCCCGCATATGCCACCTGGCATGTTGCACTAGCAGAATGCAGGAGGCCATCAGGCCCAGGAGCCGGAGGGTCATCCTGACCGAAACCCAGGATAGAGGCTGAAAGATCGGAATCATAGCCTGAATATCCCGGACTCGCTGCTCGGGAGGATAAACCCGAAACCGCGTAGAATCCAGAACCGCTCCGATGAAGGGGAGCTTCTGAGAGGGACTCAGGTGCGACTTCGGCACGTTGATGGAGAACCCCAGCAATTGCAGGAGGTCGGCCGTAGTCTGAAGGTGGGCGACGACGGCCTGGGGCGAGCCCGCCTTCAACAACCAGTCGTCGAGGTAGGGGAAGACTGACACCCCTGACCTGCGCAGATGAGCTGCGACCACCGCCATCACTTTTGTGAACACCCGAGGGGCGCTTGTAAGGCCGAAAGGGAGCACGGTAAACTGAAAATGCTCCTGGCCTACTGTGAACCGCAGGTAACGCCGGTGGGCCGGCAGGATGGGAATGTGAAAATATGCGTCCTGCAAGTCCAACGCTACCATCCAGTCTCCAGGGTCGAGGGCAGCCAAGACCTGAGCCAGAGTCAACATCTTGAACTTCTCCTTCCGGAGGAAGCGATTGACGTTCCGGAGGTCCAAGATGGGGCGCAAGCCCCCTTTGTCCTTCTTGGGGACCAGAAAGTAGTGGGAACAACAACCATGTCCTACTTCTGGCCCAGGAACGTGCTCGATGGCCCCCTTGGCCAAGAGGGCCGTGACTTCCTGTCGGAGAAGCGCTAAGTGATCCCCCGACATGCGGTGGAACTGAGGTGGCATGGACGGGGGGCAGACTCGAAGGGTAGGGAGTAGCCCCTTTGGACGGTTTGTAGCACCCAGCTGTTCGAAGTGACAGAGCGCCAGTGGGGGAGGGGGATGTTGAATCCTGCCGCCCACCTGCGTGGGGTGCACCCCAAAGCGCGGACTAGGAAGGCTTTGAGGCGGATGCTGCGGGAGCGGAGGTGGGCTGACCCGCACGCTGGCCCCCTGTGCCGCCACAGCGGCCACCACGCCCGCGCTGAGGCTGGTTCTGCGCAGGCCTTTGGCTGAACAGACATGTAGGGACGCCCCTTCCGCGGCCACGAAAGGTAGACGTGGCCGGGCGTGTGGTGGAGAGACCCAAGGACTTGGCTGTAGCCCGAGAGTCCTTAAAACGCTCCAGCGCACTGTCTGCCTTATCGCCAAATAGGCGAGTACCTCAAAAGGCATGTCCATGAGGGAACTCTGGACATCCCCCGAAAACCACGTGGACCGCAGCCAGGCATGTCGCCGCAAGGCCACCGTTGTGGAGATGGCTCTTCCCAAAGAGTCCGCGGTGTCCAACCCACACCGAATGGCGAACTTCGCGGCATTCTTCCCCTCTGCAACAGCTTGGGAAAGCACAGCCCGAACCTCTTCCGGGCACTGGGGTAGAGTTTGCGCTACCGTGTCCCACACAGCGTGAGAATAGCGGCCCAAGAGGCATGCGTTGTTGACTGACCGCAGCCCCAGGCTGGCAGAGGAAAACAACCTTTTGCCAAGCTGCTCCAGCTTTTTTGATTCCTTATCCGGCGGAGCGGTAGGGAATGCAGTTTGGGAAGTGGAAGCCTGAATGACCAGGCTCTCCGGTGTCGGATGAGACGTCAAGGCAGGGTCACCTGGTGCCGGGCGGTGACGCCTGGCCACGTTTTTATCCACAGGAACCCCTGTGGCTGGCCTAGACCAGGTACCCATCAAAACATCCGTCAAGGCCTCATTGAACGGAAGCAGAGGTTCCATAGAACTTGCCGCCGGCTGAAGCACTTCAGTAAGGAGGTTAGTCTGGAGGGTAACAGTAGGCAATTCAAGGCCAAGAGCCTCAGCTGCTCTACGGAGCACCACAGTGTATGTTGCGCCTTTCTCCATGACAGTGGGAGGAGACACAAACCCAGGCTCAGAGGAGAGGTCAAGGCCACTTGCATCCTCTGAGTCTTCTGCCCACTCCTGTTCGGACTCACACTGCCATGCAAGAGGGTCCTCCGACCCCTCCCAGTCCTCCCCCTCCACAATGGCCCGAGGCACAGGCTGCAGCGGCAGGGGAGGCACAGGGGAAAACAAATGCTCCACCGGCGCCGGGAACGGCGCCGGTCGACGCCGCTCCGGCTCCAAGGCCCAAACAGGGTCCCAAGCTGGAGCAAAATTGCCCGGAAACTCATGCAAGGGCGGAGGTGGGACGAACGAAACCCAGGGCGCCGCCGGGAAGGGAGCCGCAGGGGGCGCCGGAGCCGCCGGCGGAGGACCCTGCGGCGCCGGGGCCGGAGGCGGCAACCAAGGGCCCTCAAGAGGGACCGCGGGGCCCGAAGGCGCACCGGCGGGAGCCCTAGGCCTGAAAAGGCAGTCCATGGCAGCAAGAAACTCTTGCACCTGGGCTGGAGTCGCCGACGGACCCGGGTATGGCGGGTAGGCCGTGGGACTGACAGGCTCCAACGGAGCCGCGGGGGAAAAACCCCGGGCCCCCTCGTCCGCGCCCGAAGACCGACGGGGGGAGGTCGGAGAGCGTACGCGCTTCTTCGACTTCTTTTTGTGACGTTGCTTACCCGATTCCGAGGGTGAAGACTTGGACCCCGAGGAGTGATGACGACTCCGCGGCCGGTCCCTCGAGCGACCCCTGGACCTGGAACGGCGAGGACAACTGCCGGGCCTCCAGCAGCTTTCGGGACCGTTCCCGCAAAGCCTTCGGAGTCATGGCCAGACAGTCGGAACATGACCGGGAGTCATGGTCGCGCTCTAGACAGTAGAGACAGACGCCATGGGGGTCGGCCACCGACATCGTACGGCGGCAGGCCCCGCAGGATTTAAACCCAGGCATGCCTACGTGGCACCAGGAGTCAAGATTGAGAGAAGTAGACAAAAGTCCCAAAAACAACTAGTCAAAAAGTGACTAAGGTACGTGCTCTAACCGGATCTGCGCTTGCTGGCGCGGAAAAAGAAAGAACTGACGTCAGCGCGCATGGGTGGCGCCTAAGTAGTCTCCGTGACGTCATCTCGGCGCTTACAACACCAGCGACGAACGCGGAGCCGCACGACGCCGCCTACCAACGCGCAGGGGTACTGCTGACGAAAAACTTTCCGGATCCAGTCTGACGCCTGTGGATATTCTAAGGTAAGGAATCTATTCTAAGGTAAGGAATCTATCACGAACGTGCCTCTTTCAGATATAGAATGACATGGTCTTCTAACATGTCCTTGTGGTGGTGTTGAATATTTGGTTGGGACAACTAATTCTAAACTAAATGATCAACTAAAGGTTAGACAAACCCTGGGACATAGTGGCGTCACTCCTGCTCAGTACATCATTCAGATTGCATCATATGCCTAGAGGTTGTGTTGCAAGTCAAAGCTAAGTCTACAGATGACTTAGATGTTGTGTGCTATTGAACACAGAACCATGCTGTGAGCAGGGCATCTCTCTATGCTATGGTAAGGATGAAAAAACACTCCCCAATGCCTTTTCGGTGGGAAACGGACCAGTTAAGATATCTGGGCCTCATGGTCACGCATACCGCTCAGAAACGGAAGTAATGCAATACAGACCGAGTGACAGAAGGATTGACCCGGTCGGTCACCTTCTGGAACGCCCTACCTTTGTCCCTTATGGGCCGGGTAGCGGTAGCCAAAATGGTGTTTCTGCCTCGATGCCTTTATGCCCTTCAGCATTCACTGGACACGCTCCCACGGTCAGTATTTAAAAGACTTCATTCCCTGCTAATAAAATTGGTATGGGTGGACGGCAGAAACAAAATGAGCAGAGAGGTACTGTAACTGCCAAAGGAAGAGGGAGGGTTGGCGCTTTCCAATTTGGAACTCTTACTTAGCATCCCAGCTCCAACATGCAGCACAATGGCTGACTGGTGAGAACAACTGGGAGAAAGAACTCCTGACGGATGACACGAGGGAAAAAACCTTGTCCCAGTTATTATATGGAGGGCGGAGGGTTCAGGGAGAAGGCCCCTGTTTGATTAAACATACAGTAGCACTTTGGGAAAGAGAGGTGAAGGTGGTACCGAGATGCGCCCCCTTTGCCAGGGATTTCATGTTTTGGGACCTCCCGGCGTTTCTTCACCTGGCGTCGGAGATGGATATAACTGGCTGGAAAGACGGGGGATGCCTTACGTTAGCAGATCTTTTCCCCAACGACAAGCTGATTTCCTTCGAAGCAGTGCAGGACAGTTTTGGGGTGGGACAGGGTCAATTCCTTCTCTACGCAAGCATTATTAATATAGTCCGGGACATCTGGCCTACGAGCCTGGCTGCCCTGGAGTCCTCAGCCTTGTTCAGGCTACATCGCATAGACCCCTCGAAACCAAATACATGTCCACGATGCCAAATAGCTCCAGCAACATTTCTATACCTGGTCTGGGATTGTCCCGCAGTACACACTTACTGGGGCCGGGTGGTTGAGACACTACAGTGTGTGGGGGGAGTGACACTGCTTGTCTATTGGGTATACTTAAACAACGTAAGGGAAGAAAAATGCAATGGCGATTCACACAACTGGCGCTATTACTAGCGAAACGACGAGTAGCTATGACTTGGATGGGCACTGGGGGACCCAATTTACAAAGGTGGGGCAATGAGGTGAAAGAATGGGCTGTAGCAGAGGAGCTCGGACTACGTGGGTGTAGGGTAGATAAACATGCAGAAGAGGATTTGGCGTCATGGAGAGAGTCCATAGAGGAATTTGAAGCAACAGCAAATCGGCAGGATTCAGGCTCTGTTTCAGAGGGATGTGCCTCGTCTACGAAAGGTCTTAAATCTAAAACTGAAGTAACCTCCTATACTGACAGCACGCAGCACACGACCTGTAATACTGAAGGCCTTTAGAAGATGGGAATGTATTACTAGAAACTGCACTGGGAAAGGGTGGATGGCTATAAAGTTTATTTCATGTTTGTAAAGGTTATACGGTATAACACTGTCTATGTCAACAAATGTGAAATTAAAAAATAAACAAATTCTTTAAAATAAAAAATAAAAAAGGATGAAAGACAAGATTCATTGTGCAAGATTGGGATTCTTTGGATAATTTTACAGTGACAAATTGGCTGGGACACAGCTAGCATATTAGTGTTTTCCAAATAATAGACCAGGCTTCAGTATCTTTAAATTTGATCTGCCCAGGTACTGCTAATGCACTTTGGCATTAATTTGCTTAAAAATGGTAAGGGGCACCCAACAATTAGAACTCAGATTCATGCTAATATACGTAGGAATTACATCTTAAATACATTTAGAAGACACACCTGCTTAGGAATGGCTTTTACTGTCTCAATCACACCACACTTTAGCATTTCCATTGCTCAAATACACATAAAGAACACCCATAATCACAACTAAAACCATGAACAAGAAAGTGCTTTTAGCATATCCCAGGATTAGATCACGAAGTGAAAGGTGTTGGGACAGAAGAAAAATAAATGACAGCAATAGGAGTGGATAGCACTGCAGAATTGTTTAGCATTCAAGGGTTTATGCAATCCAACGTGCCCTGGAGTTGTAAACAAGAAACCTTACCAATGGGATAGGAAGTGTAGGTATTTTGTGAAGACTGCTGCTCTTTGGTTTGCAGGTCAGAGAGGCTGTGCGTCTGGGTGTGAGGAGAGAAATCGGTGGTTGATTTCCCTGCAAAGGGGTGCATGGAAGGATGAGTAGGGGGCGGCTGCTGCTTCATTAGCAGGGCCTGGGCCAGCTGCCGCTGGTGCTGCTGAATCTGTTGCTGCATGTTATTGATTGTACGTGCAACCTAGTGACAGGAAAGTAAATAAGAAAAAACGTAAATTAACAAATAATGGCGATTATTAGAGTAGAACTATACAGTTATACACATTACTGAAATAACATCGTTCATGTGTTAATAATTGTATGCCTTGAACCTTCAAATATTTTAAAAACATTACTCCTGTAACCATACTCTCCCAGATTTAAAGCCTCTGTGTAACTTCACAGCAAGAGAATAGAAAAAAAGTAGCAGAAAGGCATCATTGAGCAGAAGATTTAAGCAAACAAGACCTCTTGTACGATTTTCATCTCTCTTCATCAGGACGTATGAACATCATAGTACTTGCAAAACTTAGACGATATGTAATGGCTGAGGGTCCCATGTAGCCATCACATGAATCTGTTTAAGAACTGGCTTGTCATCACTGAAGTAAGGATGACCATGGCCTATCTCAAACCGACCCAAACTAAATTTGCTCTTATAGATTATGCAAGCAAGAGCATGTCAAGGAAAGGATTAATTAAATAATTTAAACAACTCAGCAGCACAATCTATTAAAAGAGCCAAATTCATTGGTTTTCAAGTGGATACAAAGCTTAGCTTCAGGACCCATGTCGTCCACCTGACATTAAACGACTGTCCTCCACAGAGTGAATGAATTCCTGCCAGAAGATCACCTCAGAACAGTATTCTTCAGTCAAGTGCTCACAAAACCAATTTGACACCAAAAAGAAGTGTTTTCATGCAGAAGTTCCCCGCATAAAAGGTCTTATGAAATGTAATAGCATTAATTGTACAGGGAGCCAGTCCAACTTGACTGGCTCCCTTGTACACAGCCCTCAGTCTCCAAGACATGCTGCATCGTTTAAAAGGGAGTTCAAGACCCCACCCCACCATGAATAGCACCCAAGATGAAAATGTTTAGAGGGCTTTGCAAGAGACTGCAATCCAGGACGTGGACGAAAAAAGGAAAAGACCAGGTGCCAGGCCTTCTGTTATAATTAGATGAGCTGTAACTCCATCCCTGTTTAGATCCATTAATTACGGAAGTTTCTATCACAGAAATGTAATACAAGTGTGAGATTCTGAGAAACATTTGAGGTTTGTAGAGCATTGTGTGAAAGAAAACCTTGTGTGATCCATGCAAGTCACCCCACCCTGGATTCCCCCACGTGTCTAGTTTTCTAAAATTTTAATGGTTGGGAGGTTTCTATAAGTGGTGGCAGAGCATGGCCCCAAATACTGCAGCTATCCCTATATTAAATCTTGCCAATCAGCGCTTTAGGGCCTTTTGTGCGGCGGTCTCTCGGCCCACCCTCACAAGTGGGGTTCCTTTGTAATCGGGAGACGTGTGGGAACTCCGGGTGGTAAGAAACGTGTAGATGCAAGCAAATTCCAGAAGATAGTCACAGAAATTTGAGAAGATGTGTTCCAAGTCAAAGTTTGAGGTTTGTAAGGGCTTCTGGGTAAGGAAACCTGGGGAGATCCACGCAAGTCACCCCATCCTGGAGTCCTCTAAGGGTCTAGTTTTAAAGAATATAGAGGTTTGCAGGGTTTCCCTAGTTGCTGGCTGAGTTAGGGCGCAAAATCCACAGCTATCCACATTGGAAAAAAAGAGAAAAAATGCGATGTGTCCATGTTGTGTTTTGGGCTCTTTCCTGTTGCGGGCACTAGGTCTACCTACACAACTGAGGTAGCATTTTGATCAGGAGACACATGGGAGCACAGAATAGTAGAAAAATTGTTATCACCAACTGAATCTCTCAATTTTCTGCGTTCCAAATGTAAGCCAGTGTGTAAGAAAGATGACATTTTGGAAAATGCTCTCTATCACGTGCAAGTATGGTTACCCACAAGTTCATATCTGTACAGATAATCACTTCTCCTACACTCCATAGCTGGTGTTCATTTAAGAAATACATAGGTTTCCTTGACACCCATTTTTCACTATATATATTTTTTTCCATATGAATTGCTTTATACTCTGTACAAAATGAAAAACCATTGTAAGGTGCAGCTCAGTTGTTGGCTCTGGTACCTCAGGTTTTTCGACAAAGTACAAAACCTTCATATCCCTGCAACCAGCAAGGTCTAGCAGACGTCACGGCATACTGCTTTTGCAAATCAGCCATCATGACAAGAAGTTACAGATGAAAACGATGTCACAAATAGCCATATGTGTCCTCCTCATTTTGAAAATGTGTTTATTCCAACAGTTAGTTTCTTTGGGGAAACCTTGAGAGATCTACACAAATTACCATTTGCTGAATTCAGAAATATGTCTACTTATCAGAAATCCATAGCTTTCCAGGATCACCCATGCAGTTCACACCGGTTTGCAACAGAAACTGTAAGTACGGTGAAAGCACAAAAATTGGGAAAAATTAATTTCCCCTTTGGAAAATGCCAAAACGGTCGTAAAAATATGTTTTTGATTCAGCTCTGCATGTTTCTGAAAGCTCAGAAGATGGTGAAAGACAGCAAACGTTTCGTAGATGCCATTTTTAGGAAACAAAACAGACACTTTTTTGAATAGTGCTTTTTTCCTATTTTTCCTCCCAAAAACTCTACATTTAGCTACATTTTGCCCATTTCCTCATTCTCCTCCAGGGGAAGCTAGGAACTTTACAGTTTCCATGATGTTGGGGAAAAAAGGGTGTAAATTTGGCATAGATACCTGATGTGGAAAAAAACGTTATGGAGGCCTAAGCACAAAGTACCCCAAATAGACAAAAAAGGGTTCAGCACCGGAGTGAAAAAGCCTCAGCAGTTAGGGGTTAAAGGAACAGTGTGAGTTTTCTCACACTTGTCCACCCAAAAAAAGTTTGCGAAAGAGTTTTTCTTGTCACTTACGTATTGAACATTTAATTTAAAAAATATTTCTTAAAAAAATAAAAATAATAAACAAAAATAGCCAATAGAGCCTGCAACAGAATGTCAAAAAATGTGTTTTGTGTATAAAAATGGTGTCAGATAATACAATGTGAATGACTATTAATGAAGATCCTCCTGGAGGAGTATGCAGGGTCGGTTCAGACACCAACAAACATACTAATGTTGTGCAAACCTTAAATGACGAAGAGTGGTAGTGCAAGGAAAAAACCATAATATTTGTTATCTGCGAGCCCTGAGAAATAATGGTTTATGCTACTGAACTGTATGAGACCTGCAGTTCATCTGTGCACTTTCTTGATGTAGAGACAATCAGTAATGGTGTTCACAAAAGATGCTTAAATCTATAAGAGGCAGTTGACTTGAAGGGTTTGAGCTTAAGAAACGACAAATCAAGGATGAGGTTTCACTTGTCAGTAGGCATCCTTACTGGAGGGAACAAATACAACATTTGAGTAAGATTGGAGTTAAATGCATGGCTGGTGACTCAAAAGACTTCTTAAGAATATTTCTTTAGGATCCGATGTAGGTCAGAAAATTATCCACTTGTTGTCCCAAGTGGCAGGTACCTAGAGAAGGAGAAGACCTCATCCACAAAGCAACTTTTGAGATGATGTCCAGGGGCAAAATCTGAACCACTTGCTTTTGTTTTCAAAGTGAAACCTAGAGGTGGATTTCTGGAAAGCCATCAGGTCATTCAAGCTATCAAAGATGAAGTTGGCAAAACCTAAACCTTCAGGGACTTGTTGCTTAAGGTGACTTAGAAATCACAGTGTGAGGTGGAGGATATCAGCCTGATTCATGGATAGAAGATGTTGCCTCAGAGAACCCTTACGACGTTCAATTTGAAATTCAGACATGTGGCACATCTTATCTGCTTCTGGTCACTCCAGGCTTTCAAGATGAAGTCGAGGACTACTTGATTGAGTTCCCACCTACGGGGCGAGTGTAGTTGGGTGACAAAGGAGCACATCCTGGTAGATTACCCACTTATACATTTCAAATGACAGCATCTGAAGCATTTACCCCACCAGCCTTTACAGGGCCACTAACTTTAATGGAAAAACAGCTCAATGTGTTAATGTGCTGGTCCATGTTTCCACTTCAGTGTGATAGTTTGGTAAGTCAATAAGCCTGGTACAAGTTAAAAACCTAGCGGGCCAGTACTGTCCATCACATTATCAGCTGTTGCTAATACATTGTTGATGAGATAGCACCAGCATTCTTAAGGCCTGCTCTACTTCTACCATAGTAAATGCATGAACTTTAAGTAGAGCTGTAATTTTTAAAGTAGGACAATGCCCTCTACCCTCAGCAAATGGTGTACCCATACACTTGAAAGGAAAATAGTGAAGTTGTTGGCAATACCCTAAAACTTTTAATGGAACAATACCAAAACTTATTAGCTTGTGCCATAATTTCCCTGGGAGCCTAATGGCACTTTCCAGCAGGGCTGCTATACTTTTAATTGGGGGACTATAAGCCCCTGGAAGCTTCTCAGTGGGGCAACTACATGTGGGTATATATGTGATATTCGTATAGCAAAAACCTTCTTAGCATCCAGTCTGATGGTGGCCTGGGTGCGGGTGTACAGAGACACACCAGAGATGGCGAGCTTATCTGCAAGTTAAGTGGAGCTACCGTTCAAGATGGCTTTATAAATGATGCTGCTGGTTTTAAAGATGGTGCAGGCTGGCAAAGAGAGCCAATAGAGGTCCATCAGGATGAAGGGAAAGTTATCATATTTCTTGTGGCCCCGGATGAGATGCAGGATGAGCTTAACGGGTGCCAATATGGAGTCTGGGAGCCCATGGAGCAGGGCATTATCCTCCTAAAAGATGTTAGCATACGTGGGCCTGAAAACCAGTTTTTAAGTCACCTTCTGGAAGAAACAGTTTCACTTTTTGTAGAAGAGGGAGCTGGTACTGGGCTGTCTTTGTTCTTTTGGCAATACTTTCCTTGAGGGTGAGGATTGAGCCCAATGTGAATCCAAGTGACTTGGCATTCGGTGAAAGCTGCGATTCCAAGCTGTTAAGATTAAGGTTGTTGACCCAGGTTTGAACTATATGTGCTTTTTTTGCTATACTCTTCAACAAAACAGCAGAAAAAGTTAATTTCAACTGACAATTATATCAAATAATGATATGCTGTGTCATAGGACGTGTCACTTCACTGAATAACCCACGACAAAGAGCGTCATGTATTGTTAGAGAAATAAAGTGCTAAATAGTTGGACAAGTCAATGCACTGGGTATCTCTATTCAATGAAGTGGAGCTACATAGTTCAGATTTGTCCTTGCAAACCACTGCTGCTTTGAACACCTCTCCTTAATGCACAAGTTACTAACTTGTGTAACGATATATCTGTAAGAGACAGTAGTTAGTGATAGATTCCTTACCTTAGAATATCCCCAGGCGTCAGGCTGGATCCGGAAAGTTTTGCGTAGCAGTACCCTTGCGCGTCGGTAGGCGGCGTCGTGCGGCTCCGCGTCCGTCGTCGGCGTCGTGATCGCCGGGATGACGTCGCGGGCAGTACTTAGGCGCCGCCCCTGCGCGCTGACGTCAGTTCTGTACACGACTTTCCGCGCCAGGAACGCAGAGCCATGCAAGAAGCTGACACAGGTGTCTGAAAAATACTAGGGCCCTGAAGGGGATGTCCTTAACCCTAGAAATCAGTTCGCAGAACGGGGAGGATGGGTGGGGCGGTAGGAATCTATCACTAACTACTGTCTCTTACAGATATATCGTTACACAAGTTAGTAACTTGTGCATCTGAAAGAGACACGTTAGTGATAGATTCCTTACCTTAGAATAGATACCCCAGCAATACCAACCCCGGTGGTGGGTCTGCGAACAAAGATCAGACAAGGAAGTCCTGGAGGACAGAACGGCCAAAGAAGCCGTCCCTCCGGACCTGACTGTCAAGGCAGTAATGCTTAGTAAACGTGTGCAGCGAGGCCCACGTAGCCGCCTGACAGATAACCGGCAGCGGAACACCGCGGCCCAAGGCCGTGGTAGCAGCCGTTGCCCTGGTGGAATGGGCACGCAGCCCAACAGGAGGTTCCTTTTAGCCAAAGAATAGCAGGCCTTGATGCACAAGGTAACCCAGCGGGAGATGGTCCTCTTGTGCACCGCCCGACCTTTTTGGCGCCCACGTAGCCAACAAAGAGCTGGTCATCCACCCGGAAGTGTTTTGTGCGGTCAATATAAAAAGAGAGCGCACGTTTTGGGTCCAGACGGTGGAGCCTCTCTTCCTCTCTGGAAGGATGCGGAGGCGGAAAGAAGGTGGGCAAAGTGATGGTCTGCCCAATGTGGAAAGCAGTAACCACCTTTGGCAAGAAGGACGGACGCGTCCGAAGAACAACCTTGTCTGGATGAACAGACAGAAAGGGAGGTTTGCAAGATAGAGCCTGGAGCTCACTCACCCGCCGAGCGGAGGTGATGGCCACCAGAAAGGCTGTCTTCAGAGTCAGAAGACGAAGAGGACAGTTATGTAGAGGCTCAAAGGGAGCGCACATTAAAAGGTAAGAACCAAGTTCAAGTCCCACTGAGGCATCACAAACGGAACAGGAGGGAAGAGGTGAGTAATGCCTTTTAAGAACCTGTTAACAACAGGGGACTTGAAAAGGGAGGGCTGATCAGGGAGCCTGAGGAAGGCCGAGATAGCACAAAGATAACCCTTGATGGTACCCAGGGCAGAACCCTGTTGGGCCAAAGAGAGAAGGAACAGAAGGACCTCAGAAAGAGGGGCAGAAAGGGGATTCACAGCCTTCGCTGTGCACCATGCCACAAATTTGTTCCACCTGCAGGCGTATACCACCTTAGTGGAGGGACGCCTGGCTGCCAGAATCACATCACAAACTTCGGGAGGCAAGTCGAAAGGAATCAACTGCCGCCGCTCAATCTCCACGCAAGCAGGTGTAGACTGGACAGGTTCGGGTGGAGGACCGTCCCCTGCTGCTGCGACAGAAGATCCTCCCGAAGAGGCAGACGGATCGGGGGATCTATGCTCATATTGAGTAGCTCGGGATACCAAACTCTTCGAGCCCAGTCCGGAGCCACAAGAATGACTTGGGCCCGGTCGTGCCGAATCTTCTTCAACACTCTGGGTAGAAGTGGTATAGGCGGAAAGGCGTACAATAGACCGCAACTCCACTCGTGACGGAAGCGTCGCCGAGCGAGTGCCGCCTTGGAAATTCCAACGCGCAGAACTGATGACATTGCGCGTTCTCTTCGGTGGCGAATAGATCTAACCAAGGCTCTCCCCACTGTAGAAAGAGTCCTTGCGCCACTTCCGAGTGAAGACGCCATTCGTGATCCATCATGCACCTGCGGCTGAGTTCGTCCGCCCTGGCGTTCAGGGAACCTGCCAGGTGTTGAACCACCAGGAACATGCCCTGATGTTCCAGCCATGTCCAGAGGCGCAGAGCCTCCTGACAAAGGGTCCACGACCCCACCCCGCCTTGTTTGTTGCAGTACCACATGGCGGTGGTGTTGTCTGTGAACACCTGCACTACCTTCCCTTTGACAGAGGGAAGGAATGCCTTGAGTGCAAGTCGGATCGCCCGGAGCTCCAGAATGTTGATATGGAGCCGGGACTCCGCCGGAGACCAGAGGCCTCTGATCTCCGCCTCTCCCATGTGACCGCCCCATCCCAGAAGGGACGCGTCCGTCACAACTGTATGCTCTGGCTGGGGAAGGGAGAGGGATCTGCCCATGACCCATTGCCGGTTCGAGAGCCACCACTGCAACTGTTTTGCAGTCCCCTCCGAGATCTGGACGTGATCGGACAGGTTGCCCTGGTGCTGCGCCCACTGGAACTTCAGGTCCCACCGCAGAGCCCGCATATGCCATCTGGCATGATTGACCAGCAGGATGCAGGAGGCCATGAGGCCCAGCAGCCTCAGGGTCATCCGTGCCGAAACCCAGGATAAAGGCCGAAAGATCGGAATCATAGCCTGAATATCCCGGACTCGCCGTTCGGGAGGATAGGCCCGAAACTGCGTCGTGTCCAGAACTGCTCCGATGAAAAGGAGCTGTGGAGAAGGAATTAGATGCGACTTCGGCACATTGATGGAGAACCCCAGCGAGTGCAGGAGTTCGGCCGTAGTCTGGAGGTGGGAGACGACTGCCTGGGACGAGCCCGCCTTCAGCAGCCAGTCGTCGAGGTAGGGGAAGACTGAAACCCCTGCCCGGCGCAGATGAGCTGCGACCACCGCCATCACTTTCGTGAACACCCGAGGGGCACTTGTAAGGCCAAAGGGGAGCACGGTGAACTGAAAATGCTCGGGGCCTACCGTGAACCGAAGGTAACGCCGGTGGGCCGGCAGGACGGGGATGTGGAAATACGCGTCCTGCAAGTCCAACGCCACCAACCAGTCTCCAGGGTCGAGGGCAGTCAAGACCTGAGCTAGGGTGAGCATCTTGAACTTCTCCTTCCGGAGGAAGCGATTGACGTTCCGGAGGTCCAAGATAGGACGCATGTCCTCCTTGTCCTTTTTGGGCACCAGAAAGTAGTGGGAGTAGCAACCACGCCCTACTTCTGGGGTCGGAACATGCTCGATGGCCCTCTTGGCCAAGAGGGCCGTGACTTCCTTCCGTAGAAGCACCAAGTGATCCCCTGACATGCGGTGGAATTGAGGTGGCATGGCTGGGGGTGGTCTCGAAGGGAGGGAGTAGCCCCTTCGGACAATGTCCAAGACCCACCTGTCCGAGGTGATGGTGCGCCAGTGGGGAAGGTGATGGCGGACCCTGCCCCTACTGGCGTGCCGTGCACCTGAAAGGAGGGACTAGGAGGGCTTGGAGGCCGCGGACGGGTTGGAGGTGGTGGCCTGACCCGCACGCTGGTTGCCCGATCCGCCACGGCGGAATCCACGTCCTCGGCCACGCGAAGACGCCTGCTGCGCGGGCCGGTGGCTGGGCTGCTGACGTGAAGGGCGCCCCTACCGTGACCACGATAGGGGCGAAAAGCAGAAGGCAGCGGAGGGCGTGTAGCAGAAAGGCCCAGGGACTTTGCAGTAGCCCGTGAGTCCTTAAAGCGCTCCAACGCATGGTCTGCTTTGGACCCAAAAAGACCGACTCCATCAAAGGGCATGTCCATGAGAGTATTCTGGACATCCCCTGAAAAACCAGTGGTTCTCAGCCAGGCGTGGCGCCGGAGCGCCACCGTCGTTGCAATGGACCTGCCCAGCGAGTCGGCGGTGTCAAGGCCACAACGGATAGTGTATTTGGCCGCATCCCTTCCTTCCGCAATGGCGCGGGAAAGCAGTGCCTGGACCTCCTCAGGGCACTGGGGCAAAACATCCGCCACCGAATCCCACAGGGAGTGGGTATATCGGCCCAAAAGACAAGCGGTGTTAACGGACCGCAAGCCAGCACTGGAGGAAGAAAAACCTTTCTTCCCAAACTGATCCAGGCGTTTGGATTCCCTATCCGGAGGAGCGGTAGGGAAGGCGGTTTGGGAAGCGGAGGCTTGGACAACCAAGCTCTCAGGAGTGGGGTGGACAGAAAGAAACAGGGGGTCGCCCGGAGCGGGGCGATGGCGTCGTGACACGTTCCGATCCACAGGAGCCCCTGTGTTGGGCTTGGACCAGGCGCCCAAAGAACGTCCGTGAGGGCGTCGTTAAACGGCAGCACAGTCTCCGCAGAGGAGGCTGCCGGCTGAAGCACCTCTGTCAAGATGTTAGTCTTGACCGTCAAAGTAGGGAGCTGGAGACGTAAGGCCCCAGCAGCCCTACGCAACACCGTACCAAAGTTGGCCCCCTCCTCCGTAGCCACGGGAGGAGACAGCATGCCAGTGTCAGGAGAAGTATCCAGACCACTGGCCTCCCTAGACTCTCTGTCCAGTCCTCATCATACTGACAGTTGCGTGTTAGAGGGTCATCAGACCCCTCCCAGTCCTCCTGGTCCTCCTCTGGTTCAAAATAAGGAGGAGGAGGGACATTTGGGACCCAAGGTCCCATCGGCGCCGGAGCCGGCGTCGAGCGACGTCGCTCCGGGACCATGTCCGGAGCCGGAAGGAACTGGGGACGACGCCGCCCGGAGCCCAGGGCGGCGTCGAGAACGGCACCGGAGACATCGGCGCCGGCGGAGGTGTCGTGAGGTCGACCGGCGTCGATGGGAGTTGTGGAGCCGGGATCGAGGCCGGGGCCGGGCCGGAGCCGGGATCGAGGCTGGAGGCTCGGGCGACGCCGGGGCCGGAGCCGCCGGTGACGCCGGATCAACCCCATCAGGGCCCGCGGGGCCCGAAGGCGCACCGGAGGGGCCTGAAGGCCCGAAGAGGCGGGCCATGGCCGACAGGAACTCCTGTACCTTGGCCGGATCCGCCCCCGAACCCGGGAAGGGCGGGTATGACGGGGGCGACTCCACAGGCAAGTCCGGGGCCGCGGGGCGGGGACGGTGCCGGGAGGGGCCTCAGCCGAGTCGCGAGACCGGCGAGGCGAAGTCCGAGAGCGGCGATGCTTCTTGGACTTCTTGTGTCGAGACTTACCGGACGAAGAAGACTTCGACGCCGACGACCGGTGTGCACTCCGCGAGCGACCCCTGGACCTCTCACGCGACCGGGGCTTCCGCGGAGCCGAATGCCGGGCCTCGAGGAGCTTTCGAGACCGCTCTCGCAAAGCCTTCGGGTTGAGGGCCTGGCATTCGGGACAAGACTCGGTGTCGTGGCCTCGGCCGAGGCAGAAGAGACACTCCCAATGCGGGTCGGTGACGGACATCATCCGCGCACAGGCGCCGCATCGCTTGAAGCCGGGCATCCCTACGACACCTGAATGGTGGAAAAAGACAGTGAAAAAATCACCAAAAAGTATGGTCAAAAATTGACCAGGGCACTGCTCTTCCCGGATCTGCGCTTACTGGCGCGGAAAAAGAAGAACTGACGTCAGCGCGCAGGGGCGGCGCCTAAGTACTGCCCGCGACGTCATCCCGGCGATCACGACGCCGACGACGGACGCGGAGCCGCACGACGCCGCCTACCGACGCGCAAGGGTACTGCTACGCAAAACTTTCCGGATCCAGCCTGACGCCTGGGGATATTCTAAGGTAAGGAATCTATCACTAACGTGTCTCTTTCAGATAAAGAAACACACACACACACCCACGCCCCCACACACACACACACAGACCTAGCTTAAAATCCAATGACATGTTTGCAAGTACTTTTATATACATTTTTAATCTGAGTCAAGGCGTGAGATTAGTCTATATGCAGCATTTTACTTATTGGCCTTGCCTTGTGTTTTAAAATTATTACTGCCTCATGCATAATAAAAAGTTGAAAAGTCTAGTCAACTGAGGGCTCACTGATACAAATCTTTTGTAAAAACCCATTTGTAAGGCCATCAGGGCCTTATTAGGAGGTAGGCTTTTGATATGACTCTCCACTTCTTCCTGTTAGTTCTAGTTCCTCTCGAGTTTTGTGGTAACATTGGTAGCTGTAGCATATCCGTGAAATCCACGATTTTTAGGGGTTGGGGCCGATTGCTTTGATACAATGTCTGGTAATACTCTTGAAATGTCTCACGGTTCTTCACCTCCTCCACCCTCACGAGGCCCTCCACCCGCAGGTTATACCTGCGCCTCATCCCTGGTGGTCCAGCGGACCTCTGTCTCCTTCTCTCGCTCCGCTTTACCTCTCCGTTTTCACTCGTTTTTTTCCCTCATTTCAAGCTCTCCCTTCACTCTCCCTCTATCTCTTCATCCACTTTTCTTGCACTCTTCTGCTTTTTTCCCCTTTTATTCCACTCCATTTCCCTTCTTTAGACCGTTTTCCCCGCCACTGCTGCCCCCGCGGCCCCTCCACCCCAGCACGACCAGCCCAATCAAGTTCCCCTCCCCGCTCCCGCCTCCCAGCTGTCCAGCCCTCCCCGACCCCTACTTAATAGCAGCGGGCGCGCCAAAGGCAAGCCCGTCAGAACCCGACCACGACCAGCATCAGGAACCCTGGACCTCTGCACCGCCAACGCTACGACCCAGCGGCATTCCACGCACTCAACCCAGGCCGCAACAACAACTGCAAGCTAGCATCACCAGCCGACACCCACGGACCCTTCAGCTGTCACCGCTGCCGGCACACCTGCAGCACCGCCAGGAACACCGACCCAGCACAACCTGCCCGCAAGAACACACCCAAACAGAAGACCCTGCAATGCATCCTCCTCAACGTCAGATCACTCAACAAACACGCCACCGAAATCTGGGACCTCCTCGACAGCACCAACCCTGACGTAGCATTCTTCACCGAAACCTGGACCAACACCACCTCGGGACCGGACATCGCCATCGCCATTCCCCAAGGATACAGGATCTCCAGGAAGGACCGCCCCACCCGCCCGGGAGGAGGAATCGCCATCGTCCACAAATCCACCCTCCGCCTGAGCACGCTCCCCGACGAGCCCACAGACCTGATGGAACACCTTCACTTCAAGATACTGGCCTGCCCTACCACTACCCTCCGGGGAACCCTCATCTACCGACCCCCTGGACCCAGCGGACCATTCGCCAACTCCATCACAGACATCATCTCCCCGCATGTAATCGCATCCACCAACTACACCCTGCTGGGAGACCTCAACTTCCACCTCGACAACCAACTGGACCCAAACACCACATCCCTCCTGGACAACCTCCACAACATTGGACTACACCAGATCGTGACCGAACCCACGCACTCTGCAGGACACACCCTCGACCCCCTCTTCACAACAGGAAACTCCATCACTTTCAGCCACACCACCGAACTTCCATGGACAGACCACCGATGCGTCCACTTCACCTTCAGAACACCCACCATCCACAGACACCAGCACCTGCTCCCACGAAGAAACTGGACCAAAATAACAGACGACCAGCTCACCTCCTCACTCAGCAACTCCACCCCAACCATCGCGGAAGACGACGACCCCAACACCACAGCCCGAACTCTGCACAGATGGATCTCCGACAGCGCCAACACCATAGCCCCCCTCAAGAAAAACAACAACACTCACGCCAAGAAAGCCAGATGGTGTACCACCGAACTTCGAGAGTCCAGACGCATGTGTCGCTGCCTCGAAAAGGCCTGGAGGAATTCCAAATCCACAGAGGCCCACAACGACTTCAGAGCCGCCACCAACGCCCACCACCAACTCATCAGAAAAACAAGAAAAAAAGCAATTGAAGACAGAATCTCCACACATGCGCACAACAGCCAAGAACTCTTCAGCATCATCAAGTAGTTCGCCCAACCCCCCACCAGCGAGTCTACTGACATCCCTCCCTCAAGACCTCTGCAACAAACTCAGCACCTTCTTCCACCTCAAAATCAAGAAATTTTACGCCAACTTCGACGAAGACAACCAACACACTGAACCCTCACCAGCCACCCCAGACACCCTGAAGCCAACGATTGACAACTGGACAGCCCTCACCACCGAAGACACAAAGAAGATAATGAAGTCAATCCACTCCGGGGCCCCCACGGACCCCTGCCCCCAACACATCTTCAACAGAGCCGCCGACACCATCTCACCCATGCTCCGCCACACCATCAACCGCTCCCTGACGAACGCCTCGTTCCCCGACTGGAAACACGCCGAGATCAACCCCCTCCTGAAGAAGCCCTCTGGGGACCCCACCGACCTCAAGAACTACAGACCCATCTCCCTGCTCCTGTTCCCAGCGAAAGTCATTGAGAAAGCCATCAACAGCCAACTCGCCACCTTCATCGAAGAGCACAACATACTCGACTCCTCCCAATCCAGCTTCAGAAAAAACCACAGCACAGAAACGGCCCTCCTCCGCCGCAACAGACGACATCCGCTCCCTACTGGACAGAGGAGAAACAGTAGCCCTCATCCTCCTCGATCTCTCAGCGGTGTTCGACACAGTCTCTCACCGCACCCTAATACGCAGACTCCACGACGCAGGGATCCGTGACAAGGCCCTCGACTGGATCCACTCCTTCCTCTCCGGCAGAACGCAGCGGATCAGACTCCCCCCTTTCCTCTCGGACCCTACACCAACCAACTGCGGAGACCCCAGGGCTCCTCCCTCAGCCCCACGCTCTTCAATGTCTACATGGCTCTGCTCGCCCCCATCGTCAGAACCTACAGACTCAACATCATGTCATATGCAGATGACACCCAATTCATCCTCTCCTTATCCAACTAACCCAACACCGCCAGACAACTTTCAAGAAGGCATGGAAGCCGTCGCCAAATGGATGAAAAGCAGCTGCCTACAACTCAACACCGATTAAACAAAAGTACTCATCATGGGCCCAAATCCCAACGCCGGGAACGACACCTGGTGGCCCCCCGCCCTCGTAAGCCCACCCACCCCCACGGACCACGCACGCAACCTTGGAATCATCCTGGACTCTGAGCTCAAAATGGACCGCCAGATCAACTCCGTCACATCCTCCTGCTTCCACACCCTCGGCCTCCTACGTAAGACCTTCAAATGGATCCCCCTCGAGCACAGAAAGACCGTCACTCACGCCCTCGTCACCAGCAGACTACTACGGCAACGCACTGTACACCGGAATAAACAACAAGCATTTGCAATGCAATAGGTCTCGCATTTGCAAAAGTTTCAGCTATTGGCATTGTAAATGACAAACCTTTTATCTATGTGTTGGTTTTGAAAACAGATAAATAAAAGGCATTGTCATTTACAATGCCAATGCCAATAGCTTAAACTCTCGCAAATGCGAGACCTATTGCATTGCAAGCATATGCAATAGGTCTCGCATTATTAAAGTTTGAGCTATTGGCATTGCTAAATAATGCAACACCAATAGCTCAAACTTTAATAATGCGAGACCTATTGCATTGCAAATGCTTGTTGAGCCTTGCTGTCAAAGTGCACTTTATGTGACTTCTTCCCCAAAAATACACTTTGCACTGTCCAGCCGTGTCGCCTACAACTAAAAGCATAATGCAGTGATGCTGATTTACACTCTGTTTCTGCGATTTTCGCACATGAACCACTTAAAGCTGAAACTGGAATTGAACGAGTGTAGTCCTATTCCTATACCAAACTTTTGTTTGCACATGGAGGAGACCAGCAGTGCCGTTCTTCAAGAGGCCACTGAGCGGCAGCACCCACCCGCCAGAGGAGCTTTATCCTGGCGCCCGAGAAGCTTATTTCCACCTTCTGTTAATTTCGCCCGTCACAAATGCCCCCATTTAGACAGGCAGATCCCCTCCCTCATTCCCATGTCCCGACCCGAATAGAGAGAAAAGTTCAGCACAATGTTGTTTACAAAGTCGTATCTGAGTGAAGAATAACAAAACAGTTGAGTCAGTCTCCGGTTCCGATTTCGGGCAGGTCCCTCAATTATAAAAGAGCAGTTACATCTTGTAAGAGTAATATTTCTTCATATGTGGGGTGACTAGTGAGCTGGTGGCGCAATAGCGACCCAAGAAACGACACGCGCAATCATCCCAATTCAACCCCCCACCTTGGGCGTCTTACTTGGAGGGCCCCTGAGTGACATAACGCTACAGTGACCAGATTTTGAAAACCAAAAACCGCGATATTTAGCAAACTTAGAAGAAAGACTACTATTTTATATCAGCCGAGGGGAACAGAATGACTTAAGTGACAGCGCTTAGCAACATGGAAGCACAGACAACGAGGTAGGAAGGGACTAAATTAAGTGAAACTTTTGAACCCAGTCTCATGTATATTCATTAAATTGCTTTCTTAAACAAGGGAAAGTGAAACTGCGCCATGCGCGCGTTGTAGGCACGCCGTGAGCGTGCACATCGGCGTGGCCTGCGGCTCGTGCCCAGTGGCGGCGCCTGCGGACTTCGCTGCACTTGAATAAGTGCTGCGCGGCTCGTGCGGGCCAGGGACGGGGCCGCCAAAGGAAAAAAACAAACCATTAGAGGAAGACCGGCGGGAGCCCACCCCGCCTTCGTGAATGCCCATGGTGCGGCCAAAGCAGAATTTTTGGCGGGGCTCCTCGGAGCAAGACGGAGCCCCGCGTGTTGCTGCAGTGACCGGCTGAAGACGGAGACCAGCCGAGGAGCAGCACAGGAGTCCCCATACGAGCAGGTAAGTGGGGTGAGGCATGCTGTGACTGTAAGCGCGCCGCGCTTGGAGCTCGCGTGCGCATTAAAAAAAAAAATTATATTGCATGAGGGCTTGCGAGGACGGAAGGGGGACAGGAGATGTGCACATCGCGTGCCTGGACGTGCGTGTTCACATTTCCAGTCCGGCCTGCGCGTGCACATCTCCTGTCTCCCTTCCGAAGCAAGTCGACGACAATAAGTCTCGCTAGCGACAGCGCTTCGCGCTGCGTCGCTAGGTCGAGACCTAAAAACCTCAGCCGCAAGCTACAAAACATCCAGAACGGCGCCGCAAGACTGGTCCTCAACCTGCCAAGACACTGCCACATCTCCCAGCACCTGCGCACACTCCACTGGCTCCCATCGAGGCTACAATCACCTTATAGATTCTCACCCACGCACACAAGGCCCTACACCGACACCGGACCAGCATACCTGAACAGCCGACTCAAATGCCACGCACCCCAAAGGACCCTACGATCAGCCCAGCTCTTCTATGCCGTGGTCCCCCGCACCAGAAAGACCAGATCGGGAGGCCGCTCCTTCTCCTTCCTCGCAGCCAGAGCCTGGAATGCCCTTCCGCTCCACCTCAGACAGACATCGCTCCCCATCTTCGCAAGAAACCTCAAAATCTGGCTCTTCGACAGACCCCCCCCTTGATGGACTGGAACCTGCACCCCTCCCACCCCCTCACCCCCCAGCGCCTTGAGACCCTTACGGGTGAGTAGTCGCGCTCAACAAACACCTGATTGATTGTTCTTGTAAGCGCCCTATGCGGTTTCCTAACACTAGCTATTTATGAGACATCTTTAACTCGTCTCACCCAGGCCATCAGTATTTTATCTGTCTTATTAGCTTTCTCATAGAAATTTGGTTAGATATACAGCAAGGACCCTTATGATTTCTCAGTCAGTAAGAGGTCAAGTTGGCTTCTTAGTTTAGTTTTTCTCTTAAGAATGACTACCATTTCTGGTGCGCCTTGATAGTTATTGCCTTATCTCTAATAAAACCCTTGAAGGTGTCCCAAATAATGGTGGGTTGTATGCCTGGCTCACCATTGCTTCCAAAGTATTCAGCTATTTTACTTGATTCCTCTTTTCTTTTTAATGGGTTTTGTCCTTCAATATAATTGGGTTGCATCCCAAGACCATTCCCTTCTTTTGTGGTCCCCCCCATGCAGTCTCATACAACGGGTGTGTAGTAGGAGATTGATATTTCAGCTCCGATTGTCTGGTTTAGTGGATTACCTGTACTCCAAATCTTTTCTTTTTTTTTTTAAATGTTTTATTTTTTTAAATCTTTTACTGAATTATAACAGCATGACATATGTTAACATCCAGGCAATTACACAGGTATCTGAATATTTTGCATCACATGGCAAATGACCACTCATCCCCCATTCAAAACAGTCTTCAGAGTAAGGATACAATTAACCAACACAGACTTTCCCAATGTGTACATAAAAATGCTTCAATCCCTGTGTACAGAGACACACCAGAGATGGCGAGCTTATCTGAAAGTTAAGTGGAACTACAGTTCAAGAAGGCTTTATAAATGATGCTGCTGGTTTTAAAGATGGTGCAGGCTGGCAAAGAGAGCCAATGGAGGTCCATCAGGATGGAGGGAAAGTGATCATATTTCTTGTGGCCCCGAATGAGATGCAGGATACGCTTAACGGGTGCCAATGTGGAGTCTGGGAGCCCATGGAGCAGGGCATTATCCTCCTAAAAGATGTCAGCATACGCGGGCCTGAAAACCAGTTTTTAAGTCGTATGTGCAGGGTCTTGTTCAATTTTTCTGGAACCGCCATCTCCTCCCCTATGAACACTTCAGACGGGGCATCCAAGCTGTCTGGGTCAGCTCATGCAAGATATGAGCTCAAGGGACTGCATATGTCTTTTGGTCTAGATGCAATGGGTTGAAGGGATGTATAGACTTTACATCAATCATTGCTCATCCCTACTCAGGTCTGTAAGTTTGCACCAATGCATTGCCATCCTTAGTTTGGCCAGCAAGAGCACCATAACCACATATCTACGGGTTTGACATAACCGCAAAGTGCCATCTCTGGGTTTCAGAAAACATCACACAGTCTTGAGACCAACCTGGTGGCATCTGGGGACCTAATTATCTGTGTCAGAGAGGTTACCTTTTATGGCTTCGTTGGAAGCCTGGGTAGGTTCTCTTTAGCTGTATGCCACAACGTTATATATGCGTACACCGCGAGTGGTACTTGTCACTGCGCAGTTTAACCTGATAAAGGGAACAAAAGTTTGTGTCAGCATACAAGTGGCTGATTTTGGTTATCCCGGCACTTGATAAGATATGCATAATTTTAGCCTCTTTTGTTAAGGGGAGAAGGTTACTGGCCAGACGTAAGGTAGGAGAATACAATAATGGAAAACTTGTAATTTATCTCAACATTGTCGAGGTCTAGCATGCGTTTGCAGTGGTAGGATCTCCGATCTAGGGCGGGGGAGGCCCTGTACCCCAAATCTGATCTATTCTAAAGAGGCATCCGTGTATGTGAGGAATAAAAGGTGAATTCCTTTTCCATTGGGTGGGATTCCCGGCATAAGTCATTTTGGCCAAATTTTGGGACATCCCTCTACCGGTCTACGAGAGGTCTATCAAGATCGGGGTTGCATACCACGTTAAAATCTCCAGCCCACATGCTTTTCCGTTTAGCTTTCCCCCTCAGCAAGTCCATGATTGTAAAAATATGAAGCTCCTGTTTACTACTAGGTGCATATGAAGCCACCATTGTCATCTCGCAATCCCAGAGTTTAACAATAAGAATCATGTATTACCCTTTTCGATCTATTATTGTTTCTGTGACTGCACTCCAAGTTACTATTCTAACCATTTGGTAGGCAAATAACTAATAGCGGCATTGCAACGACTGCCAATTGTGTATATATGGCACAACCCTGTGTTTGTATAAACTTCATTGGCGATGGGTGTGTTCACCTTTCTTTCTCCTCTCCTTCTTCCCAGACTAGCATCAATACAACATACAAATAATTACTGATTTGTATCTTTAAGTGTTAAAAAAAAAAAGTAATTGCTGTGATGCAGAATCCACAACTGTGGCGAAGGCCACAGCTTCCTGTGTTTAATTGCCAATGTGACTCTACTTTGACCCCCTCATCCCCCAATATTTTAAAGGATGTCGACAGTACTGTTGCTCGGCTAATTGACTTTTCGTGGCTGGTTTGACTTTTTCCTCACTTAACCTGGGGTGCTTTCTTTACCCATCTGTTCACCTCCTCCGCTGGACTTGTTCGGCTTGAGCTAGATATCAGCATTCCCAGGAGTTCTCTACCTTCTTCGACTGTTCTAATCGAGCATGTTTTCAAATCCACTGAAAACATCATGCAAAAGAAAATGTAAATTTGAATTTGATCTCGGTCTGTTCCATAGCCTCTCTTCTAGACAGCGTCACCAGGGGCACATCCTGGAAAAGCTGGACGATGTAATCGTCAATGACAATGTCCCATTGGTATGCAGAACGTAGGTTCAGGTTCATGGTTTCGGATGTCATTAGTTTTGCCATGATATCCCTTGGTCTTGATGCAGATTCTGGGAGCGGCAGACCCACTCTGTGTGCCATCACAAACCCTACATCATTGGGTGCATCGCCCCACAGGATATGCTTAAACAAGTTTTGGTGCAGCACGTCCCCACATTTGTTACCTCAATGTTCTTTTGGCAACATTGATAATGTTATCTCGGGCGTGGCCAGCCAAGATGGCCGTTTGGACGTAATCTGGAACGGCTCTGCAGCCAACGATTTGAAATGCGAGGGGTAAATGCCACAATTTCAACCTCACCCCAGAGGACAATCGAGGATTGACCCCGAGGGGCGAGAACCTCTAGCCCCCTGGAGCCCCGAGATGTGCACGGATGGGGCTGGGGCCTACTGAGTCGCAGAGACGTGAGGCCTCTCGGCGGCTAGGCTGAGCGACTAAGAGCCCCGCAGAGCGCAACGAAGACTCACCGAAACTGCAAGAGACCTTTTCCCGATGCCCGAGAAGTTGCCCTGGTGTGAGCTGTACCGCCGTGAGCTTCGGCAGCAGGACGGCCCGGAGAGGACAGAGACAGAGCCGGTGAATCGCAGCTATTCGCAGACAGGCCCCTGAGGAAACTCCAATCTTGGCAGGCACGGGCTGGCGATCCCCCCGGGACAGCGGTCGGTTCCCCAAGAGGGGTTACCCTGGGGGCGGGGGCACGACATCTGGCCCCGAAGCGGGACACACGTGGCGGTACAGGGGACCCGCCTGACCCTAAGATGGCGGTCAGAGGCTCCTGCAGACAGGGTTGTGTGCAGAGGGCCGGAATTGGGCGGTGGGCACTCACCTGGGAAGAGCAGGTAGTCATGACATACACCAGATCGTGTGGGGGCCCTAGCTGAAGGGGGCCACAAATGTGGACACGTGTTGCCTGACCTTAACATGGCGGTCATGAGCAGACCTTAAATTCATATCAGAAGCCTCAATGCCCTACGTGCCTCAACCCAGGAATATATGAGCAGCAAGGGAACCACACGGTTACCACCAGGCAGCGGAGGGGAACACCCAGAGGAGACCAGAGCATATTGACCTACCACACCTGGAGGGCAGACCCCCTTGATCCTGGAATAAAGGAGGCTGCATAGGGCACCTCACCGGAGACCCTATCTTCTTGCTAACGGCGGCGGGGGCAGAGGACTTCCATATGCCGCCAAAGAAACAGCAACAAAATAGAGTGTCTAATTACTTCGGCTCTACAGATGTGGGGGGCAGCCGCCAGGCAACAAGAGGAGAAGACACGATGGCATTCACAAAGGAGGATCTCTTAACTTCGCTACGCGAATTCAAGAAGGAACTGCACGAAGAACTCAAAACAGACACGTCAGACTCTGGAGACTCTCAAAGCTGACCTAAATGAGAAGTTGGTGGCTCTTCGGCAGGATATAGATTTGGCAGGGAGCTGAGTGATAGACCTGGAGACAAAAACAACGGACCTAGAGCAACGCACCAATCAGCTAAAGGCCATGACGCACGTGCTCCAGATGCAACTTCAGGCAGCTCTGCTCAAAAACGAAGATATGGAAAATAGATCTCGGAGGGAAAACATTTGCATCCGAAACCTGGAAGAAGGCGCGGAGGGCACAGAGTCAGAGGCCTTTGTAGTGGGACTCTTCAGTGAAACACTGGGTCCCAACGCAGTCAAAATCAGAATTGACTGAGTACACAGAGTGGGAAAACCTCTAACAGGGGATAACTAACGGCCAGGTGATATATTGACCAAGCTACCTTTTTTCAAAGTAAAAGAATCCATCGTTCAAGCAGCAAGAAAAGTCGACAATGCGGCTTTCCAAGGGTTTTTGTGCACTCTGTTCCAGAACATCGCATCAGCGACATTGGCACGCCGCCAACAGTTTAGACCAGTCAAGCTTCGCCAGGAGAATATCCGATATCGATGGACATATCCCTGTGGGTTAGCATTTGAATACCATATCAGGGTACATCATCTCACGGAGCTAGAGGAAGCTATAGCAATCCTCGGCTAAGAAAGGTAGGAGGGGGACCGGTCAGCCGACAGCTCTGAAATGTCGAGAGCGAGGCTGAGGGGAAGTGGAGGAAGCTCTCCCTGGCTCTCCCAGCGTCCTCCTAAACAGCAAAGGAAACGATAACACACCGGATTCCTCATCTCCTCTCTTTGGTCTCAGAGACCCGAAGGACGCTTAGATTCAGGAAGTGGGTAAGCTGACAAGTGTAAGATGGAAGATCCACAAAGCCAAAGAATCCTTGGACAAAACGAACATGCAGCAGTTGTAGGGGTGAACATTTATCTGCCCCAATCGTGCTGATGAATTGGCAGCCAGGAGGAAGCCCTCGGCATTGAACGTGAGCTGTTAAAGGCCCTAAACCTCACAACCACAGCAATACCTTAGCCAAGGCAGCGATGGACTGATTTGCACTAAATTACCTTAACGAAGAATTATACAGGTTTATCGTTAGGAACGGTTGTCCCAAACGGTTTGGTGGTTTTGTTTTCTTTTTCTTCTAGGTACTCATCGAACAAAAGGACACAGGAAATGGGGGTCATGTAAAGTGATTACAGAAGCTGTGTTTCGGGGAGGTGTAGGAATAGGGGAGGAGAGAGGGGCAATGGGGGGCCGGGAGAGGGGTAAAGTGGTTGGATATCAACTGAGCAGGGTCTGGGGGGCGATGCCCCGTTCATAGGGATGGTGGTCACAACCTTAACATGGAATGTGAGAGGGCTTAATGCCCCAGCAAAGTGCCATAAGGTGTGGAAATACCCGTTAGATGATCACTATGATATCATCGCACTGCAATAAACTCATCTCAAAAGATCCGAAGACCACAGGTTGAAACATAAAAGTTATCCTTTAGTATATAAATATTCTAGTCTCACCAAGCACAATGAGGTGGCACTGTTCCAAACAACGTTAAAATTCCAACCTGGGACTACAAGACTGATAAAGAAGAGGATGGTCATGGTAAAGGGGCGCATACGAAGAAAAATATGCACAATAGTGGTGATTTATGCCCCAAATACTAACCATGGTCACAGCGGTGCACAATTTAAAATATAGAACACAGCATCAACATATAATCAAATCTTACAATCGGTTAGATTCAAAGCTTACTGACATCGAAGCCTACAGGCCCTATCATCTTGAAATTGACCGCCTGAATTTGCAAGACGGTCTTGACTGGTGTCTCCTTTCCCCCCGTCCTGATGAAGACCCCAATGTAAGGATTAATCTACCTACACAAGTTAGGGGGTCGAAACGTCGACGGTCTCTTCTGAGCGGAGTACAGACAAGAGAGATTAATTATCTATGTCACAATGTTACTATGTCCATATGTAAATTTTGCCTTCATGCGGCTGGATAGGTTTCCATCAGTCCTCTGATGTACATCATTTGCACATGACCTTTCCTACCCTCACAAGTGCACACCTTGCTTTTTGAGCACCTTCTCACCTCCATCTGGAGCACCTGCATTGTATATAGAAATGTACAGACTACTCATGCTGTTTCACTGAATGAATCAGTATGCTTTGAATCTAACCGATTGTAAGATTTGATTAAATGGTGATGCTGTGTTCTATATTTTAAATTGTGCACCGCTGCGACCATTGTTTCTTGTACTATAATTTACCCGGGTCCAGAGGTCTGTCGGGTTACCCCATTGTTCTATATCCCCCAAATAATAACCAGGCAGCATTTATCACCAAAATGCTTACACTACTGGGAGGCTTTGCAGAGGGGGAGATACTCCTCATGGGCAATTTCAATCACACTTGGCACTCTGGCACCGATAGCACACTCCCACACAGGTAGTTTCTCAAAGGTGGTGAAACAGGCAATGCAGGATCTAGGCTTGGTCGATACCTGGGGAGAGACCCACCCAACAGATAGAGACCACACATTTTCGCACATACACTGCTCATATTCGAGATTAGACTATGTGTTCATGAGTCGTACCCTGGTGGGAGAGGTCTGTAGGGTTGCGATCCGCCCAATTATCTCAGATCATGCACAGGTAATGGTCTCTCTTGGGTGGCGGGACCCCGCTCCGAAATACTCACGATAGTTCTTCCCACACGCATTGTTGCACGATAGATAAGCGAGAGACGAACAGCGCAAAACCATAAACAAATACTTTCAACTGAATGACCTCCAAGATACATCTCCCTCTAACACCTGGGACGCGTTCAAGGCAGTCTAGAGGGGCCACTGTACGGCGGCAAAAACAGCGCTCAATAAACAATGAACTACCGAACGTTTGATGTTGGAAACAGAGCTTCACGCTCTAGAACAAACACACAAACAAACCCCCACTTTAGCCCTTCAGCGTAAAGTAACGGCGGTGAAGGGGAAATTAAATGCAATCTACACCAACAGGGCCGAGCTGACACTTAAGACAAACAAACATCTTACACACTAGGCAATAAGGTGGGAGCCCACTTAGAGCACCAACTCCGGGTACGACGGGAAAAAGAATACATTGGCAATATTTATAGCTCTACAGGAGACCTAGAGACATCGGAACACAGGAAGGCGGGTATTTTTGGACAATTTTATAAGTCACTTTATACTGCTGCACCCACAAGTCCCCAAGCTCAATTAGATTACCTTGACCGGGTGGATCTACCTAAACTTACAACTGCACAAAATGAGCGACTAGCAGACCCCATTAGTGAGGAGGAGGTTCAGCAAGACGTAAGTTCCCTAAAGCTTTTTAAATCCGCTGGGACGGATGGACTGACTGCGCTTTTATAAAACATTTAGTGCGGAGCTGGTTTCACACTTAACCTCGCTTTTTAACCACATAGCCGAAGTGGGACGGGTAATAGCATCTATGTGCGAGGCCATTACCCAAAGCTGGAAAAGATCTGACACTTTGTAGCGCCTACCACCCCATAGCCCTTCTAAATTTAGATGCAAAGCTTTATTACATTTTTTTAGCCTCCCGAATAGAGGAACTTATGCCCAAATTTATTCCCCCGGACCAATCGGGGTTTATTAAGGGGAGACAGACCCATGACAATATAAGAAGAGTCATCCATCTAATACAGAAAACAACTAAAGAAGACAACCCAGCGGTCATGCTCGGTCTAGATGTGGAGAACGCTTTTGACCGTGTGGACTGGGCATTTCTCTTCGCTACTCTGCGGCGATTTGGTTTCTGTGAGACCTTCCTCACCATGGTCCGGGCGAATGACGCCATGCCTTGTTCTAGGGTTCTGGTAAATGGAGTGAGCGCAGAACCCTTTTGACTGGAAAGAGGAACCAGACAGGGTCTCACCTCTCCTTTTTGCTTTAAGCATCGAACCCCTTGCAGCAATGGTCAGAGCTAATCATCTAATCAAGGGGATTACTTTTGAGACAGAGGAGCATAAGATTTCCTAATTAACAGAGGACATCTTGATCCCCCAGAACAGATCCACAAAACTCACTGAATGCCCTACACAACGAACAGAGTATTCGAAGAGGTGGCAGGCTTCCGCATAAACCTGGCAAAGTCCTTCCTACTTAGCCTAACTCTACCAGACAGTGTGATGGAGGCCCTAATTTCAACAACTCCCTTCAAGTGGGCAAAGAAAATCTTACTTATCTGGGTATCAAACTGACACCCAAGATCTCACAGCTGTTTCAGGCTAACTATCCACCACTTCTACACAATCTGAAGGCTGACTTAAAGAGATGGGCCCCAATGTACCCATCATAGCTGGGTAGGATTCATGCAGTTAAGATGGTGGTACTGTCTAGATTCCTCCACTTGTTCCACAGCTTGCCCATAGAGCTCGAGACTAAATACCAGAGGGCGATTAAGACTACGCTTAACAAATTTATCTGGCAAAACAAATGGGCCCGTCTCCCCTTTAAACTACTCCGCAGGCCCAGATCAGAGGGAGGGTTAGGATTCCCAGACTTTAACGTCTATCATAAAGCGGTTCAACTTAGAGGGGCGTGGCTTAGCCAGCAATGGAGTTGGACGTGCTGCGGTAGAGCTCCGTCCGTGGCTCCTACTTCTGGCTATAATTATCCGTCTGTGAACGAGTAGCGGAGGCAGCGAGTCGCTGACAATACCCAGGAGGTGACCTTGGAGCCCCGACCTGGGGGCGGAACATTACTACTTCTGAGCTACGGTGACGGCCACTCCCCCAGACACCTTGGCCGCCGGAGGCTCCAGGACGCCGGGAGCATTGCTGAGCGCGAGGCCGCGGACTGGCCCCGCCCATCCGGCCTCATTATCCAGCGGAAAGTTATATCTCTGACTGATTGGCAAGTAATCTAGAAGCGGACCGCATTGGCCCTGGCTGATCGGGCGCGGAGGTTGGGGGACTGGCGCAGCTGTACACGCCGACACACATCCACAGAGAACGCGGCGGGCGGCTGAGCGGCTACACCGCTGCCCGTGAAGTGGCGAACACTGCCGGAGTACGGCCCTGCTCTTCCGGCCCAAGCGGGCGCCCAGACGGACCGCGGAGGCGGCCCTCGGCGGGGGACCACGGAGCCCACAGCGGAGACTTGCCCAGACAGGAGCTGGCACGGAGGTACTGCGCGCGGAATGTAGCGCAGGTCGGGGCCTGCTCTTAGAGCGAATCTGTTTCATGCGGGCTGGGACCTGGTCTGTGGCCCGCCACCTGTGCTGCCCTACTTAAATGACATGACCCACTGTGGGGCGGACGTGCGAAGCGCTGGGCTGTGACCGTCGAGGCCCGCTCTACCCAGGCGGGCCTGTGCATCCACACTCCCGGCACTCCTCTGTGTGCTGTGCGCTGCGCTCTGGTGCCTGTTGGCCGGTGCGATACGACCCGGAGGAGGACGAAACCCCAGGGAGCGTCACGCTAATCGCGCCTGGCTTCTTGAATCTGTGCGGTTGCACTGGGAGCCTGTGGGCCTGGACCGACTGCCCCGGCGTCTGCCGAGCTGCGATTTGGGGGGGAAACAGACGGGTGTGCTGCGCCCGCCCGGCCTTGTTTGTGCTGAGCCTAAATTGATACTGTTGGCGGGGGCGGCCCCTGATAGTACTCTCGGGTTGTCCACAAAGGAGTGGCAGCGGGCCCGATCCTTGCTACCTGACGCCCCATGTCGCGAGGAGGCCGTGCAAAGACTGGCACTGGAGGAGCGGCGGCCCCCATCCTCAAACGCGAGCGCAGGCGGACAAGATGGCGTCCTCAGAAGTGATGGATCCCATGTCGCACAAGTTGGATGCAGTACTGGCGGCAGTGGAGAAACTGGGAGAGACAATGAACCAGATACGCACCTCCCTGGAAGGTAAAATAGACAAAGTGGCGTTGGATCTCACACTGCTACACGCTGACCACCGAAAGCTTACGGACCGCGCCACAGCAACAGAGGGGAAAGTTGCGGAGATCCCGCCACGGGTGTATTGGCCGAGACGCATATCCAAGACTGCTGAATAGAGTGGAATTCCTAGAAGACAGAGCGGAAGATGCGGAAGGCAGGGCCCGACGCAACAACCTACGTGTAGTGGGCCTTCCGGAGGGAATTGAGGGAAGAAGTGCGGTACATTATGCAGAGGACTGGCTCCGCACGCTGCTCCCGGGGGAGGCCTTGTCCCCACACTTTGTTGTCGAGAGGGCGCACAGGGTGCCGGCTAGGCCCCCGCCCCGGGGTCAAACCCGAGGCCACTGCTAATTCGGTTGTTAAACTACAGGGATAGAGACGCTGTGCTCCAGGAAACCCGGAAATTACACGACATACAGGTGGAAAACCATAAAGTGATGATTTTCCCGGACTATACCCTTCAAGTGCAGAGACAGCGGCACTCCTACCTTGCGGTGAAGCGGCGACTGCGACAGAGTGACCTAAAATACTCGCTGTTATTCCCTGCGAAGCTGAGGGTTATCGCAAATGGCAAAACACACTTCTTCACTACCCCAGAGAGTGTGGAGGAATGGCTGGACACTCGTGGCTCATCGCAACCAGGGCGGAGGGAGACGAGGGCAGACGTCCCTCTGAGACGACGCCGCAGAAGACGACGGAAGTCGTTGCCCCCGACCCTCGCAAGCTAGTGGTCCCTCACCTGAATTGGTATTAAGTGGACAATTGGAAGCGGTGCAGGCCGTGGTGAACATGAGTGGCTCGCCGGCCGACGATGCCAACTCGGACTCTGACACGCAGGGGCCGCCCAGTGAGGACGCACTTGTCGGACAATATCCCTGTATCCCAGGACTCCTGTGTGCCACCACACGTTACTCCGCAGACCTCAGATGATATCACTTAGATTTTATTTGTTTGCAGTTTTGAGTTTCTCCCCTCTTCGCTGGGCACCTGATACTAGATCCTCTCGGACACGCAAGTATAAGAACTTGAGTCTCCTACAGATATACTGTATTGTTAGTATGAAGTAGATGAAGGAGTAATTGATCTGTGGATGGTCTGGCCCCCCATTTAGCTCCTTATACCGGTCCCCCCTTACATGGGAATATTATGTATGTTTAACGAATAACTGCCCTGCTCATATCTGTGACTAGCCAGAACTGGATCTCACGGTCAGGGACGATTCATTTCACCATTTGTAATCAACCACTGTAAACCCACATATTGTTGTGCGCTATAGTCTCCCCCAGACGTTAGTGGTGTGTTGTTGTATTGACAGTTTGGGCAACTACCAGTTGTAGAATTGCTCTCATGGTATTCTTAAATATAGGTTGTTTTTCTGTTTTTTATGCCATCACTATTGCACGAAGACGAGATTGCTGGGACGTTAATCCCCATATGATAATATGTATACGTGTGTCTATTTTATCCACTCATAGCCCCCCCCCTCGTCCTTGAGCTGGAAGGCGACACCGGCATCTTTGACACATAATGTATGGCACCTGTTAAGGTAGCGACATGGAATGTGAGGGGGATCCATAGCCCGGAGCGCCGCTACCTCATATATTCCTATTTAAGGAGACATAACATACAAATTGCACTCCTTCAAGAGACACATTTGCCCCATGCTGAGATCGCTCGCCTTCACAGACGGTGGAGAGGGCAATTGTACGCGACTGGCTACTCTGCTTATGCACGTGGGGTGTTAATATGGGTGAGACCCGGTACTCCATTTCGGGTGACAGACACAATGGTAGATGGGGAGGGCAGATATGTCATGGTTCGAGGAGTGCTAGATGGTAAGCCAGTGGTGCTGGCCTCAATATACGCGCCTAATACTGAGCAGGCTGTGTACTTAGACCAGATATCGCAAAAGCTCTCCGCATGGCACGACGTACCCAAGATCTTGGGAGGGGACTATAATTGTGTGTTGGATGTCTCCTTGGATCGTTCCTTTCCTCCCTTGCCGGGTACGGCAACCCATGCAGCTGCGAAAGCCTTAACGCACTGGGCAGAGCAATGGCACTTTACCGATGTGTGGCGGTTCAGATACCCACTGGACAGGGTATACTCCTACTATTCTGGGGCACACAAACTACATGTACGCTTAGACCGTTTCATGATATCGAATGACCTACTCCCATGTATAACCGACACCTCATACCTAGGGCGCACACACTCCGATCATAACCCACATTTGATTGAGCTATGTTGGGAGGCTGAGACGCCGCCAATCCCTATGTGGCGCCTTCAACCAGACGTCTTATTAGACACATCCTTCCGTGATACACTGGCCACCACGGTGGCACAATATTTTGATGAAAATATGGGCACGGCCACCTCGCCGCTAACAGAGTGGGACGCCTTTAAGGTGGTCGTCAGAGGACACTGCCTGGGAACACAATCGGGTATGCGTAAGCAGCTAGAGAGGAACCTTACTGCGTTGGAGAGGCGATTGGCCACTAGTGAACAAACTGCCACAGATGGAGCCCGGGAACAGCTGGATACACACAGGGCAGAACATGCGCTACTACTGGAGCGGTTGAAGTGCCTGAATTACGCTGCTCACTCGGCACGAACGCACCAACTGGGTGATAAGGCAGGTAAATTGCTTGCATGGCTTATTCGCCAAAATGACTCCTCTGCGCCGATCATATCGGTACGAACAGCAAACGGAAGTGTTGCATATACGCAACGTGGCATCCATGAAGCATTCATCATGCATTATCAGGGTTTATACAAACCATGCGTGCAGGTCACCCCTCTAGAGCTACAGACTTACCTGGGAGTTCTAGATCTACCGAAGCCACTAGCCACTCAGTGCGAGGTTCTCAATGCCCCTCTTCACTCAGAGGAACTCCGTGATAGTATTTTTTCACTGTCAAACGGGAAGTCGCCCGGACCTGACGGTCTCCCGACCGAATTTTACAAGGCATATGCTCACATTCTGATACCGCAGTTATTGATAGTGTATGAAACGGCGCTGGATGATTCTGCCCTCCCAAATACACAAAATGAGGCCCTACTGGTCTCCTCCTTAAGCCTGATAGAAGCCCCGATCTCCTGGGCTCCTATCGCCCATTGGCACTCCTCAATACTGACTACAAAATTTTTGCATCGCTGCTGGCCAGACGTCTTTCTCCCGCCGTGAAAACATTGGTACACCCTGACCAAAACGGCTTTGTCCCGGACCGGTGCACCTCTCTGAACATCCGTCGATTTTTTAGAATACAGCGCTATGCAACACATAGATGGCCTAGATCGGGATGCCTGGTTCTCGATCTGGAGAAGGCCTTTGACTCTCTAGAGTGGCCTTATCTAGTGGCAGTCCTGGGCAAATTTGCACTGGGAGACACCTTTAAGCATGGTTCGCCTATTGTATCAGCGACCCACAGTTCGAGTCCGCACCGGTAGGCTGATTTCGGATCCAATAAGGGTGAGACGAGGGACGCGTCAAGGATGTCCCTTGTCCCCGTTGCTGTTTTCCCTAGCGATGGAGCCGCTGGCGACGATGCTCCGGAAGGATGGGGAAGACTGGGGCATACAGTTAGGGGATGGGCTGCACGCCATTTCCCTATATGCAGATGACCTGTTATTATACCTTCGAGATGTCACTGCGATCCCGTCGTCCATTGCAGATATACTCAGAAATTTTGAGGAAATATCTGGACTCCGGGTTAACTGGGCCAAGTCGGGGATTTACCCCTTCGGTGCTACCGTAGCGGAGGAAGCCGTGGTCATAAATGATTCAGCTCTCACATGGTATCCCACTACATTTCGATATCTCGGACTATTTATATATCGGACGCCCGACGACCTACTGGAGGGTAACTTAACGAGAGCAATCTCGGCGCTCCGCGCTCAAATGCGGTTCTGGAAGACGCTTCCCCTAAACGTCATGAGCCGTATCGCTCTGGTGAAAATGATTGCACTACCCAAACTGCTGTATTATTTTTCAAATCTACCACTCTATGTCCCATCTAGGCTCTTTCGGGAGCTAGAACGGCTGTTCAGGGATTTCATATGGAACAATGGGAGACCGCGAGTGGCCCTATGGAAGCTATATGCTCCCGCCGATCGAGGCGGGCTAGCTGTCCCGAACATGGAACTGTACTACCTAGCTGCGCAGCTCCAATGGGTGACGAAGTGGCTTGATGGTCAGCACCTGGAAGATACGGCAACTATGACACAGCCCCGGACCTGCTCTCAGATCTGCCATTTGTTTCACCCTTTCGCGAAACCCCCACGGCCAAAACAAATACATCTGGGTTTAGCATTGCATTGTTATAAGAGGAGCTTATATCTTACGCGCGAGACCCTCCCATATGCCCCGACCTTGCCACTGCTCGGCACGCCACGAGGCAGACTGGATACATCGGAAACAGCCCTGACGCCCTGGCACGCGGCGGGAGTGGACTCACTAGGAGATCTCTACAGCGACGGTGTGCTCATGCCCTTTGCGACGCTGGCTGCAACTGCTGAGATACCAGTGGGCCAATTCCTTCTACACGCCTCCCTGCTGAAAGCCCTATCGGATGCCTGGGGAGACCCGACGGCGGTACCGCCAACACACCTGCTCCTTCAATACCTACATGTTGTAGGGGCGGGCTCCCACGTAGTGCATTGGTTGGTGGAGGCGCTCCTTATACATACTCTCAAGCCAATGTCACGACTCCGAAATAGTTGGGAGGCGGATAGAGGTCGGCCATGGACGGACAGAGAATGGGATGCTGTACTGGCGAGTTCAAGACACATACCAAGGAACTCTAGGTTTAAACTTATACAGACTTACATCGTGCAGAGGGCATATCTCTCACCAGATAAAATAAATAGGTATTTCCACATTACCACCTCCACTTGCCCACGCTGCCAACAATTGGATGCAGATTTGTTACATATGCTCTGGACATGCACACACCTACAGCAGTATTGGCAAGCAGTGGTCGCGACGCTGGCTGCATGTACAGGCACGCCTTTCCCATCGACATGGGAGACTTGTATACTGGGACTCTTTGCTAGATCCCAAAAAAATATGACCACCTCGAGATTCCGAGATCTAGGATTAATCACAGCGAAAAGATTAATAACGAAACGATGGAAGCATGCGGACCCGCCAGAGATAGCAGGTTGGAAGCGTTCGCTTGTAGTATGGGCACAGGCAGAGAGTACGGCACTACACAGGGAAGAGACGGTAGGGCTCCGCAAATATCCAATAGCACAAGGTTGGGATGTCATACTAGTGGCTCTTCAAAGTGGTGAAGCGACGAGTGCAACGGATGAGCAATACACTTAGTTACAACAGTCATGATAGTACCTAGCGATCGTAACCCAAGGTGCTGCTGTGCCCAGCCATATAGACAATCACATACCCAAGAACTCCCCGATACAACACTAGGGATCATTAAAACCCCATGCGCCGCTGGGAGGGGAGTACCCCATTGATGGATTCCTCGTCACCCACAGACACATGCTGTATGTTGGCCCCTGGCAAGGCGAGTCACACGGCATTGATGTGCAGATAATAAGTAGAGGTGCTCAGATATGTAGTAGCGGCTCGACTTGCGTAATTTAGATGGCAGTTTATAACGTTATATGTTTATATTTTGATTATATGTTTATTGGAAAAACAGATCTTATTGGTGATTGCACGTCAATACCTATCATGCACTGTCATTCTACACTATTGTGTTCATAAAATTGTTCAAGTCTGATCGACAAGTTACTCTTCTGAGCTGATGTGGCCTGTATATTAAGTGTTGTGGATATCGACTCAGACAAAGTTTTGTCCCAATTAAGTTGTATATGGCCCTGCACCAAACACAGTAACTGTGATGTGGTAACATGTGCATGCAATAACACACCAGGACTTATCTATGAAGGCCCGAAATAGTGTGTGCATCTGTAAACAGGATTGATGTGATAACACCATCTCATTGCTATTGTCCGCTGCATTAATGTAAGCCATATGGACACTATAACCTTAGGATGTACGATTGATAATGTTATATACAATAACGATGTCAGTTATGATAAAATCTGAAAAATACCAATAAAGATATTTAAACAAAAAAAAAATAAAGCGGTTCAACTTAGAGTCATCACTGAAAGGTCCCAAAGGGAGTTAGACAAGCACTGGCTTCACATGAATAGGGCAATCGCAGGAAAAGTCATCTGGGACCTACTGTGGAAACCGAAAAAGGACCGCCCCCCCTAACGCATACCTAGCCAACCGGGACTACCCTGAGAGTGTGGGACGAAGTCCTCCAAAAAACGGCCTTGACGACGTTTCCCTCTCCCTTTACCACGATTCATTATAACCCAGCATTCCCCCAGCAGCGCGTCCGGGAGAATTTGATACATGGAGAGGGGGGTGGGGTGTTTAACACTATCACACCTCTTTCACAACACAGACATACTCACTTTTGAACATTGCCAACAGGATTTCAATCTCACAGAAGGGGAACGCTTCTGCTACCGACAACTGCACCACTGGGCATTACAACCAGACACACGGGCGGCTGCCACGAGGGAGCTTAATCCTCTGGAGAACTTTGTGAAAAAGACCAAGGGTACTAAGGACATCATAGCCTTTTTATACGATCTTCTCCTCTGCTCAATGCACTCACAACCGCCCCACCATATTGCTGTTCGGGAACACACCCTGGGCCACGAAATCACAAAAGGAGCGTGGCAGGCGCTGTGGAGGGACATTCACAGGCATAACCACTCCTTAGGTCTCCGGGAAGCACATCACAAAATCTTATACGATTGGTATCTATTCCCGACAAAACGGAAGAAATGCTTTCCAAATACGTCCGACATGTGCTGGAGAGGATTTGGCCTCCTGGGCGATTTCCGCCACATCTGGTGGGACAGCCCGACGATCTGCCCTTTCTGGTCCGAAATCTTGGCACAGATTAAGGAAATCTTGGGGTAACCAATACCAGACACACCGACCTTTGCACTATTGGGGCTTAGATCTGAATCCCTGAAATACCAAACAAACGCAAAGGTATACTTTGGCTATGTCTGGGTGCGGCAGAGACAGTGGTGGCGGCCGTGTGGAAGAAACCCGACGCTCCAACTCTGACCCAATGGCATGCCCGACTCTGGCAAGCAGTAACGATGGAACGGATGAGTGATATTTTCAGGGACGGCTTAAAATTTTTTGAGTATACATGGGGATCCTTAATTAGCTACCTCTCGAAACTCCTGCCACTATTAGCCTGTCCATCACGGACGCGAGCATTACACCTCTTTCAATTTTGAACACACCCTCATAAAGCACCCGAACAGACCCCGGAGGAGCAGAAGCCCTAAAACACATGTTATGACCTGAACTAATCCTGGAGATCCTGATACACATCCGATTCTCATTTGAGTACCTAGCTTTACTTTTGTTATTTTCTTAAGTTTATTTTCTGTTTAGATAAGGGAGGGAGGGGGAGGGGAAAGGAGAGGTAGGGTCTTGTTAATACAACTGTGAGGGTACAGGCGAAAAGGGACCAGCTGAACTATTTTTGAAAACTGTTTCTGGAAATGGCAATGTAAGATGATATGATGGTCCTCATGTTATAAATATATTTCAAGCCTTATTGACAAAACTCCACAATAAAAAGAAGTTTGACAAAAACAAAATAACGTCATCTCTTCATGACCGGTCTTCTAGGTCCTCGCATTTCCTCAATATGTCGCCCAGTTCTTCAGTTGTTGCCCATAATATTGTTTTTCTTGAACATTAGCTTGCAATAGTGATAATGGTTCTTCGTTGATGCTCACAAGGTCTCCAAATAAATGTATATCCTTTGTTAATTCTGCTATGGTGGTTTGCATATCCCATTTCACTGCTGGTTCATAAGGGTTTTTGTCAGTTTTTCTTGCATATTCATTAGGCAGACAAGAAGATTCTATTGCATCAGGGACTGCTTTGCACCCCCCTGCCCCGTTCCCAAGGAAGTCACCATTTCTGTGCTAGCAAGCTGTCTGCTCGAATATGAGGGCTGCAGCTGCTCTTCTGTGTTGCTTCTCTTAAGTTCCAGCAGGTTTTCTTCCCTTCTTGAAGCTATGGAGATGAAGTCTGCTGCATAGCGTCTCTGGTGACGGTGTCAAAAATATGTGTTGCAAATCAGTGGGTGCGCTGGGAGTATCTTGGGCTGTCAGCTGGCTGCCCCACAGACGACTGTCACAGGACGATGAACCAAATATAAGTGCCTGTTTCATCAACCTGTACGGTCAAGTAAACGTGGACTATCATAGTTTACAGTACCAAGAAAAGCCGGGGAGGCTCACCACATCTTAACAGTATCAGCCTCCATCAGAATGGGCAGAGGTTCACTCCCAGGCTCTGTCCTTTTACTCCAATACTGCATTCCTCAGACTGCGGTGTTCTGTTGTGGGCACTCTTAGCACACAGTGGCCTACAATCAAACGGTCACTCTTCCAGCCAAATCACCAACTCATGCCTTTGGCACTTCTGCTTTCCTTCCCCAATTCCTGAAATTTCTCAAGCTGCTGCATTAAGGCGAGACAAACCTTTGCTAAGCATTACTTTGTGTACCAGTGATTCACGAATCCAAGTAGCAAATTGCAATTTGTTATGGACCGATGAGCACTCAAAGACTTTAAGGAGGGTTTAAGTAAGTCATCTTCCCTGATTTACATACATTCTGGTCACAGATTCTACATTTGCTTAAGCTAAAGGGCTTTGTCAAGATTTTACACAATTCTAGTCTTGAAAGAGTGATCTGGTTAAAAGCATTGCGATGGTTATGCAGCAAAACAGTATATCTAGCTGAAACCTAGTTCCTTTGGCTGCTAAGGTGAGACATGAAACCAAAGGAGAATCAAGAGCCATGTGAAAGGGAAAACATTTCGGGATACACCCCCCTATTTAGGAAGAACTTTATCTTCATCGCCGTCTTCAAGAACAGGAAGCTTACCATCATCCAAATGTATTCATACACTACACACTGGCGCCGCTAGATGCTCATTGTAGCCCCAGAGTACAATGTTTGAAACTCCTACAGAAGGTCTCTTGTCAACATTAGCAATGTTATGTCCTGTTAGGAGGTGACACGTGTACATATGGGACAATAATCATTATCTTGCAAACCTATTCATGTATGCATAATGTCCTCATCATGGCAAAAGGGGTCTAGGGAACCCTCCATGCGACTGTCAAACTGATCGAATAATCACAGACACAGAGAAGGATGGATCCACACTCAGGAAGAAGTTACTTACCTTCGGTAACACATTTTCTGCTGGATACTCAATTCAGAATATCCCCAGACTTGAAAGAATTCAACTGGCAATGTTCTGCATGGCTCCACAAGGACTTCACACCACCCCGGGAGTGGCACAGTTGAGTCACATATAGGCACCATCCCTGTGCGCTGATAGACAAGTTACTTACCTTCGGTAACGCCTTACCTGGTAGAGACATGATCTAGCTGCAGATTCCTTACCTTTGAACTACCAGGCGTCAGGCTGGATCCGGAAGAGTTTTCTAAGCAGTACCCCTACGCACCGGTAGGTGGTGTCGGTCGACAGCATTGAGTTCGTCGTCATCGTGAAATCCACCTCGTCAATATAACCGCCACTCCGGCGCGCTGACATCAGTACTTTTCACGACTTTTCACACCAGAAGCACGGAGCCATGAAGTGACTGACCATGGTGTGTTAAAAAGACAGCTAGGGCGCTGAAGGGGAACAGCTCTGACACTAACAGTTCTGCAGTGTGTGGAGGATGGGTGTGTCGGTAAGGAATCTGCAGCTAGATCATGTCTCTACCAGATAAGGCATTACCGAAGGTAAGTAACTTGTCCACCAGATAGACACATCTAGCTGCAGATTCCTTACCTTTGAACAGATACCCAAGCAATACTCCCACCGAGGTGGGACTGCAGAAAGTTTTAGACCAGAAAATCAGAACAGAGTGGCCAAACAGGCCCACTTTGCGAACCTGAGAATCCACGCAATAGTTTCTGCCAAACGTGTGCAGAGATGCCCACGTGGCTGCTTGACCGATATCAGCAATCGGAACTCCATGCTGCAGGGCTGTGGTGGCTGCCTTTGCCCTGGTGGAATGGTCCCTAAGGCGTTCGGGAGGCTGCTTCTTTGCCAAGGCGCAACAAATCTTTATACAGACGATAACCCAATGGGAGATGGTCCTCTTCTGAACAGCACACCCATTCTTTGCTTCCATGTACCCTAGAAAGAGTTGGTAATCCACCCGGAACTCTTCAGTGCGATCAAGGTAGAACGATAACGCTCTTTTTGGGTCCAGACGATGGAGATGCGCCTCTTCTTTGGAAGAGTGCAGAGGTGCATAGAAAGTGGGCAGTGTAACGGACTGGCTTAGTACCACTTTCTCAGGAAAGATTGTCAGGTAAGGAGGCTGTGATGACCGTGCCTGCAGTTCACTCACCCTTCTGGCAGAGGTAATTGCCACTAAAAAGGCTGTTTTGATAGTGAGCAACCGTAGAGGGCAGTTGTGCAGAGGCTCAAACGTTGCACACATCAAGAAAATAAGGACCAAATTAAGGTCCCACTGTGGTATAAGAAAAGCAGACGGGGGAAACAAATGGGTTAACCGCTTCAAAAACATCTGCACAAGAGGGGACTTAAAAAGTGAAGGCTGACCTGGCAGCCGAAGAAAATCTGAGAGGGCCGAAAAGTAGCCCTTCAGAGTGTCCAAAGCAGAGCCCTGCTGGACAAGGAAAAGATAAATAGGAGAATATCTGACAGAGAGACAGATAAGGGGTCAATAGACCGTTCTGTACAATATTTACAAAATCTGTTCCATTGGCGGGTGTATACAGATCTCGTGGAGGGACGCCTAGCAGCCGAAATAACTTCGCAGACTTCGGGAGGAAAGTCAAAAGCTGTCAGTAGTCGCTGCTCAATCTCAACACAAGGAGGAGGAGAGTGGACAGGTTTGGATGGAGGACCCTCTGCTGCTGCGACAGAAGATACCCCTGAAGCAGCAGTCTGATCGGAGGATGTATGCTCAGAGCTAGAAGCTCCAGATACCAAACTCTCCGTGCCCAATCTGGAGTCACAAGAACAACTTGTGCCTGATCGCTCCTGATCTTCTTGAGCACTGTGGGCAGGAGTGGTATGAGCGGGAAGGCTTACAGGAGGCCTGAGCTCCACTCGCGACTAAAAGCGTCGCCGAGCGAGAGCCACCTTGGAAACGCCAATGCGCAAAACTGCTGACATTGAGCGTTCTCTTCGGAGGCAAACCGATCTAACCAAGGCTCTCCCCACCACTGAAAGAGACCTTGTACCACCTCCGGATGGAGACACCACTCGTGATCCGCATGGCATCTTCGGCAGAGTTAGTCTGCTATGGCGTTCAGGGAACCGCCCAGATGTTGAACCACCAGGGAAATGCCCTGTTTCAGCCTAGTCGAGAGAAGCAGGGCATCTTGACAGAGTCCACGACCCCACTAAGGCCTTTTTGTTGCAGTACCACATGGCGGAGGTGTTGTCCGTTAACACCTGAACCAGCCTTCCCTGATGGATGGTAAAAAGGCTCTCAGTGCCAGTTGGATTGCCCGAAGCTCCAATAGGTTGATACGGAGCTTGCCTTCCGCCGGAGACCAGAGTCGTCTGATTTCCACCTCCCCTAAATGACCGCCCCATCCCAGAAGAGAAGCATCCGTCACTACTGTAAGATCGGGGGGGAGAGGGAGAGGGGTCTGCCTCTGAACCAATCGCGGTTTGTCAGCCCTCTGATATCTGAACCAGGTCAGTGAGATTTCCTCAATGCTGTGCCCATTGGAACTTCAGGTCCCACTGCAGAGCCCGAATGCACCACCTTGCATGGTCCACCAGCAGAATGCAGGAGGCCATGAGGCCCAACAGCCTCAGTCATTCTTACCACAATCCAGGATAGAGGCTGAAACATCGGTATCATAGCACAAATATCCTGGACTCGCCGTTCGGGAGGATAGGCCCGAAACTGCACCGTGTCCAAAACCGCTCCAATGAAAGGGAGCATCTGGGAGGGACTAAGGTGTGACTTTGGCACGTTGATCGAGAACCCCAGCTAATGCAGGAGGTTCGCTGTAGTCTGGAGGTGGGAGAGGACAACTTGGGATGAGCCCGCCTGCAACAACCAGTTCTCGAAATAGGGGAAGACTGGAACCCCTGATCTACACAGATGGGCTGCGACCACCGCCATCACCTTTGTGAACACCTGAGGGGCACTGGTGAAGCCAAAAGGGAGCAAAGCAAGCTGAAAGTGCTTGTGGCCCACTTTAAACCGCAGGTAGCAACGATGGGCAGGCAGGGCGGGATATGAAAATAGAAATCTTGCGAGTCCAGTGCTACCATCCAGTCTCCCGGGTCCCGGGCAGACAGGACCTGAGCTAGGATGAGCATCTTGAACTTCTCCTTTTTGAGGAAGCAGTTGAGGGCTCTGAGGTCGAGGATAGGACGATGGCCTCCATCCTCCTTTGGGACCAGAAAATAGCAGGAGTAACAACCACAGCCTTTTTCAGGCCTAGAAACCCTCTCTATAGCTCCCATCTCCAAGAGAGCTTTGACTTCCGCGCTGAGCAATGCAAGGTGATTTTCCGTCAGGTGATCGTACACTGGAGGAATGGATGAAGGGGTAGTCTTGAAGAGAAGGGAGTAGCCCCTTCGGACTATTTGCCCACCCACCTGTCCGAGGTGATGTCACGTCAGTGGTGGAGATGATGACATTCTGCCACCAACTGGCTGTGAATGATCCTGGGGGATCGGACTAGGAGGGTTTTGAAGTGAAGGAGGGGATCGTGGCTTGGCTCAACTTCTGCCCTACCGACCCTCGGGTGGGGTTGAACTGCGTCCACGGCCCGGCGGAGGTTGCTGAACCTCTGGGCCCTCTGGCCAGAATAGGGTTGGCGCGGTTGGTAGCCCCTTGCGTAGCCACGAAAGGAGCAAAAAGCAGACAGGCTGGGATGTTGTGGTTAGGCCCAAGGACTTAGCCATAGCTTGCGAGTCCTTGAAACGTTCAAGTGTGGCATCTGCTTTGTCACAGAAGAGACGAGAGCCATCAAAGGGCATGTCCATAAGATTAGCCTGGACAGTCCCCGAAAAACCAGACATCCTCAGCCAGGCGTGGCGACGTATGGCCACCGTCGTGGAAACTGCTCTGCCCATCAAGTGTTGCGTCCAAGCCTCAGCGGATGGCGAACTTTGCGGCATCTCTCCCATCTGAAATGGTTTGGGAGTGTAGAATCCGGTCCCCCTCCGAGACTCTGGGCAGCACCTGTGCACCCATGTACCATATTGAATGGGAATAACGGCCCAAAAGGCATGCGGTGTTCACCAACCGCAATGCTAACCTAGCAGAAGAGAACATTTTCTTCCTAAAGCTTTCCAGTCTCTTGGATTCCCTTTCCGGGGGTGTGGAAGGGAACGTGTCACTGGAAGTGGAAGCTTGAACCACCAAGATCTGTGGAGTGGGGTGAGTGGTGAGGAAAACTGGCGGCGGGCAATCGTTCTGTTCACAGGAGCCCCTGTGCTGGGCTTGGACAAGGTGCCTAGAAAAAAGTCTGTCAAGGCCTCATTGAAAGGCAGCAAGCATTCTGAGCTGGAGACACCAGACGCTGCAGGACCTCTGTCAAGAGGTTATTCTTGAGCTGCAGTTCCAAGATCTCCACAACCCTACGGACAACCATAGCGAATGATGCCCGGTGGGTGCAGACTATGCTGAGGACCTCGGCTGCAGACGCGGCGCCGAGGAAGGACTCTCTGGAGGTGCGACCGGCGACGGTCTGGACCCGGGTCCAGTAGGAGGCCGTGGCGCTGGAGCTGAAGGCGCGGAACCCACGAGGCCTCCTCTATCCGAGCCTGTGGGGCCCGAAGGCGTGCCGGCAGGGTCAGGCCACCCAAATATGTTGCACATGGCTTCATAGAACGTAAGTTGCGCGGGGGTCGCTCCCGGCCCTGGGAAGGGAGGGAAACACGGAGCCGACCCAGGCACCCGCTCCGCGGAGCATGGCCTCGAACGCAGAGGATCCTCCGTCTCGTCACACAACGGATATGGCGAAGTTAAACCACGCTCTGACTTCTCGTGATGCCTCTTACCTGACGACTTGGAAGAAGGGGACTACGATCCACCGGAGCGGTGCTCAGATCTTCGTCTCAACCGAGACCGATGGGGCGACTTCCAAGGCGCCGGTCGCTGTGCCGCGATTAGCTTTAGGGACCGCTCCTTCAAAGCTTTCGGCACCATGGCCCGGCAATCGGAGCACGACTGTCGTGGTCACACTCTAGGCACCAGAGACACACTGAGTGGGAGTGCGTGACCGACATGACGCGGTGACAGGCGCAGCATGGCTTGAACCACAAGGTCTTCTTGCTAGACAACCCTAGCACACCAAAAGTCGACAAAAAGTCAAAAAGTGTCAAAAAATGACAGGGGGTAAGCACTCTGACAGATCTGCTCTGGCTGACGCGGAAAGAAAAGAACGGACGTTAGCGCGCCGGAGTGGCGGTTATATTAACGACACGGACGTCATGACGACGAGCACAACGAAGTCATGAGGCGTCGACCTGAAGCCACCTACCAGCATGCAAGGGTACTGCTAAGAGAAATCTTCCGGATCCAGCCAGACACCTGGAAGTTCAAAGGTTGATGTCTCTATCAGATATCAGTTTCTTTCTCCTTCTGTGCCATAAGATTCAGCGGAAACTATGAGAGTGTGACAATTCCTAAATTGGGACCTTTTTTTGATGGTAAATATACCACTCCACAGAACAGGGAGATGGGAGGGCAGTGACAAATATGCAATTAGAGTATCCATCAGGGTGAGTGTTACAGAAGAGAAGTAACTTTTCCTTCTGATGGATACTTCTAACTGCCTCACCATTAAAATAAATACCATAGCAGTACCTCACAAGGATGAAGGGTCTAGGGAGTGGACTCAGACCAGTAGGTTCTGCATAAACGAGTGAATGAAGTGGCCTTCCTGCCAAACTGTTTGTCAATCAAACCATTAGTGTTTTGGGAACGTATGTGCAGACGTGCAATGTTGCAGCCTGGCAGATGTCTAGAAAAGGCACTCCTTGCACCAGCGCCCTTGTAGCCGCCTTCACCCGAGTGGAAGGAGTTCAGAGACCCTAGGGGGTGACTTCCTGGCCAGTGCATATCAAAGTTCAATACAGTGAAGTATCCACCTGGACATGGGCCTCTTTTGCACAGCTTTCCTTTTCTTTGCCAGAGAACCCCACAAAGATCTAAGCATCCACATGATGGTCTTTTGTACAGTCAATGTAAAAGTTCAGAGGCCTCTTAGGGTCAAGCCGATAGAGCCTCTCCTCTTCTTTTCCAGGTGTGAAGCAGCGCAAAAACATAGGGAGAGCCAAAACTTTGAAAGAGTAATCGACTGGCTAACATGGAATGGAGTCACAACCTTCGGTAAGGCTGCCGTGATCTTCACTTCCATATGTCAGGAAAGAAGGAAATAAGGTGGTTATATCAAGAGTGCCTGTAGATCACTATTGCAGTGCTAACATAATCGAAATGCAGAAGATGTTTTTCATTGTTAAGAGCGTAAAATAACAGCTGAACACAACGAGAGGTGCAGTGACTGCTGGTGTGTCCAGTCCAGGGCCACTACATCAGAAGAAGAGAAGAAAGTAGACCCCACAGGAGTATGGAGGATGTTGGCTCTTCCGAACTGCTGTATGAGGAGTGTGTGGCATGTGGTATTGACGGTATGTCAGAGGAGAGTGTGAAGTAGAAGGGACAAATGGGGATGTATGTTTTTTGTGAAAAAAAAAGTTTTTAAATGATTTTAAAAAATGAACATAGCTCAACAAATGAAATTTATGACAAATGGACAAAGTTAATGTGTAAATATAAATAAACATAAGTAAGTGATGTGATTTAAATCGTGAAAAGTGGCTTGAAATAAATTGTTCAAAAGAACAAAATAAACAATAAGAAATATGTTAAAGTCCAATCTGGATTTGTTCTAGTAGGATTTAATCCTTTATGGTCAACTTCAGGCTGGTAGGACCCTTTTGTTGATTATCTTTTGCTGCCCCGCCCTCCCCCCCCCCGTTCCTGTATTGGAAATTTAAAATTTGTGGGGGGTCCCTTTTGCAAACTATGTTGGAGACACCACTGAGACATATGGCACCAATTAACAGCATGCAGGAGCACTGCTGGAAGAATTCTCCAGATTCAGTCTGGCACATGGAGATATTCTAAAGTTGATGTAGCTGCTGTTAAAAGTATCAATCAGAGGTTCATTTGCATGTGCATCTGTTGGCTATTTAGTAACAAGTCTTTCTTGTCTTCCACTGAAGTGTCCCTTACGACATCTGCTTTGAGCAATGTGTTGCTTTTGGCAAGTTGTTTGCCTGGGTGAACAGCACCGAGAGTATGGCTTCTTGTGCTTTGTTTTGCTCTAAGGTTTTCTGAGAAGAACCTTTAGTCCACATCCATGAAGTGCCCATTGGCAAAAGCAGATGACTGTAATGGGATGCAAGCAAAAGGAACAAGTGATGGACGGAATGCTGAACAATTCAAACATTCACCCCTGTCACAAGGATCTGGGTTTAATATATTGTTCTTTTGCTCACGATGCCACCCAAGTTTGGATTCAAGCTAGCATGGCTGATATGGGGTGATACCCTGAAACCAATCTTAGGATGCTGGTTTCCAGCCCAGGGAGGACCTGGCTTGACAGTTCGGGCTGGACAGTTCCTATGAGGAACAGGGTCAAGACTGATTTGCATATGGCTGGGTCCAAACTAGGGTGGCGTGGTGAGCAAAAGAACGATGGATTAAACCTAGATCTTTGGGACTGGGGGGTGAATGTTTGCATGGTACAGCATTCTGTCAATCAATTGTTCCTTTTGTAATGGGATGCAGGCAATCAGGGATCTGTAAATAGGTACTGGAAACAGCAGTGCCAATTTGTACTAGTGTTTCAAATCTTCAAACACCAGTTTAGGAGGGTGTGCTTCTCTGGGCACCCAGTAAGTATTAGTTGTCACACAACTGAGCCTTGTGCATAACTGGGCAAAATCTTTATACCATGTAGGGTCATTACGGTACTAAATTGGGACTCTAAAGCACTGGCTACACAGAAGAGTGAAGCATCCTAAATTTGAAAAGTTTTGAACTAAATGGTCCATACTTCATTCAATTTCATCCAAATCTATGCAATTGCTGTACATAGATGATCAAAAAAACTGGGGAGGGGTGGATGTCGGACACAAAAGGTCCCTGGTGAAGGCAGCTTTTGGAGAGAAAAAAACAAAAAACCATGCCTTGAATTGGATTCATTCTGCTGGTCAGAAATGGCTCAGTATAGGCAATGAAACAAGAGTGTATAGCAAAACAGCATGATTAACAGTATCAAGGATGGCAAAGAGTTGAGTAGTACCAATATGATCAACAGCCAAAGTAACTGTTCTCGATTCAGTAACTTCACCAGACCGAAAATTACACAATGTATTCCTCTCCCCCACTGAGTAAATTGTGGTTTTAAAGATACTGATTGTGCTATAAGTTGCCACTTTATCCCTTTCGCTGATAGGCCTTCCCCTCACTGTGCTAAGCCTTTTTTTTGGCTATTTGGGGTAGTTCGCGCTTTGACCCCTGTAACTTTTGGGTCCTTTTCTTCCAACATCACAGGGATTTTAAAGGTACCCAGGGTTTGTGGATTCCCTTGGAAGGGACCCCGAAATTAGACAAAATACATTTAAACTTTGTTTTTGTTTTTTAAAATGGGGAAAAAGTGCTGCAGAAGAAAGTGTCTTGTTTTTTACCCTGCAAATGGCATCAACAAAGGGTTTGTGGTGCTGAAATCACCATCTTCTCAGCTTTGAGGGACAGGCAGATTTTTGTCAGAAAACCAAACTTTTCTACACAGTTTAGGCATTTTACTGGGACACAGCCTATTTTTGCTACTTTTTGTGCTTTCAACCCCCTTCCAGTTAGTGGTAGAAATGGGTGTGAAAGCAATAATGGATCCCAGAAAGCTATACATTTCTGAGAAGTAGACAAAATTCTGAATTCAGCAAGGGGTCATTTGTGTAGACCCGTCAAGGTTTTTTTTATAGAAATTAACAGTTGAAAATAAGAAATATTGAAAATGAGTTGAAAAAAACAGCCATTTGTGCCATCGTTTTCACCTGTAACAACTTCTAAGTATAACGGATTTTTTAAAGCAACATACCGTTACATCTGATGGTCCCTTCTGGTTGTGGGGATATATAGGACTTGTAGGTTCACCAAGAACCCGAGGAACCCAGAGCCAACAACTGAGCTGCGTCTTCCAATGGTTTTTCATTGTGTACCGGGTATATAGCAATTCATTTGGTAAAATATAGAGAGTGAAAAATAGGCATCAAGGACACCTATGTATTTCCGAAATGGGAACAAAATATAAAGTTTAGGAGCAGTAGCTATTTGCACATCTACGAAATTGTGGGTACCCATATTAGCATGTGAATTATAGGACATTTTTCAAAGTGACTTCTTTTTTACACATTGTCTTACATTTGGAAGGAAATATGCCTAGCTGTGGGTGGAAGTTAGTGGATGCACGCAGATTCCAGAACTTTCCATCATAGAAATGTGAGGAAAATGTGATATTTTTTCAGCTAAATTTGAGGTTTGCAGGAGATTCTGGGTAGGAAAACGCTGGGGGATCCACCCAAGCCGTTACCTCCCTACACTCCCCGGGTGTCTAGTTTTCAGAAATGTCTGGGTTTGGTAGGTTTCCCTAGATGGCCACAGAGCCAGGGGGCAAAAACCCAGGTGACCCCACTTGCAAAACCAGGTAGTTTTGCGATAGGTAATTTTGATGTCTTCACAGTACGTTTTGGGGTGTTTCCTGTCGCGGGCACTAGGCCTACCCACACGAGTGAGGTACCATTTTTATCGGGAGACCTGGGAGAATGCTTAGTGGTAGGAAATTTGTGGTGGTCTGGTGATCCTACAACTTACCCACACAGAAAAGTGAGGAAAACGTGATTTTATTAGCTAAATTTGAGGTTAGCAGGGGATTCTAGGTAGGAAAATGTAGGGAGATCCACGGAAGCTGCACCTCCCTGGACTCCCTGGGTGTCTAGTTTTCAGAAATGTTTGAGTTTGGTAGGTTTCCCTACATGGCTGCTGACCAAAAACTCAGATGACTCCCTCGCAAAACCAGGTAGCTTTGCGATCAATAATTTTGAAGTCTTCACAGTACGTTTTGAAGTGTTTCCTGTCGCGGGCACTAGGCTTACCCACACAAGTGAGGTACCATTTTTGTCGGGAGACCTGGAGGAACGCTGGGTGGTAGGAAATTTGTGGCGGCCCGGTGATCCCACAACTTTCCCACACAGAAAAATGAAGAAACTGATTTTATTAGCTAAATTTGAGGTTTGCAGGGGATTCTGGGTACTTGTATGTTCTCACTGAATTGTACAGTTTTTTGATAGTCCCCTCCTGTCTTTCTCATGAGAGGAAAGCCTTGTTCTGAGTGGTGTCTAGGTCAGCCCCCAGGAAAGTCATTGTTTGACTTGGAACAACTGATGACTTCCGTTGGTTTATGGTAAGGCCCAGTTTGGAGAATAGTGTTGTGCAGTCTCTTGTAGCCCTGGCAGTTAGACGAACTGTTGGAGCTTTGGAGAGCCAGTCATCCAAATATGGAAATACTTGGTGACCCTGGTCCCGTAAGGCAGCAACCACTGGGGCCATAAATTTGGTGAATATCTGGGGAGCGGATTTTAGGCCGACTGGTAGGACTCGGAACTGATAATGGGCACCAGCCACTGTAAATCAGAATTTTCTGTGTTTGGGGTGCATGGGAACACAGAACTAGGCACCCTCCAAATCCAGCTATGTCATGTAGTCTACACTGTTGAGGCACTGAAGGATCTAGGAAATTCTGAAGGATTGATTTCTGAGGAATTTGTTGAGCCGTCTGAGGACTAAAATAGGTCTCCACTCCCCGGATTTCTTGCGTATCCGGAAAAAATGGGAGTAAAAACATTTTCCTCTTTGTGCTACAGGAACTCTCTATTGCCCCCTTCAGTAGCATAACATTCGCTGTTTCAGTAAGTGAAGACGAGGGTGGGGTGCGATCCCCTGGGTGGAGTGTTTGGTGGGCGCTGAACAAATTCTGGAGTATGGCCATAAGATATCAAGTCCAAGACCCATCTATCTGCTGTAATGTTGCACCACTGATGGGGGTAGGTAGTAGCTGGAACCCTGATGCGGTCACTGTTTGCGACTTGAGTAGCATGCTTGTGATGGTGATTTTCTGCGAGAGCCCGGTCTGGAGAAACCAGCAGTAGTTGGTTGTCGATAGGCTGGTTGTTGGTAGCCTGGTCGATATTGTGGTTGAAAAGATCGATACTGTTAGGTGCGTTGGAAAGCACCTCTATTTCCGGAGAAACCTCGTCCACGTGCTCCCAGAAAGGGCACTTTACAATACTGCAAGGTCCCCAGTGCCATGGGCGAGTCCGTATCGGTCTTGACGGCTAGCAGAGCTTCGTCTATGTGTTTCCCAAAAAAACTATTGCCATCGTGCGCGATGTCCAGGATTTGTGATTGTACTTCTGGGTGAAATGATGTTGCTCTAAGCCATCCCTGTCGCCTTAATACAGCTGCACCGGCTAGTTGTCTAAAGCCTGTAGTGGCTATGTCCATGGTGCAGTCTATTTCAGCAGCTATGCGTTGCCCCTCTGCTAGGATTTTTCGAAATTCCTGCTTCTTCTCTTCAGGTATGAGATCCAACATGGTCCCAAAGTCGGACCACATTTGCCGATCATAGCGGCCAAGAATGGCCAGGGCATTTAGCAACTCTCACGGCAATTGCTGACATGGATGAGAATTTCTTTCCTATGGTGTCCAAGCAGCGTCCTTCCTTGTCCGGTGGGGATGTGCTGGGGGTTGGAGGATTCTTTGATCTCCTCTATGCTGCTTGAGAGATTACTAAATCCGGTTTGGGATGCCCTGTAAGGCATGCGGGGAATCCTCCAGTGCACTGTATTTCTTGGTAACACAGGCACCACTGTGGCTGGTGACTTCATGACCTTAAGGCCCTCCTGCCCAATATGGTCGATGATGGGTATAGACCTCACTGATTTCCTTGATTGTTCTTTAAAATCATAAAGGAAGCAATCTGATTGCTTCACTATTGTGGGCAGATGAAATCTAGAGTCAGCCCTATCCATCAGGTTATGAAATCCTCCCATATCCTCCGGAGGAGAGTCAGAAGGATGATAAGGAGGTGGTGATGGGGTGGGAATTATGTAATTGTCCCATTCATCAGTAGGCGGTGGTATTTCTCACTCTTCAGTGTCTTCTTCAGTAGCAGACAGGTCGCCCCTAGAAGGAATCGGGATGATGGGAGTGGGGGGAGGAGGAGGAGGCAATTTTTGTGCAGGTGGAACCATAGGTGGCGGTGGTGGCAGCCCAGTCGTCTGTTCCTCTTGGGGTGGGAAACTTTTCTTGTAATCTGTGAGCATGGCTTTCAGATCTTGGATCAACGAAGGTGGTATCTGAGCAGGTTCTTGTCTAGAAGGATCAATATAATACCTATATTGTTTAGGAGGAAATGGATAGTAATGTTGGTGGTTCTGTTCTTCATTATAGTAGTTCTCATCCTACTCCTGACATTTTACGTTGAGTTTTGAAGGACTACGAGCCATCCCAAAAGGACAGTTATCATCGGTTTCTTCTGTCTCCAGTATATGGCGCGGGGGCAAAGTTTAAATCTTGCCTGGCGATGCAAACTCAGGCCGCATGGATGTTCAATCTGGATACCTGCTGTTGAGGTGTTGACAGTACAGTCTCTAATGCCGTCAACCTCGACAGGAGTGGCGTCGACGGAAAGGGTTTCCTCGACGACGATGTTGTCTAAGTTGCCACCGTCGAGGCCATTGACGGTGGTGTACTCGGCGACGGTGATCTAGTCCTCGTCGGTTCTGCAGATGTCGACAGTGGTGCGGACATAGACGGTGGTACGGCCGTCACTGATGTCTTCATTGACGGTAATGTCGTCAACGATATTGGTGCATTGATGGCCGCGGTAGCTGATGTTGGTGCCGTCAGCGGTCTCAATGGTGAGAGCAGTCGTCGTTGATGCTGGAAGCATTGACGGTCATACAGACGCTGAGAGGGATTTGTGACTCCAGTTCAACTTTAGAGGTCCCAGAATGTGTTGGCAATACTAGCTCTGCAGAGACTTTGGAATCTTTCCCCTTTTTAGGAGCTTCTTTATCTGATGGGAGGCTTTAAGGTGTTTCTTGACCTCCTCAGACTTGCTCTCAGGCGACCTGGGTCCCTTATGGGATTTAGATGAGGTGTCTCCCTCCTCATCAGTTGTCCTCTGGGTCTTCTTCAGCCACAAGAAAAGTATGCTTTCTCTATCTCACGAGTTTTGGATGAGAAAGTGCGGCAGATTTTGCACTGTTTTGCCTCATGATGAGGCTAGAGGCAATAAATGCAATTCTTGCTGGAATCATCAATGTGAACCCTCTTCTTACCACAGGACGTACAAGGGCAAAATAGTACCTTCCTGTCAGACATGATGGATATCTATGAAAGAACTGAGCAGGGAAACTCCCTTCACCCACGACGTGCGGTGAAAATCTGAGGGATTCAGCCTCTCTTGGGAAGGTTCTAGAGGATGCTAGTTACTGATTGGTTGTATCTAAAGTTTGGTCCTTTTTAAAAAAAAAAGGAGGTAGATAGGCTACTAAATGCCTGGTTTGCACCATGATAGCCTATGGAAGTTTTTTAACTACTGCTTTATTTCGATTAACGTGGGGCTCTCACTTCGTCTACGGGAAATGATTCAAGCATGTGAATCTATGAAAAATACCCCAATACAGGATAGGTTTTTTATTTTGTTATCAATCGAGTGTCCAAGACTTCTTCTAAACACTGTTTTTTATGTTAAAGGTTCTGACTAATTTAACTGTTACCAGCAAAAGGGCCCTCTGAAAATTTAGAAGAAAAAAACTGTATTGCAGCTCCAATGGAACCAGCGCTATACAGGAACATGAAGTTGTCCAGCATGTGTCATGCAATGAACTAAAAATAAAATAAAAATGTAACCTAGCTCAATGAAGTAAGCACTTGTTGCTAAGATCAGTGTGAAACCTCCATATCAAAGCTCCAAACCTAAAAAGGTTGGCTCGGCCTTTCATCCTTTTCAGGTCAATAAATGGAGAACCAATGAATAGGTAATAGTAACCCTGATTATGTACAGCATTACAAAAAATAGACTTTGGACTAGCTAGTCACAAAAACAAGTTATTGCATTTATTATGCATGCTGATGGGATGACTCAATTATACAACAAACACAGAATAAAGCTACATGTAATTAAGACATTGCCCTCTGCGATGATGGGAGAAGTTTCTAGACTTCCCTCCACCTGGACGCCTGTCAACATTACATAGATGGACTTCAGGCTGCAATAAATAGTTTTTCACTGCTCTCACTCGAATCCGGAAACACAATTGAGACAGCCACATCTTCCCCACTGCTAGAAGTCCCACCCTGGGAGTTTTGGTAAAGGAGAATATACATTACACGATTCCTGAAGAGCTACGATGCTACAGAGTTGCGCCTATAGGCCAGTGTGGCAGTCACATTTCCATTGTTTTCTATCCTTTTACTTTAAACTTCAGATGCTTCCCACAATTGTGAATATATTCTCTTAAAATAACCAAAGTTGCGAACTCTCTGGTTGTACAACTTCACACTCCCTAAACAGGAGGAGGTCCTCCATCAATTTCGGAGAAAGGTGGGATGAATTCCAGAGAAGAACCTTTAATTGTGCATGCTTAATGCCCCACTTAATGCTAAACACGAGCATAAACATCTCACAGTAGCATATGACAGCCTTTAAATCCCAGTAATAAGAAAAAGTAGGGGCGTGGTCTGACAGGCCAAGATGGCGGTCACACTCTAGGAGTGCTCCAGACCCTTCTGCATCCGTATACATCCTGCTCCTCTGGCGAACATTCACAAAGGCAGAAAACGCTGCGGATCAATGAGGGGGTTGGCGGGTCTCCCGTCCTCAGCCTAGAAACTTGGTAAAGGGACCGGAGAAGCCCACCAGACACCAGAGACCTCCCTGAGCCCCAGGCTCTAAATGGCGCCTACCTGATGTCGAGACTCGGAACAGCAGAGTGATCTGACAACCCTCCAGCTCCCTGTAACCTTACGAAGGAGGACAGCACCAGGAAGGACGTTCTGCCGATGGCCGAGGCGGCGCTGATCCTGCTGAGGACGCAGACACTGATTGGGACTGTGGCGACCCCCGGTGAGACACGTGGCCGAGGGGCGGGGGGGCAGGGGAGGAGCAGAGCTTGCGGTGGTGGGCGCTGCACCGCCTCTGCGAGTGGCTGGGGGCCCGGCAGACTGTCCTGAAGGGGCCGCAGGTTTCCCTGGTGAAGCTCGACCTGCACCCGGCAGGAGACGCAGCCCTGGTCCAGCGAGGTGGGCTCTCGGTCCTCTCCTGCGGTGCTGCAGGGCCCTGGCGGCTGTGTGGACTCCCCGGAGGCGCGGGATGGCCTGAGGCCTGCCTCCGGGGCTATATCGGTAAGGCGGGCCCCGCACAAACAAGTGATCTTTCCCCGCTCCCCCTCCCAGAACAAAAGAGACACTGCTCGCTCCCGGGGGAGGGAAACTATGAGCTGTGTGAGCGAAGGAAAGGCGGGGGCCTGTTCCTTTGGGCGCCCCGTCGCTTCAGCAGCTAACTCCCCCGGGGGGTGGAGGCTTGGCCTGCGATCATCAGGACAGGCCCGCCGCGGCCTGGTGGATTTACGGCCTTGCTCTGCGAGGAGGGTCCTAGGCGACCGGACCTCCTCCTGGGATAAGTGGCCCATCGGACGGCTATAGGAGCTCTCTCGGGGCCTGAGACTGGCGGGGGCATCTACCGTGGGGGCCACGTCCTGGGAGCTGGCCCCACGGTGTTCACTGCACTCCCCCCCCCCCCTTTCTCCCTTTCCAGAGAGGACTGAGATTGCAGTGGAGGAGACGACGAAGACGCTCTTATGATTGCCCATTACCCACCTAAATCCGCCCCCAAACGACCCGGTGCCCCTGAGGGCGGAGAGAGACAGATGCCTCCAACCTGACCCTCCAGATGTGCTGACACCCACGTCGAGCGAGGCTCCCTTCTACAGATTTCCCAGGTGAGAGACGAGGGCAGGGCAGACGAGGAGAGAGATCCTGGTCAGCGCTGAGCCTTGGTTGGCTGCTTTGCGCTTGTGGCGAGACGCAGAGAGGGGCTTTCGACCTGGGGCCAGCTCGATATCCCCCCGGGAAGACCTGGCTGGGCCCAGAAATTAAATGCATGACTTCCTGACTTTGGGGTTAAACCGGCAGAAAAAGGAAGATCCGCCCCCTGGGCCTTGAGACTGGGGTTGCCGCTCAGTAACGACACTCACAACCCGGGAGGAACCTGCGGACTGACGTCCAGAGGCAGCCAGGGAGGCACGCCGGGGCGAGATCCTAACCCAGAGACACTGATGTACGCAACATTGGCGAGAGTGAGAGAAACGAGGCAGTGACCACAGTGCCCTAGCCTGGGGTGTGCTCTGTGAGGCACCCCCGAGGACTTTGGAACCGAGAGATCCCACGACCCCCGCGCAGGCTCCTTGCCCTGATTCATAACACGGGATGGTCTCGGAGATTCCTTTGGACATCAGGTTGAGATAAACCAAACAGCGCCCCACTGCACCATACGTCAGAAAGAGCTATCCAAGTACATATCAAACACTCAGGAGCACCTTTATCAATATGGAGAAGGACAAAGGAACAAAGACTTGTCCAACCGAAACTCGAATGGAACAATATGCGCTGACAGGATCTACCCTCGCCGCCTGGTCAGCCGGAGGGAGACCTGTCCACTATACTACAGGCCATAAAGACATGCCAAGAATCCATGGAAACTAAAACAGGGGAGGTCCGCGTCGATGTGGCGCTCATCCGCCAAGACCTTCGCAACGTGACAGCCCGTGTTACAGCAGCGGAATCTCGACTATGAGGTGGAGGACTATGTTTTCACCCTGAAACTACAAGTGAAGCAGCTTCTCTCCCACAAGTCAGACCTCCATAAAAGGGCGGAGGATGCCGAAAATCGGTCCCGCCGAAATAATCTCCGCTTAGTTGGCTTTCCCAAGGGCACGGAACCCACTCAGGCTAGCACCTTCATCGAGACCTGGTTCCGATCCTGGATGCCTGCGGATGCCTGGTCTCCTTGGTTTGTGGTGGAGCGGGCCCACCGTTCCCTCGCCCCCCCACCCGGGGTGCCGCACCGCCCAATCATCCTGAAGATCCTTAACTTTAAGGATCGCGATGCTATCTTGCAGGAGGCCCGCTCTCGGCCAGAACTCAGCGATAAGGGGACCAGGATTATGATCTTCCCCCGATTATACCAAGGAGGTGCAGGCCCACAGAAGATCCTACGTCCAAGTCAAACAAAAGCTGCGGGCCTTAAATCTATCCTACAGACTCCTCTTCCCAGCCCGCCTCAAAGTGATTTTTCAGAATAAATCCTATTTCTTCGATACGCTGGAGGCAGCCTGGACATGGGCGACTGAAGAGTGTCCACTCCACCTAACCAAAAATGTGTCATAAACAACCCATCAGAAGGGTCCGGCTGGCAGGGAGCCTGTGACCCCCCGTGGACGACGTGCGGGATCCCGTAGAAGACGCGGGACCCGAGGAACAAAATCCGCATCACTGAATGGTTCGTTCCAGAACAGAGATGAATCGCCCAAAAACAGCACGACTGTAAAAGACCGTACACAGACGGGTGAGAGACACCCTGGAGAATCGCCCGGACCCGGCTCAGATGACACTGACCTATCCCGCAGCCCACGTATATGAACTCAAATCATGCTACTTCAAATCCACGCCAAAGGAACAAGTATCATGAAACTCAAAGGGGCGTCACAGGCTGTCACTGACCACAATCCCGGACTAATTTTGTCAGTACTCTAAGCTTTTGTTGAGTGGGTGACAGATGCTTCATTTGGGGAAGTATGGGGCGGGGGGTTGGTTGGGACTCTTAATTGGGAATGTTCTCCTAGACATTGTTTATGTTGGTTTATTTCATGGTAGCACTGTACACTACATGCCAGATACTCTCATTGGCAGCCCCTTAGCGCCCTTGCATACGTACGGTCTCTCCCGCACACCCATTTACCTGATCCATTGGGGCCACCAAATGGTCGGCTCCAGCCATGGCAACATTACCCTTATGTTGGACTCGCATAGCAGGAGCGGGCCCATGAGAATCCTCTCATGGAATGGCCTCTTAGATAAAAATTAAACGGAAGGAGGTGTTGAGACATGCCCGAAGGAGTAACTTGGATGTCTTATTACTACAAGACACACACTTAGTAGGAAATCACCGCCCTTTCCTGGTGCGTCAGGGATTTGACAGGGTATGGCATTCTGGGTTTTCCAGGGGCTCTTGGGGAACAGCAATCCTTTTGCGCCGCGACCTTCCTTTTACAATGACCCAGATGGTTAATGACCCGTCAGGCCGATTCAAAGCTCTCTGGTGCCCTAGGGGACTACACCATTAATCTGTTATCACTATATCCCCTCCAGCAAATCTAGAGTCCACGCTCCAAGCTGCACTAACAATCCTTTCCGCTCTTCCACAGGGCTTGACAATAGTGGGGGATGTAAGAAAGTGGCTCTGTATATACTGAACCAAAGTAAGGTTCAGTGTGCACAGAGTCCACAGTCCCCAAAGGTTTGGCAGAGGCTAAAGTTAGATATAACCTTACTCTCTAAAGTGGTAGCTTGGTCGAGCAGTAAGGCAGTATCAGAGGACAGTGTAAAGCATTTGTTGTGCACACTCAGTCAGCAAATGGTCTCACACACTCAAGAACTGAACTCTAGGCCAATTGTTTTGTATATAAAAATATATTGTTTTATTTTAGAACCACAAGTAGGTATAAAAATACTTTCTCAGAATGAGATGCTTTAATTATATACTTTCAATACACAATAGACTTTTAAATGCAATAGCTACAGTTGTTGCAATAGGCAACACAATTCAAACACAATTATAACATTGAGCTCAATGGGGAATTTTAAGTAAATGCAATATCAATTACTTTACATATGATTTTCTTACTCAGGGCTGGATCCTGGATTCAGCCCTGGTGCATTTCCTGTAAACAGTTGGAAGAAATCATTTTTGTTACACAGGCAATTTTTAAGGAATATTTGTTTGTTTCAAAAATAGGCACTTCGAAGAATTTCTGGAGAAAACCAGGCAATGTTATCCTATGGAGGAAAATCAAGTTATCGGTAAGTACAGTTGTAATTGCTTTTCAGGGTCAGTGCTGGGCACCAAGATCCAGCACTGGGATCTCTCCTGATAACAGGTGAGTAATTTCGTTTGTTGATCGGGCGATTTTTAGTGAATATTTTAAAGTTTCAAAACTCGACATTTAGAAGAAATTTCAGTGTAAACCAGTCAATGTTACCCAATGGAGAAAATGTAGGTTATCGGCTTTCAGGTAAGTACTCGACTGGCAGAGTTAAGGTTCTGGGCATAGACTCAGGGGTCTCCCAGGGTCAGGTAGGTACAGTTGGTACACCCTCAGCGGCACAGGGGCGGCCGGGTGCAGAGTGAGTTAGGCCCAATGTTAGCCTATGGCGGGCAGGGGGCCTTTGGTTGGTGGCTGCTAGCAGGCAGGCCACGCGGCTGTAGGAGCTGGGCTCCTGGTCACTTACACAGGGCAAGCGGGGAAGTAGAATAGGATAGATGCTGCACTTCCAGGGGCACTCGGGCGGCTGGGTGCAGGGTGCTTTTGAGCCGTCGGGCGCTCAATGTATTTCAATGGAGAAGCTGGAAGTTGAACAAAGGCTGCAAGCTCGGGGACGGAGAGTCTTCAGGTGCGACCACCACTTCGAGAGGTAAGTTGGGTAGTTGGAGGATAGGTAGGCACCCTGGGCACAGGGGGCCGCAGGGCGCCGGGTGCAGGGGTGTCTTTTCGCATCGGGAAATCTTACCCTCTGCTGGTCGCGGTTGGTGGGGTCCCTGGTTCTGAGGCTGCAGGCGTCGTCAGGAGCGTCGAGGAGGGTCCTTGGGTGCTGGATTCTTGGTCACAGTCGCCGGGGGGACGTCCTCGTGGTCTTTGTCCACTCGGGCACAGGCCGGGCTCGGCGGGTGCAGAGTGTGCAGGAGTCACGGTTCCTGGCTGGCACCAGGGGTTTGTTACTTGCTTTGAGCAGTACCACTGCTCGTGGGAGTCCCAGTCTTTTAGAGTCACAAGGCAGTCAGGTCCTCCGGGGTTTTCGAGGTTGCTGACCACTGGAGACGCCGGGATTTAGCAGGAGCAGGTTCGAGGGCCGACAGGCCTGTAGGGCTAGGGCCAAGTCAGTTGGTGTCTCCCCCTTGTTAGCAGCTGCACGGCAGGTCTTCTTTCTTCTTGCTTGTTTCGGATTCGGGATCTGAGGAAGGAAGGTTCAGGGTGCCCCTAAATACTAATTTTAGGGGCGTTATAGGTAGGTAAAGTGCAGGGACCAATGGGTCCCTTCCCTGGGGTGGGTACACCCCCTATCCTGCCACTCTCCAGTGGGAGGGGGGCAGGAGCCTAGTTCTGAATGGGCAGGGCTCCCCATCTTCAAGATGTCGAGAGCCCGGAGATGTGCTTCACCTCGCCTCCCCCGCCTGAGGGGTGGGGTTGGCAGAGGCTGGCACACCCCCTTTCCTCACTTGGGGTTTCCCGCCAGTGTGGGGGCTAGAACCGGTGGGGACCAGTTGCTGGGTACAGCAAGTGGTCTGGGGAGGCTCACAAAGGCGGCATGCCTTTGAAGGTTCCCCCTGCCCATCCTGGGGGAGGAGACCTAGCACCTCGCCCAGGACGTGCATTGTTGCAGGCCCGGGAGAGCGGATGGCTCTCTACCCAGGGGTCCAGCAACATGTCTGCTGGGTGGCAGCCTAGGCAGCCTCTCAGGCAAGACGTGGATTGTGGGTTAGGTTCAGGGGGCAACTCTAAGTTGCCCTCTGTCGTGCATCTTACATTAAATCCCACACTGGCATCTGTGTGGGTTTAATGTGCTGAGAAGTCTGATACCAAACTTCTTAGTCTTCAGTGTAGCCATCATGGTGCTGTGGAGTTCGTGATGACAACCTCCCAGCACCATATACTCTTAATGGCAGCACTGCACTTACAGTGCCCAGGAATGTACCTGGGTACTGTAGGGGTACAGCGCTCATGCACCTGTACCCTCACCACTGGCATAGTGCACCCAGCTAGAGGGGTGACTGAGGTATGCCAGGGCAGTGTGTTTGTGGGCATGGCACACAGGGATGTGTGCCACGTCGACTGTTTTGTTCTGCACCAAGACACTCAGCCTGCAAAGGCAGTGTGTGTGTGTCAGGGTACAGGGCCTCTAAGGGTGGCACAATAAGTGCTGCAGCCCTTAGAGGCCTTCTCTGGTCACAGTGCCCTGGGTACCTATGGTACCATTTACCAGGGGCTGACATGTGGCCAGAGATGCCAATTGGGTTTAGGCTTCAATGCAGTTTTAGAGAAGGAACACAGGCCCTGGGCACCTGATTGGCAGGAGCCCAGGGCACACTCAGTCAAAGTACACAGCAATTCAGCAAAACGTGGGGGCATACCATGCAAGAAAGATGGCACTTTTTCACACAACCCCCCCTCCCCCAAACGAAAGGTGATGAGACTAACCTTGCCCTATGGAGTCTTCATTGTCTAAGTGGAAGAACCTGGAAAGTCCATCTGCATTGGCATGGGCAGTCCCAGGTCTGTGTTCCACTTCAAAGTCCATTCCCTGTAGGGAGATGGACCACCTTAGTAGTTTTGGATTCTCCCTTTCATTTGCATTAGCCACCTGAGAGGTCTGTGGTCAGTTTGAACCAGGAAGTGAGTACCAAACACGTATGGCCTCAACTTCTTCAGGGACCAAACCACAGCAAAGGCCTCCTCTCAATGGCACTCCAACGCTGCTCTCTGGGGAGAAGCCTCCTGCTTATAAAAGCAACAGGTTGGTCTTGGCCTTCATCATTGGTCTGGGATAGGACCGCTCCTATCCCTAGCTCAGAGGCATCAGTCTGCACTATGAACTGCTTGGCATAATCTGGAGCTTTTAGAATTGGTGCTGAGCACATTGCTTCTTTCAGGGTGTTAAAAGCTTTTTGGCAACTAACTGTCCAGTTAACCTTTTTGGGCATCTTCTTGGAGGTGAGTTCTGTGAGGGGAGTCACAATGGACCCATATCCCTTCACAAACCTCCTGTAGTACCCAGTTAAGCCAAGGAATGCCCTGACTTGGGTCTGGGTTGTTGGAGCTGCCCAGTACACCACAGTGCCCTGCCCTATCTGGCATTTGGATGCCTTGATAGTTAGGCCTGCAGTCCTTTTAAAACCTTCCCAAGGTGCACCAGGTGATCCTGCCAGGTGGAGCTAAAGACAGAAATATCATCAAGATAAGCTGCACTAAAGGACTCCAACCCAGCAAGGACTTGATTCACCAACCTCTGGAAGGTGGCAGGGGCATTATTTAACCCAAAGGGCATAACAGTGAACTGATAGTGCCCATCAGGTGTGGAGAATGCTGTTTTCTCTTTTGCTCCTGGTGCCATGCCAATCTGCCAGTACCCTGCAGTTAAGTCAATGGTACTTTAGAATTTGGCTGCACCCAATTTGTCTATCAATTCATCTGCTCTTGGGATAGGGTGTGCATCTGTCTTGGTGACAGAGTTGAGCCCTCTGTAATCCACACAAAACTTCATTTCTCTCTTGACATCCTGTGGGTGAGGTTTGGGGACTAGAACCACTGGGCTAGCCCAGGGGCTCTCAGAGGGTTCAATAACCCCTAACTCCAGCATCTTGCGGACCTCAGCTCTGATGCTTTCCTTGACTTGGTCTGACTGTCGATAGATCTTGTTTTTGACAGGTGCAATGTCACCAGTGTCCACATCATGGGTACACCAGTTTGTCAGACCAGGGGACAGGGAAAAGAGCTTAGCATACTGTTGCAATACTTGCTTGCAGTCAGTCTGCTGTTGGGCAGAGAGAGGGTGTCTGAAAAGACAACTCCATCAACTGACCCATCTTTTGGGCTGGATGAGAGGAGGTCAGGGAGAGGTTCACTCTCTGCTTCCTGTTCCTCATCAGTCACCATCAGCATGGTGATGTCAGCCCTGTCATTGTAGAGTTTTAGGCGGTTCACATGGATAACCCTTTTGGGTGTCCTGCTTGTGCCCAGGTCAACTAAGTAGGTGACCTCACTCTTTCTCTCCAGGATAGGGTAAGGGCCACTCCATCTGTCCTGGAGTGCCCTTGGTGCCACTGGCTCCAGAACCCACACCTGTTGCCCAGGTTGAAATTCAACCAGTGCAGCTTTTTGGTCATACCAGTGCTTCTGAAGCTCCTGGCTGGCCTCAAGATTATTGGATGCCTTTTCCATGTACTCAGCCATTCTGGACCTTAGGCCAAGCACATAGTCCACTATGTCTTGTTTGGGTTCTTGGAGAGGCCTCTCCCAGCCCTCCTTTACAAGTCAAAGTGGTCCCCTCACAGGATGGCCAAACAGAAGTTCAAAGGGTGAGAAACCTACTCCCTCCAGTGTACAGTAATCCCTCTTCCCAATAAACTCTGTGGGTACCACTGACATCTCCCTCTGCTTCTGAAACAGTTTGCTGCCTCAGGCTTTCAAGAGTGGGACAGTCTTCCTGCCCCTGGCACAGCTCTTCCCTAGAGGGTCCCCATGGGCCTAAGAGTTCAACCTGGTAAGGGTCGAGCTCCATGGGCTCAGTTCCCTCTGGGGTATCCAAGTCCTCTCCCTGTGAAGAGGGGTCCTGAGTGGTTGGCTGTACAGAAGCTGGTCCCCCAGTCTTCTTACCTTTTCTCTTGGTTGGTTGGGCCATACTTTCAGGCTCCAAACCTACTATTTCACCCTTCCTCTTGCTCTGTGCTCTAGTTTGCGCACACACCAATTCAGGGATACCCAGCATGGCTGCATGGGTCTTTAGCTCAACCTCAGCCCAGGCTGAGGTTTCCAGGTCATTTCCTAGCAGACATGCAGCTGGTAACTTTTGAGAGACCACTACCTGTTTCAGACCAGTAAACCACCCCCCCCCCCAGCCTAATGTCACCATAGCCATTGGATGATTAGTGGTAACACTGTCAGCATTGGTGACTGGGTAGGTTTTCCCAATCAAGTATTGCTCAGGGGAAACCAGTGTGTCTCTCACCATAGTGACACTGGCACCTGTATACCTCAGAGCTTCTATCCTAGTTTCATTAACCCAGGGGTATTGTAAATACTTCTTTAAGTTGGGTGGCCACACAGCTACAGTGGCAAACTCAACTTCCCCTTCTGAAACTAGAACTGCTTCAGTGTGCATCCTGATTTGCTCTGGGCACACTGTTGATCCCATCTGTAGACTTGCCACCCCAGGTGTAGCTGTACTGGTTGTCTTAGGGGCCTGGTTGTGGGGGCAAGATTTAACTACAGTTAAGTGTCCCAACTTCTTACAGTTGTTACACCAGGCCTTTGTGGGATCAAAGTTCTTCCCCCTATAAGGCTGAGGCACATAGGGAGTAGTTTGGGACCCACCCCCTGTACAGGTTTTGGGGCCCTTTAGAAGACTCAGACTTTTTATCTGGGGGATTCTCACCACTTTTCCCCTGGGGAGGTTTTGTAACCACCTTCTTCTGGTCACCCCCAGTGGTTGTCCTCGTCACCCTAGTCTTGACCCAGTGGTCTGCCTTCTTTCCCAATTCTTGGGGAGAAATTAGACCTAGGTCTACCAAATGCTGATGCAACTTTTCATTTGTGCAATTACTTAGTATATGTTCCTGCATAAACAAATTGTAAAGTCCAGTAAAATCATGCACATTATGTCCAGCTAACCAACCATCCAGTGTCTTTACTGAATAGTCTACAAAGTCAATCCAGGACTGGGTCTGGGTTTTGTGAGCCCCCCTGAATCGAATTCTATACTCCTCAGTGGTGAGCCCAAATCCCTCAATCAGAGTCTTCTTCATGAGGTCATAGGACCCTGCATCTGGCCCAGAGAGAGTCAGAAGCCTGTCTCTGCAGTTACCAGAGAACAGTTCCCACAGGAGTGCCCCCCAGATGTTTCTTTACTTTTCTCATTTCACAAGCCCTCTCAAAGGCTGTGAACCATTTTGTGATGTCATCACCTTCCTCAAATTTAGGGACAATCCCTTTGGGGATTTTAGGATCAGAAGTTTCCTCCCTATCCTTAGTTTTAGTATTGCTGCCACCATTGATGGGTGCTAAACCCATCTCCTTTCTTTCCTTCTCTAGAGCCAGGAGTCTGGTCTCTAGGTCCAGTCTTTTGGCCAACCTTGCTAAAAGGCTGTCCTCCTCACTGAGGCTATCCTCAGTGTCCTCCCTGGGACCTGACCCACCTGTGTGGTTTCCAGGTCCCCAGAGGTTGATTCTTGGAGTTAAGGGCATGGGGTCGCTTTCCTCCCTAGGGATGATTGGAGGTGGGTTACCAACCCTGTCATCCTCATCCCTTTCGCACTCGGATTGGTCATCACCATTCTCAGATGGGTGGGCCTTCGCATACTCAGCCAGGAGCTCCTGGAGCCCTTGTTTGGTTGGATGCTGGCCCATTGGTATATTTTTTATTTTACATAAGGACCGTATCTCTTTGAAAGACAAATGAAGATAAGGGGTGAGGTCGAGCTCCTCAACCATGTCCTGTATGTCATTATTATCTTCACTAATAGCTGGGTTCTTTTCTTGAGACATTCTAACAAAAAGTTCTAACCCCTCTACCCTTGACTATAGTGACTTTTTATTTTCTAAAATTCTAAAGGGACTTAAGCAAGGCCCTAACAAGACTTAGTAGTTTGGTAAAAAAAATGCCAATTTGAAAAAATCAGAATTCTAAAGGCAATTTAAGAGTTCTGTTGTGTGATCAGATGGTAACCAAGTAGTCCAACAAATGCAAGTTTGTATCCCACCGCTGATCCACCAATGTAAGAAAGTGGCTCTGTATATACTGAACCAAAGTAAGGTTCAGTGTGCACAGAGTCCACAGTCCCCAGAGGTTTGGCAGAGGCTAAAGTTAGATATAACCTTACTCTCTAAAGTGGTAGCTTGGTCGAGCAGTAAGGCAGTATCAGAGGACAGTGTAAAGCATTTGTTGTGCACACTCAGTCAGCAAATGGTCTCACACACTCAAGAACTGAACTCTAGGCCAATTGTTTTGTATATAAAAATATATTGTTTTATTTTAGAACCACAAGTAGGTATAAAAATACTTTCTCAGAACGAGATGCTTTATTTATATACTTTTAATACACAATAGACTTTAATGCAATAGCTACAGTTGTTGCAATAGGCAACACAATTCAAACACAATTATAACATTGAGCTCAATGGGGAATTTTACGTAAATGCAATATCAATTACTTTACGTATGATTTTCTTACTCAGGGCTGGATCCTGGATTCAGCCCTGGTGCATTTCCTGTAAACAGTTGGAAGAAATCGTTTTTGTTACACAGGCGATTTTTAAGGAATATGTGTTTGTTTCAAAAATCGGCACTTGGAAGAATTTCTGGAGAAAACCAGGCAATGTTATCCTAAGGAGGAAAATCAAGTTATCGGTAAGTACAGTTGTAATTGCTTTTCAGGGTCAGTGCTGGGCACCAAGATCCAGCACTGGGATCTCTCCTGATAACAGGTGAGTAATTTCGTTTTCGTTGATCGGGCGATTTTTAGTGAATATTTTAAAGTTTCAAAACTCGACACTTAGAAGAAATTTCAGTGTAAACCAGTCAATGTTACCCTATGGAGAAAATGTAGGTTATCGGCTTTCAGGTAAGTACTCGACTGGCAGAGTTAAGGTTCTGGGCATAGACTCAGGGGTCTCCCAGGGTCAGGTAGGTACAGTTTGGTACACCCTCAGCGGCACAGGGGCAGCCGCGTGCAGAGTGAGTTAGGCCCAATGTTAGCCTATGGCGGGCAGGGGGCCTTTGGTTGGTGGCTGCTAGCAGGCAGGCCACGCGGCTGTGGGAGCTGGGCTCCTGGTCACTTACACAGGGCAAGCGGGGAAGTAGAATAGGATAGATGCTGCACTTCCAGGGGCACTCGGGCGGCTGGGTGCAGGGTGCTTTTGAGCCGTCGGGCGCTCAATGTATTTCAATGGAGAAGCTGGAAGTTGAACAAAGGCTGCAAGCTCGGGGACGGAGATTCTTCAGGTGCGACCACCACTTCGAGAGGTAAGTTGGGTAGTTGGAGGATTGGTAGGCACCCCGGAGTTGGGCACAGGGGGCCGCAGGGCGCCGGGGTGTCTTTTCGCGTTGGGAAATCTTACCCTCTGCTGGTCGCGGTTGGTGGGGTCCCTGGTTCTGAGGCTGAAGGCGTCGTCAGGAGCGTCGAGGAGGGTCCTTGGGTGCTGGATTCTTGGTCACAGTCGCCGGGGGGACGTCCTCGTGGTCTTTGTCCACTCAGGCACAGGCCGGACTCGGCGGGTGCAGAGTGTGCAGGAGTCAAGGTTCCTGGCTGGCACCAGGGGTTTGTTACTTGCTTTGAGCAGTACCACTGCTCGTGGGAGTCACAGTCTTTTAGAGTCACAAGGCAGTCAGGTCCTCCGGGGTTTTCGAGGTTGCTGACCACTGGAGACGCCGGGATTTAGCAGGATCAAGGGTCGACAGGCCTGTAGGGCTGGGGCCAAGTCAGTTGGTGTCTCCCCCTTGTTAGCAGCTGCACGGCAGGTCTTCTTTCTTCTTGTTCTTCTTGCTTGTTTCGGATTCGGGATCTGAGGAAGGAAGGTTCAGGGTACCCCTAAATACTAATTTTAGGGGCGTTATAGGTAGGTAAAGGGCAGGGACCAATGGGTCCCTTCCCTGGGGTGGGTACACCCCCTATCCTGCCACTCTCCAGTGGGAGGGGGGCAGGAGCCTAGTTCTGAATGGGCAGGGCTCCCCATCTTCAAGATGGCGAGAGCCCGGAGATGTGCTTCACCTCGCCTCCCCCACCTGAGGGGTGGGGTTGGCAGAGGCTGGCACACCCCCTTTCCTCACTTGGGGTTTCCCGCCAGTCTTCCCGCCAGAGTGGGGGCTAGAACCGGTGGGGACCAGTTGCTGGGTACAGCAAGTGGTCTGGGGAGGCTCACAAAGGTGGCATGCCTTTGAAGCTTCCCCCTGCCCATCCTGGGGGAGGAGACCTAGCACCTCGTCCAGGACGTGCATTGTTGCAGGCCCGGGAGAGCGGATGGCTCTCTACCCAGGGGTCCAGCAACATGTCTGCTGGGTGGCAGTCTAGGCAGCCTCTCAGGCAAGACGTGGATTGTGGGTTAGGTTCAGGGGCAACTCTAAGTTGCCCTCTGTCGTGCATCTTACATTAAATCCCACACTGGCATCAGTGTGGGTTTAATGTGCTGAGAAGTTTGATACCAAACTTCTCAGTTTTCAGTGTAGCCATCATGGTGCTGTGGAGTTCGTGATGACGACCTCCCAGCACCATATACTCTTAATGGCAGCACTGCACTTACAGTGCCCAGGAATGGACCTGGGAACTGTAGGGGTACAGGGCTCATGCACCTGTACCCTCACCACTGGCATAGTGCACCCAGCTAGAGGGGTGACTGAGGTATGCCAGGGCAGTGTGTTTGTGGGCATGGCACACAGGGATGTGTGCCACGTCGACTGTTTTGTTCTGCACCAAGACACTCAGCCTGCAAAGGCAGTGTGTGTGTGTCAGGGTACAGGGCCTCTAAGGGTGGCACAATAAGTGCTGCAGCCCTTAGAGGCCTTCTCTGGTCACAGTGCCCTGGGAATCTATGGTACCATTTACCAGGGGCTGACATGTGGCCAGAGATGCAAATTGGGTTTAGGCTGCAATGCAGTTTTAGAGAAGGAACACAGGCCCTGGGCACCTGATTGGCAGGAGCCCAGGGCACACTCAGTCAAAGTAGATCAGCAATTCAGCAAAAAGTGGGGGCATACCATGCAAGAAAGATGGCACTTTCTCACAGGGGGTGATTTTAATGCTGTCCCGGAGCCCACGGGGATACCACAGGTCCTGTGTCCACCCATAGACGGTTGGGGGCCAAACATCTCGGAGACTGGACCGCTACACTGGGTCTCTGATGTGTGGCGCATTTGGCACCCTAAGGAACGACAATACACACACACCTCCGCGGCGCACCACCATCATTCCCGTATAGATCTCCTGTTTATGCCCGCTTCCGATTGCCGTGCTGTCTCCGAAGTCCAGATTCTGGCACGTGGAATCTCTGACCATTCCCCGCTCCTGTTACAAGTGGGCGAACACACGAAGACGCTCAGGCCCATCTGGCGACTAAACGCTTGGCTTCTCCAGAATCAAGAATATAAAAAGAGTATTGGGGAAGAAATCGAAAACTACTTCCGCACCAACGAAGGCACAGTGCAGCGTCAGGGCACACTTTGGGAGGCGGGCAAGGCCACAATTCGTGGCTACGCTAGAGGATTCCTTAAACACAGGCATCAGACCCGTGATCACCACCTCGCCCAACTGTAAGCTAGGGCACTCCGTATAGAAATGACGGCAGCAACGGGGGAAGGAGAGACAGAACGCCGACAACTGCAGTTAGTGCGGGAGGAAATCAGGAACATCTCCATTGAATCAGCTAAAATGATCTGGAGATCTTCAGTAGCTAGGGTGTATGGGTGGGGTGACAAGAACAGCAAACTGCTCCATTGGCTTGCTACTCAACCCATGGCCAATCGAATAGTCCCCGAAATCCGAGACACTCAGGGTCGCACCTCCCGTGCACCTTCAGCAATTGCACAGACCTTTGCAACCTATTATAGGACGCTTTACACAGCAGGTCCCAAGCATGCACCAGGGGATAGCTCAGCCTTCCTGACAAGTCTCCCTCTCCCACAGCTGTCTGGGATTGAGCAGGAAACCATGGATGAGGCTATATTACTATCGAAGAGGTAGGCAAGGCGATGTCCATGCTTGCCACTCACAAAACCCCGGGCCCGGATGGACTCCCTGCGGAGTACTATGCGGCGTTCCATAAATCTCTGATCCCAAGACTCCATGCCCTATTCGAGGAGGCTATTGAGGATGGCTTGTTCTCTTCCATCACCGATACTGCCACCATCGTGGTCATACCAAAGTCGCACCCACCCCCGGTTTCTTGTGCGCAATATCGCCCGATCTCCCTCATTAATACCGAGGTCAAGCTATACGCCACAATTTTAGCCACTCTGATGAAAAGAGTGCTTCACACCCTCATAAACCCTGATCAATGTGGCTTCATGCCGCACCGCAGCACCCGTCATTCCCTTCGACGCTTGCATGTGGCCCTTGCCCACTGCGACCTCCATTCACCATATCTGGCCTTAGTTTTACTGTACTTTGAATAGGCCTTTGATACGGTGGACTGGGGTTACATGCAAGAGGTGCTAATAAGAGCGGGCTTTGGACCTTATTTTCTTAAGATGGTGGGAGTTCTTTACTCTAACCCTTCAGCGAGAGTGCTTATAAATGGGGCGTTGTCCGAGACTTTCCCGATCGGGAGAGGGACCCGACAGGGATGTCCTCTTTTCCCTCTCCTCTTCGCCATTGCGATCGAACCTCTAGCCTGTCATATCCGTATAGATGACCAGATACAGGGCTGGCGTTGGCATTACTCTCAGGAGGACCGAATCGCGTTATATGCGGACGATGTCCTGTTGTACCTCGCTGATCCAGCCCGCTCCGGGCAGAGATGCTTACAGATCCTTCATTCATTCGGGCGGGTGTCTGGATTGTGCCTCAACCCCCTCAAGTCCACGGTGGTCCCTCTCCATGCCTCCAGGGAATGCTTCGACTGGCAGACAACCATGCCTATTCGACGATTATCCTTTAAATATTTGGGCATCTGGGTGGCACTTCTCCCGGAGCTGACCTGGTCCCTTAACGTTGGTCCACTCCTCCGACGGACTAAAGATGACCTACGCAGGTGGCAAAAACTCCCTCTTAACCCTCTCGGAAGAGTGGCCCTCTTCAAAATGATGGCCCTCCCCCGCCTCTTGTATGTCCTTCAGAACCTTCCGATCCATCTCCCTCGCGGATGGTTTCGCGATCTGGACAGAGTGATTACTAACTTCCTGGGGGGGGGGGGCTCAAGACCACATTTAGCTCTCACAACTTGCCAACGGACTACATATGAGGGTGGAATGGGCATGACGAACCTCTCTTTATATTATCTCGCCACTCTCCTCCTGATAATCCACGATTGGTTTAACGGGGGATGGTCGAATCCGGCATACCGGCTTGAACTGGGACATCTTGGATTCACTCAGGCCCAAGCAATGCTATACGGAACCCCAATCCCTCAAACCTTACCAGTAGTGACTCGCTCGGCTTTCCTGGCGTGGCTGTCGGCACAGACACATCCACTGGGACACCAAAATCACATTACAAACTCCATTATGGCACGGCACCTGGTTGCGGGAGGTGGGGACTTTGACGGGTTTTCAGGAGTGGGACCCGATAGGCATTACCCACCTTGGTGATATCTGGAAAGGAGACCATCTGTCCTCCTTCCAAGACCTACAACGCACATACTCGTCGTGTTCTACGCAATTCTTTAGATATCTCCAGCTACGACATGCCCTTGCCATTCACATCCCTGACCAAGAGTCATTTCCCGAGTTCAGCCCCTTGGAAGCCAAAATTCTCATGGGGGACCTGGGGAAGGGAGGCATATCCCAAATATACCGATCCCTGATAAACACCACTCCGTCCACGTTGGACCCACTTAAAACTAGGTGGGAGGGTTGGGTGGGCCCTCTCGAGGACGAGGATTGGAGAGACGCCCTTATGGCCCCCAGAACTCTCACGATCTCTGCTAGACTTCACCTCAATTAGATATACTATCTTCACTGTGCATACCTTACACCGGCACGATTGCACAAAGCTGGACTCCTCCCAGGCCCAGTGTCCACGCTGTAGAGAGGGACCAGCTGACTTCTTTCATATGGTCTGGTCCTGCGCAGTCATATCTAAGTACTGGGCGGCAGTCACAGCGGAACGGAGTGGAGTACTGGGATGGGAGGTGCCCCTTACTCCACTGGCTCTTCTCCTCGGGGTGATGGAAGGGATGGACGGCTCCCGAGCAGACAAGTCGTTCCTAGGTACAGCCCTCCTGATTGTTAAAAGAGACATTGCAGTGGCCTGGAAGGACTCCAAGCCTCCTTCTATTTCAAAATGGCGAAGGGGAGTGGATTGGTGTGCGATCCAAGAAAAAGCGATTTATGAGGCAAGAGGGTGCCCGGATAAATATGAGCGAATATGAGGTAAATGGATGGGATTATTGGACTGATTGCTCATGGTGCTAAGGGTAGACTATTTCTTATTCAATCTTAAATGTATTGCTAGGAAGATAATAAGGGGATGTGTAATGAAATGTCATTTATGTCACAGTGCTACAAATATTTTTTATAACGGTCTTTTTTGTTTACAAAATGCCAATAAAGTTGGTTATCAAAAAAAAAATATGAAAAAGTAAAATAATGATCTTTAGCACTGTACAAACGAAGAACTCCTTTAAATGGTCCATTAAGGAAGCCAGTCTAGAAAGAGTGAAATCCTGCAGCTACATGGGAATGGTGATATCTCAAAATCTAAAACCAACAATGCAGTTAGACCATCTCAATGCATTGGAGCGGTTTTCTTGAAGGCCCTTGATGGAGAGAGCAGGGTTCTGACAAGGAGTATTGCAACATCCCAATATGTATTGTGCTTATACTGTTATCTCTTTTCTTTCAGCTCATGGCAATGCTGTCACACCTGTAGCTTTAAATCTTTCTCATGTTGAATACTAAAGTGTTTGAAGTTTTGTCTCTTTAAAAACCAATAAAACGAAGTTTGAAAATAAGAAAAGAAGTATTGGCAAAGCCAATATGTCTCGCCTTTGAGACCTACTGGCTTTGCCAATTGTTTTCAGCCATGCTACATAGCATCCTCAATGATGCGCAGCATGGCTAAAGTAAAAAAAAAAATGCCTTTGACGCTGCGTGTGCACTCCTACAAAATGATGCAGGTGTTTTCTTTTTAGTTACTGATTCGAGTTGGATCAGAAATTAAAAATAAAAAGTGCAAAAGTGTTTAAAAAAAAAAAACATGTTTAACGGAGCAGGAGCAACACAGGGAAGAGCATAGAGGATGCCAAACCCATACAGGATGCTTAAGTAACATGGGGGAGGGCTGACTAATCAATACAGGGGGGGTTTGGGAGAGGAGAGCAACACGGGCTGGAGGAAAGCGACATGGAGGGCGAGGGTGGGGAAACAAACGGACAAGAGAAGGGGGGCGCAGGTGGGCAGGAAGCAACACGGAGGTCACTGGGAAACAATATCGAGAAGAATACGGGCAAGGGCAACAGGAAGGGGGACGGATGAAACACACTAGTGACAGAGGGCAACATGGAGTGCAGGTAATACAAAAGAAAAAAAGTTGAAAACCGAGCAATGGAAGCAGAGATGCCAGCCAATCAAAGAGTTGGTATAGAGGAAATGCTCCAATGGGAAGGACAAACAAGAATGACAAGCTGGTACAAGAATAAGAAGCAGGCAAATGAGTGACAGGAGATTCAACCAATGGTAAGCAATGGGCAGGCTTCCAAGCCCTACTATGTTCTTGGTACCCCACAATGTCTTGCAACAGACAGCGGGTGCGCTGTCTAGTAGGCTCAACCCAAAAATAAGATCAGAATTCTCAACTGGGCAGGTACACGGTTAAATAACATATCAGCTTAAAACATCACCAATATTAAGTAATGGACCTAGAACAAGAACCTTGCATTTATGAGAGCAGTTGACAAAGGCTTTGGTACAACGCAAACGAGCAAACTAGCAAAAGCCAGGGGTCGTACTGAGCAAGTGATGACGTGTTTGACCTACTTGCTGCTCCTGCTGTCTCATGGGTCCGGAAACATTACGCTGAGCCTGTAACATCTGCTGCTGGATTTGTAAACGTTGGTAAGCCTGAGAGAGCAAAACATGCACAAGGTTAAAAGTAATTTCAATTTAAATAGCAACATAATCAAAATCGCCAACAGTGATTAGGAGTTAATATCAACAATCTGACCTGTGTGATTAAAGTTTCTCCAATGCACAAGAAATTATATACACAAATGTACTTTTACTCTTAATAATTGAGATTTACCAATAAGCTGAATTAGTACTAACTCTTGAAGGACGGAAACAAAAGGGAATGGAGTCATCTGAGCAACATCTTCAAGAAGCTCAAAAGCAACACTGTTGCACTGAGTAAACAAGCAGCTCCAATGTCACACAACTCAGCTGAAGCAGTTGGGGGTCAGCAGGACTGCAGTGCTTAAAGGAGCACTGCCCCCGATGAAGAAAGTACGTAATAAGTAAGTTTTCCTTCTTAATTGGCAGAACTGAATCACAAGCATGCCCCACAGAAAAGCAATGGAAGTAAGAAGTGATATGGGAAAGATCATTTAAGGATAGGATAAAAAAAAAAAAGCCAAAGAGAATAGGCGGGCAGGCTGACACTTTTTCTGAATCAAGACCGTAACGTCTAGGAAATGCATGAACAAAACTCCATATTGCCAGACTTTTCTTGACAAAATACGAATAAGCTTTCCTGTATTGTGGAACCAGCTTTTACTTTCGTAGTTAGGAGTCTGCTGGCTTTCAGGTGCCAAAAACATTTGCAATGGGTTGTTTGACCTAATATCTTGACTTATGTAGGCAATAATTTGAGACCCTTTTTAACAACCAGGGTGCAATACTGGGGGTGGTTTGGAAGAAACTGGGAGGAGATATGAACTAATTTGTTTCAAGTCAGAATCTACTTTTCAGGAGAAAAAAAAAAAGATACAGCACCAAATCCCCTCATTTGTGCGGAACACCACTAGGAAACCTAATTTCCATAGTAGATGTTGAAGGGAAAGTAAGGATTTATGTGCACCATTGTAACATTTACTCATCAGTTTTGATACAATTCTGAGGAGGAGAGGGTCTGCTACCTGTAGGAAATCTTTTTCTATGACCTCTGTTAAAGGAACATTGAAAACAAACCAGGAGAGAATCATTCAGTAGGCTGTAATGGTCGCTTGATTTACTCTGCCAAAAAGCAACTTTGAACAAGGTATGCACCTAAAGCTCTATTTCGTGGATACTCTAAGCAGCACACTCTTCATCTTTAGCATAGTCACAGAAACCAGGCTGTATTTGGAAAACTCTGCAGTAGCTCCCCTGCGCCAGTAGTTGGTGCCGTTGTCTTCTGTCGCAACTCCAGATGTAACAGAGCTGCACATAGGTGCCATATCTATCCACTAATGTCCATTTATGCATAGAAATGTATTGCACCCTTAGACATGGAGCACAGAGATTTGAAGCATCGACAGTGTGCAAATTCAAGCTGGAATCTTATTACCTCTGAAAAATTCCCCCATCAGAACAGGGAGGAGGGCAGACAATAAGGAATCTGCAGTTAGATACAGTATACACCAGAAAGAGAATTACTGAGACAGGGCTGTATTCTTGCCCCAACCCTTTTCACACTCTAAGCCAATGACTTATTTGAGAGTGATGCCCCATAATTAGCTAATATGAAGGCCCTGCCCTAATGTTTGCAGACGATACGCTTCTCTTGTCCAAATCTCCTATGGGGCTACAGAACATCCTAGATAAATTCAGTAGTTTCTACAGACTGAGGGGCTTAGAAATCAATGTGGCAAAAACAAAATATATGGTGCTTAACCCACCCCCCCGCCCACTCAATCCAACCCCCACACCGAAGGGGACCCCGCCTGAGCAGGTGCAAACAATTGAACACTGTGGGATCACCCTCACTGAGCACTTGGAGTGGGCTACACACATCTCAAGGCGAAGACTTAAATTAAAACATCATAGGGGGGCGGTTGTCAAAAGTTTAGTGGGACTCCTACTCTAGACCTATCTCACTGGCAATTCAGGTTTATAAACAAGCCATGGGTGCTGCTCTCTATGGGGCTGAGTTATAGTGGCACAAGGATGCAATTGCCCTTGTGACCTCAGAGAACCGATTCCTGTGGCATCTTCTAGACCTCCCTGTTAGTACTCCATTGCTTCCCCTCGGGTTGGATGTGGGGCTCAGACTGATCTCAGATGGGTTCGGTCTTAGATGAATACTATACTGGAGAAGGATATGAGCTACCCTAGAGCCACACTCCTATCGAAAAGGGCTGGAGGAACTACTTAGTCTCCCGGGGTCTAGAGATCTTCCCTGGCTAAAGTACGTTAGAGAGACCTTGAGGATTAAAAGGAACGATAGATTGTGGAAGACCCAAGTGCAGCATCTACTCTTATTTCAAAGGTGGCCCTAAATGAAAAATTCATGCAGCTTAAATGGAGATTTCTTTTAAATAGGACTACTTTGGGCTCCTTGACAGGCACCTTCCTCTTGAGGAAGGACAATTACAGAGCAGTATCTAGACGAGATCCAACCTGCACTGGCTAGGAAGCCATTCATACAATTTAGACTTGGGACCCTGCCACTGCACACATTCACTATCTGCTGGGCCCACACAACAAGAATAAAGCAAGTATGCCCATCCTGTGTAACCTCGCCTGAATCAGGGGTACATGACCTTTTCGTTTGCCCAGCGTATAAGGTCAGGGCCAAATAGATAATTCTGGATTGGCGCAATCTAGGAACCAGGCAGCATTCGGAAGCCTACAGGATTCTGCAAACCGATACAATCCAATATATAGTTTTTGCTGTTTCTAGGTTCCTATATTCTATGCGGCGAATCGGACATAAACTCAGTTCCCCAACAACCAACTCGGGTGACAGAGGGTGAGGCAGCATATCACTAACTGTTAATTTTCATGTTCATAAGGCGCCATGCCAAGTTGATTCCTCCCCCTTTTTCTGGTAAATTTGCACTTTATGAATGTGGGGTTAACTCGCCACTTTCCCTATCTTTTGCACAGTCTTTTACATGACGTATAAAGTCCTTGCTACAGAAACTTCCCTGTCTGGTCAGTGGTATATCTTAATGAATCTTAGATTACTTTTTTACAGATTGTTTTTATTCATATGTATTTTATAATGTTTTTATCGATTTGAATGGTCTTTTTAACTGTTCATTTATGGCTGTATGCCTTAATAAAGATTTCATGAGGATGATGAATTACTGAGAGTAGCTAACTTGTTCTTCTGAGTGATACTTTTAACTGCTGACTCGTCACTGCCTGAATCAATACTAAAGAAGTACCCTCGCAGAGTTAGTGGGTTTGAGGAGTAGACTTTACACTAGGAACTCCTGGAGGACCAAGCGGGCAAAATACCTCTCCCTGCAGACCTGAGATTCAATACAGTAATACCTGGTAAAAGTATATAATGATTATGATTATCGCCCCCGGTGCACCTGGGTCCTATTCATACAAAAACTAAGGGTATGCTTAGGAGCCAGCCACAGAACACGGTCCTCCTCTTTAGAGGGATGTGGTGGAGAGAAGAATGCAGGGACCATGATGGACTACTCATGTGAAATGTTGCAGCAATTTCAGGAGTAAAAGATGCTACAGTTCAAAGTAGTAACTTGTCGGGAAAAAGGGTGGTATATGGTGGCTGGATAGATGATGGATGCAACTCCCTGCTAAGATGAGAAGAAGTGAAGGCAGTAAAACAGTCTTGAGAGTCAAAAGTCTCAGGGTGCAAAAGGTGTACCCATCAAAAAGGTAAGAACCAAATGAAGGTCTCGCTGCATTATAATAAATGGAGCTGGGTTAAACATATATGAGAACCCTATTTAAAAGAGAAAAAAAAATCACAAAGTATGACTTGATTCAAGAGAGGCAATCAGGCAAACTAAGAAAGGGCAAAAATGCTGACCACAAACATGTAACCGTGCCAACAGCAAAGTCTTGCTGGGCCAGAGATAAAACAAACAAAAGAACATCAGGCAGCTTAGCCTTAATGAGGGTCAACTTGCCTCTCCTTGCACCAGCAATAGGATTTAGACCAATGGCCAGAACAGGACTTGTTGGATGAGCAGGGAGCAGCGAGAATAACCCATAACTTCAACAGAAAATGTAAACTTCTTAATGGAATTTCCTCAATCTCCACGCATGAAAGTGTAGATTGTGTGGGTTTGGATGTAAAACCCAACCCTGTTCCTGGAACAGGAGTTCCTTCAGAAAAGGTCTTCAAAGTGAAGGGCATATGCTCAGACTGGGCAGGTCAGAGTACAAGCCTCTCCCAGCACAGTCTGGAGCGGACAGGATGAGCAGTGCTCCATCCCTCATGACCTTCTCCTGGACCCTCTGAATCAGTGGCAGAGGCAGGAAAGGCTGGACTCCTAACAAAGGTGAAACAAGTCTCATGAAGAGTCTTGAAAAGAGAACCCCAGTGTGCAGAAGGGCAGGAACTGAAAAACTCTGCAGTAGGGATCAGATCAGGGGCACGCCCTAATGGGTGAAGAAGAATTGTACCATTTCTAGGAGCAGGCGCCCCTCATGATCGACAAGCCAACATCTGATGTGTTCATCTGTTCTGACTGAGAGAAATCCAGAGAGGATAAAGTCATTTCCACAGCCTGAGTGTCTCCACCGAGGGTGCAGGACCCCATACTGCCCTTCTTTTTGCTGTACCACATGGAGGTTGTGTTGTCCATCAGGTTCTGGGTGAACCTGCCCTTGATGGAAGGCAGAAGGATGAGGAACAGCAGATGACTGCACCAGACGTTTGATGTGGTGGTGCTGGTGTCAGAGACCAAAGTCCTCTGATCTCCACTTCGACCAGGTGACCCCAAAGCCACCTGCTATCACCCCTCCTTAGGAGCCACGAAGGAGCTGAACTGGTTGCTGTACAGGTTCCGAGGCCTGCCTTGGATGGCCGACATTGCCCCTTTAGTAACTCTGGAACTTCTGGTAGAGCTGGTAAAACTGCAAGTGGGAGAAAGTAGGCCCAGAGAGCAAGCCCTAGGCCTACTGAAAACATTACAGGGCCAAATCTGTTTTCTCACCTAACAGCTTTGTTCCACCAAATGCCATGTACATCAGGGAAGGTTGTAAGTCTCTGGAAAAGCTGGTAGCAAACATCCATGCATGGCTCTGATTAATGATGCTGGTGCAATGGTTCAGGTGACAATCTTAGTAGCCAGACCTACCCTGAGGATGTATTCAGCCACGTCCTGGCTGTCATGTACAGTCTGTGCCAAGGAGTTCCCTCAATCCACAGGAAGAGAAGGCAAGATGCTTGTTGACGTCAGCATAATAAGACTCTTCAGTGTTGGATGCTGCATAAGGAAGGAAAGTCTACCTTAGCAGGATTGTGGTTAATAAACAACTGGTTTGGCTCACAGGTGGAGCAGAACAAGGTTTGGACGATGCCGCAATGAGGGACACAGTCAAGTCTTTTTTAAATGGCAGCAAGGTTTCAGATGTTGATGGCTCAGGCTGCAGAATGACAGTCAACAGGTTTGCTCCAGTCTCCACAGTGGTCAAATGTAAGTCCAAGACCTCTGTGGCCCTGCACACAACCACTGAAAGGAAGCATTTTTCTCTGTAGTTGACCCCATGGATGAATTCACTTCGCCTCAGGTGAAGTGTCAAAGCCACTTGCATTCTGAAGGTCGAAATGCAGCCCAGCATTAGTATACCTGGAGTAGGGAATACATTGTCCACCTTATCATCCACATCTGTATTGTGGGGAACCCATTTCAGAACTTGTATGGCACTTGAGTGAGAGCCAAAAATGGCTTTCACCCGCCTATAATACAGTCCGGGCACAGGAACAGGAAGGGACTAACCTCAATCTGAGGATGTGCCATAGTGATTTCATAGCCTGACGGAGTAAGCTCTTGCTGAAGCAAGCTAAGGATCCAATACCTTAGCAGAATGAATTACAGAAACTGGAGTATCTGGAGCTTCTGAGGACAGTGCTGCACCAGAAACAACTAGCAGAGACTGCAGCAAAGGTGTAACGGCATGGCGCTTGTGGGGGGGTCCAAGTTAAGCCAGAAGGGGTGAGGTTGTGCCAGGGAAGACCCTGTCAGTGGAAGCCCCAACAGATCCAGAGGAGACAGAAGGCACACCATATGGATTCAGAACCATTTTATTAACTTTCAGCATGGTCTTCTTGAGGTCCTCAATATGCTGTGAAGTCGACGATTGCCAGGGAAACTTAGATAAATCTCTAGTCAGGTCGCTCAGAATCACTCCTTGAAACTAGATTAGGGCCCTTTGATTGCCAACACAGTACTTCACCCAAGAAGAGGAGCACAGGACAGGCGTTGAACCTCACTTTGACTTATGTTTGCATTTCAACTTCGTCTTAGACTTACACAAAAATAATGAACAGGACGGGAAACAACTTGGAGAAGGAACAAGCTCATTTTGTGTTTGATATTTAAGTTTGGCTTCCCAACCCCTGATGGCCTTGGAATGCACCAGGGAGCATTTGTCATAGGACGTATGTCTGGTGCTGAGGCACCAAAGGCAGACATTGTGTGAGTGCATGACTGACATCTGCATCCTGCAAATGTGACATGGCCTAAATCCTATAGTTTTATATGTTTCATCACTGCACAATGTATTGTAATTTTGAAAAAAAAAAAAAAGGTGAAGCTCAGAAAAAGTTGGGGGTGGATCTACAGATCCATGTGGAAGGCATGTTTAAAAAAAAAGAGAGAGAGGAACCGACATCAGTGGTGCATATAAGCAGCGCAGTGTTGTCACATCCAGAGTAATGATGGTTAGTTAGAGGGCACCAACTGCCAGTGTGCAGGAGCTTTTGCAGAGTTTTCTGGATCCAGTCTGGTGCCTGTGGAAATGAAAGGCGAGGAAAGTGCGGTAAGATATCGCCATCAGAAACGAAAGCACTGCCTCCTCCTGCCATAAAGTATGATCTATAGAGTTCAAAAGACACTTGTTGAAGAACCTCTGAAGAAAAAGTATGGCAAACAGGGGGATGGATGTTTTATCTACTTTAGGATGCCATCCGATCTTGGGGTAGATTTAGATGCACATAGTGGAAGAACTTAAGAGCTAGGTCACCAAGCACCAGAAAGGAAGTCTGTGGTGGAGGAGCTTCCCTAGGAACTACAAGAGAACATTGCTAACTGCATGGATGGTTTCAAGTATGGCCTCTTGGACAACTGGAGGTGCTCTGACAGCCACCATTGCTGGGATCATTCCAATGCAAATCAAGGACTATCTCACTTTGATGACTACTTCCAGTATCAGTAGAATGGGAGGAAAAAAGTACAGAAAGGTGACAGAAGAACTGCAGTGAACACAACATATGACTTGTGGCAAACTGTGAAGTCTGTCGATATTCTGTTGCACTAGCCCATAACAAGTACCTTACTGTTTTACTTTTGGGACTTGGAGGAGGGGGGTGCTGTTTGAGGGATAGAAATGGGTGGGATTTCCAACTCTATTTCAACCTAAAACTCAACTTAAAAAATCCAATTTAGTATGCTATTTGAGTGATCTTGTGGTTTTTAAACCCTTTGAACCTTTCTATTCGACCAGACTGGTTTTCTTTTTCAAGCAGACTGCTCTATTTTGTGTTTCAAGGGGGCAATTCTTTCAGAAATATAAGATTTGTGTTTTTGTCTTAGGTTTGGGAACATGGACAGTGATTTTTGCTCATTTGAATCGCTCACTGTAGGACAGTAGGATCTGCTTTCATGGTTACCCCCACTTTTTGCTGATGTTATGCTGTTTTCGGACTAGTCTGACTGGGATCTTGCTAATCAGGACCCCAGTCACTGTGCTCTCCCTCTAAATTTGACAATGGTAAGTACTTTGGTACTCCACAATTGGCTACTGGTGTACCCTTGTAAGTCTCTAGTATATGGTACTAAAGTACCCAGTGTATAGGTACACCTCGGGTCTCCAATGGGCTGCAGCATGTATTATGCCACCCACAAGAGACCACTCAAACTGTGACTACAGGCCTGCCATTGCAGCCTGTGTGAGTGGGTGCTTTCACCCCTCACCACAGATATAAGTTTCCTCATATCTGAGGTCACTACACTTAAAACCTAGAACTCACCCCTATGGCAGGCTCTTCAGTCCTGAGGGCAGGGTGCTTTGTTACAAGTGTGAGGGTGCTCCTGCATGAGCAGGCCCCCTCTACAAACCCCGGAGTCGATTCTCCAGGCTTTGTAAGTGTAGTCAGCCAATATTACATCAAGTGGACATCAAGTCAATTACGAGATGTCTAACTATATATTCGCTACACCGAAACGGTCATGTTTCGTATCAAACATGTTGGAATCCTACCACAACACCGATTCCAGTGTTGGATGTAGGATCCAATGTACTGGGGGGCTCCCCTAGGGTGCCCCCTCTGTATTCCCAGTAACAGCCTTTCAGGGTCTAACGGCAAGCTAGTGCCGCTGCCGACTACAGGCATGCTTCTGCCCTCCTGCTGAGCTCGAGCAGAGGAAGGCAGAATAATAGGTTTCCTGCCACAGGGAGGTGTGATCACCTGCCAGACAGGACTTAGTGTATTGGGCTGGGGACGCTTGCCAGCACCACCAGACTGCATTGAAGGACATATTTGGTGCCCTCCTTCAATACTCCAGTTTAAGAAAGTTCATGGATCCTTTGGCTCCCGCTTGGAACAGGTGAATGGTCTTGGGAGTATACGCCCCTCTGTCCAGCCCCTCCTCTGGGAGGGATCCTTGAATCATCCCAACCCTTTCCCTAGGGCACTTAAGAGCTTACCTGTGGGAGGTTCTTCAGATTAGTCGTGGGACTAGATTCAAATCCGAAACCACTTCAACTTCTACAGGGTAGAGCACCTTGGACTTCGTTGGACTTCGCCTGGAACCGAGACTGGACCAAGGAAGACTCCTGCTGCTCCTGGTCTTGCTGTTCTGCAAGTCGTCTTCATCGTCTGTGCCTCATCCAGGTTTCTCTCCAGGCCTGTGGGCATCAAGGACACCTGAAGTAATAACCCTTGGAGTGAAGGAGTCACTCCCATGCATCTGCAGGCACCGCAATGAAGCCGACTGGTCTGCTGCTCCTGATGTCCCACGGACTCCGAAAGGCACAGCAACAACACAGGTGGTGGTGGTGGTTCTGCAACTCCCTCGAGGCCTGGCCTGTCCTCTCAGCAAGTTTGAGGCCAGTATCCCTCGTAGGAACTGCTAGAACAGAACCCATGTGCACTGCATTGACTGGTCATTGCCAAGGCTCGTTGGCTCTGTCCTCTTAGAGATCTTCGGGCTACAAGAAGCTCCAGCCTCCCTTCCTGCCAGGATCTTTGTCCTCACTGCATCGTCTGCAGCGTGGGCCTGCATCTTTGGTGAACTGCTCAAGGTCCTCTTGCGACTCCTGTGCCTTCAGCCTGTGGGTCCTCATGAGGGTCTTCTTTGGCTTCAGTGAGCTCCCCTGCTTGCTCGGGGCCTGCTCTGACTCTCCTGCACTTGGTAAGTCCCATGGACCTTGCTGGTCCCAACGCTGCACCTTTTTCGTTTACCGCGTCGGTTGCTGCTGCCAAGGCTTGTTGGTGCTCTAGCCTGACACCGACCAACTGGTTCTGGACTTCCGACGTGGGACAGCTCGTGAACAGCTCCTGGTCTTCCACAGAGTCGCATGGTCCTCACAGCTGCAGCGACAAGGTCTGCATCATCACTCCTGCATCTTCTGTCATCTGTGGTCATTGGTCTTCTGTGCCTTCTGGTCACTTCCGAGTGGCATAGACTCTTTCCCCTCTGTTTGCAGCTCCTCCTCTTCAAGAATCCATCCTTGGATTCCACTGGACTCTCATCTACTTCGCCAGCTGCATCTTTTCAGAAGTCCTCCATTGTGGTCTACGGCTGTTTCCGACGTCACTTCGCACCTATGCACCCGGATTCCCTGGTGTAGGTATCCTGGTTCCTGGGGTATCCACGAGTGGGGTGACTCTCCAACCTTCTGTCTTCCACGGGCTTTCTGAGGGATCCACTGGGAAGGGTCCTTCCTCTTAAAAACTAACTGCAACTGTGACTGTCCCACTGACTTGCATTGAGTAAGCGGCTGTGATTCCACTCTCCACACAGCCTCCGTGGGGTTCCTGGGTACTTACCTCAGGTGGTTCCTTGTGTCCCCAGCTCTTCTGAGTCTTCTGGTCCAAGTCCAGTCTTTTGTCCCAGTTCGCATGTGTAGGAAAGTGGGTTTCTGTTGCAGTAACCCCCCCACCTTTTGCCAGACTACTGATGCACTTTGACTTGATGTGCCCTGGGTCCCTGTCAATCAGGTTCCCAGGGCCTGTGTTCTTTCCCCAAACCAAACCCAATTGGCATCTCTGGCCACAGGTCAGCCCCTGGTAAATGGTACAACAGGTACCCAGGGCACTGTGACCAGGGAAGGCCTCTAAGGGCTGCAGCACTTATTGTACCACCCTTAGAGGCCCTGTACCTTTACACACACACTGCCTTTGCAGGCTGCGTGTTTTGGTGCAGAACAAAGTGAAGAGTCGACATGGCACACATCCCGGTGTGCCATGCCTACAACCCACTGCCCTGGCATAGATCAGTCACCCCTCTAGCTGGGTGCCCAATGGCAGTGGTGAGGGTACAGGTGCATGAGCCCTGTACCCCTACAGTGTCTAAGTCCATTCTTAGACATTGTAAGTGCAGTGCTGACATTAAGAGTATATGGTGCTGGGAGCTTGTCATTACGAACTCCACAGCACCATAATGGCTACACTGAAAACTGAGAAGTTTGGTATCAAACTTCTCAGCACATTAAACCCACACTGATGCCAGTGTGGGATTTAATGAAGGGCCCCTGAAAAACCCCCTGCCCCCTGAAAAACGTCCAGCCTCTGGTGGGTTCCCGGACTGGTACACACCAGCCTGCCACCACGAGACACGTTTCTGGACCCCTAGGGTGGGAGCCTTCGCTCCCTGAGCCCAGAAACAAAGCCTTTCCTGGGCGGAGGTGTTCACACCTCCCCCAGTCCAGGAAGAGCCTTATGTGGCAGGGGAGCTTCAAAGGCCTAGCAGCCTTTGTAATGCGACCCCCAGCCTCTCCTGCTATCAGGAGCAGGCCCCCTTCCTGTCTCCCCTCCTTTTCGGCGGGAAGACAGGCAGGAAAAACTAGCCAGCCCAGAAGGTGTGCCCAATTCTGCCAACTCCACCCCTCAGGTGGGGGAGAGCGAGGTGAAGCCCACTCTTCAGTGCCCGCCATCTTGCAGATGGCAGGCACTCCCCAATCAGGATTAGGGATTGTGCTCACTCCCCCACGTGGGGTGAGCACTACAAGGGCGTAGTCACCCTAAGGTCAGTAGACCATTGGCTACTGACCTCGAGACACCTAAAACGCCCCCTAAATACAGTATTTAGGGGGCAGCCCTGAACCAAGAAGGCAGATTCCCGCAACCTAAGAAGAAAAAGGACAAAAGAAGACGCCCAGCAGAGGAGACTGCAGAGAACAACTGACTTGGTCCCAGTCCTACCGACCCATCTGCAGTTTCCAGAGATCCTGCGCCAAAAATCGTCTTGTCCTGCAGCCAGCGACCTCCAGAACCCCTGGGAGGACTGACTGCCTTCAACAAAGACCGGATCTCCTGTGAACAGCAGTTCTGTTCAGAAGAAACCCCAAAGAAAGACTCAGAGCCTGCGGAGGAAAAAGAAACCCGACGCCTGGACCCACCACTGCAGCCGTCGCCTAGGGCCCGAGTTCAAGTGGCCCACCGGTCCCAGCGAGGTCCCCCAGCGCTCCAGAGTCCGAGTCCACCATGGGTTGACCCCTGCAGGACTCCCCGTCGCCTGCAGCCTCTGCACGGAGACCCCCCCAACCGCTAGAGGCCCGGTAAGGTGAAATCCGACCTAAAAAGACACCCCTGCATCCAGCGGCCCTGCGCCCTGGAAAACAGAACTCGAGGTGCACCTTCGTCCCCGAGCCCTCCAACTTACCTGCCCAGCTGTTGGTTCCTCCTGGAAGTCTTCCTGGACCGAGCCTGCAGCTGAAAACCAAAACCGAAAATACCCATTGAAAACAGGGCACCCAACGCCAAACCAGCACCCTGCACCCAGCCGCCTCTGCGCAGCTGCGGGTGCACTTTTTGTGCTAAACAGGATCCCCTTTTGCCCTGAGCCTAACACCAGGAGCTTGGCTCCCACAACCTTGTGGCCTGCTCGCCAGCAGCCACCAACCGGAGGCCCCCTATCCCCCATTGGATAACATTGGGCCTCAGAACTCTGCACCCGGCCGCCCTAGTGCCGCTGAGGGTGTAACAAGAGTGTATCCTTGAACCTGGGGGAACCCTTGTTCTAACCCCAGAAGCTCAACTCCAAAGACCGATTACTTACCTGGTAACCGTTAACTACATTTCTCTCCATAGGAACCTATTGACTGTTTTTCTCTGAAAAATGTTCAAAGTGTGGAGTTGATTTGTATGGAAACCTGAAAAATAACTATTGTGCAAAACTGATTTTACTTACCTTTTCTCTAGGAAATGTCCCAGTGTTATATCTAGGCAGGTCACACTGAAGAAAAATGAATCTAAAAAGTAATCTCAAAAGTAACGTAAAAGTAACTTACCTGTAATTGTTATTGCAAAATCGATACAAAGTATATGTACAGCCTTTCACAGTATTGCATTACCAGTAATTCAAACTGTAACCATTTCAAAGTACATTTACAACTGCATTTCAAACTGTATATTTACTGCAAAGTATTTATCAACTTACCTGTGCCAGGCTTGCCTGGTTCTAGGAAATAAAATAACTAAAAGAATATTTTTATACAAAACCAATTGGTCTGAAGTTCAGTCTTTGAGTGTGTTAAATCATTTGCTGATTGAGTGGGTACAACAAATGCTTAACACTGTCCTCTGATACAGCCTTACTGCTCGACCACACTACCACAAATAGAGAGTGAGGTGCTATATAACTTTACCTCTGCCTACCTTTGGGGATCCACTGGATTCTGTGCACACTATACCTCACTTTGGTATAGTATATACAGAGCCAGCTTCCTACAGCATTCCACTTCTTTAGTATATGGTTTGGTCTCCCGGAGACCACTGTGTATTTGTGCTTACTTACCTGTTTACAGTTTAAATATTGAGTGCATTGCGTTGATATCTCCGGGTAGGAGATATACCAATGTGTTAGTGAGTGTATTAAAAAAATATTAATTTTTATAACTACACTGGTTCTTTTTCGTTTAACCTACACTATATCATTAGTTCTGGTAAAACAAGCTGCTTAACACTCCTTCTGGACTAAGCCTGAAGGCTGCTCTCCACAGCTACCACTTAGAGAGCTTTCTATGGTTGTCTAAGACCACTAAAATCACCATAAGGGTTGTCTGGATTAGTGCAAGGAGCTTCACTTAAATAAGTGTGCACCATATAGTAAGCCAGCCTCCTACACTCACTGACCCAGTTAGATTGAACCCAGGAAGTGAGTATACTCTGTGCCCATTTTGGATCCACCTACTAGATGCCATCTTAGGCTGTTATCGGTCACAACAGAGATGGGGACCACAGGGCAAGATTATGCTTAAAAGCGGACGCGCCAAAGGCCAGTCCATCTGCGCCCGTCCGTTCCACGGTCAGCGCCAGCTATGCTGCTGGCTTTGGGACAGCTCATACCCGTTGTCTTGAATTCTCCTCTGAAAGGCTCAGAGAATTAGACCAGTCTCTGAGTTTCAAAACCAAGCGTAATATTAGAAAGGTTATGGGTCTTCTTTCCTGCTCAAGATGTATGCACTTTCTTAATTCTGCTATAATATTTTCTCTCATGAAGGGATATCATGCAATCCCGGTCTGAGAGCATAAGTGGTATGGACTTTGACTCTGGTCCCCGGGGTGGGCTTATGAATGTACCGTCTCTCCCTAAGCATGCCACAGATATCTATAATCTATTAGTTGATGAAGACCTAGACCTCCTGTATCACTGAGAAGTGGCTAAATGACTCCTACAAACCAGATATAGCTTCTGCTATTCCATTCACCACCTCGACAGAATTGGAGCTAGAGGTGGTGATCTCCCTATTATCTTCAGAGACTCCTTTCAGTGCTCCTTGTTGTCTTGACAATCTTGAGCAGAGGACCTGGGATTTTGTTTCAGAATTACCCAACATTATTCTTTTTCTGGCATTTTAATATACAGTCTCCCAGGACACCTGGGGAACCTTCTTTGATTCACAAGCAGAAGCTTCCCCCCCCAACCCCCCCACATCCTCCCCAACACTGGTTGCAATAAGCCAATTTTTCGGTTCTGGTTGACTTTAGTTGTCATGTGGACGACAAACATAATACAGCAGCCAAGACCCTTATGTATAGTTTATTCATTCTTAACTTATCGCAGAAGGTCTTAGGTCCGACTCACTCAGCAGGCCATACCTTGGATTTATTTTTACTAACCACGCTCTACTGCTTACTAGCCAGACGGAACCTCAGGTTTGGTCAGATTGTATGTTTATTCCATTTAGGAATGGCTGTTTACTGCAATAGAACTAGAGTTCCAGAGGCTGTGAATTCTGGCAAGAGTTTGTCACTAGGGCAAAGTACACAAACCAAGCTTTAGCCAATGTCTGACTAGTTCGATCTCAACTGTAATAGGGAAACTAGACAAAGACCTGGACAGATTTAACAAATGGCTCCTGGATGCAATAGATTATGTGGCAACAATGAGTAATCGTAATCAGAAGCGCGAGATTCCTCCTGCCCCTTGGTCCTCCTGAGTGCTTGTCAAGGAATAATTTGCTTGTAAAAGACTTGAGAGAAAATGGAGAGCTTGTTATCTCCAGGAGAACAGGTATAGCTACCAATTAGCTATTAAAAGCTACCACAAATCTATCAAGGAACAAAAGAAATTGTGCTTTACAATTAAAAATTGAATCAGATAAAAATGTGCTGCTAGATATTTTTGAGATTGCAAAGGGATTTCCCCATTCCTAAGCCTGTTCTGCAGAAATCCAGACCTATCAATATCTATGTGATAAATTGGCATAATTATTTGAACAGAAGATTGAGGCTATCCAGGCAGGGTTTTCCATTAACATGAAAAGTTCAGGGTGTCTTTGGGATCCTTGGTTTCTACCTTTCCCAATTCCGGATCAATTTCAACCAAATTGGAATGTGCAACCATGCTTTGCGAATTGGGTTCTCCTACAAATCCTTGCTCTCTGTCAATACTGCGGAGAGCTACTGACATTAACCCTACTCTGAATGCTTGTTGAATATGTCTAAGCTTGGCCTTAGTGCCAGATAGGAGGAAGTCGGCTATGGTTAAAACCCTGCTAAAAAAGCCACCAGCCGATCCTTGAATATTCTCCAATTTCAGACCAATTACCCTTCTCACTGCCATAGCAAAAATGCCTGAAAGGCTAGTCAATGTTCAATTAACGGAATACTTGGAAAGGTTCAAGCTCCTTCATACTTTTCAATCTGGTTTGAGACCGCGGCACTCCACTGAGTTAGCTCTTCTCGAAGAGTCAATAAAAATCCCTCTTGATGAAGGCAATTATGCAGTTTTAATTCCATGTCAGGACCAGGAGGCTCAGATTATGCTTCCTCTTTCCTTTATTTTTGCTCAGCAGCCTTAAAACAATAACTATTCGCAAAAGACTACAGCTCCCAAGAGTCTTAGCATTAAAGAAACTACAACCATAGAGTCAGCCCTATATATCCACTATCGAGGAAAAGCGCTTCCTCTTTTTTCGCTGCTCAGCAAAATGCTTTTCATTCATACTGGATATTTATCCTGAACTTGCATTTGTGGTTATTCTATTGTTGTTGTTGTTATTATTATTATTGCACCGCGTCACTTACCTTGAGCTTTGTCGGCTCCTTCCGGGAGCGCTATTTTGCGCCTGCGGTGAAGGGCCTATATTTTATGGCCGCGTGTTTCATGTCTGACTTGCAGTCCACTGGCAGCCGAGGCATACTGGTGTCGAGTAGCCGGCCTCGCTGCGAGAGCGGGGTTGCAGCTTTGGCTGTGACCGGCTGCGGCTGCTGCGGACAGCGGGAGCTCTTCACGGCGTCTGGGAGTGATCCCCTGCACGCAGTGAGCTGTTCGACCTGGCAGGAGGCATGGAGAGGGTGCGTCTCCCAACAAAGAAGGCGTCCCTCCTTCCTTCCACATTCTAGGCATTTTTTCCACTCAGCATCTTCCGGGTCTGTGACGCGTTCCCTGCGGTTTCTGCGACCGCACATCCCGGGCTTGCACAGCTTGACACACCGCTTGTTTTCTCTCACCATTTGAGTTAATTAGGCTCCAGATAAGCGGTTTTCACCACAGAGCATTCCCAATCAGGACTCTAGAGGGCCGTTTGCACCTTTTCTAGTGACACCAAGCACTGACACCTACAAATCTACCAGGGCCAGTTTGAACACCCCACACTTGTTTTTCCTTGTGCTTTCCTGCCTTGTACCTCTATACCCTCGCCTGATCATCATGCTAGGTGGGTTTGATTACTTCTGGGAGTCCTTCGAGGAGCAGGAGCTCCTACCTATCCACGAGGAGTTAGTGGATGCCATTGATGCTTCTCTTGAGAGTGCCGTATCCTCAGTCTTGCAACCCCTGAGCCAGCGAATTATAGAGTTGACGGTACGACGCACTCGCATACCTCCGCCTGGAGAAGACTTTGGCGGTCGCAAGTGTGGTATCCAGTTCGTCTGGAACTTTCTACAGATTTTCCAATCAGGCTACCCCCGACTCCTCAGCTTCTGATGGACCTTCATGGCAAAGTACACCAATTGGTACAGGACAGGACGTTTCAGCTGATGAGCTGGAAGATTACAAGGGACGTTGGGAAGTCCCAGGCCTTTTCGCAGCGAGCTTCTGCCCTCATCAAAAGAGCCTGGGCAGACTCCACTGTCAAGAGATATGGTTCGGCGTGGCGGAGATGGTCACGCTGGTGTATGCGAAGGGATCTTGATCCCATGAAGAAAGATGTAGTGCACACTGTCAATTTCCTTTCGGAACTGGTGGATATGGGATTGGCCTACCGGAACCAAAATATTTCTCGTTTTGGGACGTTACGGTTGTGCTTGCAATGCTGTGTTCATGGCAGGATAATCAATACCTGTCGCGGAAAGAACTTACAGGTAAGCTTGGAGTGTTGTTGTGCCTGATTTCTTGGAAAAGAGTGTTAGCTGTGCGTGCCCTCGATGTTACAGTGCGCATGTTCACACCGGAAGGTGTGTCCTTAACTATTTCATGACATGAAATCCAACACTAGAGTGGTCCATTATCCCGCTTTTCCCGGCCAGCCAAAGTTGTGTGGCCCGTTGTTTAAGGGCATAAGAATCCATGAACGAAGAGTTCCGGCCACCAGGGGTAGCGCAGTTATTCATTTCCCTCAAAAAGCCTTTTAAGCCAGTCTCTGCAGCTACTATCGCTCGATGGGTGAAATGGGTCCTACAGGAGGCGGGGATTCACACGACCTCCTTTGGAGCACACTCTACTAGGGGTGCAATGGTCTCCAAGGCATTTACATTAGGAGGCTGCCTGGAGGATATCCTCAGAGCGGCGGATTGGTCTTCGGAATCAACCTTCAAGACCTTTTATTCCAAACCTATTACTGGCATGGCTTCACTGGTGGTGGCCCTGCTTTAAACTAGCATAATCTGAGCCTTTGGGTCCTAACATAGAATATAAAGCTGTTGACAAATCAAGAAGAATATAAAATGTCCTAGCTAACGTGAAGGAAAGTTAAGCTTCTATTAAGGACACGCAGGCAAGCATTATCCCACCCATTTGGATACAATCCGTTTACCCTCCGGGCATTACCAGGGTTCACTGTTTGGATAAGTATCTGAATTTTGAAATGATAACATCTTCCAGGATTGTATACCTTTGGATGATTTAAACCAGTGCTGTTTGGACTGGTCTTAAATGTACAAGATGACTTTGCTTATGGTTTGTCTTTGTGACCAGAATTAAAATGTGATGCTTGATTTTTAGTGATGTCTATTTGATCCTTATCCGGGATATCTTATGTTTTTCTGTACAGTCAGAACAGAATCAGGAATTTTGAGAGGAAAACAGAGTTCATGGTGCCTCGCTCGAAGAAGTGCTTTTCCTTGATACTGGATATATAGGACTGACTATGGTTATTTCTTTAGTACAAAGACTCTTGGGAGTTGCAGTCTTTGGCGAATAGTTATTGTTTTAAGGCTGCTGAGCAAAAATAAAGGAAAGAGAAAGCATAATCCTCGACTCAGTGTCCTTAATAGAATTTAAACTTTCCTTCACGTTAGCTAGGAAATTATATATTCTTCTTGATTTGTCAACAGCTTTCGACACTGTCCCATGATACACTTCTACAGCATCTTGCCAACATTGGAATTCAAGGCCATGTTTGGTCCTGGTTCCAATCTTTCCTGCCAAACAGAAAACAGGTGGTTACTTTGTCAAGACCGGAGGCGAGGATTATGCTGTACTTTCTTCACTCTTATTCAGCAGACATGTTAACAACAAACAAAGACTTCATTTCCCATGAAAGTCGGGATGAAGTGAACAATAAAGTAATGTCCAATCACAGTCAGGAGCCCTTTAATAGTCCTCCGTATCTGCCGCTGCCTCCTCTTTCTTCGCTGCTCCTGCAGCTGAGATAAGTGCCTCCGGGCCACTTTTATGTTATTATTGATGCTTTATTATTGCGTGTTGTGGTATTTTTGCCTACTGTTGATTGCAGTGCATTTACAGCACGATCGTTGGAACGCTTGTCGCTCCCTTAACTGACTACACGTCTCAGGGTTGGGGCCTACCTCAGGGTGGTCCTCAGGACACTAGAGGGTGCTGTGGTGATGTGCATTGTCTCACAAGGTGGCGCGCAAGACCCCCTCAGACCTATCCATGTCAGCACAGCTGGCCGGGACCTCCATTGCCTGCCCTGTGTTGGATTGCACCTGGTGCTTTAGGCCCCTAAATTGGGGTCTGTATACAACGTTCTTAGTGCTTTCTGAGGCTTGTGCTTCTTTTGGCTGGACACCAGCCCAGGTGTCTATTTTACCCCTGCAACGCACGTGGGTGCTAGTGGTGTCATTCAGGCTCCGCCCTGTCATTGGCCCTTTAGGTTTACACATACTGGCTGGGAGACCCCCCGCCCCCCATTTTCGAAATCTGTTTATTGGTTTTCACAGTAGAAAGCAAAAAAACATTTACGTGCATGATATAACCACATGAATGACCCCAGGAAAGCGGGGCGGTCTGGATTTACTAGGACATACAATGTAATATGAAGGATAAACAAAGTAGTCCTAAACATGAGGGCCAGTTGCTGACATCAATTATGATGCAAGTGCCCCCGTGGGGTCCATGAAAATGCATGCAATGCAAGAGTATCATAACAGATCCGAACTGGGAAAGTAGGGCTCAACAAAATTAGGACAAAGTAAGTCAAAGGAGGGGAGGGGAGAGTAACTGTTAGTGACATGTTGCCGCGCCGCCCCCGCCCAATGCCCCTCTGCATGTGCACTGCTTGTGCTTTAAATGTCGTGTGTGTAAATACTAGCTCGCTGACTGGCTAGGGGAGAGTCTACTAAAGGTATACCTTGTTTATGTAGGGTTGAAGGGATATTCCCAATCATGGCGCTACAACGGTCTAGTCCCCCTCTCCCATGGAAGGATCTACCGGGACTGTGTTGTCTTTCCGCAGGTCAGCTAGAATAGCATCCCAGCTGCCGGCCAGTGGGAATTTGCGGAGGCCAAGCAAGTCTTCCCTGCGTAGGGCGATGCTCTCTGCTTTCGCCCAGGTCAGTAAAGAGTGACGCCGCGCTACTATGTGGAGAGCTACAGGGGACTTCCATCTCTTAGTAATTAGTCGTTTAGCGGTTGCCATGCCCAAGTCCAGGAAACAGGAAGTGACCTTATATCTTCTGCCCCTGCCGAATAGATGCAGAAGATAGACCTCCCATTGGAAAGGGATGTCGCATTCAGTGCAGCGGCCAAGGGTGGCCGCCACCTCAATCCAGTACCCATTGAGAACGGGGCAGCACCACAACATGTGTAAAAAGTCTGTGCCAGCCAAATGACATCTGGGACAGGCAGAGTCCATGCGATGGAAATGCTCGTTGATCTTTGCTGCGGTAAGTAATGCTCAGTGTAAAATAAAGTATTGGATTTGGTGGAAGCGCTGGTTGCGAGGTATTAAAGTGGGGCTCTCCAGGGCAGCCTGGGTCGGAGAAGGGGTGCTCTAAATCTCCCTCCCAATGAAGTCTTCAGGAGTCTAGAGAAACTGTAGCATGTTGGCGGAGAGAGGCGGCGAACCACCGAGTCAGGTGGCCACCTTCGTCCATCATGTGCAAGTATTGAATCGTGTGATGCATGGAGGGCTCGGTGGATAAATTGCCCTATCGGCCTGAAAGAGTTGCAATGAGGGAACGATGCAGTAAAAAATGACCTGGATGGAGACCCTCCTCCGATACAAGCCCGGTGTGTGGGACGAGGGTACAGTCCCGGAAGAGATCCCCGGTGTCGTGTATGCCAGCTGCGTCCCAATAATTTAGTTCTGCCGCCATGGTAATCCTTTGGCCCCTGGGTGTCCCCAAGAGAGGAATAGTCGGGCGTATGGTTTTGTGGAGCGGGTGATGATTAGGCTTCTACTATAGCATTTATATGCCACCGAGAGTAGTAGGGAGTCTATGCTTGTGGGTTTCGCACAAGGATGGAACAGATGAAAGAGGGAGAGATGTGACCTGGGCGGGCTCAGAGTGGCCCTGTCGGATAGGTGACGGGAAGCCAGCCATATGGCAATCCATTGTAACTGTGCGGCCAAGTAATAGTGTTCAAAGGTCCCCTGGCATAGCCTTACTCCAGGAAACACATTTGACAAGTCTTGAGGCTTCTCGATTGCAGCGCCGCTGGCGGGGACATGTGTACAGTGCTAGGTTTTCCTCCCTGGCAGGGGGCACTTTGATATGGGTGAAAGCGGGGGTCCCTTGGGAGGAGGAGGAGTTTGAGATCGACAGGGCCTTTGTGTTCCTTAGGGGTAAACTTAATGGTCAGCCCCTCTTACTTGATTCAATGTACGCCCCCAATGTTGAGCAGAGCGCCTTCCTTTCCGCACTCTCCAGGGTATTATCTTTCTGGAGTGACATCCCATGGCTCATAGGAGATTTCAACTCCGTCCTTGATGTCTCACTAGACCGCTCTTTCCCACCCCTTACACGCACCGCTGCATCGTCTAACGTGCAAGCTCTGCGCAACTGGCTTAACCATTGGTCCCTATCCGATGTATGGCGCTGACGCAATCCAGACACCCGCCTATATTCCTTCTACTCACCTGTCCATAACCTGCATGTGCAGCTGAACCGCATACTGGTCTCCTCTGCTTTACTTCCCCCTAATCCAGGGCACCGAATACATCGGGCGCACACAATCTGAAAGAGACTATTCGTTATGGATTCTTCACCTTAGAATTACCCCCAGGCGTCAGACTGGATCCGGAGAATTTTTTCTTCAGCAGTACCCCTACGTGTCAGTAGGTGGCGTCGGTCGAGACTGCTTTCGGCGTTGGCATCGTGGAAGCCTGAATGACGTCGCGGTATCTAATTAGACGCCGCCCCTGCACGCTGGCGTCAGTTTTCTTTTTTCGCGCCAGCCAGTGCAGATCCGGAGAGAGCGGTACCTCGAGTCACTTTGACTCTTTTTGCGGCTTTTTGTCGACATCTTTTCGAGTCGTCAACTCCTGGTGCACAGGGAGGTCATCTCGGCGGACCGGCTTCAAGCCTTGTGGCTCCTGCCACAAGCTGATGTCGGTGACGGACCCCCATCTTGTGTACCTCTGGTTCCTGGAGCGCGACCATGACACAAAGTCGTGCTCCAACAGCTGGGCCATGGCCCGAAGTCTTTGCGGGAGCGGTCCCGAAAGCTTCTGGAGGCCCGGCAGTCTGCTCCGCGCTGCTCGAGGTCCCAGTCGAGAGGGAGGTCGCAGGACCGGTCGTGGAGCCATCACCACCACTCCTCGTCGAAGTCTTCGTCTTTGGTTAAGTCGAAGCACAAAAAGAAGACTAAGAAGCACCGTCGCTCTTCGCGTTCTCCCAGTCCGTCGGCTGACGCGACGCAGGATGCAGATGGTGGTCATCCGGCTCTGCCCATGGAGCCTGTTGGGTCGACTCCGAGCTTCCCTCCCTTTGTAGGGACAAACCGAATAGAAATGGTTGCGGGTTAGCCCCAGGAGGGGGTCTGCGAGTAGGGATTCTATGAGCACGTTCCACCACAAATTGGGGAGATAGAACATTTGGCGGAAGCAGCTCTCTCAGCCAGTTCTCCTCAGGGAGGCCAATCACTCGCATAAAATTGCGGCGCGAGCGGCCCTCTGCGTCGTTCAACTCGTCGTCGAGGGTACACACCCGGTCCAACAAATCCTGCAGGGTGGCGGTGTGAATGCAAGATTTGGGCTGTAGGTCTGTGAGCATAAGTTCAGTCTTGCGCACTCTGTCAGTTAGTTTCTGATGATCGGCCCTCAAGAGCGTTAAGTCTGATACTACTTTATCTATCCTAGTCTCGAGGGAAATGCGCGTCTGGTCCAGTGATGCACCAATCTTCTCCACGGCTGCTAGGACCAAATAGAGTTCGGCAGAGAAATCAGAGTGACGAGTCAGGAAGCTTCCCTGCCCTTGAAGAGAATCCCTCCCCAGTATCGTGAAGTGTTGCCGCCTGGGGGGTGGAAGAGCAAAGGCGACCCATGGCTAGTTGCTGTGGAGTGGGCATGGGGGGTTCCCGGTGCATGGTCCTCCACTCCTGTAGCTGGGAGAGGTATCAGGTAGTCTGTGGCAGGAGAGGGGGCAGATCAGGCCATAGCCAGTAGTGTGTAGGCAGCGGCATGGATGATGCTTCCAAGCACCAAAGGAAGGCAACGCTGTACTATGATGAAGAGACCCTGTGAGCCGCTGGGAGGGAGCCTGGTCTGATACAGTCCAGGTGAGGGCTAGGATCGAGCCACGAGTGTCCCCCAGTAGTGAGTGAGGTCCCCACTTCGCAGGCAACGGTGAGAAGCCACACGGTCACTTTTGTAGGCTCCCAGCACCGGCCGGGGCGCCCACTTGGCGTGGTAGTAAAGGAGTGCACCGGGCCACGGGGCAACGTGCTAGTGAATGTCTCATACCGAGCAATAGGGGCCTAGGCCCGGCCGGCCCAAGTGCCCCAGTAGGGTACAATATGAAGGGCAAAGGAGAAGCCTGGACCCGATCCGGTCCCCGAGCCACCCCTATGTTGGCAGAGCCTAAAAGGATCTATCTCATAGCCCCCAAAGCAAGCCAGGAGTCTGTCGGGAGCGTAGAGGGGGGGACAACCTAGGCCCGATATGACCCTCGTGCCGTCTTCCCACCCCTATGTGCGTTGAAGAGTAGGAGCCAAAAGGGAAACGAGGGCCTCCTCACCCCTGATCTCCTCAACCCAGCAGCACGGGCCACTGCCGGAACCCGCAAAGGTTGCGTGGGAGCCTAAGCCCAATCGACCCCCGGGCCCCCAGCCCAGCTGCTCAGTCACGATGCAGCAATGGCGCGACGCCGGACTCCCCTCTGCAAAAGTGGCAGGCGCTCAGGCTGAGTAGGCTGATGGGGGTAGACGTTACCTCCCAGTAGGTAAGTCTTCGTGGAATAGCCGGCAGATCCAGGGCCAGCCGCCAGGCAGCAGAGTATATGGAACCGCTCCAGCACGGGACTGCCAAGCCACAGCGCTGCGGAGCACACCCTGAGCTCCCACGCAGCAGGCCACAAGAAAGGCTAGATCGGCGGCCGCCGGTGATCACACCTCCGCAGAACCCTTCAGAGGAACAGGAATTACGTCTGGGCAGCGGGACTGCTCATGGGGCTCCGGCCCTGTAGCCGCTTGGCCAGCCCACCGTCAGCCACGGTGGCTGCTGCGCACAAGGGTCTGGTCGGTGAAGCGTGGCAGAGTCAGGCTGAGAGCCCCGATACAAGGAAAGCCGCACCCTAGGTCCCGATGGAATCAGCGAGCCAGGAGCCCCGGAGAGCCGCCATCCGGGCCAGCAGCAAATGGGCAGTGCCCACAGTAGCAAGTGTACCGACCAGGTAGGAAGAGTGCACCGATGTTGTAGGATAATCATAGGAAAGGACGCGGAGCGGGCTCAGAGCAAGTCTGCCATCTTAGGCAGCAGACCACGCCCCCACTGGCTGGGAGACCCCCACATACATCACTTTTATGCCCACTAAAGTTTACCTGGAAACTCCTGTGTTTGTATACCCTACTACTGGTTACGCAATAAGTCACTGCCCACCATGAGTGACGTGGAAGAAACCTATGTTGAGGAGGATGAGGTTACTCACCTCCCGTTTGATTATCACTTTTGTGAGGTGATGGACGCCTCAATCCTCAGAGCAATTACTCAGGCAGTGGCTCCCCTGGAGCAGAAACTCCTGCAATATACTGAGCATTGCTTCAAACCCCTCCCTGGGAGAGAAGACACCATCGGGACCCTGCTCCCGGTACCTCCAGGAATACTACCACTGGCGTCGGCCTGGATGCTTCTGACTGCTTAAGGAAGGCATCTATGGACCACTGTCAACCCCTGGCTTTGGAGCCTCCCGTGCTGGGTCCTTCTAGGCAACAGCCTGCTGGCGCAATCCCATGTGCTCTCCCGCCCAGTCCTCTCTCCCCCCACCCATGGTGTCCCTTGCCCACGCTACCTAGTGATACTACGCCTTCAGGAACTGACCTCTCCCAGGATCCTCATATGTTTGACCCTGACCTACTCCTACACCCCCAGTCGTCGGAATGTGTCCCCACAGATAAGGTTGGACATATGTCGCAAGTAGGCTATGTTCACAACTGTCTTTGGGCGGAATGCCCTCGCCTGTCTCTGGGTTATAAGGCAGCACTAAACCCAGACATAGACGACCAGAAGAACACCTCCCTAGGGAAGTACATTTGTGATCCGAAGAAGTGTATTGATAGGTACTGGCGGGCTTGCCAGGACAAACTTCCTCTCTCTGGCCCACTAACTCGCATTTTGGATATGGTGGAGGACGCAAAGGCGTCTGGAACCTTGATATCCCCTGAGATACAATCCGGGTGGGCCCAGAGTGCCATCATTTTTTGGGGGAATGCGAGTTATGCCATTTCCACGGAGAGGTGCCAGTCCCTCCTCAAAGATTGACCCTAAGCTGGAAGAACTCTCCACCTCAGAAGCCGGCCCCATTTCGCAGTGAGGTTTCTTTGGTGACCCGTTAATACTGGAACTTGGAAAGTTTGTGGCAACACATTACTCACTGGACAAGGCCCCAGCATCCATTAAGCGCATTTTTAAGCCCTGTGTTTTCACTGGGGCTGGCCGAGGTAGTGGGCGCTCGGCCGGCCGCTCGCAATACCCAACTCCCGGCAGAGTCTACACCAACAGGAGGGGACAGTACCAAGATGCCTCAAAATTCTGCAACCTCTACCCAGCAGAGGGTACCCAAGACACAGGGAATTGTGAGGCAGAAACAGAGGCAGTGGCAACCATGGTTCCATATCAAGGCGAGTGTTCAGCTCTTCCCACAACAGCGCCTGGGGGGCAGACTGCAGGGGTTTGTCCACAATTGGGCAGCTCTCAGCTCAGACTCTTGGGTACTCCTTCCCAAATGGAACCTTCTACCCCACTGGTCTTCTCCGATGCGGGTGCCACATTGGCAGACGCGGAGGTGATAATGTTACTCCGCAAAGGAGCGATAGGGCAGACATCACCTCATCCTACAGGTTTCCTCAGCAACCTGTTTTTGGTAGACAAAACAGATGGCAGTCAACGCCCAGTCAATCTGAAGGAGTTCAAAGAGAGGCTGGTCTTCTGCCACTTCAAAATGGAAGGTATTTACCTGTTGCGGGATCTCCAACAAAACAATTGGATGGTGAACCTCGACCTCAAGGACACCTACTTGATCATCCCAATCTTTCCTCCTCACCGCCACTTCCTCCAATTCCAGTGGCAGACCTTAGAGCTCACTACACTCTGTTTGGCCTGTCGTCCACCCTCTGGTGCTTCATCAAGGTCATGCATCTGGTGGTGTAGTTCCTCAGTACTCGGGGCTTTCCGCTTATCTATCTAGACGGCCTTCTCCTGATGAACCAGAGCCCACGGAAACTCTATACATCTGCAGATGGCAGTTGGTCTCTAGGAGTCTCTCTGCTTCATCAACCAACAGAAGTCAACCCTTATTCCTACTCAGTCACTGGTGTTACTAGGGTTTGTGGTGGACTCCTTTCGGCTCACACCAAGCCTTCCCTCAAGGAAGGGAAATGAACAAAATCAGGCACGGGCAACGCTGAGACCAAATCAGTCACCTTCCTTCAGCAAATCTTGAGGCCGGTGGGACTTTTGTCCTCCTCGATTCAGGTCATTTTCCCAAGCCCCCTTTACTATCAGGCCTTACAAGGCCTCATAGCTTACCACATCCGGAGGGGGCTCACCTATTCTCAGGTAGTTCCACTGTCAGAGGAGGCTCAGGAAGAAATCCAATGGTGGCTTGCCCAAATGGAGGCGTAAAATAGATGAGCGATTTTTGGCTCACTCACAGACCTAGTCATCGAATCAGACGCCAGTGGCACGTGCTAGGGTGCACGATGTGAGGAATTCTTCACCATAAGACGGCCATCTCACGAAAAATCCCTCTGTATCAATTGCCTCAAACTCTTGGCAGGCTCCTTCGCAGTCCGGTGCTGGACAAAGCAAAATGCTGTGTCCTCCTCAAGATGGGCAACGTAGCATCAGTAGTACGCTATATAAATCATCTAGGGGTATGTGATCCAAAGCCCTCTCAGACATGGACTTTTAGGACTACTGTCTCAGAAATCAGGTTTCCGTGATGGCAGAGCACCCCCCGGGCAATCCAACCAGGTGGCTGACTGGCCCGCCTGTCATCTGAAGGATGCAAGCCTCTGGCAGCTGCACCTGTCCGTATTCAGGGCCCTCCAGGCCATATGAGGCCTGTTCTGGGTGGATCTTTTTGCATCCCGCCTGGACCATCATCTTCCCTGGTACTTCAGTTGGCACCCGGATACCAAAGCGACAGCCACGGATGCTTTTCTTTAGAACTGACATCTGGAACAAGGATACGCCTTTCCCCCATTCACCATAATAATGCGCCTGTCAGACCAGGTGCAGAGACGGAGGTCAGAGATGGTGCTCTAGATTCCGATTTGGAGATTGCAAGTCTGGTATTCGATTCTTCTGGAGCAGTCTTAGGATTTTCCTACCCTCTACCCCTTTTTCCAGAACTCTCAGAGATCCGGAGGGGAATCCCCACCATCTGGTGCTGGAAGGGTCTCTACCTCTTATGGCATGGAGAATTACCGGAAACGCTGGAAAGTCCCAGGGCTTTCGAGCCACAGTGTGTCCCTCCCCTCAAAAGCAAAGGGCCGATAGCTCCACCAAATGCTATAGATCGGAATAGACTTGATGACTGGGCTGGTGTCATCAACATCTGGATCCAGTAGGGGCAGACATCAACCATACCTTGAATTTCCTTGCGTCACTAGCCACAGAGGGTTTAGCATACAGATCCACCAATACTTCCAATCTGCGAGTTCGGCGGGTCATTTGCCAGGGGGCGACCATCCAGTGGGAGAACACCCCTTGGTGAAAAAGCTTCTGCGTGGCATTAGATTAGCTCTTTCTCCAGAACCCAGTTATTCAGCATTATGGGATGTCAATAAGGTCTTGAACCTTTTTCCGTCATGGCAAACCAATAAATCTCTTGAGGAAGAAGATCTCTTCCAAGTTGACTACCTTTTTATGTTTGATTTTGTGTCGAAGAGTCTCCAATGTCAGAGCAGTCCGGTTAGGATATTTACTCCAGACAGTGATACGTTCAATATCTCTAGACGTACGAAAAGCAATTCACAAGTGGCTTCTTACCCTTCGTTTCCAGATTCCCCAAAGTTGTGTGTGGTGCATTGTATCACAAGACGATGAAGCAGACACCCGTCCTCATGGCGAAAAGCAACTGTTGATTGCCCTTAAAAAGCCACATAAAGCTGTCTTCTCTCCTACCATAGCCAGATGGATGAAGCAGGCATTGATACTAAGATATTTGGTGCTCATTCAGTGAGGTGCTATGGCCACCAAGGCATTCACGTTAGGAGCACCTACAGGATATTCTCAATGCAGACTCGATCTTTAAAAGATTCTACTTTCCCCTGGCATTGCTTCGCTGGTTGTTGAGTAGCTTTAAACCAGCATAATCCTCTCCTCCGGTCCGGACATAGAATGAAAAATGTCCTAGCTATGGAAACTGAAAGTTTCGATTCTATTATGGACACGGAAGTGAGGATTAGCCAACCCTGGATACTGTGGTTATGCTCAGCCTGATCTGTAGTGATTCGTAAAGGTCGGTATGCTTTTCATACGACCTCTTTGCAGTTGATCAATTGTGATTGATGCTTAATGTCAACAATGGTTCTCTCGATCTACTGTGCATCTCATCAGCGGAGTCGTGAGTATGGATTTTCATGGCCTATGTTTAAATTCCTTCAGGATCGAATGGGTAAAAAGACTGAGGACGGTGTTTCTCATTTCCGTCACAGGAAGAAAGAGGAGGCAGCAGCAGAGACAAAGGACTTTCAAAGGGCTCCTGACTGGACATTACTTTATTGTTGACTTCATCCAGAGTTTCATGGGAAATAAATTCTTTGTTGTTAACATGGCTGCTGAATAAAAGAGTGAAGAAAGTACAGCATAATCCAGTGGCGTAATGAAACTTGAGGGAGCCTCCCTTCAAAGTACATGGAGGGCCCCCCTCCAGGCTCCGTCAAGAGCTCTCAGGCCAGGGTATTGTGATGAGGGGCCTCCTCGTGCTCAGGGCCCCCCGCACCATGGGGGCCTATGTTACCCCACTGGCATAATGCTCGCCTCAGTGTCCTTAATAGAATTGAAATAACGAATAGTTTACCTGTCGGTGTAGTTTTGCAGCTTGAAGAATTTTCTGGATTCACATGCTGTGCATTATTCCGCAATCTAGTGGTTGGGTCAGGAATTGCGGTTTTTCCCTTTTTTTTTGTGGTTGTTGGGCGACGACATAGCACCATTTGGTGTCCTTCTGTGACGTCGACTGGCTTCCTCCGGAAGCTCCCACCTTTGGTCGCCATCTTCGGATTCTTTTTTTTTTTTTTTTTTCTTCGCCCTCATTTTTCCTGGTGGAGGAGGGTGGGTTCGCTACTGAATCCAGAAAATTCTTCAAGCTGCAAAACTACGCCGACAGGTAAGAAACTATTTGTTTTGCAGCGTGATTCTTATCTGGATTCACATGCTGTGCATGTACTTTGTAGCAGTTTGTTAGTTTTGTGGTGGCTGGGTGGAAGATGAACGTTGGTTTGTGAATAGATGATGTAAGACCTTTTGTCATACTTGTGCTTCCTTATTCATTTGGATGTCCACACAGTAATGCTTTGTAAATGTGTGTACTGAAGACCAAGTTGCTGCCATGCAAATGTCTTGAATTGGAGTATTTGCCAGAAAAGCGACTGTAGCTGCCTTCTTTCTTGTTGAGTGAGCCCGTGGTGCTCCTTGTAATGCTTGACCTGCTTGTTTGTGACATAGCTGAATGGCTTGTGCAATCCATTTTGCGATGGTATTCTTGGTTACTGGTCTTCCCAAAAAACTATTAGCAAAAGAGACAAAGAATTGCTTTGTCTTCCTGTATCCTTTGGTTCTTTCAACGTAGTACATGACTGCCCCTCTAGCGTCAAGTGTATGCAGAGTTCTTTCTACCTCTGTTTTTGGGTTTTGAAAGAAACTTGGAATTTGTATGGTCTGATTTATGTGGAATTTTGATACCACCTTTGGCATAAAATGTGGATCTGTCCTCATGACCACTCTGTCACTATGTATCTGGAAATAGGGTTCCTGTAGTTGACTAACTCTGTGTAGAGATGTGATTGCTACTAAGGCGGCTGTTTTTAGAGTGAGCATTTGTGGTGTTGCTTTGTGTAGCGGTTCAAATGGTGCTTTCATCAATTGTGTCAGGACTATGTTCAGATTCCATGTGGGCGGTGGAACCATTTTTGGTGGTGCTATTCTTTTTGCTCCTTCTAGGAACCTTTTCACCACATGAGAAGTGAAGAAACTCTTCCCTGTTTCCCCTCTTGTGTATGCTACAATTGCTGCTAAGTGCACCTTTAGTGAAGTGTAGCTTAGGTTACTTTGAAGTAAATGTGTCAAGTACTTTAGGACTGTTCTTTCTTTTGTAATCTTTTTTGTCACCATTGTGTGCATCTTTTCCATTTTGCTGTATAACATCTTCTAGTCGTTGGCCTTCTTGCTGCTCTGAGAACAGCCATTGTACTTTCTGGTAGTTTGAGGTGTCCAAATTCTGTCCTCAGCAGCCATGCTGCTAAGCTTAAGCTCTCTGGTTCTGGGTGTAGCACCTTTCCGTTTTGCATTGTTAATAGGTCTGGTCTCTTTGGTAATTTGTGCATTGTTCCTTGAGATATTTCCAGTATCGCCGAGAACCAAGTCTGCCTGGCCCACTGTTGTGCAATGAGAATCATTGTCATTTGGCTGATTTTGCATTTGAGGATCACCTTGTGAAGTAATGGGATCGGGGGAAAAGCGTAAGCAAATATCTCTGACCAGTCCATCCATAGGGCATTCCCTAAGGACTGATTGCACGGTTGCCTGGATGCGAAGCTTTGGCATTTTGCATTGTGGGGTGTTGCAAATAAGTCTATTTGTGGAGTCCCCCATTTCCTGAAAATCATTTGGAGTTCTGATTGATTCAGTTCCCACTCGTGGGATGATGACGTTTGTCTGCTCAGTCTGTCCGCTTCGATATTGGCCTTCCCTGGTAAGTGTATTGCTACTATGTCTATGTTCTTTGGGATTGCCCATTTCCAAAGTTGCTGGGCTAGAGTTGAGAGAGCTACAGACCGAGTCCCCCCCTTGTTTGTTTATATAAAACATGGTCGTTGTGTTGTCCGTTTGAATCAACACCTTGTTGTAGATTTGTTTCTGAAATGCTTTCAAGGCTAAGAACACTGTCTTCAACTCCAAAAAGTTGATGTGTTTCACTGCATCCTGCTGTGTCCACAATCCTCGTACCTTGAGGTTGTTCATGTGCGCTCCCCACCCTCTTTGGGAAGCATCTGTTGTTATGGTCACTGTTGGGGTTGGTTGTGTGAGGTGTCGGCCCCGTGATATGTTTATTTTGTTCCACCATGCCATCTCCTGATGAATTTTTTGCGTGACTACCACTAGATCCTCCCAACTCCCTGTTGACTGACCATTGTTGTTGGAGCCATTCTTGAAATGGTCTCATTTGTAGACGGATGTTGGGAATTAAATGAATGCATGATGCCATCATTCCTAGTAGTTTCCCCATGGTCCTCACTGGCAGATGTTGCCCCTTCTGGTAAAGATGAGTCTCCTTCAGTAAGGATAATCTCCTCTTGCTGCTTGGGAATGCCTTCCCCAACACAGTGTTTAATTCTGCGCCTAGGCACACCTTTACTTGTTCTGGCTCTGGTGATGATTTTTTCCAATGAATTGAGAAACCCAGCTGACTAGTGTCTGTATCACCTGTTGTATATGTTGTTTGCAGAGACTGTATGAGTTTGCTCTTACCAACCAGTCGTCTAGATACGGGTAAACATGAATTCTCTGTCTTCTTAGGAGAGCGGCTACTGCTGCTAGGCGCTTTGTGAACACACTTGGCACTGATTTGAGTCCGAATGCCAGCACCTTTTGTTGACAAAGAATCTTAATAGGTTCTTGTGTCTTTTGTTTATAGGGATGTGCAAGTAAGCATCTTAAGTCTATGGTTGCCATATAATCTCCTTGTTGCAATTGAGGTATCACCTCCTGCAGCATAGTCATTTTGAACCTTTGTGTCCTTATGAACTTGTTTAGGAACCGTAAATCTAATATAGGGTGTAGTGTTCCAGCTACCTTTGGGATTAGGAAGTACGTGGAGTAAAAGCTGTAGTTTCTCTCCTTGTGAGGTACATGTTCTATTGCATGTTTTGTTAGAAGTTCCTGCACTTCTTGCAGTAATTGAGATAATTCCCTTTATGAATGTATTTTTTTCTTTGGTTTTTTGTTGGGCAGTTGTTTGCTTAGCTCTAAGCAGTAACCGTACTGCATTATGTTTAACACCCATCTGTCCGAAGTTATTTCCTTCCACTCATGGAGGAAATATTTTAGTCTGCCTCCCACTGGTGTTGTATGATGACTGAACTGTTCGCTTACAAGATGTTGTGTTTGTGAAGGTTGTAATGCTGTGTGCACACTTGGTGATGTTTTCGTTAAGTTTGCCCCTTTTGGAATGCAGTTACTTGTTGGTGGTCTGTGGACCGCCTCTTTGTGGCTGGCCTCTTCCCCGGAGGCGCCCACGAAAGGACTGTCTTTCCTGCTAGTACTGCCAGTTCTGTTGCTGGCCCTGTTGACCTTAGCTTGATCCCTGGTATATTTGCTGGTATGCTTGGTGTGAGGTAGTAGGTTGGTGACTACCTCTACCTGTTGGTCTTCTTGACGGGGTGCCCCTACGCATGCCTCTGAATTGTAGAGCGCCCATAGACCTTGCTGTCTCATTTTTTCAACTGATTTAGTTCATCATCAACACCGCTCCCAAACAGTTGTTCTCCATTGAATGGTGAGTTAATTATGTTGCTTTGGACTTCTGGTTTGAAACCGGAGATTCTCAGCCAAGCAGGCCTGCTTTCTGTGATGCCAATCATCATTTTTCGGCTCATTGTTTCTGCTGCATCCAGAGCTGACTTTAAGCATGTATTCACAATGTTTTTACCCCCCTTCCACTAAGTGGCTAGCTCTCTTTTGGAACTTTTCTGGTAGGTGTTTCAGTAGTTCCCCTACCTCTTCCCAATGCTGATATGCATGCCGGTTTAGCAATGCATTAGAGTTGGCTATGCGCCACTGGTTTGCCACACTTCTCTCTACCTTTCTTCCCACTAGGTCCATCCTTTTACTTTCCTTGTCTGGTGGTGGTCCAACAATGGTTGGCACATTTGCTCGTTTCCTAGCAGTGGAAGTGATAATCGAGTCAGCTGTTACTGACCCTTTGATGTAAACTGGATCTTTAGAAGAATGTTTGTATTTCTTCTCTGCTCTTGGTGTGACTGCTCTGCATGTTGCGGGCTCCTTAAATGCTTCCTTTCTCCAATACACTTGGCAGCATTGGAAGGAATTGGTTTCTTGACTGTGTTGGCATTAAAGTTTCCAACAGAAAACATTATTGTGGTTTCTCTTCTTCCAAATGCACTCCATACGTTTCAGCTGCATTTTTAATCACCTGATTGTACATCCCAATGTCATCTGGTGGTGAGGGCCTCGAGGGATATGTATCAATCGCCTCTTCTGGTGATTCGGCATCGAGATCTTGCCATTGGAGCTCTTGAGTCTCAGAGTTCGCCGACCCCACATGTGTGTTCATCGACATCCCTCTCTTCCTCAAAGAAGAATCCTTCCTCGAGCGCTTCGGGTGTCGTTGGGGGCTGCAACTCCGACGACTTTCTCTACTTCTGTTGAAGTTTTTAGCAGTATCTTGAATTGCTTCAAGCTTTCGTCGAATTCTTTCTTGCGCTGTAGTATGCTCGCCATTTCGGCTTCAAGGCGCTTCCTTTTTTTCTCTACCTCGGCTGAGTTCGTTTCGACACCAAGAGTTTCGGCCTTTCTTTTCACGCTTGTCGACGCCGATGCGGTCGCCGAAGACTGTTTCGGCCTCTCCTTTGTCGGCGTCTTTATCGTGTCCATCTTTCGACGTTTTCGATTTTTTGAGGGTCTTTGTCGTTCTGGAGTCCTTGTCCAAGGATCCGACGGAGTGCCTATCTCTGGATGCTTCTGAGGTCGCCGAGTGCTTCGACTACGAGTCTCCCTTCGAGGCTCTAGAGTCCGTTTTTCGTGACTCGTCTACTTTTTTCGAGGTCGATGCATCTCTTACCTCCTTAGAAGTCTTCTTCTCGACAACTACCTCCCGGACGTCTGTGTCCTCATTGACTTCAGGCCCTTCGGCGTCATTGTCCTCTTCTTCTATGGAGAGGCCCAGGTCTCGAAGCGATGGTGTAGGGCCCTGCATGTTGCAGTTGGCCCTTCTCTGCCTTTCTCTCACCCTCAAAGTCTTTGGGGTGAAGACCGAGCACGCGTTGCAGTCTTGACTTTGATGATCCAACGGCAGGCAAAGGTTGCAAACTGGATGCTGATCTTTCTGCGCGTACTTGTGATAATTTTTGCAGAACTTGAACGGTGCCTTGCCCATTACCTTGCGCAGGGAGCCCTCTATGGTTGTTCGTCGAAGTTTTGGTGTTTTTCCCTCTCAAAAACTCCGACTGCTTGAATAGACGACCGGAACGTCGAATGTAGGCATCATTGACCTGTAGAACTATTTCCTTCAACTTTCGTGGATTCTTCGCTCCAAATCTTAGGAGCTCCTTCCGTAACGATCCAGACCTAACGGCGGAAAAAAAGAATCTGAAGATGGAGACCAAAGGTGGGAGCTTCTGGAGGAAGCCCGTCGACGTCACAGAAGGACACCAAATGGTGGTATGTCGACGCCCACCAACCACAAAAAAAAAAAAAAAAAAAAGGAAAATCAGCAATTCCGGACCCAACCACTAGATTGCGGAATAATGCACAGATTGTGAATCCAGAAAAGATTCACGCTGCAAAAATAGTTTACCTGTAACTTCAGTTCTCTCGTAAGGGGATCTCCATGTTTAGTTATAAGCTTTGAATAGAAAGGCAAGTCCATCCCCATAAAGAGCGGTCGAAATAAACAGAGTAAGGATAATAGGACTGGATGCAAACAAGTAAATATCAAATAGATACTCATTGTACTTGAGTATGTGCTTGCACATTAGAATCTCAGCCATAGTGTTTGGGAACTGTGTGGGCAGAAGTACATGTAACTGCTTTGCAAATGTCCACCTATAGGGGAATATGGCATCAGAGCAGCGGTTCGTACAGGAAAAAAGCTGGAGGTCTAGCGGACTAAGTATTGTATGTTTCCTGCAAGCAGAAGAAGCAAGACACCATCAATCAGGAGACGTATTTTGTGGATGTTGCTAAACGTGTAAACCAAATTTTGGCCCCATTTTCTGATGTTGCATGTCGAATGAAGATAAAATCTGAACGCACGCACCACCTCAAGAGTATGACATGCTTTCCCAACCATGGAGAAATAAATGCTGAACTATTCCTGGCAAGGTAAAAATCTGGTAGACGTAGAAAACGTGAAAGAAAAAACATCAGAGGAAGTCCTCAGATTAGTGTGTTAGAGTGAAAAAAGTGAGAATGAGTCGTGAGACCCTAATGGATGCACTTCGCCCCTACCACAAGCTGCTAGAAGTGGACTCAGGAAAACTGAGTTGAGGAAGAAGCAGGAATGAATTAAAAAATGATTTTGAAAGAATCCTGCCTAAGAAGAGAAAAAGATTGCAATAAATTCCCAGGGAGGGAAATAGACAGCAAATGAAAAGGATAAACTCTTATTCAGCCCTTCAAAACCATATTTTGAAAATAGAGGGTTGTGAGGACAGATCCAGTAGGCAGACAAAACTGGAAAGAGACCAGTAAAGGGAGAGACGTGCAATCTATAGTCTACCACTAAAAGAAGAAAGGAAAGAAGAACATCTTCCTGGCCAACCTAGTGCGTACGTTCTTGGACTAGCACAAACGCAAAATCACTTGGAAATTTCCCATAAGGATGTGTGACAAATACCAGGAAACATTCTGACCAATCGCAGGAGCCCTGCTACGAAATTAAAGGAGGAGAGATGGGAACAACCTATCTGGACGCCGCCATAAGAGTAGGGCTGGAGAGCAAGGGAGCAGAAGGTATGAACGTTTTGCCGGAGAAGGAGGAATGAGTACTTCCATCGGCTCAGCTCATCCGGAACTAGAATAAAGTTATGGGTGTCAAGAATGAGGACTGAAGGAAGCAGTGGAAAGGTCAGAAAAAGGCAGAGAAACCATGGTGAACCGCGATTGTCAGGGGACCTCCGTGCAATCACACAATGGAAAGATCTGAAGGCGAAGCCTTGGCATTTGCCTCTTTCCCCTCTTTTTTTAAATGTTCTAAGGAAGGCAACAAATAGATGCTCGTGCAGCCCCAGAACCTGAGAATGCCATGGATGATCAAATTGTGGAGGGCCCCGTTGTTTTGTAAAAACACTCTTTTGAGGTAGTCTTCCTAAACCTTTCGTACATCTATGAAGATAGTTGCTGAGAGCCGCATGGACTTGGCTAAAAGATACTTAGATTGTCCAGGCTTGGTGGATTAGAGATGTGAACCACATTATGTCCTGCGTAAAGAGGAAGAGCATGTCAGGAGGGAGGACTGGAGCCGGAAAGGCTTGAAATGTTATTTGATTTCTCTGGGAGACTTCAAATCCCAAAAGAGGATTGATTATGAGAACCCCAGTGATGCATCTGACACTAGTGGCAGAAGAAACCCTTTGGAGAAGAAAAAAGGCATACCTCGAGGCCGGAAGGTTGGAGAGGAGTAGCATATTAGAGACTAGGTCCTCTGCTGGATGTATCAGGATCCATTTTCGTGACGGCGTCTTGCCGCAATTTAGGGGCATATCATAGCCTGCGCTAACTTTTGGAAATTTTTATACGAGGCAATTAGAAATTGGATCCACAAAATACTCTTTGTATTGGTGCCATAATGAACGCACCTCTATACTATGTTGAGGAACATGTGACCTGATTTTTGCATGACGGGTGCTTTATTACTGGGATCTAAAGCCAGACAGAAGTTATATTAAGAGGATCTTGCGAACTAAGGCCAAAGGCTGGCTCATTCGCTTCAGACTATTACTCTCTTTCAGACAGGCACCATACCAAGGGTCTTATTTGTCTCCTCGTCCGGTAAACTACAGATTCATTGATTGTAGGGAATCCACTGCGACTGAAACAAGCGTCTTTTTCAGATCAAGCCTTGAGAAAGTTACAGAAAGTAACGAAACACGTGTCGGCTGCCATCCATTGTCATCACTTGGGAGGTTCTAGGAACAGGACCTCCACATGGCGACTGTATTTTTGTTGTGTTAATTACATCTCAGTTGCTGAAGAATATTTATATGATTTTGTGATCTTTAAAACTTTATGATTGTTACTGATCAGTGAAACACAAATACAGATTTCTGCGTTACCTATGTTTCCTGATTGATATTTTCTGTGAGTTGGTAGTTGTGGATACTCTACCATTGTATAGAGGCCAGAAGCCCAAGACTTGGGACAAAATACAGCATTTAATTTGTTGGAGTGCCGAGGTACAATTATTTATTGAATTGCATTGATACGGGATTTCTGTAGTACTCTCATTGGGTAACATCCTTGGTAGTGGGGTGTTTCTATTTGTTACCTTGAGGGGCACCATCACTGTTAACAATTTAATCTATAAACAGTAACTTTTAGGACGGATGTGCTACTGCTTAGACCACCACTTCCACCGAGATATGACCACAGATTACTGGACGTCCGGTCCAGAGGGCGAACCATCACACTCTGGAACCTGTACGAACCATTATATAATGTATGCGTGCCATTTTGACAAGAAAGACGCTGTCGTAGAGGGGCGAGCTGCTGAGACTCTGGCCAAGAATGTCTCCGAACATGTGCCACCCACTTCTAAGGCACAGATGACTTTAATATGTGCCATGAAACACATATGACCATGTAGGAATATTTCCTGTGCCTGGGAATATCATCCATCAACTTGTGAATAAGTTACCATACCATGTCCCATACCGTCTAGGAAGGGGGTGGGCGGGTGCACTGGTAACTGTCACAGTCTAGGCAGCTGTGCTAAAGTTTGCAGCCGATGGAGTAGAGATATTTCTTTTTCTCCACCTCTTTGTCCTTCTCTGCCGCTACCATCAGGTTTCAGCGCCTGTGTTGCGCCAATACCTCTGCGCTCAATGCCTTTTCTTCCAACAAGACACATCTTTGTTTGCACCATCATCTTACATGTGCTTATGTCACTTAGGTCGTGTATCTCGCTCAAAGCCAGATCACGTATGTCTAAGTGTAGGCCACGTTAAGATATATTCCAACTGCCTCAATTTCCGCCGTCTCGCACTTCTTAGGTGCACTTTTTTCAGGATCAGCTAGAAAAATTTTGCATTTAAAAAAAAAAAAATCTTAAGGAAATGCTGCATTGAAGGCAGAGAAAGAAGATGTCTTGCTCCCCCAAGCAGGAAACTAAGGTACAAATGGAAGGTCTGTATTTTTTAAAACACACCACAATTTTCGGGCAGAAAAAAGGCAGAAACTGCAAGGGGGAGATGAAAAACTTCGAATGAAGTAGAAAAAAAATCAAAAACCAAAATGGATTTTGAAGAGAAAAAAACCTAAAAAGGCCAAGCTCAGTGCTCTAAGATCCTGTCACTAGGAGCTGGAAAAAATAGCTGAGGAAACTGCCACTTGCTGGGCATGATGACATACTGGTGGTCTTGGGATCCTTAAATGCACAAACGCTATTTAAACCTCACAATGTCAGCCTATGGGATTACATGGTCTTCCTATCCTTCACTTACTGCTCTTAAAACAAGCATTTGCAATGCAATAGGTCTTGCATTTACAAGAGTTTCGTAAATGCAACACCTATTGCATTACAAATGCTAGTTTACGTATTGACACGTGTTGTAAAATATGGAGATCGTCAGGTCAAACGCTGGAAATACCAGAGTGTACGTGCCAAGGAACACCAAACTAAATTTGTAAGACTCGTGACTTCGTACCTGCTTCTTACACTGAAAAGGAGATATGTGGCTAAGGGGATTTCAACAGACCTAACCAGGCATTAAATGCAGGTCACTTTCTAATCCTAGTTGTATATAATCCGTGTATTATCATCCCATTGCTTGGGTGCTGTTATGTAGGGCACAACGTCAACATACATTATAAGAAACTGTAAAATGTAAATGTAACCACAACCGGAAGAAAGAAGATGGACCACCCTGACGTTGCTCCTGTTCCCCAGGTTGCCTCTGACCTTCGCGGCCATATTGAAGTGGTCTAAGTTGCATTGGTTACAGTAGAGCATTTATGAGTGATCCGTCAGTGATGGCTTGTCTGGTTGAATAACCCTACGTTTTGGCCGTTATATGCAAGTGTTAGAGTGATGTCGGAATACTGAAAGAGGATAACTTGTAATAAATAGAGCATTGTATGGTTCTATTAAGGCCCATATTTGTCCGTGCAGTAGAAACCTTGGTACTGTTCTTTTTTCAATGTTTCAACCAACTATATAACAAAGAGGCTTGGCAGCCATTGTTTAACTGTTTCGGGTTCTGGCATTGTTAAAGAGCCCGTTGCATTTTTAAACCTACAACTGTGAAAAACCAGTGTTGGGTGGCCACGCATTGTTGAAGATGAAGCGCTCGGCACACCACACTGTTTATAAAGTAGTTAATATTGAAAATATGTATTTGGACAGCCAAGCAGAAGAAGGAAGTAGGTGCGTGGCTGCCATTATTAAAAATAAATCCCGCGACACGCCGCGCTGTTAAAAGCAAAACAGAGATACCATGTACACGGCTGTGGAGCGGGGAGGGAGAGTATTAAAAAGCTAATGATCGGGCACTGCGTGTGACCCAATAGTAAAAGTAAAAGCGCGCATAGCGCGCTGCAAATAAAAACAAAAAGTGTCAGACCAGTGCTCATTAGATAAGTTGAGCAAAGAGTTCTCCGGAAGGGCTAATGGAAGCTAAACAGTAAGGACACGGTAAAAGGTCCAGTCCTGATGGGAGGTGACAAACGAAGATAAGGAGGGACTAACAAGCCTGTTAAGGAATCAGAAGCAACCATTTAGAAGGACAGCAACAGGAGCCAATTGAAACAAGCATTGGCATAGCCAATAGGTCTCGCTTTTGGGACCTTATAAGTATTTAGTTATGCAGCCCCTTATATCCTTGGTGCAACAACATCAACTGTTGCATGGCTAAACACTTATAAGGTCCCAAAGGCGAGACCTACTGGCTATGCCAGTGCTTGTTTTTTCATGTGCTGACTGCAGTAGCATGATGTAGTAGAGATGAGCCTTGGCATTAAGTCATAAGGCAGACTTCTGGCACCATCATAGGTATTCCATAGCAAACTAAAGATTACATTATATCTTGATGTTTGAAAAGAAAGCGTGTCTTTTTAATGTCCACCTCAACAGTAGTTCTTGCTTTGAGTTGACCAAAGGAGGAAGACAAGCCGAGTGGCCTACAGATTACTCACCACAGGCCATTATTACGGTTATTGGTAGAATTTAGCCTTAAGCTTGTTATTAAAATTTACACCATTATGCCACGTGTTGTAATTTTTCCTTGTACGGGGCGAAATTTTGTGTGAGAGCACAGGAGCCGTGGGAACAACCAGAACGCAAGCGGGTTTTGTTCATGGCACTTGTGGTTTTTGTACTTTTTTTTTTTTAGTATGGAACACATTTGCGCCTCAGAAATGAAAGCGAGGGCGAATTTTGCGCTAAATGGGAATGCTACATGCTGCTTTGCACTTCATGTAATTTTTTGAGAATTCCACGTAATTGCATAGAAGCAAACTACATAAATGTCGAACACTCCTAGCCATTCTGCCGAGATAACAAGTTGGACAGTACACGATGGAGAAAAGATTGTGACAGAGTGTGATGCTCTGTCAGGCTTTTGCAATGGTCCCCAATAGACTGTAAACGAGCTGCTTTCAATCTGCTTCTTGGAACAGGTTGGGATTTCCAATGCCAAGGTCCCTCAGTAGAGGTTCACCGAGCGGTTTGAGTTACTGGCCGAGCCGCTGGCTCCTCCACTGATTATTTTAAGTGCGCGTGCAGCGTGAAGATCACGTACGACTTTTCAGCAACGGACTTGTGAGAGTACACGGTATCACACAGCTGGAATAATTGGACTACCACCAATTTAAATAACAGTAACACTTGTTATCTATAGCAATGAAAACACCACAGAATCCTAGTACACCTTACCGAGCTACATAAAAATACATTTCGAAGGTTAGAATCATTGCCAGCTCTGATGCCCTTACAGTCAACATACTGTGCATTCTTGCTTGTTTCCATTTTAATGGCGACAAACGTCTCATGCGGAGTATAAAGCAAGTTTAACCGTGCACTCACCTTTTTTTATTTTAAGAGGATCTGGTGCTAAAACTGGTTTGCTGTGTTCTGATGAGATTCTGTGTTAACAGCAAGGCAATGTACAGCTACGTAGGGATCATTTGAAAGTCGTGCTGTCGCAAACAGATGACGTATTCGTCACATGACTCAAATGTTTTGACTGAGTCATCCATGTGTCTTTTGCAAGTGAAAAGCTGCGCTGTGAATGGTCCAAGAGGAAGACGAAATTGGGCGGGGCAGGGGCAGTCGAAAGCAATGAAGTGCACCCGGTAGACTTGGCATTTCACCCACATTTTATATGGCTTTCATTTGTAATAACACTACTGTGAAGCAGTCGGAAAGGAACATTTAACAAGCATTGGCCGCGCGGACGTAAAAGTAACGCGGCCGTGAAAGCGAAAATGATCGCGATCCCGGGGACGCGCTCTGCGGTGGGGGAGGGGCGGAGCACTGAGCGCCGCAAAAGTGAAAGTGATCGCGAGGGTGCCCGCGAGCGATGCGCTTGAGCGATGCCCTTAATGAGGAAAAGATAGGAATGCCAGATGGCAGCTGCGCGCGTGCACGCGATCGTGAACGCAAGCTGGAGACCAGCAAAAGCCTGTGGGTAGCACTTTGAAAACCCACATACTAAATGTCTCGCAGAGCAGCGCATGCGCTGGCTCAGGCGAGACCTAAAAATGGGCAGAGTGGGCGGAGCTTCAAGTCCATACCCAAGTACAGCATGCCTCGCAGGAGCGCATGTGCTGCCCACGCTCGACCTAAAAATGGTTGGTGAAAGAAGTTTAAGCTCTTATTTGAATTTGAGTGCGAGTGTGTGTGAGTGTGTGTATATATATATATATATATGTGAATGAGAGGGTGTATGAGTGTGTATGGATGATTTGTTGGGTGCGTGACTGACTGTATAAGAGTGATTAAACGGGTCTTAGTGAATGTATGGGTGAGTGAATAATCTGTGTAAATGTGCGTATCAGTCTGTCAGTTTGTGTGTAAGTGGCTGCATGGGTTGGTGAGTAGGTACATGAGAGTCTATATGGGTTATTGATTAGTTTTCTGAGTACCTGGGGTGCCTGAGTGTCTGGGTGAGGGGCTGTGTGACTCCCTGCATGGATGTATGAGTGGGTGAATCCCTGGGTGTATGCGTTCTTGATTGCATCTGTGAGGGACGGTATGGTTGAGTGAGTGTGCGTATGGCTTTTTCGGTGAGTGTATGGATGTCTCTGGTATATGGGTGAGTAACTGCATATGTGAAAGGCAGTATATGTGAGTGTTTGAGTATATAAGTGACTGTGTGAGTGAGTGTGAGTGGCTATATGGGTTAGTGTGTGCTTGTGTGAGTGATTGTAGACGAGAGTAAATATGTGTTACTATCTGTATGAATAAGTGAGGTGGTGTGTGTGTATAACTGTATAGGTGAGTAAATGGCAGTGTGATTGATTCTTTGGGTGAATGACTAGGTGTGTGAGTAACTATGGGTGAGTGGCGGTGTGTGAGTGTCTGTATGGGTGTATGAGTGCATATATCAGTGGCTGCATTGATGAGTGACTGCGTGTATGAGTGACTATGGGTGAGTGGATGTAAGTGTAGACCTATGAATCAGTGAGTGGGTATGTACTAACTGGAATTGGTGTTTGTATGGTTTCGAGAATGGTAGTCTATATTTTAGAGTAGGTGTATGAAAAGTTATACTAGAGGGTGAGGCGGTGCATCAGATATTAAGTGGATGATGTCATCAGTGATGTCATTTGAGATGTCATCAGTGATGTCACTGACCATGTCATGAGTGATGTAATATGTGACGTCATCAGCAGTGCATTGCGGGGACGCGAGTTCTAGTTAGCTCAACTAACTGTAACAGTAAAATGTCAGACTAACTATAACGTCCCTGAAACCTGTGGTTTTTTCAGTGAATTCTAAGGTTTTTTAAATGCTAATTACTAACTATAACGTCCCTGAAACCTATGGTTTCAGTGAATTTCTAAGGTTTTTTAAATGCTAATTACTAACTATAACGTCCCTGAAACCTATGGTTTCAGTGAATTTCTAAGGTTTTTTAAATGCTAATTTATAACTTAGTAGTTGCGTTTGCAGAGTGGTGCAGAAAGGGGGCTGGGCCTCCAACCAGCGCTCAGGAATTCCACTGCGTAGGACTTACAGGAGGTACCAGGAGGGCTTCTTGACCCCCAAAGTCCCTCAGGAGTAAAGTGGACTTCATCCTCCAACCCGTAGTGTACCAGGAAGCGCGTTTGCAGTGGTGGAGAAAGGGGGGCGTGGCAATACCACTGTGTGGGACTTACTGGCGGTAACAGGAGGGGTAGTTGGCCCCAAAGGACGTCCATGGGGGCCAACAACCCCTCCTATTACCGCCAGTAAGTCCCACACAGCAGCATTGGTAAGTTCACAAAGCAGGCCACACCCCCTTTGCCCACCAGTCTGCAAACACGCTCCCCGGCACGCTCTTGGATGGGGATTAAAGTCCCCTTCGATGCTGGGGGTCCTTAGAGGCCAACTAGCCTACCTGACACCTCCAGCAAGACCCAGATTGTGGGATTGCTGAGACTGGACACAGGCCACGCCCCCTTTCTCCACCACTCTGCAAACGCGCCTCCTGGCGTGCTCTTGGTTGGGGGATGAAGTCCCCTTGCCTCCTGAGGGTCCATGGGGGCCAACTAGCGCTCCTGTTATCTCTAGTAAGCCCCACACAGATGGATTGCCGAGGCCACGCCCCCTTTTTACACCACTCTGCAAACGCGCCTCCTGGTGCATTGCTGCTCGGGGATGAAGTCCACCTTAGTCCTGAGGTCCTCAGGACACAAGAGGACCTCATCGCCCCACCAGCAGTGCGCCAAGAGGCGTGTTTGCAGAGTGGTGTAAAAAGGGGCGTGGCCTCGGACCACCTCTGAGCAATCCCACTGTGTGGGGATTACTGGAGGTACCTGGTGGGCTAGTTGGCCCCGAAGGACCCATAGGGATCTAGGGGACTTAATCCCCCAACCCAGAACGCGGCAGGAGGCGCGTTTGCAAAGTGGTGCAGGGAGGGGGCGCGGGCCTCCAGCGAGATGCTGTCTTTTTTTTTTTTTTGTTAGAAGGGGGGCTGTGTGGCCCCCCCTTCTCTCAATATTTTATGGGCCCTGGGGACCCCATCCCCCAGGGCCTGTGACTTTTTTTTTTCTTTTTTCTTTTATAAACGGGAAGGGGGCCGAGCGGCCCCCCTGCCGAGGCCGATTTCGGCCCCAGTGACCCCATCCCCCGGGGCATGGCCACAATTTTTATTTTCAAACAAAAAAAATACTTTTGAGGGGGAGGGCCGCGCGGCCCCCCTCCTGAGGCCATTATTGGCCCCGGGGACGCTATCCCCTGGGGCATTGCCTCGTTTTATTTTTTTTAAATAATTTTTATTTTTCACGGGAGGAGGGCCACTATTGGCCCCAGGGACCCCATCCCCCGGGGCCTGGCCAGCTTTGATTTTTTTTCTTATTTTGGAGAAGAGCCGCGTGGCCCCCCTCCTGATGCCAATTATGGCCCCGGGGACCCCATCCCCCGGGGCCTGGCCTTATGTTGGGGACCACAGGGGGAGCCCCAATGCCCCCGTGGTCCCAGCCGGCTCCCCGCCTCCTGCGGGAGCCGCCATTGCTTTTGGACAAGGGGAGCTGCTGCTGTGGCCCCCCTGCCCATTAATGAAGAAAGCCCCGGGGAGGTGGCGGTCCCCGGGGTTTGGGGGGGGCCCGCAAGGCCCCACGGCCATAATTAATGAAAGCCCCGGGGAGGTGGTGATCCCCGGGGCTGGGGGGGGCCCGCGAGGCCTCCGCCCAATAATGAAGAAAGCCCCGGGGAGGTGGCAGTCCCCGGGGCTTGGGGGACCCGCGAGACCCCCCGCCGATTAATGAAGAAAGCCCCGGGGAGGTGGCAGGCCCCGGGGCTTGGGGGGTGAGTGTGCCCCACGCGCATAGTAAATTAAGCCCCGGGGAGGTGGGCCCCCACATATGTATGGCACATTGCCCCCGGGACCTGGCCCACCCGGGGGCTCAAAGAAACAAAGCGCTGGAGCCCACGCTTTGTTATTTAAAAATAATTTCAGCTGGATTCCCGCACCCAGCGCGTATCCGGGCGAAAATATTTTTTAAAAAATGCTTTTCTTGGCCCTGGGGGTCCTTGTGGGACCCCCTGAGCAGGCCTAGGGGGTCAGGGTGTTTCTACCCTGCCACCTTTTCTTGTTTTTTCACCTTTTTTCTTCTGACTCGGTACAGAGTCACAAGATGGCTGCCAACACTTCCTGGTTTGGAGTGTTGACAGCCAATCAAAATGAAGCTCGTGGTCGGGAGGGTTCACGAGTCCTCCTCGGTCACCAGATATAGATATTTTTGAATTTCTCAGGAACTACGGAACGGATTTACACAATAAAAAAAAAAAAAGAACGCTTTCTGAACCAAGACCTACCTTTTTGCCAAATTTGGTGTAATTCCGTTCAGCAGTTCAGGCTGTAGCTTTGTCTAAAGTTTCCTATGGAAATTAACATGGAGAAAACGCGTTTTGGGACCCCCCCCTTTTTTCTCGGCCCCCGCTCAACGAATCACCCCAAAACGTTCAAGACAGGAGCTGACCTGAGTGAACCACTAGTTTTGAAAATTTCACTTAGATTCGTCAAACGGCGCCAAAGATATTGGCAAAAGAAAAAATGCTTTTTGAATAGAAACGAGGTCCTAACTATAACTACCTACTGGCGACCACCAGTAGGTAATATATATATATATATATATATACATACACACATCAACAACAATTGGATCCTGTATGCAGCGCGCACAGCAACGGGTGCAAACGCGATGGGCTGAATCCAAGCCTTGACTTAATTTCGAAACAAATTTGCGCTTCACTGAGAATTCTGATTAAGCAAGCTTTATTTAGCTATATCGGTTCCACCAACGCGTTTCAGCCCTCCTAGGCCTTAATCACGGTAGGGGATTCTTTTTTTCAGCACAATTTATACAGTTCACATTAGCCTTCAATGTGGCATTGTGGGAGATGTAGTGCTCTTTACAATTTATCTATATTACATTATTTACATGTTGCTTTTCAGACTGTTTTGGTGACATTGTTATGCAATTATATTTAAAGAAACAGTTTCACATTATTATCCTTTTGTTAATCTATAATCATCTTCACAGTGAATGTGTGTCATTAAGTTAGGCTTTCTTTTATGTCCATTAGTATGTTCCATCATTGTTTTGTTTGGCTACAGCCATAAAGTTTTTCAAAATTCTTTCATTCCATATGTATGGTTTTTAAATTCTTTAACTTTATTGTCGGGATTAGTGCCCACACAATCCAATATGAATCCAACGGGCATTTTTGTTGTTCCGGTCTTATAATTTCATTTCAGTCTTGTTTTCAGCATATCTCTCCATTTATTGTTCCAAATGTACATACAATTCCTCGTCGTTAATTCCCAGCAGGGTCTTCGTTCTTAGTCTGATTATGTACCTTGATTCCATCTGGTGCAGTTTTCGAATTCTGTCACCACCTCGCTCGTGGCTTGGTATTGCATGGATGCCAAAAAAGCTCAGATTTCCAGTCACCATTTTGACATGCCATCATGTGTTTTGCTGTAGCATATGTTATGTCTGTTTTTCACCACTCATATATGTTCAAGTATTCTCTTTTTTAACATGCACATGGTACTTCCGATGTATTTCATGCCACATTTACACTTGATGACTTGTATAACATATTTGGTAGTGCACGTGATTTTATGATTGATTTCTATTGTTTTTCCTTCAAAATCCTGTAACTTTTCCGATTCTCACCAATTTTGCAGGCTTTGCATGTATTGCATTTTACAAAGCCTCGCTGTTGTTCTTGCAGCCAATTTGTTGGTGTCTCTTCCTGGAAATGACTTTTTACAACCAAATCTTTTATTGATTTCGTTCTCCTGTATGTAACTAATGGTCGTGATCCTAGTAGGGAGCCAGTGTCTGGGTCATTTGCGATCAAATGCCAATACTTTTGAATCTTTTTTATGATGATCCCACGCTCTTTGCTATAAGTAATACATCTAGGTGCTTCTTGGTCTTAGGAGCTTCCAGCTAGTTTTTCTTTTTCGTAATCAAAGTTAGTTTGTGGGTTTTTTTACGAACCTTCTGTCTGCCTCTTCGCAGTGTGGTTTCTTTATAGCCTCTAGATTTCAATCTTAATGTTGTCTCTCTGATTTTTTCTTCCACATCTTCTTTGGAGCAATTCCTTTTCATCCTTACAAATTACCCATATGGGATACTTTCTAAGAGTGATCTCGGATGAAAACTTGTACCATGCAAAATGCTATTGGTCGACGTCTCTTTGCGGTATAATGTCGAGTGAATTTGATCTAGTTCAATTTATATCCAAGTGTCCAAAAATGAGATTCCTTTAGTGCTTGTTGTGCAGGTAAAAGACAAACCTACATCATTCACATGGTGTGTGGAAATATTCTATGAATTCACTGTTCCGTTCCAGATTATGAATAAATCGTCAATAAATCTGACCCATAAAATTGTCTTCTCAATTTCTGCTTGATTCCGCATATTCCAGGCTATTTCCTTCTCCCACCACCCCATTGTAATATTGGCGTAGTTGGGCGAAAAAGAAATGCCCATGGCAGTCCCACAGTCTTGTCTATATAGATAATGATTAAAAAGGAAGATGCTATTGGTCAGACATGTTTATATCATGGAGAATAGCATTTTGGTATGTTCTAATTCAGTTATGTTCCTCTGTTGTAAAAAGTATTTACACGCTCTTAGGCCTACTTGATGTTCAATCTACGTGTATAGAGAGACCACATCTATAGTTGCTAGTATATAGTCTTTATTCCAGTTGATTCCAGTCAATATCCTTAGGAAATCTCCTGTATCCCGGATGAATGAGCTCAGGCTCTGTGCAATGGGAGCTAGGAAGTGGTCTACATATTCTGACATCTTCTCGTAAAGTGAATCACAAGAGGAGACGGTTGGTCCGCCCGGTGGGTTGATGAGTGACATGTATTTTTGGCAGGAAATAAATTGTTGGGATAGTTGGTAAATCCTTTGTCAAAAATTGTAGTTCATTATAATCAATTAAGTTTCTTTCATGCCAGTCTTTCAAATTCATATTTAAGCTTGTCATATCTTTGATAGGATTTTTTTGAAGCTTGGTGTATTTAGTGACATCATTTAATTGTTTATACGCTTCTTTCTTGTAGTCCTTTTTGTCCATCAGGACAATGTTTCCACCCTTGTCTGCGGGTTTGATTATTAAAGTTTTATTTTCCATCAGTGATTTCAATGCTTTTCTTTCTTTGCATGTGAGGTTCTCCTTTTGAGTTTGCTGTTTAATGTTCGACATTTTATCCAAATCTCCTGTTATTGCTTCTGCAAATAGATCAAATGTATTCCCTGGTGACAATATCGGGCAAAAATTTTGACTTTTTCTTTAGGCCAGTCGAGGGATGTTTGTCCGTCTCTATTGATAGCTCTTGAAGGACTTGGTCCTCTGATATCTCTTCTTCTCCCAGGTCAAACATCAGTTCAAACATATTTTTTAAGTCAGGGATTTGATCAATAGTTTGTTTTATATTCTCCTGTTCAGATGTTTCAATTTAATTTGATTTGTCTTCTCTTGAATTTTTTGTAGCATTTGTTTTTGCCAGTTTTAGTTTTCTTGTATATTTATACAAATCAATTTATGTTTGGGTATAATCAATGGTTTTCTGGACAGAAAGAGTCCTTTATTTAATAGTGTCGTTTCTTCTTCTGTTAATTTGTGTTGTGATATATTCACAATCAAATTGTTTTTTATTATTTCTTCAGGCTGCGGAGTTGATACTTCCTTCTTCCGTCTTGATCTTCTTGATTTTTGTAAGCTTCCGAATTTCCTCTGCCTTGACCTCGTCCTGGATTCATTCCTCTCCCCCCTTGTCATTGTTTGGTCAATGTGCATTAGCCGCATTTCTTCTAAAAAAGTCGGTTTCATGGCTTGATTTGAATTAGTTGTCGTCTCTCCTTCACTTATGTCAGACTCACTTGTGAATTCTCCAGTGGTGTTATATTTGTTTGCTGAATAATTTCTTTTTAATGCATCAAATCTTTTAGCAAATGTCAGTATTCTTCCTTGCATATAGTCTGCTTCATCCCTCTTGAATTTCCTCTGCTTACGTTCTTGGATTTCACTCATATTTTTCCAAGCGTATTTCCATCTCCTTGCGCAGTTTATTTACTTCCTCTTTGTTCGTATGCGCTTTAATTTGTACTTCCACATCCTCAATATTTTTAGTTATCCCATCCACATCTATTCTTGCATGTTTTACGAGTATCCTCATCATGGTCATTGAACATTCCATGTTATTTTGTCCCCATTCTTCCAATAGAGTAGTTTTCGTATCTGGATGTGTAGGCATTGTGAAAATGCGTAGTCCTCTTGGGACCAGATTTGCCTCTATATATTTCTCCAGAGCTATGGGCTCCCAGCTTTTATTAATCTCCTTTCTGTGCAGGCGTTCTACTTGAAAGAGGAGTTGTTTTGGCACTTGCCCCTGACTTTCCTGTATGTTGATTTCTCCAGTTGGATTCAAAGCGGGCTGCATGCCAGGTTGAAACATTGTTAACGCTTTAAGTGCGCGTTTTGCCTTTCGCGCTTCCATTGTATTTGTATTTACAAACTTTCACCACTTCAGTCTATTTTATCTCACTGAACCAAATATAAACGGGAACCACTTCCCCCGTGTTGCTGCCTTCAGATCTCAGCCACACTGTTCATGCGTCACCAGTAATGTATACCGGTTTGACTTCAATTTAAAAAAAACAATGTTATGGCCGTCTCGTGAACCACATTTATTATTTGTGTATTTACACTCACCTCCAGCGAGACTCCCGTGCGGCCGGCGTCCTCCGACCCCAACCTTTGGTGCTCTACCACTGAGGTGACTGCTTCCTTTCTCTCGTGCTTCCTGCGTGTTCACGGGCGCCGCTGCTCCTTTCTCAAACAACCACGATTGGATCGTGTATGCAGCGCGCACAGCAACGGGTGCAAACGCGATGGGCTGAATCCAAGCCCTTGACTTAATTTCGAAACAAATTTGCGCTACACTCTGAGAATTCTGATTATGCAAGCTTTATTTAGCTATATCGGTTCCACCAACGCGTTTCAGCCCTCCTAGGCCTTAATCACGGTAGGTGAGTTTTTTTAGCACAATTTATACAGTTCACATTAGCCTTCAATGTGGCATTGTGGGAGATGTAGTGCTCTTTACAATTTATCTATATTACATTATTTACATGTTGCTTTTCAGACTGTTTTGGTGACATTGTTATGCAATTATATTTATAGAAACAGTTTCACATTATTATCCTTTTGTTAATGTATAATCATCTTCACAGTGAATGTGTGTCATTAAGTTAGGCTTTCTTTTATGTCCATTAGTATGTTCCATCATTGTTTTGTTTCGCTACAGCCATAAAGTTTTTCAAAATTCTTTCATTCCATATGTATGGTTTTTTAATTCTTTAACTTTATTTCGAAAAAATAAATATATATATATATATATATACACACACACACACACACACACACACACACATATATACACACAATATATGGGCATTTTTCACTTTTTTGTAATTATAATCTGAAGAATACCCTTACTGTAGCTTATATGCCGCAAAATGTGTTTTTCTTAAGTGTTTTGCAGGCCTTCCTGAACAACGGTGAGCGTCTACACTGAAGATAATATATGAAAAGCGCTCCAGGTGGACTATTCAATGCTTATGACTATACATGGAGATCCCCTACGAGACAACTTTCTGCTACGTTAGCTAGGACATTTTTCATTATAACTACATTTTTCATTATAACTACATCTTACGCGGATGACCCTCAATTGATCCTATCCTTGGACAAGAATTCCTTAGGGTCTGGATTAAATTTCAAGATTTGTTTTGTCCAAGTTCTAAGCTGGATGAGCAACAATCATCTCAAGTGCACAAAATGGAAAACGTACTATTTGGAAAAAACAATTTTTTTCTGTAAATGATTGGTGGCCAGACAAACCTGCTAGCCTGCCTCCTGCTACACCAAATGGCTTAGGATACTTCATTGGTTACCTCTGCAGAAGCTGATCCTGTCTAAATCTCTGATGATTACTTTCAGAGCCTTCCATCAAACAGTGCCTAAATATCTTTGTGGCAGTTTCACACATTACAAACCCAAAGAGTTTGGAGATCCGCCAACTCCAAACTTCTGCAGATTTCTAATTTCAGACTCCGTACTAGAGGTGGAAGATCTTTCTCTGTTCTGGGAGCGAAAGCCTGGAATCATCTCCCTCTCTTTCTAAGACATTTGGAAACAGAGACAACCTTTCGAAAACATTTCAAAACCTGGATTCTTCTCACTACATTGGGATGGCTTTAATCCATTTTCAGGGGAAGCACTAGGATGTCCCGATTGAGTTCATAGTGCACTTGATAAATACTCATTACATGCAAATATTTTTATATTTGTGCAGGACATCGCTATTTAGAAACCACTTTATATTTTCTTTAAAAACTCAGCTCAACTTCCAGATTGTGAATACACAGATGGTGGACAATTAATATCAAAAGTTTAAGTTATCAGGCGGTGACAGATGGTTTGGATGTCAATTAGCAGGGTTCACTACCTTCTTCATCCTAGTTTGTTCAAGTAGTACAATGTTGTGGCATTGTCCAGACGGACACGGATGAACTTGATTTTAAAAAATTGGTAAAAAACGCACAAAAGACTTGCTTTGAAAACTCAGTGATTGATGTCTATTTGTTGTCTTTGTGAGACAACGTGCCCTGGACATAAAGGTACATACTTTTAGTACAAGTTCTACATTGTACAATCTTCACTGTTAGTCTTAAATTTTATAATAAATATTGGCTGCGTGGAGGGATCCCAGAACACTTTAAATGTTCTTAACTGAAACGTGTGTACACATATGGCAGTATAAAATGCAGATAACCATTACACATTTTCTTTGATGAGTATAAAAGGACCAACAGTGAGAGACTTATATAATGCAACACTGCATGAATAACTTGAAGAAAAATTAAGGAAAATTCAGCCAGATAGACAGAAATGCCAGCAGCTGCTGGTAAGCACTTTACAATTACTACAAGTATAAACATCTCTGAGCTTGATGTTCTCTAATTGGTCTCTCCCTTATGTATCATTACTGATTTCTATGAGCAATTTATTGCAGTTCACTTCTGAATTTAATAAGTATTAATAATCTCCTGAGTGTTAAGATCCCAGTTACTGAGGCACATGCAAACAGGTGAATCCTGGATACAGTGTCCTCCCTAGTTGATATGATCTTCCTATCTCTGTAAGGCATTCTTGAAGCTGGGACATGTTTATGACATTGAGCTCTTTTTCTCAGACCTTGATTAAGAATTTCATTTACAGTAAAAATGGTGAGCCAAGGTATGGCAGTGCAGATGTGATGTTGCGTTATATATATTGACATTCTTCTCTGGATATCAAAGATGAAGCTCATCTCCAACAGAACTGATGCCACATTGCAATGTGGGCATTGGATTGTAATATAGCAGCGTTGTTGACACAGACTTGTGGCTTACATGGTACACTATCAACAGCTGGCACCATTCTTCTGCATGCTCTTCAAAGTAATATATCAAACTTTAATTGTCCCTTAACTCTACAGTGTACATTAACAATGTGTTTACCAAACGATAAAACTGGTATAATATGAGCTCTTTCCCAATATATATCAACAGGACAGTCAGTGTATAAGAGCACACCACTTTTCTAGTACATTAATCTAATAGTGAAAGTAATGGCAGAAGTTACAATTTAGCAGATTTCTCAGGCATCACGATGGTCAGGTCACATACTCACCAGCTGCAGTTGATAGAGCTGGTTCAACATCGTCATATGCTGAGGATTAATTGGCGAGGTTAATAGTGCAGGGTTGAGACCAATGTTTTTTGCTGCAAACTGCAAAAGCTGTGCTTGAACCTGAGGGACAAAGAACATGCAGTCATTACAAGAATTGGTGTACAGCCCTCATACAAACCAAGATCAGGCGATGAGGAAGGTGCCTTACTCTATCTTAAATGAGATACTGTAAGGACACTCTCCCATATAAGATAATGTTACTTACCCAGTAATCATCTGTTCTTGGCATGTAGAGCTGTAGATTCACATGCTTTGCATCCTCCTGCCATCTAGTGTTGGGTCCGGATGTTTGCAAGTTATTTTTCTTCGAAGAAGTCTTTCCAGTCACGTGGTAAGGGGACTCCTCCTTTTGGTGATAGTGTGCATAGGCATCGACTCCAGTGTTAGATTGTTTTCCCGCAGAGGGCGAGAATGGAGTTAGTAAGTGTAGAACAGAGAAGTCCATGCGTATGTATTTAAACTGAGAACTGCAACAACTACAGGAGACCGGGGAGGCGGGTGGGCGCATGTGAATCTACAGCTCTACATGCCAAGAACAGATGCTTACTGGGTAAGTAACATTATTCGTTCGAGGCATGTGAGCTGTAGATCACATGCTTTGCATAGACTATATAGCAGTATGCTGCCAGAGCAGTGGCACCCCTGTAGTTGTTATAGTTGTCTGAAACAGTATTTTATGTACTACCTGGCCTACATTAGCATGTTGCCTCGCTAACATTTCTACACAATAATGTTTGGTGAGTGTGTGCAGTGTAGACCATGTTGCTGCCTTACAGATGTCAGCTAGGGGAATATTCCCTAAGAAGGCCATAGTATCCCCTATTTTGAGAGTGGAATGCGCACTAGGGGTATTATCAAAGTTCTTTTGCTTTCGCATAACATGTCTGGATACATTTTACATTCCATCTTGCAATGTGAGATTTCGATATGGGATTGCCTTTGTGTGGTGGAGCAAAAGCAACAAAGTTGCTTTGTTTTGCAAAATTCTTTTGTTCTTTCAACGTAATATAGTAGAGCTCTTCTAACATCAAGGGTGTGTAGAGCTCGTTCTGCTACAGAATCAGGTTGATTAAACACAGGTAACTCAACTGAATGATTTACATGAAAGGCAGAAACTACTTTAGCGAGAAATTTAGGATTGGTGTGAAGAACCACTCTTTCTCTGTGAAGCTGAAAGAAGGGCTCTTGTATAGTTAATGCCTGGAGTTCACCAACTCTTCTCGGTGAAGTTATTGCGATGAGGAAAGCAACTTTCCATGAGAGAAATTGTAATGGTCACCTACGCATTGGTTCAAATGGTGGACCCATTAGCCTTGTAAGGACTATGTTTAGGTTCCACACTGGTGCAGGTGGGACTCTTGGTGGTATCACTCTTTTTAATCCTTCCATAAAGGCTTTAATAACTGGTAGTCTGAATAGAGAGAAGTGCTGTCAGTTTTGTAAGTATGCAGCTACTGCTGCCAGATGTAAGCGAATGGATGTGTTAGCTAATCCAGATTGCTGTAGATGTAACAGGTAACGGATGATGTTCAGTACAGAAGCATCAGGAGGATTGGCATTGTTATTGTTACAATAGATAACAGATCGCTTCCATTTTGCTGCATAACATGCCCTGGTAGTAGACTTTCTAGCCTCTTTTAGGATATTCATACAGTCTGGTGGTAGGTGTAAATAACCAAACTCTATGACTTCAGGAGCCAGATCGCCAGGTTGAGTTCTTTGGGATTTGGATGCCCGATTTCTCCATGGCTCTGAATGAGGAGACTGGAGGTGAGATGCAGCTTTTGGTGTGGAACTACAAAGAGCTCCAGCAGGGTGGTGAACCAGGGTTGACGTGCCCATGTGGGAGCTAAGAGAATTAGTGTGAGGGATGTTTGCCTGAGCTTCCGAACTACCAGTGGAATGAGTGGGAGAGGCGGAAAAGCGTAGGCAAATATCCCTGACCGGTTCATCCATAGGGCATTGCGCCTTTGGAGAGCGGGTGTGGGAACCTGGAGGCGAAGCTTGGGCATTTTGAGCTGTGGCGAACAGGTCTATGTGAGGAAATCCCCAATCCTGAAATTAGGGAAGAAGAATTTGGGGATGAAGTTCCCACTCGTGGATTTGCTGTCTGTCTGCTGAGGTGGTCTGCAATTTGTTTACTCCTGGGAGGTGTTTTGCTAGGAGATACATTTTGTGATGTATGGCCCATTTCCAAATGGCTTTAGCTAGGCGTGACAGTTGGAGAGTGCCCCCCTCTGTTTTTGTATATAGTACATAGCTGTCATGTTGTCCGTGCGGACTAGGACAGCTTTGCCTACGAGGTGAGGTTGAAAGGCTTTAAGCGCTAGAAACACTGCTAGTAGCTCTAGGTGGTTTATACAGAGATTTTTGTGCTTTATACTCCACAATCCTTGGATTGTATGATCCTGTAAATGAGCACCCCAACCAGTGAGCGATGCGTCTGCTGTTAGCACTGTGTGTTGTACAGGGTCGATGAAGGGCCGCCCTTTGGATAAATTGTGGGTTCCACCACTGCAGAGAGCGATGGGTGCGGCCGTCTACCAACGCTAGATCGGTTAATCGACCCTGCGACTAGTTCCACTGACTTGCTAAGCATTCTTGAAGGGGACGCATGTGAAGTCTTGCATAAAGTACGAATATGATGGAAGACGCCATCATTCCCAGCAGTTGCATGAAGACTCTGGCGGGTAATGAGTGGTTGGGCTGAACCTGAGTGAGAAGAGACTGAATACTGTGAATTCTGGCTGTATTAGGAGAGGCTAGAGCTTTTGAGTGTCTATGGTGGCTCCCAGATAACGCTGTGTGTTTGAAAGCTGCAGATGGGCAGGGTGAATTGGAATGTGAAAAAATGCGTCCTTTAAGTCTACAGTAGACAAAGTCGTCCTGTTGTAGAAGTGCTAACACTTGTTGAAGTGCCACCATGTGGAAATTTTCTGACAGTATGTAGTGGTTCAGTTTTCTGAGGCCCAGAATAGGTTTTAAGGAGCTGTCCTTTTTGGGAATTAGAAAATACAGGGAGTAAACGCCTGACCCTTGTTATTGTAATGGTACTGGCTCTATTGCTCCTTTTAGCAAAAGAGACTGGGATTCTTGTTTGAGCAGCTGCAAATGTTCTGGTGACAGTTTGTGAGAACGAGGTGGAATATTTGGAGGATTGGTGGTAAACTCCAGGCAATAACCATGTTGGATAATTCCTAGCACCCATGTGTCTGCTAGGGAGGAATTGCTAGGGAGGAATTGTAGAAGACATCCCCTAACAGGTGTTAAATGATCGGGAGGAATGATAAGTAAGTCACTGCTTGTTAAGGGAAGGAAAGTTACGGGGTGTGGAACCCTTGCCCCTACCTTGGCCGTTGTTTCCTCTGTATCCTCTTCTAAAGTAGACTTGTGGAGCAAGATCGATTGTTGCCTTCAGAAGAGGAAAACTTAGTGTCTGAGGATTTGGTCTTGGACCCCTCACGGCAAAAAGAGCGACGAAAGGAGCCCCAGTTTGAAGGAGACTGTAGGGCTCCCATAGATTTAGCTACCTCAGTGTCTTTTTTAAATTTTCTCTAATGCCTGATCCACTTCAGGCCCGAAGAGAAGCTCTATCAAACGGAGTGTTTAAGATGATTTGCTGGACTTCAGGTTTGAAACCGGAAATCCTCAACCAGGCGTGTCTCCTAAGTAACACACTAGTGTTAATCTCTCGAGCTGCAGTATCAGCAGCATCTACAGCACATCTAATTGAGGAAATAGAGATGAGCTTTCCTTCCTGTATTAAATCCTGTGCTTTAGCTTTGTGCTCATCTGGGAGATATTGGAGCAATTGCTCCATTTCATCCCAATGGGCTCTATCATACCTGGCTAAGAGGGCCTGGGTGTTGGCAATGCGCCAATGATTCGCCGCCTGGGCAGCTATTCATTTGCCAGAGGGGTCTATTAATTTTGATTCCTTGTCTGGAGGGGGATCATCCTCAGATGTTTGTGAATTAGCACATTTACGGGCATTAAAGACAACAAGGGAATCTAGGGGTAACTGCCCCTTAATGAAGACTGGATCAGACGGAGCAGGCTTATACTTTTTAATCTATTCTGGGAGTCAGAATATGAGCATGAACTGAGTCCCTGTAGAGGTCATCGGCATGTCTCATCATACCTTTGAGCATAGGGAGAGTGACTAGACCGGTGTGTACGAAATGTTTCAAGAAATCTTCTAGGGATTCAATGTGCAGCTGTACCCCGTGATATTGGGCAGCTCTAGCAAGCAGTTCTAAATAACCTACATTGTTGTCAGGAGGGGAAGGCTTTGCAGGGTACAGGTCTGGGTCATTATCTGTAGGTGGATCAATAGTGTAGTCTTTCCAAGGATCTACAGGTAATTGAATATCTCCATCATCTACATCATCATCATCATCATCATCATCAGGCTGTGAGGGTGGAGAGTTCTGTGGTGTGATAGGTAATGATTCTAATGTTGGAGAAGGTGGTGATGGTGTAGGGGAACGTGGTGGAAGAGGAGGAGGAAAGGGGTTAGTACCGACATTCTTCTTCTTTAAAGGAATCTTATACTGTATGTCCTCTGACTCAGGTTTGAGTTTGCGAGGTAATTTGGTAAGATGTTGTCCTGTATCAGGATTAATGTAAAGTTCCTTTTGTTTAGGATCTGATTTGGGAGGCGGGAAGTCGAAAATCGGATCCTGCGGCTTGGAAGGAGCATCTTTTGGTTTCGGCACCGACTACTTCGGTGCCGGGATGGAATGACCTTTCGTTGCGGAAGGTTTCGGCTCCGAAGCGGTTTTTAATTTCGGCGTTGAGGGTTTTGGCTCTGTTGCGTACTTTGGCTGACTCGATTCTGAGCCAGAAGGCTTAACGATGTGTTTCGGTGCAGAGCTGGGAAGCGGGGCGTCAGAAATATCGTCTCGGTGCCGACCTTGGCCAGGAGGCGGAGGTGGAGGTGGAACCGAGGCCTTATGCTTAGTTTGAGTTGGATTTCGGGGCAAGGGGTATTCGGTACTCACAGGACCTTGACCCTGCGGTATGTCCTCTTCCATTTCCAAGTCCGATTCCAGCACGGATAATGGCTGCTCTTCCTGTTCCTCTTCGGCCCCTTGTGCATCGAATTCTTCCTGCTTGGATCCTTCACTGAAGATGTCCGGCGTGTATTCGATGTTCTGGCTTTACATTTCACGACGTCCAGCCCGGCGATCGCGGAGAGTTTTCTTGGATCGGAACGACCTGCACGCGTCGCAGTCTTGTTCATTGTGCTCCAGGGATAAGCTCAAGTTGCACACTTTGTGCGAGTCTGTGCGTGGATATTTTGCGTGGCACCAAGGACAGAATTTAAATGGAGTCCGTTCTGTCAACTGCGAGGTGGAACGAAGCGGTTAGGCAAGACGGCCTTCCACGAGTCTTCCAATCGAAATTGACATTTTCTTTGACCGACACGATACGCGGAGAAGTGGGATACGCGTACGAAACAATACCGACGCGGGTAGAGTGGATTGCGCACCGACGGGAACCTGAAGGAATGTTTCAAACTGGAGTGCAGCAATACACGTCTGAACCCGATGGTGGAAAAAACACAATCTAACAATGGAGTCGATGCCCACACGCACTATCACCGAAAGGAGGAGTCAGCTTACCTCATGACTGGAAAGACTTCTTCGAAGAAAAACAACTTGCAAACATCCGGACCCAAAAGTAGATGGCAGGAGGACGCAAACCATGTGATCTACAGCTCACGTGCCTCGACCTTATGTTTTCTCATAAAATACAAGGCGGATATCAAAGATTGTGACTTCTACAGGTCCCTTGAAACTTATCTAGTGTCTAGAAGCCCTTAACATGTTGTACTGAAGATTTTCTGGGAGTAAAAGATGAACACGTTGCCATTACCGTAATGCCTGTCTTGATATCTTGAGTGTAGCTGAGAGTGTTTACCAACTGAGAACCACAAAACTTTTTCGGGATTCTTCCTGTACTCCCCCACATATTTAATAGCATCATACTGTAAATATAGTGGACATCAAAATAGATGATGTACTGGTTGAACAGGGACTCCAGGGCATGAATATCAGAATTGCTGATGCAGCAGGGCATCAAAGTGTGAGGGGCCCAAAGGACACCAATTATGTCTATCTTATACGGCCCAAGCAAACACAAGAAGATGGAGAGCTGAAACTTTTCAGACACTCACCCCCAGTCACAGATCCGGGTTGAATCCTTCATCGTTCTTTAGCGCACTTCGCCAGTCCAGTTCAGACCCAGCCATATGCAAATCAGTCTTGACCCTGTTCATCATGGGAACAGTCCAGCCCGAACTGCTAAGCCAGGTCTTCCCTGCACTGGAAACAAGCACCCTGGGACCGGTTTCGGGGTACCACCCCTCATCAGCCAGTCTAGCTTGAATCCAGTGGCAAAGTGAGCAAGGAACCCACGTCTAGGCATACCCTGCCAACTTAGGGCGAACAAAGCCAACCCAAGGAGATGATGGACGGAGCGTTGAAACTTTAGACACTCACCCCCAATCCATCATCGTTCTTTAGCTCACTTCGCCACCCCAGTTCAGACCCAGCCATATGCAAATCAGTCTTGACCCTGTTCCTCATGGGAACAGACCAGCCCGACTGGATGCTTGTTTCCGGTCCAGGGAAGATTGTGTTAACAATAGGAAAAGTACCCCTGCACAAAATGTCAACCCCATTTTAAGGTAATAACAGCTATATGTTGTAAATCCATTGAAAACATATGTACTAAGTAGCAACAATTACACCATTGGAAAAATAAAGCCAAAACACCTTGACACCGAACATGTTATCTGACCTGAGGGGATAGAAACTGAGGCACTTGAGCACGAAGATTAGGCTGGGATGGGTTCAGAGGTTGAGCTGGCGGTTGCTGGGGTGGTTGCAAGGTCCTGCCTTGTGCTGCTCCGCTATTGCCAAACATACCCAGATTGCCACTTGGTATCTGCAAGAGAAAAGAGAAAAAGTAGTATGTGGTTGTCCTGAGAGTGAATGCTTCGTCTCTTAGAATTTGGTAGACAGCATATGTTCACCAACTTTTTCACTGCTCAATAGTGGGCGCTGGATATTCAGGTCAGCTATCCAGAAGGCTAAACATGCAGGCTCAGATTGGACACTTGCAATATTCTGAAGTTATATTGATTGTTGTGGGCAGAAGTGATCTAATTTCAGTATCAGTTGCAAATGCTTACCTAACACATTTGTATACCAGCAACCTAAAAGTGTTGGGGCCAGATGTACAAAAAGTAGGAAATGCGATTTCCTAATTGGGATTTTTACCCATTGGGAAACCGCAATTCCTAATCTAAGAACACTTACCATTATTAAATAGCGATTCCTAGTGGTTCGCAAATCGACCAACTTCATAAATATTAATGATGCAAGTCACAGTTTACAACCCATTAGGAGTGATGCCCATTTTAGTTTATTTTTGAAGTGCTCTTAAAAATATTTATTTTAACATTCGCAAATGGGAAGGGGTCCCAATGGTTTGTTTTCTACCTCCTTAGAGGGTCAGTAAAAAACAAATGTTTTGCAACCGGAGTTCGGTTGCAAAACATTAATACATTCAGATTCAGTATTTGGAAGGGACACCCTAAACACACCCTTCCGATTACCGAATCAGTATGTATTTGCAATTCCAAATTGTGATAACATGTTACTGAATCGCAATTTGGGATTCATATATAGCAAAATCCTTTTTTGCATTCGTAAGCAGGCTGATTCTGCAAATAGGCTTGTTTGTGACTGCAGGGCCCTAGGATCTATGTGACAATATGGAATAGAATAACAGAAAATTCTACAGTGGCACACATACAGAGGAAGATTCACATGCATTTACAAGGAATAAGGAAAAGTGTGTTATTTGTAAATCCTAGTTCTCTTTACATGCCAATATTCAGTACTGCTGAAACACAGAAAACCCTGCCTAATATTGGAAAACTGAACATTTCCCACAGAAAAAAAATGTCTTTAGCCATATGCCTACCCAAAGGCACATTTTGTTCATTTTGTTTAAAAGCATGCAAACAAATTATTAAAAAGGACAATGTAGACTCAAACACCCTTTAAGTAAAATGTTTTTAAAAAATGGACAGAACGACAAAACACAGCTTTACAGAAATTTGCAATTGACTTATTAATTTAGCCATGGGGGACCCCCCAATCCTATATGGTAGTGCTTAGCTAACAAGTGGTACAGTTTGAAGCTTAAACCAGAATTATGATCCTAAAGGAAAACTGGCAATATAAGTTCATGATCATTTCTCGGGAGGGGTGGGGGAGGATTTTCATGAATTCACTGGCAAGTCCCATTATGGAGAAAAAGATCACAAGTAACTCTTGAAGAGTTAGATAGGGACTAGAAGAGTAACCTCACTTCCAACCTCTAAAGAGGAAACATAAAACCAATAGAGTATAAAAGAGGAAGAAAGCAAGAATACAGACACCTGCTAAACAAACAAATCTGGGACAGAAGCATGGCCCACTTGGAAATCTAATCTGGAAATGAAGCCTAGGAATCAGTCTCTCTCACATATGTGAAATGATTTTTAGATGGCTCCTCTGCAAATCTTAGGAGCCTGGTTGTTTTAAAGCAGGCATGCAGTAGCTTCTTTTCTCTTTGCAAAGTGAGCGCCGGGGGGGGGGGGTTTAATGGCCTTTTGGGAGCACAGTGCTGTACACAATATATGGTTATGTGCATTTGTAAAGCGCACTATCAACAACGAGGGTATCCTGGCGCTGAGCAGGTGCATGCTTAGCCTTGCTGTTTTTGCAGCATGCTATAAACAGGTTAGGGATATAACCATTTCTCAAATGGTGGATACATAATTGACAAACATTTTCAATGTTTCTAATCCCTTTAATTCTGTCTAGGGAGCACCAGAGTGTCCTTTTCATATCCAAGGCATGAAGGGATCTTTCTCAGAGTTGACAGATTTGGAGAAGTGATAAAATTGTATACTAATTTACTGGGAAATCTTATAACACATTAAATAGGAAAATTAGATGAGTTCTTAGAACACCCTTATTCTGATGGAAACACCATGTAGGGGGGATTAGAGCACAGGGCCTGAATCTCACTAAAACTTGCACTTGGAAACTAGAAAACACATTTCAAGGAAAGTCCTGCTAACAAGATTTATTCTTGTCTCAAAGAGTGATCATGAGCTCTGATGAAACACTTCAATTCACAACAGGGAGCAGGCAATCTGACTTTACAAAAGACTTTAATGCCTTTCAAGTCAAGTCAAAATCAACTTTATTCGGCTGGTTAGAGCCATAAAAGTACACAGCAGAACATTCTATAAGACAGCATAAGAGCCTATACAAAGATCATATTCCAATAATCTTTAAAAACCTTAAATATTTAAGCAAAGTAATCAGTGTTCCGCCTATTTGACAGTTATGTGCAAGCATATGCAAAAATTGAATAAACAGTTTCTCCATGGCACAGAGGGACAGCCAATCTAAAACTTAAATTAACACAAAATTCATAAACGACACGCCTCTTTAAAATGACAACCCGTTAAAATACAAACCATCATAACAAAAAAAGAAACATTCAGTTTAAAACAGACATCGTCATAAAATTCATAAGAGGAATATACGCAAATAAAAGGACAACCCATTATAACACAATTCATCCTAGTAATAAAAATGAATGATTACAACATTGGATGGTAAAGTAGCCCTACATTCACTTCCCGTATTAGCCGTGGGTTAAAAAGATAACAATAATAAGACAGCATCTTGGAAACGAACATATTGTCTCATCAAAATTATATTACATTATTTAGCAAAGAGACATATTTACGCTGCCACAATATCCAGAAAAGCTAGCTCGACGGCAGCCTATTCCTGTGTCTAATAGCCCCAATTAAAACACTTGCCACCCCGGCACAGACTATAGGTGAGGCTAGCATTTGTAAATAAATCAGAGCCGGCCTTACTTGAACAAAATTGCAGCCTCTGAGCAAGGGGAGGATGAACCTCCTGCGCAGGGAATCATAATGAGCGCAGAAAAACAGATGGAGTGTCTTGCTCAGAGAAATTGTTGCAAGGACAGGGTTTTAATGAATCAGGTTTGGAGTAGCCCTTGGGAAAAGCCAGTAACCAGGGAACCATATTCAATCGAACTCTCGTCAGGACAAAAATATGGTAAGCTTTATTTACATATGATAGATATGGTTGCATCTGCTGGCCCAGGCTCAGTGTAGCAAACCTTCTGACTGAGGGTTTAATTAGTTCATTCTCCTCCCTTAGACTTTTGGCGTCTGTCTAGAAACTGCTGTTTAAAAGCTCTAATTGCAGTTTTGCCAGAGGAGTGGGGGTCAAAAACAGACCGGGGCAGCCAAGATTCTTGGTCTGATCCTTAATATATTTCAACCAGGGAATGTGTAAAGCCTTCTCTAAGGCTAAACAATCTAGGATGATAAGTTGATTAAAATTTGGGGTCGGTTGGGCCCAAATTCTCAACCAGCGTAAGAGCGGGGCAACCGCAATCTGGTCTGAGATATAACCCACTACCAGTTCCTCGTGTAAATTAAAAATCGGGGTGGCTACAGGGACCGAGAGAAGTTTGCGCATAAAATTATTCTCGGCCCCTTGGATTTCTTTCACCTTATAGCCCCAGATGTCGCTGCCGTAGGTGGCCATAGGGATACACTTCGCATTATAGACTTTCAAAAGCGCAGGAGACGGCTTCGACCCAATTCTTTTCGCAAAATCTAATGTAGCCCCCGCTGCTCTGGCTAAAACATTCTTTTTTTGTGTGCGTTGGGCGCACCATGAGCGTTGGTCATCAAATAGTACCCCTAAATATGGGAACGTAGACACTTTTGTCAACTCGGCGCCCTTACAATAGAATTTAGCCTTGGCCGCCTTCCGGGAGCCTATGGTCATGGCATGCGATTTATTAAAATTGGTAATTAAATCCATAAAATCTATAAAACAGTTTAAAAGTAGTTGTAGCCCCCTTGCTGTTCTGGTCACTAAGACCACGTCATCAGCGTACAGGAATGCTGGAATCATTTTAGTGCCAGCTCTTGGTATATCTTTACAACAAGATGTTAAGGAGTCCCCCAGTTTATTAATATAGAGGGTGAACAGCAAAGGAGCCAATATGCATCCCTGCCGAACCCCTCTTCTTACTGCCTACGAGTCAGTCAGGCTCCCATCTTCATTAAAGCGTACCGCAGTCGTTGTGTTATCATGGGCGGTAGCCAGGAAGAAGATCAGATCAGCATCTAGCCCCATATCGCGAAGGATCAACCACAGCTTAGACCTATTGACAAGGTCAAAGGCTGAGGTTAGGTCCATAAAAGCCAGGTGTAAGTCCCCTCCCTTGGCAACAGTATACTTCCCAATCACCAAGTGAAGGTTGAGGCATTGATCCAAGGTCCCTTTCCCCTGCCTGAAGCCATATTGGAGGTCAGAGACTATGTTAGGCATGATCAAGCCAGGCTGTTATATGCTCCAAAACTACTTTTCCCATGATTTTAGCTGCAGAATCAAGGAGTGAGATGGGTCTATAACATGCCGGGTCATCCCTTGCACCGTTTTTAAAAATAGGGATGATGACCGCCTCTGCCCATGATAAAGGAAAACCGGACACACAAGCTGCATTAAAGACGTGTGTTAAGATCTTAGCCCAGACTTTTGGGTCTGCCTTATAAAGGTCAGCCGGTACTCCATCAGGGCCGGGTGCCTTTCCACCTGAGGTTGAAGTGATGGCTTTATAGACTTCATCCATATTAAAAATAAGAGGGGAACCTACGAATCCGGGAACGGTTTGTCCCACGGAGTCCCCTAAGTTGGCATCACTATAAATTTTGCTAAAGTGCTGGACCCATTTCTCTGCGGGAACTAAGCAATCTCTACTGGAATTTGGTGTGTCGACAAAAAGAGCTATTAACAACAGACCAGAATTTAGAGCTATTGGCCAGCACACTGGCTTGGCTAAGCTCCTCCCAGGCCATCTCCCTTAACTGTTTTTTCCTACTCTGGACTGCAAGTTTGTAGGCCTTCCTACTATTCTTGACTAAAGTTGCCTCCCTCGGTTTTTGCTTAAGGGCCTGCATAAGCTTCTTAAGGGTAGCGACGCAGGTATCGTCAAACCACCTTTTTAGTTTTGGACACCTTGCTCTAGTCGTAGTGGATAAATTAAAATCAACCTGTTTAGCAATTAATTCAAAGGCATCTAAAATAGATCTAGCGTGAGATTCCTGATCTAGACCCTATGAACTCCGAGGCACGAGTAGTGTACAGGTTATCAACAAAGCTTTCGGGGGTGATCCTTTCCCACCTCAGTCTGCGTGCTTGGTCTTTAAGGCTAATGTTTTTATTAGTAGCTTGACTCGTGACCCTTCCCTTGAAGGCAGCTTGAAGGTGAAGATCCAATATTAATAGATTATGGTCACTAAAGAAATTCCAGGTGACACTTAGGCTCCTTACGGCCGATGTTAACGGGGAGGATAGCAAAATATGGTCAATTATGCTTTGGCAACCATGCCCCAAATAGGTGGATACCAATGCTGACCTATCTGACTGTTGTAAGCAATACAGGTTGTGAGCTGATAGGAGACCTTCTAGGAAGGTACCAGACGGAGTATGTTCAAAGTGGTTTTGCCCCTGCAAGCCGTCTTCCTCCTCCAGCGTTGCTAAACAATTTAGGGGGCAGATGCGAGTATTAAAATCTCCCGGAATTAGTATATCATAGTAAGCTTCTGTTCCTTCACCATAGCTTGCCAAGAAACCCTCTAGTGCCATTAGATGCTCAATCTCGTGGGTTCTAGTGAAAGAATTATAAAAATTTACCACTAATAGAGTTGGTAAATTCTTCCCCGACAGTTCCACAGCTAGAACATGGGGCGAACAAGAGTCAATCTGTTTGGCACTTTAAGAAAGTTTAAGACTAAACATTAAAAGAAGACCCCCCCCCCCCCCTGGCTCTACCCTTGTTTGATGAAGTAGCAAGTTTGCAGAATGATATAAATCCGTCCAGATAAAAATGGTCAGTGGACGACTCCCATGTTTCCTGTAGAGCAATAATGTGGTGTGTGGCAAGGAAGTGTTCCCAGGAAATGTCACCCTTTTTTGACCTTAGGCCAGCTATATTCCAAGAAAGAACCCTCGTCATAGCATCGTCAGTAATGGTCAGAGTGGAACAGGAATTAACTAGGTTAGCCCGCGCTAATTGAGTTGGAAGGCAGGGTGCAATGGGATTGGAGGAACTAACGTCAATGGTATTGGAGGGACAAACATCAGAGACAGGTGCTTCCGCATCCATAGAATGGAGAAAGCGGTCTGTGGGGACAAATGCTACCGCAAAAGAAGGTAGTCAATCTTGCGTGTCCAAACTAGATAGTGCCTGAAACCTATTAGAAGTGTGAGTTGGAAGGGTCACGTTGGAACAGGGCCCATGGTTTGGCTTATAAAAATAACCAAGAGGTAGTGAGCATATGTTGGAGCTCTTAAATGTTTCAAACTCACAGGGCCTTAATAGGTGTCTCACCAAAGCTGGCCTGCGAAAGTTAATTACAATGCAGTCCCCTTCGATGTTCTTTATAGATGCACCAGCCCACCCAACCCTGCGTACCATAATAATATCCTTCATATCAGATACCTGGAAAATCTTATTCCTTGATAGCCAGTCTGCACATTTATTGCGTAATTGAGCCCATGACTCGTGCTGGTCCTTTTTTGATGTTGGTACCCCTGCCAAGACCAGCACATAGGGACATGCAGCAGGCGGCAGACTCAGGACATCTTGGTTAGCTGCCGGGGGATTACAATTTATGATGGATAAAACGTTACTACTAGACCTGCCAATCAATGAGTTCTGAACTGCTCCGTTAGGTCGAATTGGGCCATTTGCATTCTCCTGTCTAAGATGGGTACGTATGGTGGTGGAGTGATTACCGGTAGGTACAATGCCACGCCTGCCTAAGTTTGATTGGGGGCAGGGCAGAGTTTAATCTAATGACACACATGGGTTACTTACAGAGGTGATAGCTCTAACAGTAGGGGGTTGAATTCCAAGTGGGACGTCAGTCGGTGTACTCGTTGTTACACCCTTAGTGCCCTCACCTCCTCTCTTGGCAGTAATAGACATTTGTACATTCCCTGCTGGGTGACTGCCCCCCCCCCTATTATTGAAGCCAAGTTGTCTATGCAAGCCTTAAGAGGGGCAAGTTTTTTCTCCAAGAGTTGACTTGTTTATACACTAGTGCGGCAACAGCGTCCCTGCAGCTCTCAATACAAGGTGTTGCCTCGGTCTGAGTGCTAATTGAGCAACTCAGCTTTGTTATCAGTGATGTCACAGGAGAGTCAAAAACCTCTGGGTTATCATTGTCATTAATTAAAGATGGTTGTATCCAAGTCGAGAGACAGGTTCGTGCAGGGGTGGTGCGAGTGGGCTGCTTCCTTTTAGTGCTGGTGAATTTCGCAGCCTTTCTCTTCCGTTTGGCCGCAGGAATCCCTACAGATGTGGCAGTATTAATAACCGGGTGCAACTCGGCTGACTCAATTGTGTCCGGCCCACCAACGCTGCCCACTTGCAGTGGGGGATTTGTCAATTTCAAGCCCGCGAAGTTGAGACAAAGGTAATTCCGGAATGCAATCAGCTAGAGCACCTCTAAGATTTGAAATAGTCGCTAGCCCCTCAATATCCAGGGAAAAGCGCCGATCTGTGAGTTCTATTTCGCCTGAGACAATACTGACCGCCCTCTCAAGCATACTGTCGATACTAGCAGTTAATGGGTGTGCTGATGGTAGCGTAGTGCGTTTTCCCATAATTGCTGTTCGTGGTGGGGTTACGTAGGTATCAAAACGGGATAAACTCAATGAGGTTAATGTTAGAAGGTGGGGCACTCACCCGTCTTGACACCTATTCCAGATGCTGCTTCACAGAGGGGTGGGCCCAGCCCAGCCTCGTCCGGGCGCAGATGGGCCCGCCCTTGGCCCGGGCACGCCCGCGAGCGTCCCGCGCTGCGGGAGTGCTCTGGCCCTTTTCTGCGCCTCCAGGCACAGCGGAAGATCAGCGGCGGCCTTCCTGCCGCAAAGGATGCTGGTCTGTGTAGTGCACGGGCCCTCTAGCCCCGGTTGTTGGTGCTGCTCGTCCCGCGCTGCGGGAGTGCTCTGGACCTTTTTTGCACCTCCAGGCGCAGCGGAAGATCGGCGGCGGCCTTCCTGCCGCAAAGGATGCTGGTCTGTGTAGTGCACGGGCCCTCTAGCCCCGGTTGTTGGTGCCTTTCAAAAGTGATTTAATTATTGAAATAAAAAAGAAAGAGGCGTGGGACGCCATTACAAAACCATAATTGAATTAAAGAGAAAACTAAATGTTCCCAAATGTAAAATGGCAATACCGTTTCTTACTGGAACATCAAGGGGTCTATAATCATCTACATATGCAACTTCCACTCCATTTAAATACTTACAATATTCTGGTGGATGGCTTTTCATCTTTCAGAATAATCATACATTCTGGTGGCTCTTTTAAATGCTACATAAGAATTTAGAATCCAGATTACTCACCTCAGTGAACATAAAAAATCATGGTGCTGAATTCTGCATGAAACTCTGGATGGGTGGTTCGTTCTGCGTCACAATGTTTTGTATGAACCGCTATTGAAAAAGGCATTTTTCTGAGCACTTGGGAAGATCTTGTCTTGGCCTAGTTCAGCTTTATGACCAATTTTGGAATCATAGGGATTGTTCCAAAGGCTAATTCAAACATCTTTGGCCATCTCATAAACCCCTGGACAAGGTACTGACAGTGTGCTTTCAGCCATAATTACAAAAAGCTGGATGCTTCCACTAGTGATGAGAAACCTCATTGAGACCCTTGTCGTAAATATGCCATTGATGGCTTTGTTATAATTCTGCTTTCCACTTCACATTGCTCATTTAGCAACCTTGCAAAATTAATAGATGTTAGAGAGATCCCGAAAACTTACCTTTGGTTTCCTACAGAGGGTCCTGCACTGTAGTCATTTTGTCCACTTCACTTAATATCAAGTGACTTGTGATGAAAGGATCTGAATGTAAGGTGAACTGCTCTGAGCTCCAGCATTGTTTGGTTGATTTAACTTTTGTCATTACCTACCTTGAATATGATGCTTAACAGTAGGGAGACTTCATGAGAAAGACTTAACAGCTGTTACAAATAGTCATTTGGCATCTCAATTTCCCAGGCGCTGACTCTACTAGACTTTTTTCACACTTATGCAGAGGTCCCATATGAAGTCTAGCATTGAATAAGATAAAATTGCAAGGATTAACTGCAGTGACTGCTCATAACTAACATACAGATCTAGACTTTGAAATGTCTGAAATTCATAATGGACTATACTACAGGTCTTGGACTTTAAGAGCCAGTCATACAGATAAAGATAGACTAAAATTCTATTCCTTCTGTAGCTTGATGCTACAGATTCTAGACAGAATGGCACTACACTTAATTAAAAATACCAGTTGTTCACCATGAACCTTAGATTTTTCCCATGTTTCTGGGAAATACGGATGTGAACATTTGGTTCTTTAATATCGAAGCATCACACTTGAACCCTCTGTGGAAGCTGCAGGAATATGTGGTGAAATAATCGCATCCTGATTTTTGCTTTTTTATTCCACCTTTTAATGTTTTTAGAGCTACAACTGACCTGTATTCTTTCTTTTGGTCTTTCTTACACACTAAAGGTGCCTGGAGTAGATTTATTTATTCTTTCCAGTCATGGTCACATGTTTGATCCTCTGTTTTACATGTAGCAGATGTGCATCCTGAATTAACTGGCTGTCATTAAACTATTTTGGCTGGAAGGTGGTCTGTTCGGAGATGAAAATATATTTCTTGCAGTAAATCCACTCTTTCAAATAATCGACAACACTCGCATCTACGGGAGCTGGTAACACTGACCACAAAGTGGGAAAAGTTATTACTTTGTCAAAGCTATGGAGCTTCCTTGCGGACCATGATGGTTGCTGCCCTTCTATTTCGTTCTGTAGTCTCTTCCATTGTTTCTGAGGTCGTTGGTGCTGCAACAGTCTAAGCTAGGTGTATTGATTAAAGTGGAGATTGCTACATAACCTTTCTAAAGACTGTGTATATTCATTTTCCTCGCCAGGCCAACAGCTACAAGAGTTTCAGATTGGGGATATGACCTCTTAATTTCAGCCATGACACATCAAAATGCAAAAATTAAGGTCTAATAAAGCTGCCACAGAGCCTTCAGCATTGAAGACGTTGTTGGTTATGAGAGTCCTTCATTAAAGGAATCTAATTTTTGCCACATTGTAGAAACCACTGCCTTTATGGATACTTCTAACCGAGGATTCTTCACCTTCAGAACATACCCTTAGTAACCAGACCAGATCTGGAGAATTTTAAAACAATGCTCCTGTGCGCCAGTATGAATAACCTCATTGCTACAGGGTGGAACTGCATCTAAAAGCCACCTCTTAGCACTGAATAACTGGTTACTTACCTTTGGTAATGAGGCCTTGAAAAAAACTAGTATAAAATACTTGACAACTGTAATGCGCATAACTCAAACTCATCTCAAATTGTGTGATCCCAGGCAAATATTTTATTTTCACTAAGTCGCCATTTCTTCACCATATATAATAGCACCTTCAAATATGCGCTTTCAGCATGTCTGCAGTACAAAAAAACTATTTTGTTTGGTTTGGTGGACTAAAAGTTTGGGACATATATAATAAAAATCTAGTCCACATCTAGGGTACACAGGACCCCTGACTTGCCTCTTAGTTCACTGATGGCAATGTCATCAGGGAGCGGTCAGGAATTTTACTGAGTTCATATTGAAAAATCTCACTTTTATTAGATATATTACTAAAGCATAATGAGGCATTACACTGTCATTTACAGACAGACATTTTCCATTTAAGTGGCCACAAATTTTCCCACTGGCATGCAGCTTTACTAATAAAACTTTATATCGTACAAATGATGTGTGGAAAACTGGTTTCAGCAAATATGTATCATTTGCAGATAACCAAGTAAAGTATTCCGATTTGTTTTGATCCAATTAAAAATCCTGGTTTCCACCTCACTTCAAAGTACAAAAAAAGTGCTCTTAACTACTGAAATATACTTTGAAATATTTGTATAGTTTATTTACTAGCTATTTAAATGTTGTGTGTCCAGCATGATTGTCCACCAGTTCACCTTACAAACTCCTCTAACTTTGCAATCAGAGAAAGAAATGTAAACGCCAATCTCCAGGATAAAATAAGCAGCAAACTGTAAGGAGACATAAGCTGATATTTGACCTCTGCCTTCAAACACGCAGCAAATGTGATAAGATAAAAAAACAAGATTTACAGGCATCTATTTTGCTCATTGCTTTTCTGAATGAACAGCACACCTGTTCTTTGCTAGCTCGAACTCGTCGCCAGACCTGGACCAGAAGGCCCTAAAGATAGATTGTCTTGATAAAATCTGACTCACCATAGCAAGTGGTTTTCTCGAGGCCTGGTAATGTTCTTTCTGGTGGATACTCTCACTGCAGATTCCTCACTTTTACTATATTCCCGAGATGCCAGACTGGATCCAGAGCTTTTCCAGGAATACTCCTGTGCTCTGCTAGGTTGCGCGCCAAGTGGCTCTGAGCTGGCTCTGTACCTACCCGGAAATGACGGACCAGAGAATCATATAACCACCACTCCTGGGTACGGACATCAGTTTCTTGCTTGACTTTTTCCGCGGTCTCAGACAGAGCTTAAACAAGTGTTCAAATCAATGTGCAGATCTCTAACTTGGGACCGTTTTATGGAACAATTCTGTTTATTAACAGCATTACTGCCATCACAAAGCAAAGACACAGTATGCTGCCTACAACCCCAAGGGGCCGACTGCGAATAAGTGTAGAGTGCTCAAACAATCATGTACTAGCTTCCGTCCAAACGGTCGGGAGCCTACTATAGGCAGATAAAAGACAGCAAAACGATAAAACAAAGAAAACCCCTCCCCCAAATCTCTTCCTGCATATTGATTAATGGTCAATAAGTTGGCAATAGTGTAAGGGCATTGTGTAGATACAATTAGGTGTATGGGTGGCAAAAACTGATCTAATGTGCAGTCTGGGCCACATCTGGGATCATGTGGAGGAGGCGTAGGTAGATCAGGCATGTCAGCTTGCGGAATTCAGATGATAGAAGACGGATAAAGGGTGCCCACAGATCAGTGGAGGTGCATCCCGAGGAAGTTTAGAGGGGCACTTTCTCCATCCCCAGAATAAACCACAATCTGTATAACCAAGAGGTTTGATCCGGAACCTTATCCGTGCCCCATAGGGAGATTATGACCAGGTGTGCTGCCCCTAAAGCAAGAGACATTTGCCTCCCACTATTGGAGCATAAAGGGTAAGTCAGGGGATTCAGAAGACCTAATATGGTGTAGGCTGGGAACTTGGGGATGGAAGTGTCAAAAGCAGCGTTGACCATCTAGAATTTGATTCCAATAGCGAGTGAGCTTCGGGCAATGCCACAGAAGGTGTAGCAGCGTCCCTGTGTCCCAACACACCCCACAGCATTCCTTTTAACGCCATGCAATCCACTGCTGGAGTCTCGGTGCGGTGATAATTTTGTAAGCAGTTTCGGTACTAGCCATATTGTGAGCTGTGTGATGGACTCTATAGAAAATATCTCCCAATTCTTTCTCACAAAGAGTTCTGCCCAGTTCCGCTTCACATCTACGCTGTCTCTTGGATTTGGATAGGGATAGGGGAAGCCCACCTCCCATTAAAGCATAAAGTTCTGATATGAGGCGTTTGTCATCCGCCTTAAGGCCACTTCTCAAAGGGGGTAATCGGACGTCTTGCTGTGTCTTGGAGCCAGTCACCCAATGTCGGAGCTCCAGATATGATACACGTTCCAAATCAGTCAGGGAGTACTCCAGCTGTAACTAATTAAAAGGGATAAGTCCTTGAACATCAAAAAGACAACCCACCCATTTACATCCACCATCTCGCCATTGACGAAAAGACTCCGGCTGCATCCCAGAAGAAAATAAGGGTTAGCAAAGAATGGGGTCATTGGGGAAGGAAAGGTTGTCAAGCCCGCCATGGATGCCACAGAGATATATTTACATGTAGTGCTGGTTACTGGGAAAAAGGAGAGGCCCCATGCCCTGTGTTTATGAAGGAGCCAGACTTCCATTCAGATGCTGGTGCCTGCGACGGCCTGGTCCATAAAGGACCAATGCTTTTCTGAGAGCAGGCGATTCCATTCTATCAAGTATCAGACTTGGGTGGCTTTGTAATAACGAAGCAGGTGTGGAATCGCCAGGCCTCCCTCCTGTTTTGTGCGATATAGAAGATGTTTGTGGGGCCGAGATTTTTCATCCTCCCATATGAATTTGTTATTGTTTGATTGGAGAGAATGGAGTGCACATGGTTGAGGGGACAAAGGCAAGGCTCGGAACAGATATAGTATGCGGGTGAGAAAGGTCGTCTTGACCGCCGCAATGCGTCCCATCCACGAGAGGCGGAGATGGCTCCAGGTAAAAAGGTCCTTGCGTGTTAGAGAGATGAGCGTCTCATAGTTAGTAGCCAATGTTTTAGGAATAGTCCACGCTAAGGAGATGCCCAGATATGAATTGGTATCTGCCAGCCAATAGAAAGGGAACAAAGATTGTAATGCAGCTTAGGGAGCAGGCATAGCCGTAAGGTTTAGGATCTGGGATTTTTGCATGCTTGTTTTGAATCCGGAGACCTCCCCAAAGGCCTGCAGCTCAACAATCCAGAATGGGAGTCAAGTAGAAGGCTCCTTGGTGGTTTAGATAACGTCATCTGCGTATAGACTGATCAAATGTTGGTCCCCACCGAAGGGAATCCTGGAGATGTCCAGATTCATCCCCATGCCTTTGCGCAAAGGGCTCCATATATAGGACAAAAAGAAGGGTGGATAAGAGACAGCCTTGGCGCATGCTGCGCCGAATGAGGAACGGACTGGGGCAGGACGTTGTTTACCCTGACCGTGGAGCACTATAAATACAATGGACCCAATTGCAAAACGTATCTCCAATACCAAATTTCATCAGCCTGTCCAGGAGGTAAGACCGATGTCACGGTCGAAGGCCTTTTCAGCATCGATGGAAAGAAACAGTCCTTGCGCAACCTGTGTACCTTATTCATATGATGCAGTAGGCACACTGACGCATAGGAATGAATCCTGCCTGATCTGGATCAACTAGGTCTGCCATTAACAGATCGAGGCGGTGGGCTAATATGCTAGTGACTAGTTTCGCATCAACATTGAGGAGGGAAATGGGCCTATACGATCTGCAGAGAGCAGGATCTTTAACAGGGTTCGGAATTACCGAGATTACAGCCTCTAGCCGCAATGAAGCCCGAATCAGTAAAAGTTATATGCCGGGTGAGTAAGGGGCCAATTCTTTATAGAAAATTTTATAAAATTGCGTGATAAAGCCATAAGGCCCAGGGGACTTCATGGGGGCTATAGCCGAGATAGTCTTGTCTATGAGGATAGACCGCTCCAAAGCTAAGGCCTCCGATTCGGGAAGCGAGATGAGAGCAACCTTTTGGAGATATCCCAAGGGGGTGGAGGGGTCTCCAATGGGGCCGTTTGAAGAATCGTAAAGGGAGCAAAAGAAGTCTTTAAAAGCCGACGTTATTCCCTCTGCAGAGCAGGTCACTGTGGAAGACCAGGTGCAAATCTCCTTAACTGATCCGGAGCATTTTACTGCGCAGGTGATGAGCCAGCATACGCCCACCTGCGACTGCTCCCCAAGTAGAACCTGTGTTTGAGGTGAATCATAGCGTATTCCGCCCTATCCAAATTAAGGCACTTGAGATGAAGGCGGGCCTTCTCCAGCTCTCTCCAAACAGAAGGGGCCCCGGTCTGTTTATGAATAGCTTCCAGGTCAGAAACTGCATGTTCAAGACTTTGCCGTCACGACGTTGGCGGTTCTCAGCGGCGGAAATGGCAATGAGCTCCCCACGCACCACAAGCTTCAGAGCCTCCCAAATGGAAGCCAGGGGTACCTCGCTGGTATTATTAGTATGAAGATAAGACAATGACTGATGGATAGAATCAACCGTAGTCTGAGACTGAAGTAAAAAATCCAGCAGGCTCCAATGTGAGAGCTGGCCTGGGCAAATAGGTAATCGGAGGGTCAGGGATATAGGAGCACTGTCCGAAAGTTATAGTGGAGCAACAGAAGCATCCAAGATGCAGGCCAGGAGGGACGGGGTAGATAAGTGATCAATGCATGCATATGTCTTATGTGCAGCCGAGTAATATGTGTAGTCCCTAGTAGTTGGGTGCAGTTGACGCCATACATCTTGCAGCCCACAGTCTGCGAGCCAATTGAGGCCAAGTATAGAGAAAACCCCTGCCTGAGCAAAGCGTTGGCCAGAGCGATCCAAGTCAAAGTCCATCACTAAATTCATGTCCCCACCTATCATCACAGCTGCATCAGCGGCATGGAGCACAGAGGACAAGGAGCTCGTAAGAAAGCATTCCTGTCTCTCATTAGGGGCATAGACATTCGCTAGGATGAAGTGGAACGCACCTATCCTGAGACGTAGTGCAAGGAGGCACCCCTTATCTCTGCTACTGTAGAAAGGATTTCTCCCTTAAAACTCAGGGAGAAGAGGATATGGACCCCTCACTTATTTGTAGGGCAGAAGGACCAGAGGTGGCCTGGGAACAGACTGGATTGCATTCTACGGACCTCTTTAGGGATCAAGTAAGTCTCCTGAAGGAGAAAGATATTGCTGCCAGAATGCTCAAGGAGGGATAGGATAGCTGATCTTTTAGTGGGACTGTTAAGGCCCAGTACATTGAAGCTAGTGACCTTAAGCTCCATGTGAAATAAGCGAGTGGAGTAAATGCTGAGGGGACAAACAAAAGGTATGGGAAGCCTTATCGCGTTGATACATCGAACCCCCCATCGTTCCAAGACCTTGGAAGTATAACAATCACGGAATGACCAAATGTGTATAGAAGGACCGTAAACCTTAAAGTCCCCACATTGAACACAAAAAAAAGGTAAACAACAAGAAAGTGCGTCAGTCCAGTGCTCGTGGAAAGGCTGAATAAGACATGGTCCAGGCGGGCATAACCAACTAAAGGGAGAAGCTCCAGAGAGGAGGGCTGCCCAGCAGGATGGAGAGCACTAGGCCAGAACAGTACATGACTATCATGTTCCGTCCCCGCCACTGTCAGACCCGTCCGCCCCAAAAAAAAAAAGGAAAAAAAAACATAGAAGGTGACACCCTGGAATAAAAAAGTGCAACTACATTGCGATAGTCTCTGGGTCAGGGCGTAGACTAACAGAGATGTGTGGGTCGTGCCCGACACAGGTGTTGTGACTTCTGAGACCATGGGCTACTCGGTTGATTCTCTGGAGAAGGGACCTGAATGCCTAATACTCGAAAGGCTTCCATGAGATCGAAGTTGGTGGAGCTTGCTGTTGTGTCTGAAAATAATTCTGAAAGGTTGGTCCCAGGAGTAAGATGCCAGGATTTTTTAAATGGGTAGTGATTGGTCTGAAGTCGTGCCGCTTCTGGAGGGTGAAGGCAGTTACGTCCTAGAAAAGCAGAGGAGGGGGCCCCCTAAACTGGAGCAGATGTGCATCCCTGGCCCTGCAAGAATGGACTATTTTAATTATAAATCATGGGCATCACTAATATGTCTGCAGAAGGGCCCCTCGCTGATATAGGAGGGCCCACCCGATGGAGCCAGTCTGGCTTCATCATGACCTCCTCTGAGAACCCCCAAGATGTGGCGCAAGAGGGCACAAAGATATTCTCCCAGGTCAGCTCCCTCTGCAGCCGCCGGGACCCCTTGCATACAATCAATCAAATCATTTGTAAAGCGCACTACTTACCCGTGAGGGTCTCAAGGCGCTGGGGTGGGGAATGCTGCTACTGCTCGAAAAGCCAGGTCTTGAGGAGTTTTATGAAGGTCAGCAGGTCTTGGGTCTGCCGTAGGTGGATGGGGAGGGTGTTCCAGGTCTTGGCGGCGAGGTGGGAGAACGATCTGCCACCGGAGGTCGCTCTTCGGAAGCGGGGGACAGTGGCGAGGGCGAGGTCGGCGGAGCGGAGCTGGCGGGTGGGGGTGTAGAAGCTGAGTCGTCTGTTGAGGTACGTTGGTCCGGTGTTGTGGAGTGCCTTGTGTGCGTGGGTGAGGAGTTTGAAGGTTATCCTCTTGTTGACCCGGAGCCAGTGCAGGTCTCTCAGGTGGGGTGTGATGTGGCTGCGGCGAGGGATGTCGAGGATCAGGCGTGCAGAGGCGTTCTGGATGCGTTGGAGCCGTCTCAGGAGTTTGGCCGAGGCTCCTGCGTAGAGGGCGTTTCCGTAGTCCAACCTGCTGCTGACGAGGGCCTGGGTGACCGTTCTTCTCGTTTCAGTGGGGATCCACTTGTAGATCCCTGCGGAGCATGCGGAGGGTGTTGAAGCAGGCGGAGGAGACGGCGTTGACCTGTTTAGTCATGGAGGGGTGGAGTCGAGGATGACCCCTAGTTTGCGTGCGTGGTCGGTGGGTGTTGGGGCGGTTCCCAGAGCGGTCGGCCACCAGGAGTCGTCCCAGGCCGAAGGGGTGGATCCGAGGATGAGGACCTCCGTCTTGTCAGAGTTCAGCTTCAGTCGGCTGTTCCTCATCCATTCAGCGACGGCCTTCATTCCTTTGTGAAGGTTGGTTTTGGCGGTGTGGGGGTCCTTGGTGAGGGAGAGGATCAGCTGGGTGTCATCGGCGTAGGAGATGATGTTGAGGTCGTGCCGACGGGCGATGTGGGCGGCGGTGCCATGTAGATGTTAAACAGAGTTGGGCTGAGGGAAGAGCCCTGGGGTACGCCGCAGATGATCTCGGTGGCTTCGGAGCGGAAGGGGGAAGGCGGACGCTCTGTGTTCTGCCGGAGAGGAAGGAGGTGGTCCAGTCCAGGGCCTTCTCTTGGATCCCGGCGTTGTGGAGGCGTGTTCGAAGTGTGTGGTGGCAGACCGTGTCGAAGGCGGCTGACAGGTCCAGGAGGATGAGGGCCGCCGTTTCTCCGTTGTCCAGCAGGGACTTGATGTCATCGGTGGCGGCGATGACGGCAGTCTCGGTGCTGTGGTTGCTGCGGAACCCGGACTGGGAAGGGTCCAGGATGTTGTTCTCCTCGAGGTAGCGGGTCAGTTTGTTGACGGTCTTCTCGATGACCTTTGCCGGGAACGGGAGCAGGGAGATGGGCCGGAAGTTCTTGAGGTCCTTGGGGTCCGCCTTGGGTTTCTTGAGTAAGGCGTTGATCTCGGCGTGCTTCCAGCTCTCCGGGAAGGTTGCTGTCTCGAAGGAGGTGTTGATGACTTTCCGGAGATGGGGTGCGATGGCTGTGCTGGCTTTGTTGAAGATGTGGTGAGGGCATGGGTCTGACGGAGATCCGGAGTGGATGGTGTTCATGATCTTGATGGTGTCGTCGTCGTTGGTCCAGGAGAGCAGGCGGTTGGTGCGGATGGTGGTCGTGGGGGCGGAGGTCTCAGTGGTTGTTGGGGCGGTCGTGGCGTTGAAGCCGTCGTGGATGTCTGCGATCTTGCGGTGGAAGAAGGTGGCCAGCGAGTCGCACAGGTCTTGCGAGGGTGGGACGTCGGTGTTGGAGCTGGGGTTGGAGAGTTCCTTCACGATGTTGAAGAGCTCTTTGCTGTTGTGCGTGTTGTTGTCTAGGAGGTCTTTGAAGGAGGCCCTTTTGGCGGGTCTGCTGCGGGTGGCGTTCTTGTGGGCTGCGTGGCTGTCCGGTGTTCGTTCACGGAGCCAGATCTTCTCCAGCTTTCGGCAGGTTTGCTTGGAGGCCCAGAGGTCTTCAGTGAACCAGCTGGCTTTCTTGTTGGTGTGACTGTTGGAGGGTTTGTTGATCGGGGCGAGGGTGTTGGCTCAGTCGTTGATCCACTGTCTGAGGTCGCGGGCGGCGGTGTCTGGGTCGGCGGGTGGGCTCTGGGCGAGGGTGGTGGTTAGCTGGTCTTCGGTGACTTTGCTCCAGTAGCGGCGGGGCATCTGTTGGGTGCGATGGTGCGTGGTGGGTTTCTTGAAGGTGAAGTGGATGCAGCGATGGTCGGTCCAGTGGAGTTTGGTGGTGTGGTTGAAGGAGACGTGGGGGCTTGCGGAGAAGATGGGGTCAAGCGTGTGACCGGCGGAGTGGGTGGGTGTTGTGACGAGTTGTCCGAGTCCAAGGTTGGCTAGGTTGTCGATCAGGGTGGTGGAGTTGGTGTCGTTGTTCTCGAGGTGGAAGTTCAGGTCCCCGAGGAGGATGTAGTCCGTGGAGGCAAGGGCGTGTGTGCTGACGAAGTCGGCGATGGAGTCGCTGAACTGTGGTCGGGGTCCGGGGGGTCTGTAGACGAGGGTTCCTCTGAGGGTGGTGTTGGGATCGGTGTGGATCTGTAAGTGCAGGTGTTCGGCGGTGCTGAGGGTGTCGTCGGTGTTGGTCGAGACTCTGAGAGTGTTCCTGTGGACGATGGCGATTCCTCCTCCTGCTCCGTTGGTGCGGTCCCTGCGGGTGATCTTGTAGCCTTCCGGGACGGCTATGGCTATGTCGAGTGCCGAGGCGGGGTTCAGCCAGGTCTCCGTCAGGAAGGCGACGTCTGGGGAGGTTGAGTCGAGTAGGTCCCAGAGTTCAACGGCGTGTTTGCGGGCGGAGCGGGTGCTGAGAAGGATGCATCTGAGGTGGTTGGGTTCTTTCCTGGTCGGCGGCATGGTGGGGCGGATGCTTGTGAAGCTGCAGTTCCGGCAGGTGAAAGCTCCGTGGGTGCGCTTCGGGGCGGCCAGGAAGCAAGTGTGTGATCGTCTGGTGTTGAGTGCGTGGAGGGATCTGGCATCGTAGCGGTGTCGGGCGTCGTGGCGTTCGTGGGGTCCAGGGGTCCTGGCCCTGGGCGCGGTCCAGGCGCGGACGGGCGCAGACAGGCTTGCCTTAGGCGCGCCAGCGGCTCGCCCGCTGCGCGCGTCCGCTGCCCGGCCTCCATATGAGGGGATGTGGGAGGGAGGAGTAGCTGGGAGGCGGGAGCGGGGCGGCGAATGGGATTGCAGGGGGGCGGGGCCGCAGGGACGCAGCGGCCGGAAAAACGGGCGGGGGCCGCGGGAGAACTGGGCACAGGAAGGAAAAACAAGTTTAGGCAAAAAAACAAGTACAGGCACAGAGGAATAAAAACAAGTCTGGGCAAGAAAGCAAGTTAGGCACAGGGGGATAAAAACAAGTCTGGGCAAGAAAGCAAGTTAGGCACAGGGGGATAAAAACAAGTCTGGGCAAGAAAGCAAGTTAGGCGCAGGGGGAAAAAAACAAGTCTGGGCAAGAAAGCAAGTTAGGCGCAGGGGGAAAAAAACAAGTCTGGGCAAGAAAGCAAGTTAGGCACAGGGGGAAAGTACAAGATTAGGCAAAAACAATGCAGGCAGAGCCGTGCAGCAGCGTGGGGAGCGACCTGCCTGCGAAGCATATATTGTTTCGTCAGGAGAGGTTTTCTAGGTCTTCGGTATGTGCATGTAGATCAATTTGTTGTTCTTGGAGGTGAAGCAACTCCTGCTGTACTCATTCGATATCATCCTTACCTTCCTGGTGGGGACCCGCTCCCCCACTCCATCCAAATCACAGTGCACTTCACGTAGATTGGAGGAGAAATCCTTCTTGACCGCCTGCAGGTCGTGTAAGGAGGCAAACAAAGCTTCCAGGGCGGAGCGGGTCACCAGACTCGCCACATACTCAGGATCGGGGGGGGGGGGGCAGGCAGGGATGCGCTCCAGATGTAGGGTCACTCTGAGGCCCCACCCCCCCAGTAGGTTTCACCAGCAAATGTCGGAGGAGAGGGAGCAATTCTTTTTGGCTTGGGATGAGGGCATAGCCGCGGCTCCGATTCAAAACTGCAGCCAGCGTCTTCTAATGGGTGCCAACCCAGACCAATTGCGTGCAAGAGCCTTAGACTCCAGCCCCAAGAGGCTCCCGTACTGGTCCCAGGCCCACGTGTGAATAGAGCAAAGACCGGGGCACTTCAAACCTTCCTTGAGGAGGCAGGGGACCAAGGAACGGGCCCTCTAGGAATAGAAGGCCAGGGTAGATTCACCGGACCGAGCTAGTCTCCAGGGGTTACCAGTATGGACACAGATGGAGTTCAGAGAGACACAGTAGTCCCTCCAGGAAGGTCTAGTCAATGCAGGCGAGCAAAGGCGAGCAAGCATGTCCAGGATATTGGCGAATTTCCTGCAGAAAGTTTCAGTAATAAAGGCGGAAGAAACCAGAAGCCAAGCACTGTGCGGTGGAGGCGGGGGCCAGGCCTAGGTTCCAGGAATGTTAACTACAGAAACGCTATAGCCTGGGGTGCACCCCAGTGCCTTGGAGGGAGAGGAGTTTGCTGCGTTATAGGAGCAGTGATGTGGGAGTCTATAGACCACTGAAAGTGCTGAGGTACTCACTGTCCACTTCAAGTTCAATAATTTCTCAGCTCCAGGAGAGCACGCCGTTGAGCAGGAAAGTGACGATGGCGTTCAAGTAGAGCCAACCCGCCCCCCCGGCGGAAGGGCGCAGTGGTGTCTTATGGGACATGTCCCCAGGGTTAGCGTAGCTACCCAGGCCCACCGGAGAATGGGGCCCTTTTGCTGGTCAGGGGGAGTGGGGTGGTGGTGGGAGGGGGGGGCAGGTGCTGCCAGTCCACCTCCCAGCAAGATGAAGAGTTGGTGCTGTGCGGGGTACGGAGTCCCCCGGGCCAGCACTGTGCACCTCAACAAACAAAACCGTCCAACTTAGGCACCCAGGACCACTCAAGGGCAGTCCACCCCCTGGGTGCACAGTTGCAGGGCCCGGGCCTCAAGGTCGCACAAGCCGGGAGGAGGCGAAGAGTCCAGGGTGGAAGATCACCCCCCCCCCCACTCGCAGCGTGTGATCCAGGGTAGGCCCAGTATTCACAGCAGCTCGCTGGCAAGTGGCTCCCAAGGCCGATCAAGGATGGAGGATGCACACAAATCTGACCACCGCAGCAACGGCCCAAGAGCAGTGTGAGGAGTATGTGTTAAAAATGCAGGCATCCGTTCAATATTTCTCAAACCGCGCTCCCACGGGCAGAAAGGTCACATAGCTCTACCACCCCTAGGCCAAGAACACGGGTGGCAGGGGGGGAGGGGGGGGGAGGAAATCAGCGCACCTACCGACCTACCGTGTTGATCCACGTGCCTGACCCAGGGGCAGTCAGGAGTTGTCCCATGGGGCCTGCTAAGCTTGTGGCACCACTCTCGGCGCCTGGCCAAGACATCAGCCCTCTCAGTTGAATCATGCCGATCGACGATCGCGGGCAGCATCCACCATCTTGCATCCCTTCATGCAGCTCGGGCCTTAGAGGGTCGGCGAGAAACAGGTAGTTTCAGGGACAGGAACAGAGGCTGGCAACACTGCTTTGGACATCCGACCACCTTCGCAGGCCAGAAACGCCTGCAGAGGGTTGATGCGTTCGGCAGGTGGGGTGCTAGTTGAAGCTATATCAGCGGTGGGGACGGAGCGACAGTAAGAAGCGTCTTAGCCATCCGCGATCCTGGCCGCGCCCTTTGGGACCTTTTTAGATGTTAAAAAGTGGCCACTTCACAGAACAGAAATCTACACCTAGATAAAGTATCCACCATATAAAACTTTACCAAAGGAGAGTAACTTGTTCTTCTGATGGATACTTTTAACTGCAGATTACTCACTATTAGAAGAGATACCAAAGCAGTACCTCCTAAAAATGCAAGGTCATTGGAGTGGGCTCAGAACACAATAGTTTGGTAGAACAGAGTGGGTGAAATGTCCTTCCCATGGGACTTGGTTGTCAAGGCAGTAGTGCTTCCTGAACGTGCACCGATGCCCAATTCACAGCCTGACAGATGTCAAGGTCAACTACTCGATGTGCCAACACCGTGGTAGCAGCCTTGGAGCTAGTGATATGGGCTCTCAGTCCTTTCGGAGGCTGTTTTTTTGCCAGTGCACAGTAGATCTTACTGCAAAGGACTATTCACCTTGACAGGGTCCTTTTCTTCATAGCCATCGCTTTCTACGCCCTGGAGAACCCCAAAAAAGCTCTTCGTCCACTTGATGGTTCTCAAGAAGACCGATGGAGTCTCTCCTCATATTTCAAAGGGTGAGGATTAATAAAGAACGCCGAGGAGCGATGGGTATGCCACTGTGGAAAGGAGTCACAACTTTTGGTTAGAAGGCTGCCTGAGTACACAGGAAAAACACTGGAAAAAAGGAGGTGTAGAACGGTTGTATTAATAAAGCCTGAAGTATATCACACTAAGATTTGAAGTAATCGCAATGAGGAAGTCAGCCTTTAAGGTCAGAAGACACAATGAACAGAGATGCATCAACTTGAAGGGTGTACACATGAGAAATGTCAAGACCAAGTTGAGGTATCACTATGGCATCACAAACGGTCTGGGAGATAGCATGTGTCACACTTTTAATAAACTGCATCATACCAGGTGATTTGAACAAGGACGGCTGGTCCAGCAAACACAAACTGCACGAAAAGGCTGACAAGTAACCTTTAATAGTGCCCACTGCAAGTCTTTGCTGGGCCAAAGACCATACACACATTAAAACATCAAACAATTTGGCTTGACAAGGGTCTGCTTTGAGGACTCCACACCATGCAACAAATTGCACCAGCGCTTGCCATAGATGGACCGGCGCCTTGCAGCATTAAGGACATTCATAACTTTAGGTCAACTGCCTGTGGTTCATCTCCACTCATGGAGATGTAGATTGTGCAGGATCGGGTGAAGGACCACGCCCTGCTGTAGCAACAGAAAATCCTCCCAAAGTGGTAGCCTTATCGGAGGGTAAATGTTCATGCCCAGAAGTTCCAGGTACCACACTCTCCTGGCCCAATATGGAGGCACTAGGATGACTTGCTTCCAGTCGTTCTTTTTTCATAACTCTGGGCAGGAGAGGCAAAGGCAGGAAGGCATACAGGACTCCAGTGTTCCATTCCAGACGGAATGCGTTTCCTATCAAGTGTCCTCGCATAAACTCTAACGCAGAAAACATCTGGCACTGTCCTATCGACTGTGGCAAATAGATTTAGCTAGGGTTCTGCCACCTCTTGATATAGACGCTATTCGTAGTATGCCAGACGCAGTCAGCAATTTGTCCACCACGGCATGCAAGGATCCCGCCAGGTGGTTCACGATGAGGAAATGCCATGATGCTCCAGTCAACTCCAGAGGCACAGAGCCCCTTGGACCACCACTCCGCCTTGCTTGTTGCAGTACCACATGGTGGTGGTACTGTCCATGAGAATCTGTACTAGCCTTCTCTTTCTAAATGGCAGAAAGCCCTTCAACATCAGACGAATAGCCTGCAACTCCAACAGATTGATTTGGAGTCAGGCTTTCACAGTGGACCAAAGTCCAACGAGGTGGTCTATTTCTGACTTATGAGCCCACCATCAAACAGCCAGTAGTCGAGGTAAAGGAAAATTGGCATCCCTGACTTTCGAAGATGGGCAGCCTCCATTGCTATCAAGTTTGTGAACACCCAAGGGGCACTGATGAGGCCAAAGGGAAACAAAGCCAACAGAAAATGCTCCTAGCCTACCTTGAACTGAATGTAATGTCAGAGGAGTACAGGACAGGTATATGAAAATACCTGTGCTACAGGTTCAAGGACACCATCCAGTTGTTCAGGTCCAGGGGAGACAGAATCTGGGCCAGCGTGAGCATTTTGAATTTGTCCTTCAGCAGGATGGCATTCAGAGGAGGAACATCTAAAATAGAATGAATGCCCCCATCCTCCTTCGGCATGAGAAAATAGCTAGGGTAGCAGTCCTCTCACATTTTCAAGTCCAGTACCTTTAAAGAGCAAAACTTGCACCTCTTGCAACAGAATAGACAGGTATTCTACTGAGATTCACTAGGTGGGGGGAAGATTCGGAAAGAAAGGGTACGGCATAGTCATGCTAAACGATATGAAGAACATCTTTTGGATGTGATGGATAGCAAAGGGTGGATGTGCACCACTAATGGCATGCTAAGCAGCTGGTTGTCTGTTGGTGCAGTGGACTTAGAGGACTTTATGACCTGCACATTGCCGGACCGATCAATGTACCCGACCTTGAAAGGACTGGGGTGTCTGCTGTAGAGCCTGAGGTTGCCCAAAACCCATCCCCCTAGAGTACCCTTGGAATTTCCAAAATTGGTGAGGAAACTGTTTGGCAGGGGTCAAAAGACCTGGAGAACGTGTTGTGGTCGTACTCAGTTTAAAACATTCCATGGCATAATCGGCATTTTAGCTGAACAAGCATCTGCCATCGAAAGATATATCCAAGACAGAGGCCTGTATGTTTCCAAAGAATCCTGTGGAGCGTATTCACACATGGTGGCAGGCGGAGAGCGCCAAACACCCTACCCAGACAATCAGTAGTACGAAGGACACAATGAATTTGCTTATTTGGCCATATCTTGACCATCCTGGATGGTTTGAACCACTGAGGCCCTAATGTTTTCGGAACCGCCGGCAGAATCTTGCTGGTCATCCCAGAGTGTGTGTATATCTGCCTAACAAACTGAATTGATTTACTTCAGTGCTAGGCTAGCCGAAGAAAACATGTTTTCTGAATGTCTCAATCCTCTTTGACTCCCTATTAGGGGAGTCATGGGAAATGAGTTGGGATTCACCTTGCTGGTTTAGGACTGAACAACCAAATGCTCAGGAGTAGGATGTTTAGAAAGGAATTGAGGGTCACCAGGTGCCGGTCTGTGCCATCTGCCTATTTATCGGCAGGCAGAAACACGGCTTTGATCAGATGCCAATTATTGTGTATGAGGGCCTCAGTGAACGGGAGCAATGCTTAAATGGTTGACACAGGTTGTAAGACTTCCATAAGGATATTTGTCTTAACTTCAAAGCTGCATGTCTAATTAGCACTGCAAAAGAAGCACTCTCCTCTGCTGAAGGTCCAAATAGCAAAGTCTGCCGTGTATCAGAAAAAGTGTCAAGCCCACTGGCCTCTTAAGTCCATCTAAAAATTGCCATCATCATAATGAAAGGGTAACTCACACCCATCCACACCACCACCACCACCACCACCACCACCATCATCTCAGGTGGTGCTAAGTTTTAGTCAGCATCCAAGCCCAAAAGATAATGGCACCTTTGATGGCTCATTCTCTCTAGTATAGAATTAGCATCAGGCAGTAATGTGATCAGTAGAGCTTTAGTAGTTTCGTAATGTGACACTGATTGGAATCATGCTGAAATCTGTTCAGTGTACAACATCAGAACCAGCGCCGGATCCTTCTCCGGTACTAGAAGCATTGGTACCAGCATCAAACTGGGAAGGAAGGCCGCAGGTCTTTGAGCCAGAACAAAAATCTGCACTGGACCTGTGATGGGTCCAAGGCGGTCAGCAGTAACCAGACTGTGGGCCCCTGCTGATCCTTGGGGCCCAAAGGTGCATCAGAGGAAGCCTTAAGAGTGCTAAATATTTGCAGTGTGCCCTCCGTAAAGGCTTTGATCTGCTGCGGTGTTGCAGATGGTTCAGGAAATTCAGGCGCTAGAACTAACAGGACTCTGCTCCGCAACCAGAAAGGCGGAGGGAGACAAACTGACACACTGACTTCATCGCTCCTTCTCTTTAGAAAGAGGGTAGCGTCTCAGTTCACTTTCTTGTGTTTTCGCTTAGACTTCGACTTACTGGAGGACTTGGCCCGCGAAGTAAACCTCTTGTGGGAATGACTCTGGGAGCAGTTCCGTGCCCTCTACTTGGAGCAGGGCTTGCACGAGGCCCAAAATGACTTTGGGTGTTCTGTGGTGCACAGCTTCTCTTCTCGGTCCTGGAATTGCCTTCGGGTGCATGAGTGCACACTTGTCACATGACAGAGTGGTGCCACGAGCCCAAACACCAGACACACTGTCTGGGTCCGTGGTCAACATTTGTTTCGTACAGTCGTGGCATGGCTTGAAACCTCTAGTGTTAGGAGTACATTGTTCCCAAACGCAGTGCATTTTGAATTAGGAGTTATCGGAATGTTGACAAAATTGGTAGCAGAGCTCTGGGTACGCATCAGAAGGTGCAGAATAACAAATTGCTTACCTTTGGTTACACCTTTTCTGGTAGAGGCTCTATCTAACCACAGATTCTTCACCTTGTGAATTTCCCCCAGGCACCAGACTGGATCTGGAAACTTTCGTAGTAATTACCTAGCGTGTAGAAAGGTGGTGTTGTGTGGCCCCATGTGGGGTCCATCCTGCCCTGGACATGATATCTGGGCCACTATATGTGCGCCAACTTCAGGTGCTGTCAGGTTCTTTCTTTTCTCAGTCTGCGCCGACAGACGTGGCGCCACTGAAATCAGTTCATAGTGTGCAGATTTTAGCTTGGCATCATATTAATGGACTAGGAGTCCATTCCACAGACTAAGGAGGATAGTGGATCTGCAGTTAGAGGCTGCATCAGAAAAGGTGTTACCGAAGGTAGGTAACTTCTTCTGACAGTAACTTCTGATAGAGAGTGTCAATCCACCAAACCTGGCTATCCATGCAGCAATGGTTCATGGACGTGTGGATGGATGCCCATTTACCAACCTGGCAAATGTCCAAGACTGGCACACTACGCACCAGTGCATTGATAGCAGCCTTCGTTCTGGTGGAATGAGTGTGCAAGCCTTCTGGGGGCTGCTTCTTAGGTAGCCCGTAGCAGATCATGATGCACAGTACAGCCCATCTTAAGATGGCCCTCTTTTGCACTGCTTTGCCTTTTTTTAGCTCCAGAGAAACAAACGAAAAGTTGATCGTCCAGTCACTAATCTCTGGCTGGGTCTACAAAGAAGCTAAGTGCCTGTTTAGGGTTTAGGTGAGAAAGGTGCAACTATCTTAGGCAGGAATGCTGCCTTTGTCAGGGGGACTAATTTGTTTAGGAAGAAAGATGTACATGGAAGAACCACGGACAATGCCTGTAGCTCGCTCACTCGCCTGGCCGTTGTTATGGCAATGAGGAATGCAAGTCTTGATTGTAAGATGATGGCGAACTATGCATAGGTCTGAAGGGAGCGCACATCAAGTACTAAATTAAGGTCCCCAAGCGCTATGACAGTTGGCAGGAACATATGGATCAGCCTCTTCAAAAAAATCATAACAGGTGACTTGTGATGGCTGGTCAGCTAAATTCAGGAAAGCCAAAACGGCCTAGAGTTAACCTTTAACTGTTGCCACTGCAAGAGCTTGCTGGACCAATAGAAAACGCTACAAGAGAACATCCAATAACTGCGATTTCAGGGGTTGTATGCCTAGGGAAGAGCACTAGAGAACAAACTTCTCCCAGTGTTCAGCATAAACTGATTTCGTTGACGAATGCTTGGCTACCAAGATTACATCAACTATTTCATGAGGAAAATTGAAAGCCATCCACTGTCATGGCTCCACCTCCAGGCATGGAGGTGAGGATTCTGCAAGCTCTGGTGCAGGACTCAGCCCTGCTGCTCTGACAGGAGATTCTCCTGAAGAGCAGCTGGATCAGGGGACAAATACTCATGGCCAGAAGGTCCAGGTACCATACTCTCCTCACCCAATCTGAAGCCACTAGGATGACTTTGGAATGGTCTCTCCAGATCTTTTTCAGTACTTTGGGCCGCAGAGGGATGGGCAGAAAAGGCATACAGGAGGCCTGAGCCCCAATGTGGGAGGAAGGAGTCTACTTGAAAAGATTGCTCTGGCAACTCTAACATGCAAAAGATTTGACACTGTGCATCTTCGGCAGTAGCAAATCGATCAAGCCATGGTTCACCCCATTGGTGGTACACACACCCTGTGTCACCTTCGATTTAAAGCACAAGTTACTAACTTGTGTAACGATATATCTGTAAGAGACAGTAGTTAGTGACAGATTCCTTACCTTAGAATATCCCCAGGCGTCAGGCTGGATCCGGAAAGTTTTTGCGTAGCAGTACCCTTGCGCGTCGGTAGGCGGCGTCGTGCGGCTCCGCGTCCGTCGTCGGCGTCGTGATCGCCGGGATGACGTCGCGGGCAGTACTTAGGCGCCGCCCCCGCGCGCTGACGTCAGTTCTGTACACGACTTTCCGCGCCAGGAACGCAGAGCCATGCAAGAAGCTGACATAGGTGTCTGAAAAATACTAGCTCCCTGAAAGGGATGTCCTTAACCCTAGAAATCAGTTCGCAGAACGGGGAGGATGGGTGGGCGGTAAGGAATCTGTCACTAACTACTGTCTCTTACAGATATATCGTTACACAAGTTAGTAACTTGTGCATCTGAAAGAGACACGTTAGTGACAGATTCCTTACCTTAGAATAGATACCCCAGCAATACCAACCCCGGTAGTGGGTCTGCGAACAAAGATCAGACAAGGAAGTCCCGGAGGACAGAACGGCCAAAGAAGCCGTCCCTCCGGACCCGACTGTCAAGGCAGTAATGCTTTGTAAACGTGTGCAGCAAGGCCCACGTAGCTGCCCGACAGATATCCTGCAGCGGAACACCGCGGCCCAAAGCCGTGGTAGCAGCCGTTGCCCTGGTGGAATGGGCACGCAGCCCAACAGGAGGCTCCTTCTTAGCCAAAGAATAGCAGGCTTTGATACACAAGGTTACCCAGCGGGAGATGGTTCTCTTGTGCACCGCCCGACCTTTTTTGGCGCCCACGTAGCCAACAAAGAGCTGGTCATCCACCCGGAAGTGTTGTGTGCGGTTGATATAAAAGGAAAGCGCACGTTTTGGGTCCAGACGGTGGAGCCTCTTCCTCTCTGGAAAGATGCGGAGGCGGAAAGAAAGTGGGCAAAGTGATGGTCTGCCCAATGTGGAAGGCAGTAACCACCTTTGGCAAGAAGGACGGACGCGTCCTAAGAACAACCTTGTCTGGATGGACAGACAGAAAGGGAGGTTTGCATGATAGAGCCTGGAGCTCACTCACCCGCCGAGCGGAGGTGATGGCCACTAGAAAGGCTGTCTTCAGAGTCAGAAGACGAAGAGGACAGTTATGTAGAGGCTCAAAGGGAGCGCACATGAGAAAGGTAAGAACCAAGTTCAAGTCCCACTGAGGCATCACAAACGGAACAGGAGGGAAGAGGTGTGTAATGCCTTTAAGGAATCTGTTAACAGGGGACTTGAAAAGGGAGGGCTGATCAGGAAGCCTGAGGAAGGCCGAAATGGCACAAAGATAGCCCTTGATGGTACCCAGGGCAGAACCCTGTTGGGCCAGTGAAAGAAGGAACAGAAGAACCTCAGAAAGAGGGGCAGAGAGGGGATTCACAGCCTTTGCTGTGCACCATGCCACAAACTTGTTCCACCTGCAGGCGTATACCACCTTAGTGGAGGGACGCCTGGCTGCCAGAATCACATCACAAACTTCGGGAGGCAAGTCGAAGGAATCAACTGCCGCCGCTCAATCTCCACGCAAGCAGGTGGAGGCTGGACAGGTTCGGGTGGAGGACCGTCCCCTGCTGCTGCGACAGAAGATCCTCCCGAAGAGGCAGACGGATCGGGGATCTACGCTCATACTGAGTAGCTCGGGATACCAAACTCTTCGAGCGCAGTCCGGAGCCACAAGGATGACTTGAGCCCGGTCGCGCCGAATCTTCTTCAACACTCTGGGTAGAAGTGGTATAGGCGGAAAGGCGTACAACAGACCGCAACTCCACTCGCGACGAAAAGCGTCGCCGAGCGAGTGCCGCCTTGGAAATTCCAACGCGCAGAACTGATGACATTGCGCGTTCTCTTCGGTGGCGAATAGATCTAACCAAGGCTCTCCCCACTGCAGAAAGAGACCTTGCGCCACTTCCGAGTGAAGACGCCATTCGTGATCCATCATGCACCTGCGGCTGAGTTCGTCCGCCCTGGCGTTCAGGGAACCTGCCAGGTGTTGAACCATCAGGAACATGCCCCGATGTTCCAGCCATGTCCAGAGGCGCAGAGCCTCCTGACAGAGGGTCCACGACCCCACCCCGCCTTGTTTGTTGCAGTACCACATGGCGGTGGTGTTGTCTGTGAACACCTGCACTACCTTCCCTTTGACAGGGGGAAGGAATGCCTTGAGTGCAAGTCGGATCGCCCGGAGCTCCAGAAAGTTGATATGGAGCCGGGACTCCGCCGGAGACCAGAGGCCTCTGATCTCCGCCTCTCCCATGTGACCGCCCCATCCCAGAAGGGACGCGTCCGTCACAACGGTGTGCTCTGGCTGGGGAAGGGAGAGGGATCTGCCCATGACCCATTGCCGGTTCGAGAGCCACGACTGCAACTGTTTTGCAGCCCCCTCCGAGATCTGGACATGATCGGACAGGTTGCCCTGGTGCTGCGCCCACTGGAACTTCAGGTCCCACTGCAGAGCCCGCATATGCCGTCTGGCATGATCGACCAGCAGGATGCAGGAGGCCATGAGGCCCAGCAGCCTCAGGGTCATCCGTACCGAAACCCAGGATAAAGGCTGAAATATTGGAATCATAGCCTGAATATACCGGACTCGCCGTTCGGGAGGATAGGCCCGAAACTGCGTTGTGTCCAGAACTGCTCCGATGAAAAGGAGCTGTGGAGAAGGAATCAGATGCGACTCGGCACATTGATGGAGAACCCCAGCGAGTGCAGGAGTTCGGCCGTAGTCTGGAGGTGGGAGACGACTGCCTGGGACGAGCCCGCCTCGGCAGCCAGTCGTCGAGGTAGGGGAAGACTGGAACCCCTGCCCGGCGCAGATGAGCTGCGACCACCGCCATCACTTTCGTGAACACCCGAGGGGCACTTGTAAGGCCAAAGGGGAGCACGGTGAACTGAAAATGCTCGAGGCCTACCGTGAACCGTAGGTAACGCCGGTGGGCCGGCAGGACGGGGATGTGGAAATAAGCGTCCTGCAAGTCCAACGCTACCAACCAGTCTCCAGGGTCGAGGGCAGTCAAGACCTGAGCTAGGGTGAGCATCTTGAACTTCTCCTTCCGGAGGAAGCGATTGACGTTCTGGAGGTCCAAGATAGGACGCATGTCCTCCTTGTCCTTTTGGGCACCAGAAAGTAGTGGGAGTAGCAACCACGTCCTACTTCTGGGGTCGGAACATGCTCGATGGCCCTCTTGGCCAAGAGGGCCGTGACTTCCTTCTGCAGAAGCACCAAGTGATCCCCTGACATGCGGTGGAATTGAGGTGGCATGGCTGGGGGTGGTCTCGAAGGGGAGGGAGTAGTCCCTTCGGACAATGTCCAAGACCCACCTGTCCGAGGTGATGGGACGCCAGTGGTGAAGGTGATGGCGGACCCTGCCCCCTACTGGCGTGCTGTGCACCTGAAAGGAAGGACTAGGAGGGCTTGGAGGCCGCGGACGGGTTGGAGGTGGTGGCCTGACCCGCACGCTGGTTGCCCGAACCGCCACGGCGGTATCCACGTCCTCGGCCACGCGAAGACGCTTGCTGCGCGGGCCGGTGGCTGGGAGGCTGACGTGACTGGGCGCCCCTTCCGTGGCCACGAAAGGGGTGAAAAGCAGAGGTTAGCGGAGGGCGCACAACTGAAAGGCCCAGGGACTTGGCAGTAGCCCGTGAGTCCTTAAAACGCTCCAGCACATGGTCTGCTTTGGAACCAAAAAGACCGACTCCATCAAAGGGCATGTCCATGAGTGTATTCTGGACATCACCCGAGAAACCAGTTGTTCTCAGCCAGGCGTGGCGACGTAGCGCCACCGTCGTTGCAAGCGATCTGCCCAGCGAGTCGGCGGTATCAAGGCCACAACATATGGTGTATTTAGCCGCATCTCTTCCTTCCGCAATGGCGCGGGTAAGCAGTGTCTGGACCTCCTCAGAACACTGTGGCAAAACAGCCACCACCGAATCCCACAGGGAGTGGGTATATCGGCCCAAAAGGCAAGCGGTGTTGACGGACCGCAAGCCAGCACTGGAGGAAGAAAAAGCCTTCTTCCCAAATTGGTCCAGGCGTTTGGATTCCCTATCCGGTGGGGCGGTAGGGAAGGCGGTTTGGGAGGCAGAGGCTTGGACAACCAAGCTCTCGGGGGTGGGATGTTGGGAGAGAAACAAGGGGTCGCCCGGAGCAGGGCGATGGCGTCGGGCCACGTTCCTATCCACAGGAGCCCCTGTGGTGGGCTTGGACCAGGCACCCAAAAGAACGTCAGTGAGTGCATCATTAAACGGCAGCACAGTCTCCGTGGAGGAAGCTGCCGGCTGAAGCACTTCCGTCAGGAGATTAGTCCTGACAGCCACAGTAGGCAATTGGAGATGCAAGGCTCCAGCTGCTCTACGCAACACCGTTGCGAAATTAGCTCCCTCCTCCGTAGCCACGGGAGGAGACAGCATGCCAGTGTCAGGGGAAGTGTCTAAACCACTGGCATCCCCAAGTTCCTCAGCCCAGTCCTGATCATACTCACACTGTTGTGTGAGAGGGTCTTCCGACCCCTCCCAGCTCTCTTGGTCCTCCTCTGGTTCAAAATATGGAGTAGGAGGGACATTTGGGACCCAAGGTCTCATCGGCGCCGGAGTCGAGCGACGTCGGTCCGGCTCCATGTCCGGAGCCGGAGAGAACCGGGGAACGACGCCGTCCGGAGCCCCGGACGGCGTCAGGAACGGCACCGGGGACATCGGCGGAGGCGTGGTTAGGTCAACCGGCGTCGATGGGGGTTGCGGTACCACCGGAGCCGGGACCGGGGCCGGAGCCGAGGCCGGGATGAAGGCTGGTGGGACAGGCGGCGCCGGGACCGGAGTCGGCGGCGACGCCGGAGCAACCCCATCAGGGCCCGCGGGGCCCGAAGGCGCACCGGAGGGACCTTGAGGCCCGAAGAGGCGGGCCATGGCCGACAGGAATTCCTGTATTTCGGCCGGAGTCGCCCCCGAACCCGGAAAGGACGGGTAATGCGGGGGCGGCTCCACAGGCACATCCGGGGCCGCGGGGACGGTGCCGACAGGGGCCTCAGCCGAGTCGCGAGACCGGCGAGGCGAAGTCTTAGAGCGATGATGCTTCTTAGACTTTTTGTGCTTCGACTTACCCGAGGAGCGCGAAGACTTGGACTCCGCGACCGGCCCCTCGACCTCTCCCGGGACCGGGGCTTGGTGCGGCGCGGAGCCGACTGCCGGACCTCGAGTAGCTTTCGAGACCGCTCTCGCAAAGCCTTCGGGTGAAGTTTCCGGCAGTCAGGGCACGACTTCGTGTCGTGGTCTCTGCCGAGACAGTAGAGACACTCTAGATGCGGGTCTGTGATCGACATCATTCGACGACAGGCGTCGCATGGCTTGAAGCCGGGCATCCCTACGACACCTAGGAGTCGATGAAGACTCGAAAAGAAACAGTGAAAAAATTCACACAAAAATGTAGTCAAAAATTGACTAGGGCACTGCTCTTCCCGGATCTGCGCTTACTGGCGCGGAAAAAGAAGAACTGACGTCAGCGCGCAGGGGCGGCGTCTAAGTACTGCCCGCGACGTCATCCCGGCGATCACGACGACGGACGCGGAGCCGCACAACGCCGCCTACCGACGCGCAAGGGTACTGCTACGCAAAAACTTTCTGGATCCAGCCGGACGCCTGGGGATATTCTAAGGTAAGGAATCTGTCACTAACGTGTCTTTCAGATCTGCCATTCATGACCTGCTAGGTAACAGCAGGTGAGTTCAACTGCCCTGGCGATGAAAGATCCTGCCAGGTCTTGTGCAAACTGATATGCCCTTAGTATTCAGCCCCTTCCAGAAACGTAGAGCCTCTTAGCACAGGGCTTACAACCCCACACCAACCTGTCTGTTGAAATATCATATGGCAGTTGTGTGGTCTGTCACCACCTGCACGCATTCCCCCTTGATGGATGGGAGGAATGCCTTCAGTGACAAGCGAATCTCTCAAAACTCCAACCAGTTGATCAGAAGGCAAGCTTCCACTGGAAACTCTGATCTCACAGATGATCGAACAAACCCAGTAATGATGCACCCATCTTAACTGTTAGTTCAGGGTGGGGTAGGGAGAGGAGTCTGCTGCAGGCCCATTGTGTTTGAGCAGCCACCATTGTAGGTCTTTCGCTGTCTTCTTCAACACCTGGAAGGAAACTGACAGATTGCAATGGTGCCTAGCCTACTCAGCCTTCAGATTCCACTGCAGGACCTGCATGTGCCACCTGGTGTGCCATGCAGGAGGTCGAGAAGTCTCAGAGCCAACCTCACTGGGACCGAGGCAGCAGGTTCAAACATCGGGATCAATGCCCGAATTTCCTGGACTTGTTGAGGCAGAGGGATGGCTCAGAAAAGCACCATATCCGAGATGGCTCAGAGGAAAGGGAGTCATTGTGAAGGAGTCAGGTGTGAATTCGGCAAATTGATTGAAAACCCTAAAAATGTCCACAGGTTGGCTGTCATCTGGTGTCAGGAATGTAGTGGTAAGCGTAAGTTCCATGAAGCTTCAGGACGAACAAACTAAGAAGTACTGGAAGGCTAAGCAATATCCTCATTGGAAAAAGAGTTCACCCAGCTTCAAAGTCCGCTTTAAGACTTTGTTTAAACTCCATTCGTTTATCTCCAGTATCGAATTCAGGAACTACCGTCTACAGTTTATAGAGGAAGGTTCAGCGGTCTAGTGTTCCTGGGCGCGAGACGGCCAAAGATCCTATCGCGCATGCGCAACGTTTGAACGTTGCACTTCAACTGTAGCTTTAGAGGCGCCGGTCGCGTCGCTTCAGCGGAGCATTCAGATTTGGAATTTCAGCGTCAAGAAAAGAACTCGATAGTGTTTATCTTCGTTGCTTCAGCGCGTGAGCTTTTCCCATGCTTATATCTAGTTTGGTTAACCACGCGTGGATTTTGACTTCCCTAGAAAAGATTTTCTAATATTTTTGACTCGAGCGAGGAGTTAGTCATCTCCTCTATTTATATAATTTTAAAACTCAAGCATTTGGTGAAGGCTTGGACCTTGTTCTCCCCTACCATCACCTACCTGATATTAAGGTATCTTTTTTTTGTTTAAATTCCTCTGCAGTTTCTCCACATTAGAAGCCTTCTATCCTGGTAAGGAAAGCATTTCTTTTATTCTACAGTAGTACTGTTAACTGAGTTCCCCTGAGTCATCTAGATCTGAAGTATAAGAAAAACTGTTTATTTGTTAAGAAAAGAAAGTTGACTCAAGAATTCTGATGGGTGCATAGAGAAGATCTAAAACAACCTGTGCTCTTCAACATTTCTTTAGTTATCAACATAATCAATTCAAGAGAGAAGCTAAAGCCTGGTGAAGTTTGGCTAAAGACTTAGATTGAATTACTTATAGTCACAAATAGTTAAGGTTAGTCAGTAGTAGGAATGTAAAACGTGTGTTTGTTCTTTTCTCTTTCCCTGCAGGAATCTCACACCCAATGAGGTAGAAGCTGACCTAACCAGACGAGCAGTCTACCTATCACAAGGCAGTCTCTTTATCCACTTCCCCTTTCCCCCCGCTGATGTTTAGAGATTACGAGTAATATTATAATCGTGAGCTCGGGCATTGGAGGAGGGGCTTTTGGACCATCTTCAGTTCCTGTGGAGTTTGTTGTGAGCACCGTCTGACAGATTGAAGTGCCTCGCAATATTGATCCCACCTGAGCTGAAGATGGCGGAGGGGTTAGATCTTAAAACTTTAGCCGGAGTCCTTGAAGGGTTGCAAAACCAATTAACTAGTGCAGCTGAGGAAAATAAAGTGTTGAGAGAAGAAATAAAAAGGTCACAGCAGGAGACACAGATATTCAAACAAAGAATGGAGGAATTAGTGACAGGGAAGTCCTCTATACCTGGTAGTTCAGAGACCTTCAAGAGAACTGGATCTGCATCCACCTCTGAAGGCACCACTCAAGTAATTCATTCAGTATCCCCCGTTATTCCCTTGGCAAACCCTGAAAGATGTTGTGGAGATCCGCATAAGGCACAAGTATTTTTGACGCAATGTTCATTGCATTTTTTGTGCAGACCAGTAGTATTTGCGGAAGATCAGGCAAAAGTTGCTTTCGTGCTGTCCTATTTGAGTGGCGATGCTGCCTCATGGTCTATGCCTCTTGTTACCCGTAATGATCCGACCCCATATGATTTTGCACGATTTAAAACAGAATTTGAGAATTTTTGATCGGAGGTCAGCAAATCAAGCGACTGACAATGAGCTGTTGGAGCTTAAGCAGGGGAACCGTGATCTAATTGCTTACATTGCTCAGTTCAATAAGTTAATTGTTGAAACGGAATGGCCTGAAAGTAAGCGAGCCGCAATTTTTTATCGTGGACTTAAGGATGAGCTGAGAGACGCCTTAGCCCAAATTCCGAAAAGACCACAAGAAATTTCAGAATTAATTGACTTGGTTCTACAGATTGATCATCGGCAATTTGAAAGAAAGTCGGAGAAGAGAAGGGAATTCAGTCCCTTTACGCCTCGGTTTGATAGAGTGAGGTCAGATGGCAACAAGACTGAAGCTCAATCTGGAGAAGAGCCCATGCAAATTGGGTCCATCAGAGGTCCTCTCTCCAAAGAGGAAAAGGAAAAAAGAACAAGAAATTTGTGTCTGTATTGTGGAAATTCGGGGCATTTCGTGAAAGATTGTCCGAAGAAACCCAAATCCAATCAGCTGGTAAAAGACAGATCCCACCAGTAGAGGGAGTTGCTCTGGTGGGAAAAGATATGAAGACAACTCCTGATTATCAACAAGTTGCCAACACTCTTCAGTCAGCACCCCCCATCTAACCGCTTCCTTCACGGCGAGGTTTGGTTCCTCAGAGTTAAAAGAAGTATCAATAATGATAGATTCTGGAGCCACTGGCAATTTTTGTGATTTAAAGTATGCCAGAGAAATGGGAATCCAAGCTATCAAAAAGAAGAATGTAGAGATAGTCAGAGCAGTAGATGGAACAAATTTGACTTCTGGGCCAATTACGGAAGAAACGGAGACAATTGAATTGTTGGGATTAAATGGGCATCAAGAGTTCTTAAGATTCAACTTGATCGACGCTCCTCAGTTTCAATTAATTCTAGGTTTACCCTGGTTAACTTAGCACAATCCGAGGATTGATTGGGAGAAGCGTACGATAGAGATGACCTCTGAATTTTGCCGAGAACATTGCTTCCATCATCAGACGTTTAAATCTAAGAGATCGCCCGCTTGGGAAATAGCCCAATCCTCTAACATGGTTTGTGTATTGGATTTGAAGGAAGTCCCAGAAGAATACCAAGATTTGGCTCACGTTTTCGACAAAGAAGGAGCAGAGAAATTACCGCCCCATAGGGACTACGACTGCAAGATTGAGTTAGAGCCTGGTGCGAATCTCCCTTGCAGTCGCATTTACACTCTTACTGAGGCTGAGAATCAGTACCTTAAGACATACTTGGAAGAATATCTAAAGAATGGATTCATTAGACCATCTCAGTCTCCGGTGTCATCCCCACTATTTTTTATTCCAAAGAAAGATGGGAGTCTGCGCACGTGCATCGATTATAGAGCCTTGAACCGAGCTTCCATCAAGAATCGATACCCGCTACCTTTGATTTCTGAAATGTTGGATCAAGTGAAAAGTGCGAGGGTTTACACCAAGTTAGATCTCCGGGGTGCATACCATCTGGTCCGAGTCGCCGAAGGAGACGAGTGGAAGACGGCATTACGCACAAAGTATGGTCTTTACGAGTATCAGGTCATGCCGTACGGGTTGTGCAATACCCCGGCGGCATTCCAACATTTTGTGAACGATGTTTTACGTGAATACCTTGATCGAGTGGCAGTCTACATCGATGACATTTTGATCTTCTCTGAAAATATTGAAGATCATGTGAAACATGTTAGAGCTATCCTGCAGAGACTCCTGGAAAACCATTTATTTGTCAAACTTGAGAAGTGCTCTTTTCACACTGATCGAGTGGAATTTTTGGGATTTATCCTGTCTGCGGATGGAGTTGAGATGGATCCCTCTAAGATTCAAGCGATAAAGAGCTGGCAAACACCAAAGAATGTCAAGGAAATACAAAGTTTTATTGGTTTTGCCAATTTTTATCGGCGGTTCATTCCTAACTTTTCTTCTATTGTCAGCCCTATCACCCGATTATTGAAAAAAGGAGTGAAGTTCTTGTGGACAGAAAAAGCTGAGCAGTCCTTTACTGCATTGAAAGATTTTTACCACGGCACCCATTTTGAAGCATCCAGATCCGGAAGAAGCCTATGTTGAGAATGATGCTTCGGATTTTGCTGCTGGGGGAGTGCTTTCACAACGAGATAAAAAGACTGGTCAATTGCATCCAGTGGCCTTTCGCTCTCGGAAGTTCACTGCACCAGAGATCAACTATTCCATCAGCCAATAAAGAGCTGTTAGCAGTCAAGGATGCCTTTCGGGATTGGCGGCATTGTCTCCTTGGGGCAAAACATGTGGTAATAGGCTACACGGACCATGGAAATCTCCAATTTTTGAAATCCGCCAAACTTTGACGCCTCGTCAGTTAAGATGGTCTTTGTACTTTTCAGATTTTAATTTTGTGATCACATACAAACCAGGAGCCACCAATGGAAAGGCGGATGCTCCGTCACGGATGAATGTAAGTGAAGAAGTCAAGATTTCGCAAACTGAGCCCATTATCCCATCAGCAAAATTTGTTGGAGTCATTCAGTATCCAGATTTCACTGCTAAACTACGAGAGATTTTATCGGCAAAAGAAATGGAAGATTGGGCAAAGGAAGATTCAGACAGAAAAATCATAAATGGTCTTCCATACCATCAAGAAGCCTTTTATCTTCCTACGGAGAATTTACAACAAATGGCTTTGAGGAGCTGTCATGATGACCCAATGGCAGGGCATAAAGGCATAAAAAGACCATGAATCTACTCAAGAGACATTTTTGGTGGCCAGGCATGGCCGCTCACATAGGGCAGTATATGTGGCAACGTGTGAAAATTGCATAAAGGGGAAACCTAACAGGCAAGCACCACAGGGATTGTTGCAGCCTCTACCCAATGCTCCCCGTCCGTGGCACACTGTATCCATGGACCCAATTGTGGATCTCCCGTGCAGTCAGGGTTATAACACCATTTTGGTTGTAGTTGATTCCTTTTCTAAAATGTCATTTTGTCCCAGTGAAAGGCGTTCCCACTGCCCCCCAGCTAGTTCAGTTGTTCAATCATCACATAGTAAAATCTCATGGAATTCCTAAGGTCATAATTTCTGATCGGGGTTCTCAGTTTGTGTCGAAATTTTGGAAAAAAATTGCAAGCAGTTTGCGGATAGATACTCGTTTCTCCACCAGTTACCATCCGGAAACTGATGGACAAACTGAAAGAGTTAATCAGGAGCTCGAGCAGTATCTCCGACTCAATCTTTTAGAACAGGAAGGAGATTGGTCAGATTTACTCTTGACTGCGGAGTTCGCTTATAATAATGCAGTGCATGACGCCACAGGTTTTACTCCATTTTATCTGAACTCAGGCAGACACCCTAATGTCACCTTAGGAAGGAGTGATTATTGTGTCAGTGGTAAAAGAGATGTTTAAAGATTTGCACCACACTTATCCAGCAGCGCAAAAAAACTTACTGAAGGCTAAGGTATCTTATAAGAAGTTTGCTGTTAAAAGAGAAGAGTAGGACCAACTTACAAAGAAGGTGATCAAGTGTGGTTATCCACTCGTAATTTGCATTTAAAAGGGAACCGTAAATTTCAACCCAGGTTTATTGGCTCCTTTAAAATCAGGAAAATAATCAATCCAGTAGCAGTGAAATTACAGCTCCCAAAGCAAATAAAGATCCATCCAGTATTCCACGTCTCCCTGTTAAAGAAAAATCCTCCTAACGTAAGATTAAAGAGTCAGCCCACATCCATAACCTTAAACTCAGACGAGGAATTTGAGGTTAGCAGAATTTTAGATTCTAAGATCTCTAGAAAAAAGCTGTATTATCTGATTGAGTGGAAGGGTTATGGTCCAGAAGAGAGATCTTGGGAGCCAGCATCCAATGTCCATGCTTCCGAGTTAATTAAAAAATTTCATAACATCTACCCAAAGAAACCTAAATTAGGAGGGCCCCCTTTGGAGGGAGGTACTGTCAGGAATGTAGTGGCAAGCGCAAGTTCCATGAAGCTTCAGGACGAACAAACTAAGAAGTACTGGAAGGCTAAGCAATATCCTCATTGGAAAAGAGTTCACCCAGCTTCAAAGTCCGCTTTAAGACTTTGTTTAAAATCCATTCGTTTATCTCTAGTATCAAATTCAGGAACTACCTTCTACAGTTTATGGAGGAAGGTTCAGCGGTCTAGTGTTCCTGGGTGCGAGACGGCCAAAGATCCTATCGCGCATGCGCAACGTTTGAACGTTGCACTTCAACTGTAGCTTTAGAGGCGCCGGTCGCGTCTCTCTTCAGCGGATCATTCAGATTCGGATTTTCAGCGTCAAGAAAATAACTCAATAGTTGCTTCAGCGCATGAGCTTTTCCCATGCTTATATCTAGTTTGGTTAACCACGCGTGGATTTTGACTTCCCTAGAAAAGATTTTCTAATATTTTTGACTCGAGCGAGGAGTTAGTCATCTCCTCTATTTATATATTTTTAAAACAAGCATTTGGTGAAGGCTTGGACTTTGTTCTCCCCTACCATCACCTACCTGATATTAAGGTATCGTTTTTTTTGTTTAAATTCCTCTGCAGTTTCTCCACATTAGAAGCCTTCTATCCTGGTAAGGAAAGCATTTCTTTTATTCTACAGTAGTACTGTTAACGGAGTTCCACTGAGTCATCTAGACCTGAAGTATAAGAAAAACTGTTTATTTGTTAAGAAAAGAAAGTTGACTCAAGAATTCTGATTGATGCATAGAGAAGATCTAAAACAACCTTCTGTGCTCTTCAACATTTCTTTAGTTATAAACATAATCAATTCAAGAGAGAAGCTAAAGCCTGGTGAAGTTTGGGTAAAGACTTAGATTGAATTACTTATAGTCACAAATAGTTACGGTTAGTCAGTAGTAGGAATGTAAAACGTGTTTGTTCTTTTCTCTTTCCCTGCAGGAATCTCACACCCAATGAGGTAGAAGCTGACCTAACCAGACGAGCAGTCTACCTATCACAAGGCAGTCTCTCTTTATCCACTTCCCCTTCCCCCCCCGCTGATGTTTAGCGATTACGAGTAATATTATAATCGTGAGCTTGGGCATTGGAGGAGGGGCTTTTGGACCATCTTCAATTCCTGTGGAGTTTGTTGTGAGCACCGTCTGACATCTGGAGGTGGTTTATGACTGAGTCGAACCCACCTTCAGCAGCCAGTCATCAAGATATGAGAAGACTGGTATTTTAAACCTCTGTAGATGAGCTGCGACCACCAACATTACCTTTGTGATTAATCAAGGTGCACTGGCAAGGCCAAAGGGGATTTCAGTGAACTGAATGTGCTCTTGGCCCACCTGAAACCACAGGCAAAGTCTGTGGGACTGCAGGATGGGGATGTAAAAATATGCATCCTGCAAGTCTAGTATTACCATCCAGTCTCTTGGGTCCTGGGCAGACAGAACTTGGGTGAGGGTGAGCATTTTTAAATTGTCCTTCCGGAGGCAGAAGTTCAGAGATTGAGGTCTAAGGTAGGCATCCTACTTTGGCACCAGAAAGTAATGAGTGTAACAGCCAGTCCTGATTTCTGATTCCCACACCCTCTCTATTGATCCCTTATCCAAGAGAGCTTGAAAATCTCCACAGAGTACAGACAAGCAGTTCTCCGGGAGGTGTAGGTGGCATGTCCTGGGGATAGAACAGAAAGGGTAGAGGGGTATCAATTTTTGGATGATCTGGAGCACCCATTGATTTGACGTAATGCTCTTCCAGCAGGGGAGGTGGAAGGAGATGTGACCACCTACAGACCATTTGTTAATCGACAAGGGGAAATTAAATCAGTTTTGCAGTTGCGGGGGGAGGGGCTGCAGCAGCTCATTATCCCTGGCGGCCTAGATGTTGTCAGAGTGCTCCCCAGCCTCAACGGGAATGGGGAGCCTCGTTGCAGAGGCAGATATTTTGTCTGCTTCTGCTGGTAGCCCCTACTGAAGCCTTGAAAGTGGTGCTACTGTTCGGGAAACTGCTAAACTGGTTGAGTAAGCTCAGGCAGCAGCCTTAATCTCTCTGAACAATTCAAGAGCTGAGTAATGCCTTCACTGTGAACAGCCAAGAGCTGAAGTGCCTGTCCAGGAGGGACTGTTGTAAGTCAGATAAGCCCATGGAGAGAAACAAGGCATGGTGCCCAAGCACCATACTGGTACTCACTGCCCTATCCAAGCTTTTGGTAGTGTCCAGCCCAGATCTGCTCCAGTATTCCATAGTGTCCTGTGCATCCACAATGAGCCTCTATAAGGTTGAATGGAGGTCCTTTGGGACAGCTGGGATGTCGTCCGCCACTCTGTCCCATAACGCATGCCAACACTTGCAGAGGAGGCAGGTCGCATTCACTGACCTGAGTGCTGCGGCTTGTTGAGAACATCCGTTTCACAAACGTCTTCATCCTTTTAGACTCCCTGTCAGGCAGGGTGGAGGACAGGAATTCTGGTTCAGGCGGCTAGTAAATGCCTGCACGACCAAGCTCTCTGGAGTAGGATGCTGCAATAAGTGATCTGGATCTCCAGAAGTAGGACTGTGCTGCCTCGCCACTTGTCTGTCGAATGGCAGGCAAGATGCTGGCTTGGCCCAGGTATCCACAAGAATATCAGTTAAGGCCTCATTGAAGGGGAGTAGAGGCTCCTGGCTGGTCTGAGTAGGGTTTAGGAATTCTGTCAACTCATTGGTTTTAACTTCTTGAATGGGTAAGGAAAGACTCAGAACCTCAGCCATCCATAGAGTAACTGTAGCAAAAGAAGCAGACTCCTCCATGTCCATAGGTTTAAGTGAGCAGAAGCCTATATCTAGCTAACTGTCCAGACCACTGGCATCTTTACAGTCATTAAATAAGTTACCATGTTCTCCATATTGGTTGTCATCATTGTAATCATAGCGTGGAGCATGCAGGTCAGGTTCAGAATAAGCATAAAGTTGAAATCTGGGCAGTAGGGCATGGGTCTCTCCTTGTGTTGGGGACGTCGGTATCGGTGTCCATTCTAGAGCTGGTGGCGCTGGCTGTGAAGTGAACAGTAGTGTTGAGCACGGCGCAGGTGTCAGAATCATGGGTAGTGCAGAGGCTGGGTGCGCCGATCCCGAGGAAGGGGTTTATCTTCATGCGAAGTAGAGGGGCATAGTTGGTGTCAAGGAATGACCCGTGAACTGCAGAGCCCCTCGGATCCATGGGGCCCAAAGGCACTCCAGAGGGATCTGGTGTGGTACCAAAGATTTTATCCATGCCCACATGAAGCTGCTTGAGGTAGTGTGGTGCCTCTGTCGGTTCAGGGAATGGTCAAAGTGGGGCTAGTGGTGGAATCGTCTCCACTTTAGGGCATGGGGGAAAATACTCTGTTGCCTAGAGGTGCCAGGTGCGTAGCGCGACTAAGTGGTGGGAGTGTCGAGACCAAGGAGACCCATGTTTTGATTTATGTTTTTTGAGTGACTTTAGACTTCCCCAAGCCCATTGCCTTGATGACGATCGGTTACAGGAGTGGCCTTGGGAGCCCTTGACTTCAAGCGGGAACAACTGGCCCTTAGACCATGAACGCTTTCTTTAAAGGCATAGTTCAACAATGGTGAGCTTCGCCACAGGGTCACGGATAGCTTTCTCGTTCATCTTAACACAACATGGACAGGACACAGTTGTGTTTGGAGCCGAGGCACCATAAGCAGACATCATGGGCGTCTACTACCAACATCTGTCAGTTGCAGTCATGGCATGGTGTAAAACATGTGGTCTTAGGGGGGAGTGACATTTAGAGAATTTAGAGGGTAGAATAATCTGTCAGATATGACCGGAATCGAGCTCTGGTTCCACGCTGGAAAGGAACTGAAGACAGCCCACAGAGGTGGCGCAAATATAGTTACCCGGAAATCATGTCTGGGACGGGATGGACCCGACGTGGAGCCGCACAATGTCACCCGTCGATGCGAAAGAAAACTGGTACAAAAGTTTCCAGGTCCAATCTGCCACTTGGTGGAAACTCAAAAGGTGAGGAATCTGCTGTTAGAAGGTTCTATGAGAAAACAAGGAACGTACGTCAGAGCGCAGGGGTGGCACTTATATGAGACTTCTTCCTGTCATTTATGGAGCAGTGGGGAGGTGCACAGCCTCACCTAGCAGCACTCGCACGTATTGCTGGAAAAGCTTCAGCATCTGTGAAAAATTCTATGGTTAGGAATCTGTGGTTAGGAGTATCCATCAGAAGTCAGTTCCTTTTTTCCATGCTCTTCGAGCTAGATCTCCACTCCAAACTTTGTCTGTCTTCAGACGACTTAAAATTTACCTCAGAAAGCACAGTGAAAGAACTCAAGATGTGCAGTGACTGCAGGAAGCAGGTGTTGGTTAAGAACTTGCACATCGTGTATTTGTGATGCTTGGGCTCCATCAGACCCGTCTCAACTTGAATGATACCAGCCCTGACTCCAGTCTCAAACCTGGAGCAGTTGTCAACCTGCTCCAGGCCTATGTCACACTATGTGATTACTAAAGTGCAACTAGTCAGTTTGCAAACCAACACCAGTACGGTCAGAGGCCTTATATAGATACAACTCTGTGTATGCCAAATGTTCCCTAAGATACCGATGCAATGGAAAAAAACATGCTCGATAATGGGCTGTACCAGGATTTACAGAACGTCAGTGGCTGGACTCTTTCCCAAAGACTGAGCTACACTCACCACTTGGGCTACCAGCAGAAGAAAGGGCATCTTTTGCAGTAGTGATGTGAAGGGCAGCAGAAGTGCTCGGCTTGCAGTTGCCTACGATTTAAATGCCTAATTTAATAAAATAATAGATCCTTCAACCAGATCCAACTTCTTCAGAATAACTACTGTCATTCAATGAGGTTCTTACAGACATTCTCATGGTCATTTGGTCCAGGCTGTGTTCAGGTCCCTTGGGCAGTCGAGCTGTGGTCAGGTGACAGAGTGCCCCTCCCCTCTGCCGGCCTGGTGATCCCGATTTTCTCACAAGTCATCCTTTACCTGTTGCTTCAGTTGCTGACAAGTCAAGAGACTTATGCCTTGCCAACCAATCATACAGCTTGAGAGTCAAAATGTATAGATGCCTTTGGAAAGAGAATGTTCTCTTTGGTTAGTCTAGCCTTAAGATCCTTGCACACAGTGTGCCTTTGGGTAGGTACAGCCATGCTTTATGGGACATGGAAAGTGAGATCTGGTAAGCTGTCCTGGAAAACCTCAGGGCCTCGCTTGTTCAAACAATACATGATGGCCAGGATGCAGCGAAGTATGTCTTATATGTTGGCTGGGTTGACCGAGCTAGTGGCTTTGTGCAGTGCTTAGAAAGCACTTCTGGATGCGATAACCAAGTTTTCAGGGGAGGTCTAAACATCCCTTTTGGACATGACCTTTGATGGCTCTAAATTGTTTGGAGAGTATAGAGATTTGGCGCTTCAATGATTTAAGGACAGTCGAGCCACAGCACGATCCTTAGGACTCGCCTCCCACCAAGATCTTTCACCAACAGTACAGGATGTTTAGGGGATATTCGAGGGGACAACCTTAGAGACAACACTAAACCCCCTCCCAAAAAACCTCTGCAACAACATGTCCAGTCCTTTCGGTGCAGAGGCTATAGCTGTAGCAGCAGAGGTCTCTCCTCTAACTCTTCCTCCTCCACTGTAGCAGATGCCTATCCACTTTAACTTTGCCTCACAGGCCTATATTCAGCCAGTAGGTAGCAGGATAATCCTTGTACCAAAGGAGGACTCAGGGTTCAAGCCTATACTGGATCTTCTTCCGCTGAATGCCTTTCTGCAAAAAGAAATTGAAAATGCTCAACCGGTCTTAGATCCTTTCTGTTCAGGAAACATGAAAATGGATGGTGTCCCTGGACTTGCAGGATGTGCAGTATATGTTATGCAGTCCCATGGGCTTTATCGTCTGTGCACAGTGGGGTATAAACACTTCTAATCTGCTGTGCTCCTGTTCGGCCACACCTCGGCCCCTTGCATGTACAGGGAAGTAATGGTAGTGTGTATTACCATAACTCAACGACTGCTGCTCAGATTTGACCAACTCTGGACGATGACTGAACTCCTATCACCACTGGTGTTTTCCATCAATGAGCCGATGTCTCATCTGCACCCCCTACTGAGGATCTCCTTCACTGTGGCTCTCCTAGACATGGTGGCTTTTAAGGAATTTTCACGTCTGCAGCAAGTCTGAGGTATTGCTGATGTTTTGAGCTCAATCCTGAGTCTTGGTGAGAATGTGTCCAAAGCTCATTGGACTCCTAGCATTGTGCATCCTCCCATCCTGAACACCATATCGCAAATGTGGGCCCTGCAATGAAACCTCAGGTTTCAGTGGTGCCACCTTCAGAAATGCCTCTCCAACTCCATCCAGATTTCATAGGAGACTGCTCATGATGCTCTGTGATGGCAGACAACCGCTAATCTGACCTGCAGTAGAGCGCACTCTCTTCCCCACCCAGACTTCATAGTTCGACAAATGCAGCACTGCTGGGTTGGGGGAGGGCTCACCTGGAGAAAGTGGAGATCATTTGCTTTTTAGAAATGTCTCTTTCTGGGTTCATCCAGGGTATACAGAAATAGGAAATACTAAACAATGTTAAGTGTAAAAATAGGGTTACATTTTTTCTCATATCTGGGTTGCTGGTTCAAATTGTGATCTCCATAAAAATATTTTGCAGTAAAAGCTGCATAGGGCTCATCAGCATACAGAGAGGTAAGCTTGCTTTCTCTACTCGCAATCACTCACAAAGGACAATCACAATTTATCACTGTCAAAATTAAACCCCTACTCTTTGGTGACTTAATTGTGTTATGTTAGGAGGTTTTGTATAGCGCTCGTATACCCGAAGGTGTCTTGGCGCTGTGGGGAGGTTCAGGACAAGGCAGGCTAGGTACAAGTGTGGCCCCTGGTGTTAAAAGAGCCATGTTTTCAGTGCTTTCCTAAACTGTAAGAGGAATTGGGAGTTTTCTAATTCTAACAGAAGAGAGTTCCATAATTTAATCGTACAGGTGGCAAAACTTTTGCCACCCAATCAGGCTAGTTTGAACTTGGGTACTTCAGCATTCATTGCTCCGGAGGAGTGTAATGGTCTTAACAGGTGTGTACCAGCGGAAATACTATCTAAGAGCCATAGGTCCAGTATCGTGGAGTGCCTTAAAGGCAATGCATAATGCTTTGAATGTGATCCTTTACAGACAGCCAATGTAACTTTATCAATGATGTGGCTGCGGATTGAAATTTGGGGAGATTGAAAATGAGACGGGCCTCTGCGTTTTGGAGGGTCTGGAGTTTGAATAACATTTTTTGTTGTAGGCTAATGTATAGTCCATTACAATAGTGTAGTTTGGTTAGAATTAGAGCGGATATGACCGATTTTTGTAAGTGAGGGAGAATATAAGGTAGGATTTTTCTCAGAATTTTTTAAAGAAAGAGAACTGAAGATGCCGTTAGGTTAAACTGGTTTTCAAAAGTCAATTTTTTTTTTTATCAAAGAGGACACCCAGATTCTTGACCTTTTCCACTGGAGATGGACAAGGGCCTATATCTGGTGGCCACCATGCTGGGGACCAGAAATCAGTATTTTTTCCCCAAAGAGTAATATATTGGTCTTACCAGAGTTTAATCTAAGGCAGTTTTCTGCCATCCAAATTCAGATTTTTTTCCATACAGAGGCGGAATTGTGCGGCTGTGTGTGCAGGGTTTCCTGCGACTGACAACAATTTGTCGTCTGCGAAGGAGACAACAGAGAAGCCGAAGGTCTTAAAGTTTTATCAGAGGGGCAATATAGAGATTAACTAGAGTAGGGCTCAGTGATGCTCCTTGAGGAACTCTCCAGAGAGAAATCCAAGGGGCAGATGAGAAATTTTCTAAGGTCATTTATTGTTCTCTATCAGCTAGGAATGATGTTAGTAGGGAGAGGGCTTTATATCTAATGCCAATCTCAACCAGACGTTTTAGCATAATGTAGTGGTTGACGGCATCAAATACCGCCGAGAGATCCAATAGTATCAGTGCTGCGTTTTCTCCTCGATCTACTATAGATCTGATTCTTTCTGCGGCGATTACATGAGCGGATTTGGTGCGGTGTTGGCTCCGGAATCCAAATTGTGAGTAGTCTAGTAGGTAGTTTTCTTTTATGCAGGCAGATAATACCTGATTAAGGAATTTGTCTAGTATTTTGGCTGGTAAAGGTAGTCGTGCTATGGGACGATAGTTTGTGGGATCTGATGCTGGGAGATTTGCCTTCTTTATGCGGGGGAGTATTGCTGCTTTCTTCCAGAGTTTGGGAAAGGAACCGGTTTGTATGATTTCATTAAAAATGCATGTGAGCTGCCCCGAGATTCTCAGTAACTAGGTTTTGCACTTTGGGTGGACACGGGTCTTCCAGAGAACCTGATTTCGTGTTAGCAATGAAAGTCCTAACTTGTCATTGATCATTAGACAATGTGGGAATGTTTCTGGAAAAAGTGGAAAAACATTAAGTACTTTTGCTTGAAAGGTCTTTGCCAGCTCATTACTAAAGAGTTGACTGGCGCTGCTCGGCTTGTTTTGAGTTGTGTTTGATAATGCTTTAACCGTTCTAAACAGTTTCTTGGTTGAGTTTTTTGATAATTCAATTTTTTCTGAGAAATAGGCAGATTTATTCGCAAAAAATCATTGATTTGTAATTTTTGAGCGCTTGCTTATATTTGACTTTATCCTAGTCATTATAATGAGATCTTCATTTCTGTTCCAGCTTTAGGCAGACTTTTTTTTTTGTTCTTTAAGGCTGCGGGAGTACCATGGTTCAGAGGTGTTTTTACATTGTCCATTTGAAATAGTCCATTTGAAATAGTCAGTGGGGCTAATGTATATATAGCTGGTAATTTGTTGCCATTTTATTAGGTTCGGTTATTGGTATAGGGGCAGATAAAGACAGAGCATTCTCTAGGTTGGCTGGATTTATTTTATGCCAGGGATGGCTCATCCTGGTTATTGGGAGGTGAGGAGTAGGGGTATCTGGTTTGATGTAAGAGAAGTGGAATAGTATGGCATAGTGGTCAGACCATACCTCCTGGCAGCGGAGTGGGTGGTCTGTAAAAATTCGGTCTAGTGTGTGTCCAGCACTGTGTGTACCAGCTTTCACTATTTGACTAAGCCTGAAAGTGGCCATGTTATCTGTTAATTTATTAACCTCTGGGTCGCTGTAATTTTCCAGGTGATAGTTAAAGTCAGCTCGGATGGTAAAATATGTTGTTTCGAAAAACAGTTCTAAGAAAGGGCCTAGTGCTTCCAAGAAATGAGATTTTGTAACAGGAGGCCAGTACAAAAGGTGTTTTTTGTGTCAAGGGTTAAAAACAAGAGCTTTGCATTCAGAGTTATCTGGAAGTAGTAGATAGTTAATTGTGTCTGTATTCCTAGAGATAATGGCGATTCCGCCTCCTCTACGGTAAGTGCGGTCTCATGTGTAGTTATTTCATAACTGGGGGGAGTGGCTATGATTAACTCTGGCCCTGAGGAGGCATCAGACCAAGTTTCAGTTATAAACAGTATGTCTATGTTGTACTGCTCTATAAAGTCTTTAATTTCAAGACAGTTTTTCACCAAGGATCTGGTGTTAATGAGGGCGCAATGGACGTTCTCCGCTCTGCCCTTTTTTGTAGCAGTGATCAGTGGCGAATTGCAGTCCTTTAAGTGCGGCATTGGGGCAAAGAGACATGTTGGACACACTGTTATTTATCACCTTCATTCCTGGATAAAGGTAGATGCAAGTCTTATGTCTTAAGGCTGGTTGCATTGAAATCAGTTCCTCTTTAGAGTAGGGTCTCCTAACGGTGTGTTCGGCTATGAAACTGGCTGGGGGGCTGGCGCTGATCACGGTTCTGTACGGGCGCAGACAGGCTTGCCTTTGGTGTGCCTGCTGCGCACCCGATCCGTCATTCGTTTTTGTCCTGGTGGTGCATCGCATTAAACCACTTTGTGGGAGCAGAAGTGAGTAGCTTTCTCTGATTTTCTCCGCACAATCGGGCAAGCCCGCGGAGGACCAGGAACTCACCGGAAGGTATGTAGGTTTCCCCTTTTTTAAATATAAGAGCTTTCCTCTAAGTTAAAAATTAGCGTGATAGTTGCCTATATCGTGCAAGTCAGAGGTTCTTAAAAACAGTACTAAATGGTCACAAAGCCTACGTGGCATGATTCCGCTCTAATTCAGTTACAAATCACATAGTTAACTGGACTGTTCAACATATATCAAAGCTGAGTTTGTATATTGGTCGGGCAATCTTTAATGATTTGTGATAAGAGAAAGGGTTAGCTAGGAAAGGTTAACACAAGCGTCTAAGAGAACCTTAGCTGAATGTGTTCTGCATGCTTAAGGGAGTGAAAACCCCAATAGTAAGGGCATTCATGCCCTTCTCTGGTGTAAAATTTAAAAAAAAATCCTTCACATTATTCTGTATAAGTGACTACAGATTAACTTCCTGTTACTACATCTACAGCTTCATCAAAAAAGTGTTAGTAATTTAGTCTCTAGAAACCAAGCTTTGTATTACACTTGCCAAACAAGTCACTGCCATCCTCCTGCACCATGAAAACAGCAGAATTCTGCCAAAGACATTAAAACGTTGTTACAGGAATCATGAGGGTAACCTGAATTCTAGAATCTGTCACCTCCACTAATTAACGGAATGAAGGGAGTGTGATTGAACAAACAGAAGGGCTTCCATAAAGACCATATTCCTCTTTATATGTATGGAAAGATTTTTTTTTCTTAAAGTCTAGGTCTGAAAGATACTGAAGTCTTCATCATCTGAGGCTTTCCATCCCATTTTTGTGGATATTTGTGTTGTCTCTGGTCTTATATTAGTTTATATATGGGTAGCGGTCTATTACAGGATCAAATAGAGGACATTGAAACTCAAACTGTCCATGATGTGACTTCGAAACTTCAGGTGGACGATTTGGCATTATAGAGAGCTACCGATCTACAACTATATATTATGCAAGCCCTCACAATTCTCTTTTACTGAACAGTTGATCCTATGAATGAGCTGCACAAGGGAATAGGAGTCAAGGGGAAGTCTGAACAGCACGATCGCACATTCTCCAGTCCCCTTCGATCTAATCTCAGTTTTAAAAGTGCATTAACCTGCCATACTGTCACCCACTGTGCCCAAGTACCTTCATTAGTGACCCAGTCCTAAATAAACAAAATATACCAGTCGTTCATCGCTCAAGCACTACCCTCGATACACACCCCCCACACCCCCCATCTCAAAATTTTAAAATACCTAATGTGTACTTGCTCCTACACCTGTCGGGAAAAACCATCCCAAACACCACTCCAAATTGTGAAAGAAAAGTAAAAATACCTATATCCCCTGTCCCGCTTCCCAATAACCTCTAGAGATTCCCTCTCCCTCTACACCTTAAACCATGCTCTCAGCTCACCATCATAGCAGAGAGCCAACACTGCAAAAGAGTAGCTGTCAGCAAGTCTTGCAATACCCTGTCAGAACAGGTCTGCACCACCCCTGTTGAGAGCGGATGGTGAAGATTGCTCCCACTTCCATGTATGTGGGCTGCCTCTTTTTTTATTCTTAAAATCTGGTCACCCTGTGATATGCGGGTTACCCTTGTTACGCCACCAGTCTTGCCCATGATCCAATTACCAACTCTAGTTAAGTATCTGCTACACTCTGATACTCCCTCACACAAACACAATTGAGTCCAGGTTTTTCCCAGTTAACCCACTGTATGGGGCTGTAGGGATCTCGATTTGTTTGGTTGGAATGTCATGCCATTGGAGGTTGTCTCTGAAGTTACTGAGGAAATAAATAAATCTCAGCAGGTCTTTATTAAGGGATGTCTACAATAGTCTGTTATTAATCAGACAACAGAAGAGTTATTATTTAGGCTAAAAATAAACAATTATTTAAATACGTGGGAGACCATTACGTTCATTTTAACTATGTAAATAGTTATTACTATTATTTTAGACTTATACTAGCAAATAATTAAAAGATAAGCATAAGAGTGCTTCAATAGCAGCTGTCATGGCAGACTTTCAGTGCGACTATGAGGATCCTATGGATTAAAACGGACTCAATGGAGTTGGGGCAGACCCTATCTAATGAACAATGCTCAACTGAGATTCATGGCTGTGATGAGCACCCAGTCTTATAGTGAAAACCTAAAATCATCATGAAAGCAGAGTTCAGTAGTGAACAAGACTGGGAGAGGTCACAGATGTATGCTTCAAATCAACTACGCTTGGTGCAGGGAGACAACAGATTTAAGCAAAAAATCTTTTCAGTGTGGAGCTTTAAAAAGGTGAAAAATAACAAACAAAAACAAATTAACAAATGCACCTAGAGCCCAATAAGGCTTTCCCAGTAGCAACAGAAAACTCTCAGCCATGAATACCTGAACCGTCGGCACCACAGGAGTCGCAGAGTCCTGGTGTGCCTGAATGAAAAAAGACAATGGTGTTCTCCACCCTGTAGCATCAGGTGACCCATGAACTTAAAAACACAAGAAAGGTTTAAAACTAATTTACAAAGGTTGCCATTGTTCCACTGGAGGTCAATATCTCCAAGTGGTTATTCATGGAGACAGGGATACAAAATCTACTCATCTGTTGCATTATCATTAACAGATTCAACTTCATGTGAATCCACCCAACATAATTCATGGAAGAACATGGAAGGTCAAACAGCTGGACTCCGATGCCCCAGTACTCAGAATCAGGTTAAATACTTCTGTGGTGAAGTCACAAAAAATGTGCACCATTCTAAATTCCTATTTGGAGGATTAAAGGACATAGCATACCTAAAAGCATAAGGGAAAAAGTATTGTTGGAGGGCATGTGCTACAACTAATTCATATTTTCTTCTTCAGCATAGGACTCCTCAGCAGTAGCAATAAATAAGAGGGTGGTAGCAGTACTGAGTCCTCCGGTGAATAGGACCACTGGGTGCACTGTCAAACCTGAGCGTCAAAGTTAGAATCCAAATTTGTATCAGCAAGTTACTTTCCTTCGTCAACACTATTTCTGATGGATGCAAAGTTGTCCTGCAGTTTACTCATGTTTATAAATCTCTTTAGGCACCCTTGAGAGGCAGGTTTAACAAGTGAAACATGATGGTGAAAAGGGGCATCATACCTTTTGTTCCTGCAGGTGGAACAGGTTGGGTAACAATCTGGGACCCTTTTATAAAATTGGCCCATCATTACCTCAGAGATGTCAATAGATCTGTCTGCACTTGGACCATAAAATGAGTTATGTGATCCTCACAGACCCAGTAAAAGTGGTGAAGGGAGAAGGTGGTAAATAAGTACCATTTTCTTAAGTATTCTGCCTCATGCTAAGGGGTCGTGTGTAGGAAAGTAGGATCTGCTTTCATGGTTACCCCCACTTTTTTGCTGGTGTTATTCTGTTATCCGACTAGTCTGACTGGGATCCTGCTAATCAGGAACCCAGTCACTGCGTTTCCTTCCTAAATTTGACAGTGGTAAGTAATTTGGTACCTTCCCAATTGGCTACTGGTGTACCCAGCTAAGTCCCTAGTATATGGTACTAAGGTACCCAGGGCATAGGTACACCAGGGGTCTCCCATGGGCTGCAGCATGTATTATGCCACCCGTGAGAGACCAATCAATCTGTGACTACAGGCCTGCAAGCCTGTGTAAGTTGGTGCTAGGACCACTTACAACGGATATAAGCTTCCTTATATCTGAAGTCACTGCACTTAAAACCTATAAATCACCCTTATGGCAGGCTCTTCAGTGCTGAGGGCAGGGTGCTTGGTTACAAGTGTGAGGGTGCCCCTGCATGAGCAGGGCCCCTCTACAAACCCTGGAGTCGATTCTCCAGGCATTGTAAGTGTATTCCTGGTACCAATCTTTCAGAGTCTGACAACAAGCTAGCGCTGCTGCCGACCACAGACATGATTCTGCCCTCCTGTTGCCGAGTTGCACTCGGGCAGGGGAAGATAGAACAATAGGTTTCCAGTCACGGGGAGGTGCGACCACCTCCCAGACAGGACTTACTGTATTGGGCTGGGGGAGCTTGCCAGCACCACCAGACTGCTTTGAAGGCACATTTGGTGCCCTCCTTGCATACTCCAGTTTGAGCCACGTCAGGGAGCTGTTGGCTCCCGCTCTTGCGCAAAACTGGACAAAGGACATGGGGGTATCCTCTCCTCTGTCCAGCCCCTTCTCTGGGAGGGATCCTTGAATCGTCCCAACCCTTTCCCTAGGGTACTTAAGGGCTTACCTGTGGGTGGCTCTTCAGACTCGTCGTGGGACAGGATTCAAATCCGAAACCACTTCAACCATCTGGGCACCTTGGACTTCGTTGGACTTCACCTGGAACAGAGACTGCAGCAAGGAAGGAACCTGCTGCTCCTGGTCTTGTCGTCCTGCCAGTCTTCTGCGTCATCTGTACCTGTGCTTCATCAGGTCCTTCTCCAAGCCTGTGGACATCAAAGACACCCGAAGTAAACTCCCTTGGAGTGAAGGAGTCACTCCCCTTCATCTGAGGCATCGCAACGAAGCTGACCAGTCTGCTGCTCCTGACATCCTAGACTACGAAAGACTCAGCAACACAGGTGGTGGATCTGCAACTCCGTCGAGGCCTGCACTGTCCTCTCAGCAAGTTTGAGGCCAGTATCCCTCGTCGGAATCGCTGGAACAGAAGGAATAGTTTCTTACCTGTAACTCCAGTTCTCTTGTAGGGGTAGTTCCGTGATAAGTCATAAGCATTTGAATAGTCCGCCCACGTCCGGGGACCCCGGAGCACTTCATTAGATATATCTTCTTAAGTTGTCATCTTTCGCCTTTCTTTGGGAAGGCCTGTATAGACACTTAAGAGATAGAAAGACAATAATGCAGCCTAACTAACTAGGCTACACTGGCCATTAATTCATCTTGAAGTGAAAAAAGGTAGCCAGTGATTTTAAAGTTTTTCAATTTATGGAGTTTAATACATATAGAAAACTCCCCTTCACAAAACCCCTTTTTTCATGATAGAGATGAAAAGGTTGGACAGAGAAGCCCCCCATAGGCTGCCATTATATGTCTGAAAATGGATACCGTGCCTTTAAGAGTCTCCAGAGACCATCAGTATCCCATGATGCACAGCTAGTGGCAGTTACTTCAGTTTTTTTGAAGGCATAGAGAAGTGAATGCCTAAGCTAGATCCTGGATAAGTCTGCTTCTTCCACCAGGGAGGAGGGAGAGTTGCTTATGACTTATCACGGAAATACCCCTACAAGAGAACTGGAGTTACAGGTAAGAAACTATTCCTTCTCTTGTAGGGGATTTCCGTGTATAGTCCTAAGCATTTGAATAGACTAGCAAGCCCGTCCCATAAACCCCCAAGCGGTGGAAGAAAACAGAGAAGTGACATTTCCTTTTAGGCAAACAGATTGCGAAGGGAAGCCTGTCCAACCTGAGCATCTGCCTTGGCATCAGTGTCCAGGCAGTAGTGTTTTGTGAATGTATGGACTGACTTCCAGGTGGCAGCCTTACAGATTTCTGAAATAGGTATATTACGGAGTAAAGCCGCAGTAGCAGCTTTTCCTCTGGTAGAGTGAGCCCTAGGCTTACTAACAAGAGTTTTGTTCGCTTTCTGATAACACAGCTGAATACAGGACACAATCCATCGGGAAATGGACTGTTTGGAGGTAACTAGAACCGTACGGATAGAGCCATAGTTTACAAATAACTGATCTGCTCTACGAATATCCTTAGTCTTGTCCAAATAAAACTTCAAAACTCTCCTGACATCTAGGGAATGAAGAGACCTCTCGGCAGGAGAACAGGGGTGCTGAAAAAAAGTAGGTAGTTAAATAGTTTGTTTTACGTGGAAATCCGAAACCACTTTAGGAAGGAATCTCGGATGTGTTCTCATAAACACCTTAGAGGAATGGAAAACTGTGTATGGTTCTTGATAACATAGTGCCTGGAGTTCGCTAACCCTGCGGGCAGAAGTAATAGCTACAAGAAAAGCTGTCTTCCAAGACAGATGCTGGCGAGAAGCCCTATGAATGGGTTCAAAAGGCTCCTGCATCAGTCGAGAAAGAACCACATTAAGCTCCCAAGGAGAAGGACGTCTGAAGGGAGAAAACACTTTCCTCAAACCTTCTAGAAAATCTCTAATGACTGGGATTTTGAAAAAGGAAGTTTGGGAAGGGCATTTCCTATAAGCAGTCAGAGCAGCTAGGTGCACTTTAATGGAAGGAAATTGAAGGCCCGATTATGCTAAATATAGCAAGTATGGGAGGATAACATCTTCCTGGCAGGAAGTAGGATCTGCCTTCTTCGAAGAGCACCAAATGCAGAATCTCTTCCATTTATACGCATACCAAGTGTGTGTGGATGGCCTTTTAGCTTCTTTAAGTATCTTCATGCAGTCCTGAGGTAAGTCCAAATGTCCATACTGCACTAACTCAGGAGCCTTGCCGCCAAATTCAATGACGAGAGGTTGGGGTGCACCATCTGTCCTCCGAACTTCGTGAGAAGGTCCGGCTGAAATGGAAGCCGGAGATGCGGCAGGAGAAACCGGTGGAGAAGGTCCGTGAACCACCACTGACGCGGCCACTCCGGAGCAATGAGGATCATCTTGGCCCGAGACTGCGAGAGCTTGAGGAGGACTGCCGGGATCAGGGGTATCGGAGGAAAGGCGTAGAGAAATCTGCCTGACCAGTTTATCCACAGGGCATTCCCCAGAGTTCCCGGTTGGTAGAACCTCGAGGCGAAGTTTCGGCATTTGTTGTTTTCTGCGGTGGCGAACAAATCGACATCTGGAGTACCCCATCTTCTGAAGATATCTCGCACCACCTCGTCGTTTAAGACCCATTCATGGTTTTCCTGGAGGAGTCTGCTTAGAGCGTCGGCCTGAGCATTTTGAACACCTGGGAGGTGAGTTGCTGTGATGGTCAGATTTCTGGCTAAGAGCCATTTCCAGATTGTCTGGGCTTCCTGAGATAACGGTCGTGATCTCGAGCCCCCCTGCTTGTTGAGGTAGAACATTGTTGTCATATTGTCCGTCTGGACAAGCGGGGAACTGGAGTGGAATGATGGTTTAAAGGCTTTCAGAGCCAAATGAACTGCTCGTAGCTCCAGTAGATTGATGTGGTATGTGGATTCCTTCGTGGACCACTTGCCCTGTATCTGAAGATGGTCTCTGTGTGCACCCCAGCCAAGAAGAGAAGCATCCGTTACTATGGTTTGTTTCGTTATCTCCTTGTGGAAGGGGATCCCTCGTAGGAGATTGCGGGGAGAACACCATCTGAGGGACTGAAAGGCATGCTGTGACAGCTGAATCCTGTCTTCCCAATCCCCTATTCTCTGGTCCCATTGATCCTCCAAACATTCCTGCAAGGGTCTCATGTGGAGTCGTGCATTTGGAGTGAGGAAGATACAGGATGCCATGCAGCCCAGAAGAGAGGAGACCTTCCTCACTGTTGGAAAGGACATGGTTATGAGAGCTTGAGCCTTCCGAAGGATCGATAAGCGTCTCTCCTCCAAAGGATACACGTTTGCCGTGCGAGTATCGATGGTTGCTCCCAGATACTGAAGACACTGGACAGGTGTCGAGACTGACTTCGTTTGGTTGATGTGGAGACCCAAACGAAGGAGAAGATCGAAGGTCCAATTGAAGTGTAGTCGAGCTCCCTGAGACGTGGACGCCTTGATCAGCCAGTCGCCTAGGTAGGGGCAGACGAACACCTTGTGCTTCCTCAGATGGGCAGCCACTACTGCCATGCATTTTGAGAAGGTCCTGGGAGCTGATTTCAGGCCAAATGGAAGAACACAGTATTGATAGTGGTTGTTCCCTACTGTGAATCTCAGGAACTTGCGATGCTTCTTTGCTATGGGGACGTGGAAGTATGCGTCTTGCAGATCTATTGCGCATAACCAATCCCCCTGATGAATTTGAGGGTAGATTTGATGTAACGCTAACATTCAGAACTTTTCTCTCTGAACCCACTTGTTTGCGTGTCATAAATCGAGAATGGGTCTGAACTCGTTCTTGTCTTTCTTTTGGACCAGAAAGAAGAAATGCGTTACTTACCTGTAACTGCAGTTATCCAGTATTGGTATCTTTCATAGATTCACATGCCTGAATCATTCCCCGTTGTCGGGATGGGAGTCCCCGGTACATAAATAAAGTAATGTCTCATTAGAAATATAGAGTAATAGGCTAAGAGCCTTACATTAGTAACATATCCATGTCCTTTTGTAAAAAAGGACCAAACTCTAGAAAAGAACCAATCCGCTATCACCACCCTGTGGAACCTTCCTGGAAGGAGCTCTAGTCCCTCAGATTTTCGTAAGCACAGTGCTAAGTAGGTGTATTACTGAGAGCATGAGGTGAGCCCTTCCAGGGGAGGTGAGTGGGTTGCATGTGAATCTATGAAAGATACCAATACTGGATAACTGCAGTTACAGGTAAGTAACGCATTTCTTATCCAGTATTAGGGTATCTTTCATAGATTCACATGCCTGAATCAGAGTAGTAAGCAATGATAAGCACATTTTGGATGGTACAGCATATACAAATTCACTGGATAATAACATATCAATGTGAAACATAGAAAGTACCAAACTGCAATCAAAGAAAAAAAAAAAACATCAAAGAACACAATAAAGAAATGTGCGTATAAGAGCAAGGATGGTGGGAAGAGAAGGCTCACCTCTATTGGAATAGATGACGTAGCACCGCCTGTCCCACTGCAGCATCCTTCATGAGTTCCGTATCCAAGCAGTAATGCTTGGTAAATGTATGCAGCGTCTTCCATGTTGCCGCTCTGCAAATGTCTGTGATAGGTACACCTGCAAAGAGTGCCATGGAGGTAGAAACCGCCCTAGTGGAATGGGCTCGAACCTTGGAACGCAAGGGTTGATCCGCTTGCTGGTGACAGAAAGTAATAGCTCCAGAGATCCACCGGGAGATACTTTGTTTAGTAAGTGGAAGACCCTTCCTAGGTCGACTGTAAGCCACAAAGAGTTGGTTGGATTTGCGGAATGACTTTGTCCTGTCAAGGTAGAATTTAAGGCAGCGTTTAAGGTCTAGAGAGTGTAGAGCTCTTTCTGCCGGCGTTTGAGGATTTGGAAAAAAGGTCCATAAGACTATGGGCTCATTGAGGTGAAAGTCTGACGTTACTTTGGGCACAAACTTAGGATTAGTTCGCAATATAACCCTGTCATGTTTGAACTGAAGGAAAGGGTCTTGAATTGAGAATGCCTGAAGCTCACTTACTCGCCTTGCAGAGGTAAGGGCTAGAAGGAGTGCCGTCTTCCAAGAAAGATATTTAAGATCAGCTCTGTGGATTGGCTCGAAAGGGTGTTTCATGATCTGAGCAAGAACTGTGTTGAGTTGCCAAGTGGGAGGCAGAGATTTGACGGGAGGAAAAGTCCTGAATAGGCCTTTGAGAAATTGTTTAATCAGTCTACTAGACCAAAGAGAAGGACCTGCAGAAGATCTCCTGAAACGGGATATAGCTGCCAGGTGAACTTTAATAGAGGCATTAGCAAGACCTGAAGTTGCCAGATGGAGAAGGTAAGGCAATATTTGCTCTGGAGAAGACGAAAGAGGGTGTATGTTCGCCGACTTACACCAAATACAGAACGTCTTCCATTTTAAGGAATATGTTTTGTTAGTACTGTCGGCTCGAGCCCGAGCCAGAACTGCCCTGCAGTCCGGAGGAATGTTTAGGCCATGGAACTCTCGGAACTCAGGAGCCAAGCCGATAACCTGAGAGATGCTGGATCCGGATGTTGGACTTGTTCCCTGTTCATTGTGAGGAGAGAGGGAAATGGTTTCAAAGGGATCGGCGGCTCCAGGGAGAGAAGATGGAGCTCCGTGAACCAATGCTGGCGTGGCCATGCAGGAGCTATCAGGATGAGCGTGCAGGGTTCTGCCTTCAACTTCCTGAGGACCCTGGGAATTAGGGGAATCGGTGGAAAAGCGTATGCAAAGACGTTGAACCATGCGATCGAAAATGCATTCCCTAGAGATCCTCGTTGGGGATGCCAGCTTGCGAAGTTTTGGCATTTGGCGTTCTGCTTGGTAGCAAATAGGTCCAAGAGAGGAGTGCCCCATTGGGAGAATATGCGGTTGAGAGTCCGCTGGTTCAACTCCCATTCGTGACATGTTGTTTGTTGCCTGCTTAGTGAATCGGTCAGTACGTTGTCTGTTCCTGGAACGTATTCCGCACGAAGGGAAATGTTGTGGAGAAGTAGCCAGTTCCAGATCTTCTGAGATTCGTGAGAGAGTGTTAGTGAACGAGTACCTCCCTGCTTGTTCAGGTAGTGCATTGTTGTAGTATTGTCCGTTCGGACAAGCACTAAAGAACGTTTGATCCTGGGAAGGAACGCCAGGAGAGCCAGATAGATAGCTCGCAGCTCGAGGAGGTTTATGTGAAGCTTCCGTTCGGAAGGAGACCATTTTCCGCTGAATCGGAGCTCTTGGAGGAAAACTCCCCAACCCTCCAGGGACGCATCTGTTGTGATGATTTGTGGAGAAGCTTGGAGCAAGAAGGGCAGCCTTGAGAAAGATTCCGTGGACGAGTCCACCACTGTAGAGCAGTGACCATCTGAGGGGTCACCTGAATGACATCGTCGAAGATTCCTTCGGATTGAATCCATTGAGCCGACAGTGCTTCTTGGAGAGGGCGCATGTGGAGGCGACAATGAGGAATTAGCAGAATACAGGACGACATCATTCCGAGTAGGCATTTGAAGAGGCTTACTGAGAGGGACTTCTTGGTTTTTATTTGGTTTGCCAAATGAAGTAGTTTGTTTTGTCACTCCTGTGATGGGAAAGCTTTCTTTTGGGTTGTGTCGAGAGTAGCACCCAGAAAGGATATCCGCTGAGAAGGATGGAGGACAGACTTGTCCTGATTGAGAGTCCCAGGCGACTGAAAAGCTGTAGACGGGCGTTGGAAGACCTGGTCGCGCCGTCTAGAGAAGGTGCCTTGACGAGCCAGTCGTCGAGGTAGGGAAAGACCTGATGGTGTTGTTGCCTGAGGTATGCAGCCACTGGAGAAAGGCATTTCGTAAAAATCCGTGGAGCTGACTTGAGCCCGAAGGGCAGGACTCGAAATTGGTAATGTCTGCCTGCCACGGCGAACCTCAGAAACGTTTTGTGATTCCGGTGGATAGGGATATGGAAATAGGCGTCTTTAAGATCCAAAGACACCATGTAGTCGTTTGCGTTGAGAAGTTGCAGTACTTCTTGGATGGTTACCATGCGAAACGACTTTCTTTAGAAACTTGTTGAGACCTCTCAAGTCTAGGATTGGTCTCCATTTCTTCTCCTTTTGCGCACCAGGAAAAAACGGGGTAAAACCCCTTCCCCCGTTGACGAAGAGGAACTTTTCTATTGCTCCCTTCTGGAGCATAAGTGAAAGTTCCAGGAGTAAAAGCGTAGATGTTTGTGAAGCATAGGTCGAGGAGGGGTCTAGGGAGGAATTTGAATGAACTCCAGGGAATGTCCAAATTGTATTAGTTGAAGAACCCAACGGTCCGTTATTGGTTTCCAATTGTGTAAGAAATGGGAAATCCTTCCTCCTATTTTGGAGGGTGGAGAGGAAATGGAGACCAGCGGCAGGGAAAAGTCATTGCCGCCGGGTAGTGTCCTTCTGTCGTCTTCCTCTTCCTCGAAAGGAGGTCTTAGTGTAAGACGATTGCTGTTGTTGACGTTGCTGGTATTGTGGCCGATATTGGTTGGAGGAGGAATAGGAAGACCGATAGTGTTGGTAGTCTCCCCTGGAGGTAGTTTGACCTCTGCCCCTTGAGCCCACGAAAAGGGGGTTTTAAATTGGGGGTACCCAGAGCCCTAGCCGTGTCGGTATCCTTTTTATGCCCTGAAGACCTTCATCAATATGTGTGCCAAAAGAAGCTGACCATCGTAGGGCATGTCCAGAATTTTTGTCTGGACCTCCGGCCGGAAAGAAGTCGCCTTCAGCCAACCTTGGCGTCGTAGTACGGCAGCGCCAGCGAGTTGGCGGAAACCAGTAGAGCGATATCCATCGCACAATCGATGATTTCGGAAGCCGAACGTTCACCCTCTAGTAAGATCTTCTTTGCTTCTTCCTTAGATTCGTCCAGCAAGGCACCCAAGTATGGAGCAATGTCCGCCCACATCTGTCTGTTATAGCGCCCTAATAACGCTAAGGAATTAGACGCACGCACTGTTAATGCAGACATGGAAGAAAAACGTTTTCCAATATTGTCAAGTCGTCTGCCTTCCTTCTCTGGAGGAGCGGACAGCGGAGCAGAAGGGTTTTTAGATTTCCGCTGAGCAGCCTGAGTGATGACGGAATCAGGCTTGGGCTGTCTGGTAAGGCAGGCCGGAGCGGTGTCCGGAGCTTTGTATTTTTTGTCTAGTCGAGGTAACACTGGGGCAACCGAAGATGGATTGTGCATTATTTTAACACCCTGATTCCAGATGTAGTCTATAATGGGTATAGATCTTACAGACTTTTTAAAAGGTTCCTTAAAGTCATAAAGGAAACAATCCTGTTGGAGAGAAGGCATTGGGATCTGGAAACGTTGTGCAGCCCTTTCCAAGACATTATGAAAACCCCCGATATCCTCAGGAGGCGAATCAGCTTGAGTAGGCACCGGGGACGCTGGACATGGGATAACGTAGTCAGCCCACTCATCATGAGTCGATTGGGAATCATGGAGTTCTCCTTCCTCTTGTTGGTCATCCTCCGTGGAAGGTGGAGGTGGTAGCGTGACATGCACAGACTGTGGAGGTGGAGGTTGTAGCCTTGGCGGTGGAGAGGCAACTGGAGCAGGAGACGTAGCAGAAGTAGGAAATCTCTGCTTGTAGTCAGTAATTAGAAATTGGAGGTCAGAAACCAAAGACGCAGGTAGACAAACCATGGCAGGTTGGGGAGGATGGCTGTCGTCAGGAAAGTATGTCTGGTCTTCTGGTCCTTGTTCGTCATAGTCCGAACTCTCATGGTATTTGACATGAAGTTCAGAAGGACTTGAAGCCGTTCCGAACATACTGCCATCGTCTGAGTCTTCCTCTTCTTCCAAAAGGTGAGTCGGAGGTAATGGCTGGACACTGCTAGGAGAAGTCAGGGCAGGTGTCAACGTGCGTTTAGTTATTTTAAGATGGACATACGCACTTTGGACTCTGGTGTCGTCGACGAGTCAGTCGGTGTAGTCGTCGACTGTGAAGCACCGACGGACACAATTGAGGGTAACAGCGACGAAGCTCCCAGTGACGGAGCCGTCGTCGACGGTGTTGTTGTCGTCGACGGAGCCCTCGTCGACGGTGTGGTCGTCATCGACGGGGCCCTCGTCGTCGACGGGGTAACCGTCGACGAAACATTCCTCGCCGACGCAGGTGTCGATGCGCTCATCGGCGATTGTAGCGTCGACGCTGGCTTGGTCGTCGACGATTTCTTAATTTTTATCGTCGACGATACAGGTTTAACCGCCGTCGGCGATTAAGTCGTCGACGTGGATGATGCAGAAGGGCGCCAAAGAGGTAGAGACAGTTGTCGTCGGCGAGGTCACTCCCACGGCTGTAGATGGGCATTTTCTCGTCGTTGAAGCCACCGTCGACGAGGCAGTCGTCGACGAGGTGGAAGTAGGCTTTTAAAGGTGTGAAGAACCTCCTGTGGAGCAACCTTCGCTGGTAAAGCCTTAAGGTGTGCCTCTGAAGACTTTTTGTGCGTCTTCTTTTGAGGGGGCTGCGACGAAGGTCCTGGAGAAGTAACTCTGGGCCTTTTTTGAGAGGATTTTGAAGATTTGGAGGAGCCCTCACTCTCTTCAGAAGACAAAACTTGGTCTTTGTCTTTAAGTCTCTGCAGCCAAATTAAAAGGCGTCCCTCCCGGTCTCTGAGGGTTTTTGAAGAAAAGGTACGACATACCTTACAGTACTTTGAAGAGTGATCCGGGTAAAGACAGTAGAGGCAGTCCTTGTGTTTATCGTCGACATGAAGCCTCTTTTTACCACAAGAAGCACAGGGTCTAAAAAGGCCTTTCTTAGGAGAATCTGTCATGAAGATACTGAGAACTTCACACAGAAGGAATGGTGGAGAAAAAAATCACTGGAAATCCAGAAACAAGGAAAAAACTGAGCAGAGCTCAGTGGAGACTCCCTTAGCACGACGTGCGGTAGAAAATCTGAGGGACTAGAGCTCCTTCCAGGAAGGTTCCACAGGGTGGTGATAGCTGATTGGTTCTTTTCTAGAGTTTGGTCCTTTTTACAAAAGGACATGGATATGTTACTAATGTAAGGCTCTTAGCCTACTACTCTATATGTTTAATGAGAACATTACTTTATTTATGTACCGGGGACTCCCATCCCGACGACGGGGAATGATTCAGGCATGTGAATCTATGAAAGATACCCTAATACTGGATAACCTGGAATACAGTCCTGTTCCCCGCTGGGCGAGAGGAACGGGTTCTACTGCCCTTTTTTGTAAGAGAATGTTGGCCTCCAATTGTAACTGACGTAGTTGGTATCGTGAGTGTGTTGGAGGGATCGATGGAGGAGGGCTGGTTAAACGTAGCGAGTATCCATTGTGAATATTAAGCACCCAATTGTCCGGAGTTATTTTTTGCCACTCTGCCAGGAAATTTTGAATGCTTCCCCCTACCAGAGTGGGTAACGGAAGAGGGGGAAGAAAGGCTTCATGGCTTAGAACCAGCAGGTGCCTTATTCCCTTGCGCAGGTTGCTGGCCTCCCCGTCCTCTAGGTTGACGTTTCTGGAACGGTTGGAACGACCGCTGATAAGATTGTTGCCGATTGGTCTGTCGGCCCTGGCATCTCTGGAACATCTGGGAAGAGTAACGCCGTTGGAAAGGGCGAAAAGTTTTGCGCTGTTCCTTAGGTTTTTCAAGACCTACTGCTTTCAAGGTCTCCATTTCCGCCTTAATGCGGGCCATCTCCTCATCTGCATGCGAGCCAAAGAGGGTCGTGCCAGAAAAGGGGAGATTCATGATCCGCTGTTGAGCCTCAGGCTTAAGCGAGGTAAGGCGAAGCCACGAGTGTCTTCGGAGAGCCACTCCGTGACAATAGCCATGTGCTGAAAGGAGTGATGTATCCGCCGCTGCACTTATTACTTGGTTGGAAACCATAAGTCCTTCGTTTAATATCTCAGTAAAATCCTCCCTCTTGTCCCTAGGCAGGAGGTCTGCTAACTGCTGAAGGGACTCCCAAAGGGAACGGTCATACCTGCCCAGCAGAGCTGTAGCACTAGCCACCTTCATTGTAGTGGCTGCTGTGTTGCATACCTTCCTCCCCACCAAATCTATTTTACGGCTTTCCTCATCAGGCGGTACTGTTGACGTTGGAGCCGTAGCATGTTGCTTCTTAGCCGCCACAACAATGACCGAGTCTGGGGTGGGGTCTGCCCGGAGGAAAGTGGGATCTTGCTCAGGAGGGCGGTATTTTTTCTGTAGCCTGGAAGGAGTAGATTTGATGGAAGAAGGTGTTAAGAATAATTCCATCACCGGTTCCAATAAGCCTGGCACCAGAGGGAGCAAGGGGCGAGAAGCTTGTCTCTGCTGGAGAGTCTAAAAAATGACTGAAGTTGATGGCACAGGGGTGGACAATGGAATATTTAGTTTGGACGCCCCTCGCAGTAGAACCTCTTGAAAGGTGGTAATGTCAATAGGAGACACCCTTTGAGGAGGAGAATCCGAAAATGTAGGCGAATATCTCCCAGTACTTGTGGAGGACGTGTCTCTGGTGTGCCGGGATCGAGATCTCTCATAACGATGTTGGTGATGAGAGCGTGTGGAAGAACGTCAGTGGCTGCGGGATCGATCTCTCGCACGGGACCTAAACCTCCGTCTTCGAGGCGCAGCAGGAGTCGTGGGCCGAGGAGTGGTAAGCCCCAGAGGAGGCGGTGGCGGAGGAGGCAGTGGCGGTGGCGGGGGTGGAGGCAGCGAAAGAGGAAGAGGATGTTCTGCTGGTAAAGGAGAAACAGAATGAGGTGGTGTCCTCTTTGGTGAATATGTTCGTGAGTACTCAGAATCCGAGGAATAAATCAACCTCCTCCTTTTTCGAGCTGCCTGAAGTGAGGAAGGAGCCAAAGATTCATTGCAAGATCTCCCCCTCGACGTCGATCTACTTGTCGACGGCGATCTTCGACGTCGTCTCGACCTTGAACTCCCTCTCAACGTCGACAGACTCACTGTTGAACGAGTCTGAGATCGGAGTCGTCCCGGCATAGATCGCCGGTGACTCTTCGACGTCGACCGCCGGTAACTCTTCGACGGCGACCGCCGGTAACTCTTCGACGGCGACCGCCGGTAACTCTTCGACGGCGACCGCCGGTAACTCTTCGACGGCGACCGCCGGTAACTCTTCGACGGCGACCGTCGGTAACTCTTCGACGGCGACCGTCGGTAACTCTTCGACGGCGACCGTCGGTAACTCTTCGACGGCGACTGTCGGTAACTCTTCGACGGCGACCGGCGGTGCCTCTTCGACGGCGATCGGCGGTGTCGTTTCGACGGCGATCGGCGGTGACTGCTAGACGCCGAACGACGATGGTGAGTCGACTTCGATCGACGCTGATGCGTCGACAGAGGTGACAATGTCTTTAACGGCGATCTCTGCCGTGATGAAGAACGAGATCTCGACGATCTTCTCCTCGAAGTGGAGCGTCGACGTCGCTTCGACTCAGAGCCTCGAGTCGACGGTGAACATATCGTCGCCACACCTGCCCTCGACGTCGTCTTCGACCGGGACCAGCGCAGTTCTTCCGCTCTTCTTCGCCTGGGAATCCCCCCAGAGGCTGAAGACAGGGTTTTGGTAGAGGACTGACCCTCTCCTCGCCCAGAGATCCCACCTGTGGATGTTGCTTGCGGTTTTCTTCGCTCCTCCACCCCTTGGAGCCGAATCTTCTCCCGGTCACGCAGGGTGCGCCTGGAAAAGGTTTTACAGATGGGACATGTATCAGGAACATGAGAAGCAGGCAAACAAAGAATACACACTCTGTGTGAGTCAGATTTGGCCTTTTTCCTTCCACAGTCAGGGCACTTGTCAAAAAGGGAAGGCATTTTGACAAACAAACTGTGGAAAATCTGTCAGAAAAAGACAGCAATAGGTAGAGAAAGACCAAAGACGTCAAGTAAAATTGTAAACAAGTAAATTCTGAAGGAATTTTTGATGAAAAACTCCAAATGAGGTAGAGCTCAATGCTCCAGGGTCCTGCTAACAGGAGCTGGAAAAAAGAACTGAAGTAACTGCCACTAGCTGTGCATCATGGGATACTGATGGTCTCTGGAGACTCTTAAAGGCACAGTATCCATTTTCAGACATATAATGGCAGCCTATGGGGGGCTTCTCTGTCCAACCTTTTCATCTCCATCATGAAAAAAGGGGTTTTGTGAAGGGGAGTTTTCTATATGCATTAAATTCCATAAATTTAAAAAATTTTAAATCACTGGCTACCTTTTTTCACTTCAAGATGAATTAATGGCCAGTGTAGCCTAGTTAGTTAGGCTGCATTATTGTCTTTCTATCTCTTAAGTGTCTATACAGGCCTTCCCAAAGAAAGGCGAAAGATGACAACTTAAGAAGATATATCTAATGAAGTGCTCCGGGGTCCCCGCACGTGGGCGGGACTATTCAAATGCTTATGACTATACACGGAAATCCCCTACAAGAGAACCCCTGTACACATCGTTGACTTTCCGTTGCCAAGGCTTGTTGACTGTCCTCCAGAGAACTTCAGGCTATAAGTAGCTTCAGCCTCCAGCATCTCTTCCTCCTAAGATCTTAGTCCTCACTACATCCCCTGCACCGTGGGCCTGCATCTTTGGTGAGCTGCTAGAGGTCTTCTTGCGACTCCTGTGCCTTCCGCCTGTGGGTCCTCTTAAGGGTCTTCTTTTGCTTCAGTGGGCTACCCTGATTGCTCGGGCCTGCTCTGACTCCTGCTCTTGGTGAGTCCCTCGGACCTTGCTGAACCGAACGCTGCACTTTTTCCGTTTTCCACATCTGTTGCTGCTGCCAAGGCTTGCTGGTGCTCCCGCCGGACACCGACCAACTGGTTCTCGACTTCCGATGTGGGACAGCTCGTGAATGGCTCCGGGTCTTACACAGCATCGCCTGGTCCTCACAGCTGCAGCAACAAGGTATCCGTCTTCACTCCTGCATCTTCAGTTCATCGGTGGTCATTGGTCTTCCGTGCCTCCTGGTCACTTTCAAGTGGCATAGACTCTGTCCCCTCTGCTTGCAAGTATCTCTTTTCAAGAATCCATCCTTGGATTCCAACGGACCCTTTTACCTTCTTCGCCAGCGGCATCTGAACTGAAGTCCTCCATTGTCAGTGGTATAGCAAGGGGGGGTGGAGTGGGGGGAGGTGGGGGGCTGTCCGCCCGGGCGGCACAAGTTTTAAGGGCGGCCTACGGCTCTTACCTGTGGCTGTCGCGGTAGAAATCTCCTTAAAAACTGGAACTGCGACTTTCCCATTGATTTGCATTGAGTACGCAGCTGTGTTTCCACTCTGCACACAGCCTCCGTAGGGTTCCTGGGTACTTACCTTGGGTCGTTCCTTGGGTCCCCAGCTCTTCCGAGTCTTCTGGTCCAAGTCTTGACTTCAGTTGCAGTTCGTATTTCACTTCTTTAGTACATGGTTTGGAATCCCCCTGGAGACCTCTGCGTATTTGTGCTTACTTACCTGTTTCAATTTGAAATATTGTGTGTATTGTGTTGATATCTCCGAGTAGGAGATATACAAATGTGTTAGTGTGTATAATAAATATAACTATTTTTGTAACTACACTGTGTGGTTCTTTTTAGTTTAACCTACACTATATGATTAGTTCTGGTAAAACAAGCTGCTTAACACTTCTTCTGGACTAAGCCTGAAGGCTGCTCTCCACAGATACCACTTAGAGAGCTTTCTATGGTTGTCTAAGACCACTAAAATCACCATACGGTTTGCCTGGATTAGTGCAAGGTGCTTCACTTAAATAAGTGTGCACCATATACTTCGCCAGTCTCCTGCAATGATGAGTGATATCAGTAACAAAGGCATTGTCAACAGAAAGTTCGCTTAACTGGGAGAGAACTGTATGAGTACACTTTTCCCACTGACTTACGAGATAGACTAAGCAGTGGGGATGGGCATAGTTTCCTCACGGATAAAAAGGGCTAGTTGATAAAGCAGCATCAACACGGTGGCAGATTTAGGCACAGCAAGCAACTGTTCCACCTTTATATCACTGCTGAGGTTACTTTACTCAATTTAATGGTTACTTAATTTGTACAGCAGATGCCAGCTGTAAAGTGTAGACTCAGTCATTTTGCCTGTTCACAGTAATTGCAAAAGAAACCGCACACTCTCCTGGCTAATTTACCAAGAGACTACACCTAAGAGAGACAAGGACGGGCGTAAGGCAGTGCGCGGAAAATCCACTTGAAAAAAGACAAAAAGCCCTCATCTGTGACAGAAACAGTATGAGACCAACCAGCAGTTTCTATTTGCAATTGTTTCTTCGAACGCTTGCACATGCATTAGAAAACCTGAAAACAGCTGAGTTCAATTAGATAATCCCCATCACATGACGTGAGGTTAAAATAAAACAAAAACAAAAACTGAGGTGTGGCCGCCTTTAGGGAAATAAGAGTTCCAAGCCTCTCGACACAACTGGCTTTAATGGAGACTCAAACTACAAGGTGAGCTGGATACAAACACGATTTTTATGAATGTGTTTGTTTTTATAAAGGTTGTGGATAACATTTTACAGAGAAATCCCAGTCCAGTGTAAGGGGATAATCTAATTCATGTGTTTGTAAGAAATAGATTAGGCTGATGAAAGACTATGATAAATACATGTCCGGGGTGACTGCAGCATACTATCAACATATGGTGAAACTAAGTAAGCGTGGGAGGGCACTTGGTGTGAAAGCCTGATGTAGAAACGATAGCAAAATCAAATTCACTTGGCAACAGATTTTAACGGAAAAAGAATCGGCAGCTTTTGAGATAACAGCCGTCGTATCGCAACCTACTGAACTCGGGAGGGAGGCATACATTCTGAGAAACTAAAGGTAGTGAACATTCTGCAACCATCCATCTTCACTGTGTCAATACTTTCTCTCATCCACCCACAGCCAATCATAGGGATTGAAAAAGAGGTGGTTAAACTGTGACCTCTTGCAACCTGGCCTTACCTGTCGAGAAGAATTCAAGTTTTGCATGCCCAGCCCTGTGGCAATCCCGCCCAGGGCCTGATTTGGGAGTGCACTGTTTGAATGGGGGAGCTTCAGGCTTGGTGAAGGCAAAAATGGTGAAGTGGGCTCTTCCGTTAGGCCGCCGTCCTGATTGGAGAATGAGAGTGTGAGCTGTAGGCCAGGTTGGGCAGCAGAGAAAGCACACAACAGTTGCCCATGAAAATGAATTAAAACAATGATATATGAGAATGGACGATAGACAGTAAAAAAAAGATGGCCCATGAGCAACAGAAAAGTGAAAGAAAAGAAAAACAGGATTACTTTTCTTCTGTCTGCATTCATATGCATGTTTAGCATAAATCATATCTAAAGAGGCACTAAAGATAAAGAGGCACCATTTGTTTACCTTACGTTTTTTGTATGAGTATATCGCCTCTTCTGATACATACAGGCCTACCAAAACGTTTTGTTCACTCAGATAAGTTGTTCTTCCAACCACCCTCATAAGAAGCAGTGACTCAAACATCCTGATAAACACACCTTATAGTTTCTGATATTGTGAATACAATTTAGCTAAAGAGACTAGGACTTCTAATCCTGGGAAGATTCAGGATGTATATATGGTAGGGCACATAATGGACCTTTTGTTGCCACAAGCTACTGAAAAATTGAACACAGTAATAGGAGTCCAATACTGATCGGAACATTCACTGACCACAGGTGCAACATTCCTGAGGCAGAGATGAACTAAGAATCTGGATACATCTCTCCCAAAGCCATGTACATCTCAGGCCAACATGAACGGCCTTCTAAATGGCTTTCAGCAGAATAAGGCTTGGGCAAAATGAAAATTACACTGGAGTAATCAGAGTCATTTTGGAAATTTTGTGTTACTCTTGATGCAAAATGATATAAAGTTACCCCCCTTTGTGTAATTATGAGTTATTTAGCTCACAAATCCTACCATGGGCGCACAGGAACAACAAACTTAGCGAGCATGGAGAGCTGCTGCTGTTCGTGTTCTGTTGCATTTATCGCTATTTTTTTACGCAAAGAATCAATCCTCTGGTTCATTTTCGACTTGAGGGTGCATTTTGCACTAAGAAAATAGCACTAAATGCTGGGGTACGCGCCTCGCATAATTCGGTGTGATCTCGAATAAGTTTGCTGTAATTCAGAGGATATGTGCTTATTAAAGAAGGCAGTACTGTTCATCTCAACATCCTTAGAGTGACAGACAGCCAAACCAGTAACAGGATCTTATAACATTCAAACACTGTCAGCCCACAGAGTGTCACAAAATACCTTCTGTCCCCACTCTCAATCTAGCAAAGTCACAAGGAGATTAGACAAATTGTAGGCCCTGCTTTATCAGTCATACTGAGTATGAACGATGGGCAAAAAAGCAGTAGCCAGTGTGGACTCCCTTAAGTGTGGGACTGCAGGAGCCGGAGTGAAAATATGTGAGAAGGGTGCAAGATCAATCCAGGACCTGAGGAGAGCAGGGTCTGGATCCAAAGCTGAGACAGTTAAAAGCCTCAAGTACATGCATCTGTGTGTGCATATTTTTATATGCGTGTCTGTGTGCGTCTCTGCTATTCTGTCCGTCCCCAATAAACAGCATTGATCCTTGAAGATATGCCTGGTGTTATTAACAACCAAAAGTATATGATACCCCATCAATAAGTGGTTCCTCTCTGGCACAATTGTATCCATTCATAAAATAATAGTGGGGATGGCATTATAATAGCCACCCTTTATATAATTTGAGCATTCTTGGTCTAGCTTTGGCCTAATGGCAGCCATCACTGACTTATTAAGAGCATGACTGGTCTAATTTTAGCCATCCCTGATAAAATGGTGGTCACATCTCACATAATAATCTGGGCCATTATGTTGTCAATGCTCGTCACAATGGAGGCCATGGTAAAACGGTGGGCATTATTCGCATACCACAGGCATCCATTGTGTTATAGCAAGTATCCATTGGCTACGATAGTAATACCTGGAAATTTTAAGCAGAATCTGTCCATGTGAGGCATTTGTACATTTGAGTACTAGATAAAGATGCAAGATGATGTTGTGTGCTGTGTACTTACTAAAAAATTAAAATTGATTTTTTGAAAGAAAAATAATCTATTTTTACAGAAAAGGTTTTTCATCTGGAAAATGGGGTGTGTTTGCCCAAAATGGAAAGTGGTATTTGATAGAAAAATAGGTGTATTTTCAGAAACTGATAGTCTGATGTAGGAAAGTGGGTTTCTGTTGCAGTAACCCCCTCACTTTTTGCCAGATTTCTGATGCACTTTGATTGTGTGTGTGCTGGGATCCTGCTAACCAGGCCCCGGCACCCGTGTTCTTTCCCTAAACTGTACCATTGTTACCACAATTGGCATGCCTCTGGCCCACATACAAGTCCCTTGGAAAAGGTACCAGTGGTACCTAGGGCCTTGTGACCAGAGGGGGTCCCTTAGGGCTGCAGCGAACAAGTTACTTACCTTTGGTAACGATACATCTGTAAGACACAGATTAGTTATAGATTCCTTACCTGTAGAATTACCCCTAGGCGTCAGACTGGATCCGGAGAATTTTGTGTCAGCAGTACCCCTGCGCATCGAAAGGTGGCGTCGGACGGCTCCGCGTTCGTCGTTGGTGTCGTGGTCGCCGGGATGACGTCGCAGTAGCCGGGATGACGTTGCAGTAGCCGGGATGACGTCGCAGTAGCCGGGATGACGTCGCAGTAGCCACTTAGACGCCGCCCTCGCGCGTTGACGTTAGTTCTTTTACACGACATTCCACGCCAGAAGCGCAGAGCCATGCAAGACACTGACCACTGGTGCACAAAACTTGGGCCCTGAAAGGGATTCCCTGACCCTAGAAGTCAGTTTGCAGAACGGTGAGGATGGGCGGGGCGGTAAGGAATCTATAACTAATCTATGTCTCTTACAGATATATCGTTACCGAAGGTAAGTAACTTGTTCATCTGAAAGAGACAATTAGTTATAGATTCCTTACCTGTAGAACAGTTACCCCAGCAATACCAACCCCAGAGGTGGGTCTGCGAACCAAGTTCACACCAGAAAGTCCTGGAGAACGGAACGGCCAAAGAAGCCGTCTCTCCGGACTTGGCTGTCCAGGCAGTAATGTTTTGTGAACGTGTGCAGAGATGACCACGTAGCTGCCTGACAGATGTCATTGAGGGGGACTCCCCGTCCCAAAGCAGTGGTAGCTGTCGTCCCCTTGGTGGAATGGGCGCGTAGTCCCACTGGAGGCTCCTTCTTTGCCAAAGAGTAGCAAGCTTTAATGCACAAAACGAACCACCTAGAGATGGTCCATTTGTGCACGGCCCGACCTTTTTTGGCCCCCATATAGCCAACAGAGAGCTGGTCATCCACCCGGAATTGCTTGGTGCGATCCAAATAAAAGTAAAGCGCACGTTTTGGATCCAGACGGTGGAGCCTCTCCTCCTCCTTAGAAGGATGCGGAAAGAAGGTGGGCAAAGTGATGGTTTGACCAATGTGGAAAGAAGTAACCACCTTGGGAAGAAAGGAAGGTCTGGTTCTGATGACGACCTTGTCCGGATGAACAGCCAGAAAAGGAGGTTTTGCAGAAAGAGCTTGGAGCTCACTCACCCTGCGAGCAGAGGTGATGGCAACCAGAAAGGCAGTCTTTAAAGTAAGAAGTCTGAGAGGACAGTTATGAAGCAGCTCAAAGGGAGCGCACAGAAGGCAAGTAAGAACCAATCAAAGTCCCATTGAGGCATTAAGAAGGGGCCAGGAGGAAAAAGATGAGTAATGCCCTTAAGGAAGCGATTTACAGCAGGGGGCTTGAAAAGGGAAGGCTGATCAGGAAGCCTAAGAAAAGCTGAAATGGCCGAAAGGTAGCCCTTCAGAGTGCCCAGAGCAGAGCCCTGCTGGGCCAAAGACAGGAGGAACAAGAGAACTTCAGAAAGAGGGGCAGAAAGGGGATCCACAGCCTTTGCTGTGCACCATGCCACAAATGTGTTCCATCTACAGGTGTATACCGTCTTAGTGGAGGGACGCATTGCTGCCAAGATAACATTACAGACTTCGGGAGGAAGGTCAAAGACTGACAATTGTCGCTGCTCAATGTTCACGCAAGGAGGTGGAGGCTGGACAGGTTCGGGTTGTGGACCGTCCCCTGCTGCTGCGACAGAAGATCCTCCCGAAGAGGCAGTCGGATCTGAGGATCGATGGCCATGTGTAACAGCTCGGGATACCAGACTCTTCATGCCCAATCCGGGGCCACAAGGATGACTTGGGACCGGTCGAGCTTGATCTTCTTCAGCACTCTGGGCAGAAGTGGTATAGGCGGAAAGGCGTATAGAAGACCACAACTCCACTCGCGACGAAAAGCGTCGCCTAGCAAGTGCCGCCTTGGAAATTCCAACGCACAGAATTGCTGACATTGCGCGTTCTCTTCGGTGGCGAACAGATCTAACCAAGGCTCTCCCCACTGCTGAAAGAGACCTTGCGCCACCTCCGAGTGAAGACGCCACTCGTGATCCATCATGCACCTGCGGCTGAGTTCGTCCGCCCTGGCATTCAGTGAACCTGCCAGGTATTGAACCACCAGGTATATGCCCTGATGTTCCAGCCATGTCCAGAGACAAAGAGCCTCTTGACATAGGGTCCACGACCCCACCCGCCCCGTTTGTTGCAGTACCACATGGCGGTGGTGTTGTCCGTGAACACCTGCACCACTCTTCCCCGGACAGAGTGAAGGAATGCTCTTAGTGCAAGACGGATCACCCGAAGCTCCAGAAGGTCTATGTGGAGTCCGGACTCCGCAGGAGACCAGAGGCCTCTGATCTCCGCCTCCCCTATGTGGCCGCCCCACCCTTGAAGTGATGCATCCGTCACCACCATGTACTACGGTTGGGGAAGGGAGAGGGATCTGCCGCTGACCCAATCCTGGTTGGTTAGCCACCACTGCAATTGTTGTGCAGTGCCCTCCGAGATCGGAACGCAATCGGACAGATTCCCCTGATGCTGTTCCCACTGGAACTTCAGGACCCACTGCAGAACCCGCATATGACACCTGGCATGATCCACCAGCAGGATGCAGGAGGCCATGAGGCCCAGCAGCCTCAAGGTCATCCTGACCGAAACCCGGGATAGAGGCTGAAAGATCTGAATCATAGCCCAAATATCCCAGACTCGCTGCTCGGGAGGATAAGCCCGAAACTGCGTCGTGTCCAGAACGGCTCCGATGAAAAGGAGCTTCTGGGAGGGAGTCGGGTGTGACTTTGGCACGTTGATAGTGAATAACAGCGAATGCAGGAAGTCCGCCGTAGTCTGGAGGTGGGAGACGACTGCCTGGGGCGAGCCTGCCGTCAGCCAGCCGTCGAGATAGGGGAAGACTGGAACCCCTGATCTGCGCAGATGAGCTGCGACCACTGCCATCACTTTCGTGAAAACCCGAGGGGTGCTGGTAAGGCCAAAGGGGAGCACGGTAAACTGAAAGTGCTCGTGGCCTACCGTGAACCGCAGGTAATGCCGGTGGGCCAGCAGGACAGGAATGTGAAAGTATGCGTCCTGCAAGTCCAACGCTACCATCCAGTCTCCAGGGTCGAGGGCAGACAGGACCTGAGCTAGCGTCAACATTTTGAACTTCTCCTTCCGGAGGAAGCGGTTGACGTTCCTGAGATCCAAGATAGGAAGCAGGCCTTTGTCCTTCTTGGGCACCAGAAAGTAGTGGGAATAGCAACCACGACCTACTTCTGGGGCAGGAACTCGCTTGATGGCTCCCTTGGCCAAGAGTGCCGAAACTTCCTGTTGGAGAAGGGCCAGATGATCCTCCGACACGCAATGGTGCTGAGGTGGCATGGATGGAGGGGTAGTCTCGAAGGGGAGGGAGTGGCCCTTCGCACTATATGCAAAACCCACCTGTCCGACGTGATGGTGCGCCAGTGGGGGAGGTGATGGCGAATCCTGCCGCCACTGGTGATTGGTGGCCCTGAAAGGTCAGACTAGGAGTGTTTGGAGGCTGCTGTAGAGGGGGCTGTGGTGGACTGGCCCGCTCGCTGGCCCAAAGACCCACGGCGGTGGTTCCCACGTGCCCGGCCGCGCAGGGGTTGAACTGCTTGCGGCGGCATGTGGATCTGGGCGGAACGTGGCGGGGCACCCCTTCCGTAGCCACGAAAGGGGCAAAAAGCAGACTGCGCAGGCCGGGTGGAGGAGAGGCCCAAGGACTTGGCCGTAGCCCGAGTGTCCTTGAAGCGCTCTAGCACGTAGTCTGCTTTGTCGCCTAACAGGCGACGGCCATCAAAGGGCATGTCCATAAGGGTAGCTTGGACATCCCCGGAGAAACCAGTCGACCTCAGCCAGGTGTAGCGTTGAAGGGCTACCGACGTTGAAATCGTCCTGCCTAGCGAGTCGGCGGTGCCCAGTCCACAGCAAATGGTAAACTTGGCTGTGTCTCTCCCCTCTGCAACTGGACGGGAGAGGACGGCCCGGGCCTCCTCCGGGCACTGGGGCAGCACCTGCGCCACCGTATCCCACACAGAGTGGGTGTAACGGCCCAACAGACATGTGGTGTTTACCGACCGCAGTCTTAAGCTGGAGGAAGAAAACATCTTCCCAAGGTGGTCCAGCTTTTTGGATTCCCTATCAGGTGGTGCGTTAGGGAATGGGCCTTTGGACGTGGAGGCTTGGACCACCAAGCTCTCAGGGGAGGGGTGTTGGGAGAGGAAAGAGGGATCGCCCGGAGCCGGGCGTCAGGCGATCATCCTATCCACAGGAGCCCCTGTGTTGGGCCTGGACCAGGTGCCCAAAAGGACGTCAGTGAGGGCTTCATTGATTGGCAGCAAGGGCTCCGAAGAGCCCGCTGCCGGTTGAAGCAGTCAGGAGGTTAGCCCTGACCGCCACCGTAGGTAGCTCGAGGTTGAGGGCCTCGGTTGCCCTACGCAACACCACTGCGTAAGAAGCTCCCTCCTCCGTAGCCACGGTAGGAGGAGACAACATGCCAAGGTCTGGAGAAGTATCCAGCCCACTGGCATCCCCCCAAACTCCTCTCGCCAGTCCGGATCATATTCCAACTGGTCAGTTAAAGGGTCTCCAGACCCCTCCCAGTCCTCCTCACCCTCCTCTGGTTGACAATCGGGCCTAAAAGAACCAGGGTGGAACAGGTGCACAAAAGTACCAGTCGGCGCCGGAACAAGCGTTGGTCGACGTCGGTCTGGCTCCGTGTCCACGTCGGGGTGGAAGCCGGGATCGACGCCGGCTGGTGATACAGCCGGCGTCGGCTGCGGACGTGGTGCCGGTGGAATCGGTGCCGGGGGAGGCATGATCCGGTCGACCGGCGCCGATCCGGATCCAGGCCTGGATCCAAGGGGACCCTGCGGTGCCGGGGCCGAAGTCGCCGAAGGCCCAGGGCCTCCAGCCGAGTACGAGGGGCCCGAAGGCGCGCCGGCAGAGTCTGGCTGCCCAAAGATGGCATGCATCGCCTCGTAGAAACTCCGAAGCTGGGCAGGGGTCGCACCCGGTCCGGGAAAAAGAGGGAAACCCAGAGTTGACCCAGTGGGCTCCGCACGCGGAGCCGCGGTAGGGGCACCACCTGCATCCCTCGTCGCGTCGGCCGACGGACGGGGAGAAGTTGAAGAGCAACGATGCTTCTTCGACTTCTTCTTGTGCTTCGACTTACCCGAGGACTGCAAAGACTTGGAAAAGGACTGGTGGTGGTGGCTCCGCCACCGGGCCCTCGACCTCCCACGCGACCGGGACCTCGAGCGGCGCAGAGCGGACTGCCGGGCCTCGAGAAGCTTTCGGGACCGCTCCCGAAAAGACTTCGGATTCATGGACCGGCAGTCGGAACACGACTTGGAGTCGTGGTCGGTTTCTAGACAGAACAGGCACACGCGGTGCAGATCCGTCACCGACATCAACAGTCAGCAGGAACCGCAAGCCTTGAAACCGGGCATCCCTGACGTGCACCAGGAGTCAAAGACTCAAAAACGGCATCGACAAAAGTCAGTCAAAAAGTGACTGGAGGTACAACTCTCTCCGGATCTGCGCTGGCTGGCGCAGAAAAAGAAAGAACTGACGTCAGGGCGGCGTCTAAGTAGCGACCGCGACGTCATCCCGGCGACCACAACACCAACCACAAACGCGGAGCCGACCGACGCCACCTTTCGACGCGCAGGGGAACTGCTGACGAACAATTCTCTGGATCCAGTCTGACGCCTGGGGGTAATTCTACAGGTAAGGAATCTATAACTAATTGTCTCTTTCAGATATGTATTGTGCCACCCTAAAGGACCCAACACCAACACATATACACTGGCATTGCAGGCTATGTGTTGTGGTGTAACTAAACTAAAAGTCGACATGGCACACCTTCCTGGTTGCCATGCCTACACAACACTGCCTGTGGCATAGGTAAGTCACCCCTCTAGCAGGCCTCTCAGCTTTACGGCAGGGTGCACTATACCACAGGTGAGGGCATAGCTGCACGAGCAATATGCCCCTACAGTGTATGTGCCATTCACAGACATTGTAAGTGCAGTGAAGCCATTTTGAGTACATGAGCTGGGGAGTTTGTCAACACGAACTCCACAGCTCCATGATGGCTTTACTGAAGACTGAAGTGTTTGTTATCAAACTTCTCTGCATAATAAACCCACACTGATGCCAGTGTCAGATTTATTACAAAATGCACTCGGAGGGCATCTTAGAGATGCCCCCTGAAAAATTACCAGCTCCTAGTTCATTGGCTGACTAGTCCTTGCCAGCCAGTCACCACCAGACAGGGTTCTGAGCTCATGGGGTGAGAGCCTTTGTGCTCTTAGAGGGCCGAAACAAAGCCTGCTCTGGGTGGAGTTGCTTCTCACCTCCCCCTTGTGGGAACAGCAACACTTGGCAGTGAGCCTCAAAGGCTCTCACCTTGTGTTATGCTGATTTGGGCAGCTCCAACTAGTGGAGATGCCCACCCCCATGTCCAAACCCTACTTTTTGGTGGCAGAATAGGTGGGAAAATTTGTTAGCAGAGTAGGAGTGTCCACATTGGTCTGGAACACCCCTAGGGTGGCCAGGAGAAGAGGTGAACTATTCTTTTAGAAATTCTCCATCTTGAATTGGAGAATTAGGTCCCATAGGAACAGGGATGTGCCCCTCTCCCCAAAGGGAGGGGGCACCCAAAGGGTGTAGTCACTCTAGGGGACAGCAGCCATTGGCTACTACCCCCGGACGTCAGGTTTACCCTTAAATTTAGTTTTTATGGGCTTACGACGAACCACAAAGAAGGACAGAAGAGCCATGCAGCAGTGGAGAAGACGACGACAACTGACTTGGCCCCAGCCCTACCAGCCTGTCTCCTCCTCCAGCAACCCTGCTCAAAGAAACCGGCGTGTCCTGCGGCCAGCACCTCTCCAAAGACCTGAGCTGACTTCAGCAAATACTCTCTGCTCCCGTGGACACGAAATTGTCCAACAAAGAAACTCCAACTCCCAGGACTCCGGATCTGCGACCCTGCACCTGACACCCCCGGCACGAGATTGAGTGACTTACCTATCCTGTGAAGTCTCCCTGGCGATCCTGACCTCATCTGCATTGGTGGCTGACCTCTCGAGGACCCCTCCTCGATTCCAAAAGGGTCCCCCCACCAGAATCAGCTGAGGAAATCCAACCCTAAAAGGTATTATCTACTTTATCCTCTGCTATACTTTTGGAGACCCACTGGATTCTGTGCACACTATACCTCTCTTTGGTACAGTATATACAGAACCAGCTTCCTACATCTGATGAAAGCATTTGGTTGCCTGAAAGTTTGGGTTGTCACTAGTGCAATGCTTGCAGAGGTGGTCACTATTTTAAAGTGATACAATCTGCTGGGAGCTCAGGTGAGCTTCCTTAAGCAGAAGTAGCTCTCTACAGATATGTTTGAAGACCCCTAATATAGAAAATTTAAGAAAGTGAAAAAGCAATCGCCTTAATGCTGCTACAATCCTGTGGATAGAAAATGTTCAAAATCATCTGGTAAAGAATGACCCCCAAGGACGCTAATGCAACCCTAAACAGCACAGCAAGGATATCATTGCTGTTTTTGAGACAAATACTGAAAATCAGAGGTGAGCTTATCAACAAGGAAAAATTACTTACTTGTACCATTTTTACCCCATTAAGGGAATTTTCAATCAAGTTTGTTCGCTTCTATGGATTAAGTGGTTATAGAAATGGATCAGAGTCCAAACAGACTGTCCTGGTTTGGATCAAATTATTCCTTAGTAATCAACAGAAGCTTAGTGTGGGTGCCTTCCAATTATTCAACTGAAAGGATCCAACCACTAGCCCAAAAAGTCAAACTTTTCAGCAGCTTGACTTTCAGGTTCATAAATCCACTTTAATCTGCAAATGGATCAGGGAACCTAGAGTATCATCAACAACAGTCTAGATTATGCCTACCAAGGTGCACAGGAGAGCTTCTTCTACCTCAATAATGCCAAAACAGAGATGCTGGTGGTGGGTAGAAATCACCGTAATGCAACACCTTCTGAATGGCCCATGACTTGGGAAAAACTCAGCACCCCTGTCTGTAATGTGAGCATTACTTTCAACTCAAATCTGACCTTCAAGTTCCTTGCTAACCTACTCCAATGGGGTACGAATAAGTTTACAAAAAAATCCACTCAAGGTCCTGTATACCATGCACAGTATTTTCTGGAATACAGGCTTAGGTTACCTTCAGAGACTGTCCCTCTCTATGACTGAACAGAGACCCTATAGTGGATGAAGTTGCAGGGTCTTAGCTGTGTACAAGGTCTTAATCTATGCAAAAATTAAAGACCAGAAAGCCAAAAAACAGCCTCATCGTCAGAAGGCTGCTAAAAACTGAACTATTTAAGGAAGATATTGATTGAACTCAGAGTGCCTTAGTAAAGTAGGCAAAAATTGACTTAAACTACAAACAATACATGAGACAAAATCAATCTCCTCTCATATCAACAAACGCTAGGCACTCTGCCCAAACTACCTACCTCCTTCCTGTAGCAGAGTGAGATTTGTCCAAGAACTAAATAACTAACTCACTGATTAATTATTAACCTCTGCCTCGCTCCAGAACAATATTTGGTGATTACTGGTGTCTTATCACAAGAGATCCTGAAGACACAATTGGTGCCATATTAAATGGCAAACATCAATGAATCGTTAAATGAGTAAAGCAAATGTTTGCTCAACATCAACAAAATTAAGAAGGCAGTTAGGTCTTAGCTAAAATCAGAAAGCAGTCAACAATGAATTCAATGCTACATTTCTACCAAAGGCAGAGAAAAGTTGTTCGATCCTTTTCCTGTATTGAAGTATTACTTTCTTTACCTAGCAGAGAAGAACAAGTTACTTAGCATTGGTAACGCTCTTTCTGGTGGACACTTATCTGCAGACTGCTCCCCTTCGAATACTCCCCAGGCACCAGACTGGATCGGGAAAGCTTCTACTAGCAATGCTTCTGTGAAAAACAAGTTGGCACTGTGCGACTCCATGCTGAAGATTGTACCGCTTCAGAAGCGACAGAGTGAACCCGCATTTAAGTGCTACCCCTGCATGCTGATATCAGTTCCTTTTAAAAGTGAAATCTTTCTGACTCCAGTCTGACTCCTAGGGAGTATTCTAAGGTGAGGACTCTCCAGTTATAAGTATCCATCAGAATTTAGAAGTATATAATAAAAATTAAAACAAGTCTAGGTATTCTTTTGACAAGGAACTGATGCATCAACACATATCCTAATGTTACGTGTCATATGATCTTCAATACAATTTTATATTCAATAAAGTGAGATCAAGGAAATAAGTGTTGTCTTTTTTCTGTCGTGCATCACCAAAAGCTCACCAACTGTCAGAGGGAACCATCAAGAGAGAATCTTCTGAACATTCTAAAGCGTGAAGGCAAAAGGAAATAACATAGGAAGGAAGGAAGGAAATACATCAAAAATGGACAGGCATAAGAGGATTAAAAGGAAAGGCATCAGACAAGGCAGAAATATTTGTATTTGGAAGGGCATGTTGTTGACCCTCTGTGGAATCTTGGTGCTGAATATGAACAGATGTTTATTGTGCGCCACCTCGATGGCACCTGTGTAACTGATTTCCGAAAGATCAAAGACCAAGTTGAGCTGTCTGGATTCGAACACATGACCATGAGGTAAAACACAGATTCTTGGAGTTGAGACATTACCCTAAAGAGCCACTTTACATATTTACAAAACATTGATCTTCCTGAAATCTCCCAATACTAAATCATCAACTCGGGGTCTATGTTTGGTCAGCAGCAAATAGGGAACACTGGTTCTGAGCCCAAAGTATGAACTTCAAAACAAGACCTGTGGCAACAGCATGGCATTCAGGGTACACCTGCTTACAAGAGAACGCCTGTTAGGTTCATTAGAGGCAGTGTTGGTAACTGCTTGGCTAGCACTTACTTTAAAATATATCCAAAAACTCAATTGATAAATCGCGGGATTTTTCCCATGAAATTGTGTTTTCCTCAGTCACATGTCCATCAAGAACCCTTCCCTTCGCTGTTTAGAGTGCTTTGAAGACATATTTTTTTTTCTCAGACAGCCATCTCCGTCTCACTTGTTTGACTGGTATCATCTAGATCAATGGATCAGCCAAAGTGCTATCGGTGGATCAGCCAAGGTGCTATATAAAACCTCCAATAACTTATGTCAGTGCTTATTTGAGGCAATGCAATACTGGCTGCTTCGCTTTTTGACATCTAAAAATTTCAAACACTGACAAACTGAACAAGACCCATGAGCAAAGCTAAAATAAAAGAATCAATTTTTAGAATATTTTAGAAGGTAAAAACAATTTATGCTGCTGTGCTTATCTGAGCTCTTAACAAGATAAAGCGAACATCTGCCCAACTATTGGAAGCTTGACTAGGATGGGATGGTATGCCTGGCCTCAACACAAGTCACTGACTTAACATATTAATGGATTCTGATGGTCGACCATTAAAAGAAAAACGCAGTCAGATATATGTTGCACGTAGCCGACAGGTTCGCGCACTACTAATAACGCATTCTTAATCTTGGCAGCATCGATTGCTTTATTTCTAGCCTGGTAGACGGTGGATCATGCATCAGGCTCATCTGAACGCAAAACCAACGTAAAAGGAAGCTTATGACTTCTGTCTAGTTGAAACTGGATCAAGCATGAAGAGATTATTTCTGCATAGTTTCCAAAACAGCTGAGGCGCCACTCGCTGCAACCCGAGCTAGGCTTCAGCAGTCACATACTTTGCTGCTCCAAAACGTGGACTGTGTCAGATGTGGAAAACTAATGTATCGACTTCACCACTCCCCACTGTTGACTGCCATTTGGTTTTCTACCTTGTTATCCGTTTTCAGCTTTTTTTTTTTTTTTTTTTAAACTTTCTTGTGCCTGTTATTTACCCCACAAAATAGCGATAATGAAGTAGTACTGCAAACTTCAAAGAGAATACCTACATATTTTAACAGTGCTCTTTCAAGTTATTAACCTGGTCACCCGTGTCAAAATATTCAATTCAAGAACCTAAATCAAGTCAGCCAAATCTGCTTAGCTTACTTTACTGGATAGCATGGACACCTATTTAACATGCTTGTGTCCTGTAGCTCCACTGTGCTTTCCTTGGAAACATGTAAAACCACAGTGAGCTCTGAATGGAGTATTAATCTTGCAGCGATAGATTTTTAAACTGAGCCTTGGCACGCAGAAAACACACAAATAAAGGTGTGTGAGCGTGTTTGTTGTGACCTACTGTAACCGACAATGACCAGTGCTAAATTTAAAACAAGCATTTGCAATGCAATAGGTCTCGCATTTACGAGAGTTTGAGCTATTGGCATTGTAAATGACAATGCCTTTTATTTATGTGTTGTTTTTGAAACCGATAATAAAAGGCATTATCATTTACAATGCCAATAGCTTAAACTCTCGCAAACGCGAAACCTATTGCATTGCAAATGCATTCGGCGCCCGTGCTATACATTTTTCTAAAAAGTGTTAGGAGAGAGCATGTCCTGCATGCAACAGCAGGCAGGACAAAGGTATTTGAGAAAATAGTGCTCAGAGGATGTAATTAAAGCCTACAGAGTAACAACGCAAGGAGGAGGGGGTGTCGCCATGGGAGGTTACAAAATGAGACAAGGCTGTACTAAGGAGGGACTACTAAGCCTATTGACCAATGAACAGCCACAGTTTACATTGGGCAAAGACACAAGCCAATGAAATCATGGCGGAGAGTGGGCGGAGCTTCAAGTCCCTACCGGAATACAGCATGCCTCGCAGAGCAGCGCTGCCTAAATGGCACAAAGTGGACTGTCCGTCTCTTGTTTCCACCATGAATGTGGCAGACGCCCAGAGGTGTAACCTTATGGATGTCTTCTCAAATCACACTTATAAATGCACACTCAGTGACAGCCAACTGTGTTGGTCTGGAATTCTGAAGCAAAATCTGAAATTGGTGCTTGAGACTGCACCTGGAGAAACTGAGCTAACATCCAAGCATCCTTTCTTTGCCCTCAGGAGGAGGTTGCATATCTACTAGAGTGCTCACTTGCAAGCAGCATCACCGTATGAAACAGTAACATGTTCCTTCAATAACAAGTTAGCAACTGAAACAAGCATTGGCAAAGCCAAAAGGTCTGGCATTGGCAGTCAGCCTTCTGGCAATTGTTATTTTGTTATGGTTTTTCAAACTTTTATTATATGGAAATATGCCGGGCCCACAAACTTAATAAAAAAAAATTAAAAACATTACCATAGTACTCCTTTGCATGGAAGGTAACTACTTTGTGTGTGGATGTGTTCCTTGTAAAAGGACGACATGCTGTAACTTGTAGTTAAGTCAGCCAATGGCTGGAATAGGCTGATACACTGCCCCATAATACATGCTGGAGTGGGTGGAATAAAAAATGTGAATGACAACCACTATCGACTAATGGATGAAGTCTGCTGAAACTCGAATAAGTAACTACGTTATATACATAATTTTGCTAAAATGAAAAGGTCTTGGCTAACAGAAATAAAAAAAGTCAGTCTAAAATTGGCGAAAGACAGAAGGACAGAGACAAAGAGAAAGGGAAGAAATAAAGGAAGAAAGAAAGTGAAGGGAAGAGAAGAGAAGGAGAGAAAGTAAAGAAAAAGAAGGAAAAATGAAAAAAGGGAAGAAAGATTTAAATTAAGAAAGACAGACAGACAGAAAGACAGAAAGAAAGAAAACAAAGGAAGAACGAAAAGAGAAAGAATGAAAGGTTGTAAGAGAAAGAAAGGAAGAAAGAAACAGAAGGAAAAAGAAATAAAATGAAAGAGTTAAAGAGAATGATAGAAGGCAAAAATGAAAGGAAAGAAGGAAGGTAAGAAAGAAGGAGGGAAAGGAAGAAAGAAAAGTAAAAAGAAAGCATGAAGGAAAGAATGAAAGAAAAGTATAGAGGATAACTCAATACAGAACAGTTTCAAATTGACAACTCGGTATGCTGTGAAATAGCAGCAGTCAGAAAAGCAAAATACTCCAAAAGAAATTGCACTGGCAAGAGATGGAATCTGATAAAGATGGAATGTTCATCAGAAGCGTGCTGCTATCACACCAGGCTCTAAACACAAAGGCAACACTAAAGTAATTATAAAGCAAAAACAAAAACACTGGCACTGTAGGGAAGTGGCTTGTGTGCGGATGTGCTCATTGTGAGACAGAAAAATGCAGTCACTCAAAGTGAAGTTAACCAGTGGCTTCAGTAGGCTGACCCAGTGCCCCATGCTATGTGGTGTGTGGGCAGAAGTAAAATATAAATGACAAAAGACTGATGGAAGAAGAGAGGTGACTGAAAGTCCTTGTATGTAAGTATACTATACATATTTTAGTAAAATGAAAAGATCTTGGCTAACGCCAGACCTAAAAACAACATCTTTGAACTCCTGACCTCACTACAGCTTTCTACAAGCAGTAAGAATAAGCATCTAGTGTTGGGTACGGATGTGTGAAAGTTGTTTTTCTTCAAAGATGTCTCTCAACTCAAGAGGTAAAGTGACTCCTCCTTTCAGTGATATTGCGCTTGGGTATCGACTCCATTGTTAGATTGCTTTCCGGTAGTCGAGTGAAAATAGATTGTGAGTGTTAGTAAAGAGATGACCATGCATATGATATTGTAAGTAGATACTGCAACAGCCACAAGTGTCTGGGGAGGCGGGCGGGCCCATGTGAATCTACAGCAATGCATGCCACAAACAGATGCTTAAAGGGTAAGTAACAATTTGATTGATGGCATGTGTGGCTGTAGATACACATGCTATTTATAGACTATAAAGCAGTGCCCGCCAGAAATTGGTGGCTAACCCGTGGGTGTTGCAGTTATTTGAAAAAGGGTACATAGCACTGCCTGTCCTACCTTTGCTTGTTGGCGCGCTAATATATCCACACAGTAATGTGAGTGAAAGTGTGTGGGACTGACCATGTAGCAAATCTCAGCTATTGGTATATTGCCTAGAAAAGCCATAGATGTTCCTATTTTGCGAGTAGTGTGCTCTAGGAGGCGTGAACAAAATTCTTTAACTTTGACGTAACAAGTCTGAATGCATTTAATTATCCATCTAGAAATATGTAAGGGGGCAAAAAGCCACAAAGTTGCTTAGTTTTACAAAACTCTTTAGTTCTGTCAATACAGTAGATTAAAGCTCTTTTAACATCTAGTGTATGAAGGGCTCTTTCTGCAACTGAATCAGGTTGCGGGAAGACGACATGTAATTCAACTGACTGATTTAGGTGAAAATTAGAAACTACCTTTGGAAGGAATTTTGGGTTAGTTTAAAAGACTACCCTATCTGTGTAATTGGAAGAAAGGTTCTTCTAAGGTTAGTGCCTGGAGCTCACTGGCACGTCTAAGAGAAGTGATGGCTACTATAAAGGCTACCTTCCAAGATAGGAACTGGAGGGCAATTATGCAAAGGTTCAAATGGTGGATTCATAAGTATGGTGAGAACAATGTTGAGATTCCAAGCAGGTGCATGGGGTACCTAGGTGGAATGAATGAATGAGAGGGTTCTAGTAAAGCGCATGGCTACCCGGAGGCGTCCCAGCGCTATGCGGTAGATTAGAAGGACAGAGTGAGGGTTATGGGAAAAGCCAGGTCTTCAAGTGTTTGCGGAAAGTAGGAAGATTAGGTTCCCGCCGTAGATCAAGAGGGAGCACGTTCCAGAGCCTGGTGGCATTGTAGGAGAAGAGCCTGCCGCCACTCTTTGCCCTCTTGATTCTTGGGACTTCAGCCAGATGGAGAAAGTCTGATCGGAGGCTTCTGGGGGCTTTATAGGGGCAAATCAAGGACTTTAAGATGGGTGGTCCATTTCCATTAAGGATTTTATGGGACACGCAGAGGGCCTTGAAGTGGATTCTCTCCTGCACTGGGAGCCAATGCAGGGAGCGCAGTGCTGGTTTTGCCGAGCAACGATGGGACGTGCCGGTGAGTAGCCTAGCCGCTGAATTCTGAATAATCTGAAGTCTCGCGACTACTGAGTTGGGGGCCCCCAGATAGAGGGCATTACCCACGTCGATCCTGGATAGGATTAATGCCTGTATCAGAAGTCTTTTTGCTTGGAAGGGAAGGAGAGGAATGATTTTGCGGATCATTTTCAGTATGCCATGGCACGTGGAAACCGTCATCCGGGCTTGGGTTTTAAAAGAGAGATCTTGCTCCAGCCAGATCCCTAGGCTTTTTATTTTAGCTTTTGGAGTAGGGACCGTACCCATACAATCAGGCCAGAGGGTTTTGAGATTGCAGTTTGAATAATTGCCAAGCAACATCAGCTCAGTCTTGTCGCCATTAAGTTTAAGGTGCGAAAGACTCATCCACTTTACCACTTCCTTTAGGCAAGAATGTAGGTCCGTGTACAATTGGTCGGATTGATTCAGTGCTACGATCAGTTGTGTATCATCAGCGTACAAGACTATATGGATCCCAAAGGGGGCAACAATATCCGCCAGGGGGGCCATATAAACATTAAAAAGGGTAGGGCTCAGGGAGGAGCCCTGTGGGACTCCACACTGCAGGGGGAAGGATCGGAGATGGTATCATCCTCAAACACCTGAAACGACCTTCCTTCCAGAAAGGACTGGAGCCAGGCAAGGACTTGGCCTGACACTCCTATCCTCCTGAGACGGTGAACTAGAATATTATGGTTCACCGTGTCGAAGGCTGCGCTCAGGTCAAGGAGGATGATAGCGGAAGCGCCTCCCGAGTCAAGAATCTTTTGTGTTTCCTCCACCACTGCTAGTAGTGCGGTCTCCGTTCCTTGTCGGGGACGGAAGCCTGTTTGGGAGGAGTGGAGAAGGTCGTGAGACTCCAAGAAGCCGGAGAGTGAGGAGTGAACATATTTTTCAGCGATTTTGCTCACACCAGGGAGGAGCGAAATCGGGCGGTAGTTGCCTAGATCAAATGGGTCAAGATGGGGCTTTTTTATTAGGGCTTTAACCATAGCTCTTTTCCATTTGGGAGGGACCAGACCCGAGGCAAAAGAAGCATTGATTGTGCTGAGAATGGTAGGGGCAACTAAGGGGGTGACCTTTTGCAAGATACTGAGTGGAGCGGGGTCAAGCGGTGACCCACTTTTTACTGAGGCTAAAATGGGTAAAAAGGATTCCAGCGACAGGGGAGTAAAGGACTCCAGGAGGGGGACATGGGAGCCTTGGCAGTAGTCAGAAGTGCAAGTTAAAAAGTAATTGTCATCCACAGGGAGAAGCTTAACGATGTTTTGTACTTTAAGGAGGAAAAATTGTCCTGACACGTCGGGAATTGGAGGCGAGTCTGGAACTTTTAAAAGTTTTTTTAGCAATTTTGAAAATTTCCCTGGGCAAATTGGCTGAAAGGGAATTTTTTTTCTCAAAATATGAGGCTTGGGATTTTTTGATTTCCGCTTTATATATGCGGAGAGACGCTCTGTATTCCAACTTCCTGTTGGGGGAGAAATCTTTCCTCCAAAGTCTCTCATGCCTTTTACAGTGTTGTTTAAGAAGGAGAAGCTTAGGGGAAAACCATGGTGAATTCTGCGAGCCAACTTTTTTCAGCATAGATTTTTTGGGGAGTACTCTGTTGAGAGAGTCTTCGATCCAGGAAAAAAAATGATTATAAGCAGTCACTGGGTTGGACTCCAAGGGGGGGTAGGGTTTTAATGAGTTCAACTGACCAGTCCTCCAGCGGAAGTTTGGCCCAGGGGAGATTAAGAGTCCGCAACCGCTGCGCATGGAGGTCGAGATAGCGGGAGACCATGAAAAAGGGACTAGAAAGTGGTCTGACCACGGAAGTGGGATGGGGGAATTTCCCTTTAGTTCTTCCAAGCTGGAAAAAATAGGGTCAAGGAGGTGACCTTTATTATGGGTAGCGTGGTGCACTTTTTGCTGGAGCTGGAAGGATGCAAGGTCTTGGGCGAGATCAATGGCGGCCAATGCCGCCGGGTCGTCAAAGTGCAGGTTGAAGTCACCCAGGAGAGTAAAATTAGCATAAGAGTTGGTGAGATCTATAGCTGTCTCCAGCAGAGATTTACAGAATGGGCCTGCTGCCCCGGGAGGACGGTAAATGAGAATGCCAGAAAAAGTGAGTGAGGGGGAAAATTCAATCGAGAATTGGACATTCTCACAATCCGATAAGGGACTGCCGAGTAGGCGGCAGGATAAATTATTTTTATATATGATGGCAATGCCACCACCCATTCCTGTCGTTCTGTTAGTTTTTTTAATTGTGTAGCCCGCAGGAAGGGCTCTAACGATATCAGGCTCTGAGCTGGCTGAGAGCCATGTCTCAGTCAGAAACAACACTTCAGGTTTGAGATCCGATAACAGTAGAGAGAGTTCTGTCGCATGTTTCGGAAGGGAACGGCAGTTAAGCAGTAAAAAGTTAAAATTAGCACATTTTCTTACCGGAACTGTAACGCGTAGGTTTGGAGATAGCTCATAGTGACAGTGAGGACACCTTACTTGGGGATCTTCCAACCTGATTGAGTGCAGACATTGAGGGCTCAAAGTTATGTTCAATTGTTTCAGCTGAGTGCTAGTGTAGCCCCAATGGTCTGGGGGCAAGGGAGCAAGGGGTCTGGGGGCAAGGGAGCAGGGGTTCTGGCCCCTGGGCCCGGTAGGGCGTGGACGAGGGCAGACGGGCTTGCCTTAGGCGCGCCAGCGGAGCGCCCGCTGCGCGGTCGCATCATCAGATGCTTTTATCCGCGTTTTGAGGAGCGTCAGGTACAGCCACTAGAACGCTGACCTGACGCTGATGCCAAAAGAATTATAGCCCCTCCCTTGTGAGCACACTCCCCCCTGTGCAAGTAACGCAATAAAAGTTAATTTAAAAACGATTCTAGCAGCAATAATTTTTACAAAAAGCAATTCCATCAGCGATAATTTTTAAAAGCAATTCTAGCAGCGATAATTTTTTAAAAGCGATTCTAGCAGCAGTAATTTTTAAAAGAAAGAGTCCGTTCAAGCAAACAATTAAATCCGAACAATTCCCTCTTTCTGCCCATGATATCAAGGAGAAAGGCCCCTCTAATCACCGCTGCGCGGTCGCGTCATCAGACGCTTTTATCTGCGTTTTGAGGAGCGTCAGGTACAGCCACTAGAACGCTGACCTGACGCTGATGCCAAAAGAATTACTCTTTTAGGGCCTTCCATGAGTGCCTAAATAACTGGTATCTCGAACAGCAATGAATGTTGTCTTTTTTGCAGGTAGGCAGCTACTGCAGATTGATGCAAGTGTATTGTAGTGTACGCTAGCCCGGAAGTCTGCAAATGAAGTAGATAGCAGACAATGTTTTGCACAATTGCATCAAACGGGTTGATGTGTTTACCATGGCAGTAGAAAACAAATCTTTTCCACTTCGCAGCGTAACACGCTCTAGTTGTGGTTTACGTGCCTCTTTGAGAATGGTTATACATTCTGGTCAGAGATTTAGTTAACCGAATTCTAGGACCTCAGGAGCCAAATCGCAAGGTTAAGTTCCTTTGGATTTGGTTACCTGACTTCTCCATGATTCTGAGTGAGAAGATCCGGGTTGAGGGGAAGCTTCTCATGTGGCCCTACTGAAAACTCGAGTAGTGAGAGGAACCACAGTTGTCAAGTCCAAGTGGGAGCTAACAGAATGAGGGTGAGAGATCTTTGCCTAAGCTTCCGAACCACAAACAGAAGAGGGAGAGGTGGAAAAGCGTAGGCAAATATCCATGACCAGTTCATCCATACAAAAAGAACAATTAATGGACAGAACGCAGAACAATGTCATACATGCACCCCAGTACAGAGATCTGGGCCTAAATCCATCGTTTTTTTGCTCCCAATGCCATTCCAGTTTGAACCCAGCCATACGCAAATCAGTCTTGACCCTGTGCCCAATGGGAACAGTCCAGGCCAGGTCCTCCCTGGACTGGAAACAAGCATCCTAGCACCGGTTTCGGGGTTTCACCCCTCATCAGCCAGGATAGCTTGACTCCAGTGGCATGGAGAGCACTTTTGTCCTTGGATAGTGGGTGTGGTAGCCTGGAGGCAAGTTTGGGCATTTTTCGTTGGCTGCGGTTGTGAAGACCATGGAAACCCCCACCTGTGTAGGATGGGAGGATGACTCTGGGGTGGAGTTCCCACTCGTGGGCTTGTTGCTGCATCCTGCTTTGAGGTCGGCAAAGCTTTTGTCCGTACCTGGTAGATGTTACGGTAACAGGTGAATGTTGTGACGTATTGCCCAACGGCAAATAATTTTAGATAGGGGTAATAACTGTAGAGTGTCCTCCCACCACTCCCCCCGGTTTTGTAAATAGAAGATGGCTGTTGTGTTGCCAGTTCAGACTAAGACAACTTTGCCTTTGAGATGGACTAGAAATGCTTTTAATTCTAGGTGTACTGCTTGAATCTCTAAACAGTTGACGTGGAGACACTCTGGTGTTTGGTGTCCCAGAGACCCTGAACTGTGAGATCATATAGGTGTGCAACCCCATCCTGTAAGAGATGATTCCGTTCTGAGAATAATCTGGGGAACAGAGTCGAGGAGCAGCCACCCTTTTGATAGGTTCTGTGCATTCCACCACTGCAGAGTGATGTGTGAAGCTGTCTATCAACACTAGATCTTGTAATTGACCCTGTGACAGAGACCATTCACTCGTCAGACATTCCTGCAGCGGACATATATGTAGTCCTGCATGTGGCACTAGTGCAATACAAGATGCCATCATGCCTAGAAGTCGTTGAACTATTCTGACCATTGTGTTGATTGGGGTGAAATGATGCAGCAGCGCTGTGATGTTGTGAATCCTGACCACGTTTGGGTAGGCTAACCACAACTGTATGTTGAAAATAGTCCCTAGATAAGGCTGAATCTGTGAAGGCTGAAGATGTGATTTCTGTATGTTGACAATAAACCCCAATTGATGCAGAAGTGGTCCGAGTGTGTTGTAGGCACCACTGAAGCGTACTGGTTTTGATGAGGCAATCGTCCAGATACGGGAAGACATGAATACTCTGTATGCGTAGGTGTGCTACAACTACTGCTAGACATTTGGTGAACATCCGGGGTACTGTAGTGACTCCGAATGGAAGCACTTTGAACTGATAATGTATTCCTGCTATGACTAACCTGAGGTATTTTCAGTGAGCTGGATGTATTGGAAGTGAAAGTAAGCGTCCTTTAAATTTAATGCAGACAAAGTCGCCCTGATGTAATAGAGGAATTACATATTGAAGAGTTACCATGTGGAAGAGCTCTGAGAGGATGTATTGATTTAACGGTCTGAGGTCTAATGTAAGCCGAAGTGAACGGTCTTTTTTGGGAATGAGGGAGTATAGAGAATATACTCCTGAACCTTGTTGTTGTAGAAGTTGTATTCTAAGGATAACCTTATAGCAATGCGACTAGCTGGTAAGCCAGAAGCTTGCAGCATCCTTCACCCATTAATGGTGGTGAAAAACAGTGTCCAAATTGCTCTTTCACCCCCAAACCCAAAATGAAGGAAAGCAAACCACCACCATCTACAATTAAACAGTTAAGCTATCCCACTACACTAAATGTATTCTCATCAATGAAAGATCACTAGTAAAAAATTGTCATGAAATTAGATATCTTATAGAGCAACACAATTTAGATATGTTTGTAACAGAAACCTGGACTAACGCATCTTCAGGACTCGAATTAGCCATAGCTAATTTTTACTCTATTTTTACTTTATTTTTACTTTATCCCTTCATTTCCAGGAGGCTTTGCCTTTGATATGGTCTGACCATCACGCCTTATTATTTGACGTCCCGTACACTACACTACACTACCCAACCCCAATGCCTTACCTCCAAAGTCCAATATAACACAACCATGGCACAAAATAGAGTCTAGGGAAATCACGGTCTGCTTTCGATCATACCTAAACAACAGACCCAGACACGATGGCAGCTAACTATCATTCCTGGCTTACTAATGCCATAAACACACTTGCCCCAGCAACCATATCAACCAGTAAACATAAAAATCCTTCAGAACCTTAGTACTCTCACAATCTTAAAGAACAAAAAAAAATCAGCCGCAAATTACATCGGAAATGGAGATTGAACAATACCAAGGAAGATAAAACCACATGTAAGCAAGCGCTAAAAATCTATAAATCAATGATCTGTGCAAATAAAATCATCAATTTCTTCGAAAAAATTGAATCTGCAAAAAACTCAACCAAATAACTTTTTCAAACGGTCAAAATACTATCTAATATAGCTCAAATTAAGTTGCCTAATGCTAGCCAAGACTTTTGCGATACTCTAGCAAAAACATTCCAATCAAAAGTACTTAGCGTTTATTCTACTTTCTCCCCAAACATCCCCAAACTATCAAATAACTACAATATTCAATTAGAATTTGATACACAATGTTGCTTTTCGAACTTTACACCCTTACCCCAAGAGCAAGTCAAAAGGCTCTTATCCAGCACTAAACCAGGTTCCCAAGATAATTCATGCCCTCCTAAAGTGTTACTTCTTGCAACAGAAGCTATCTCTGCACACCTTACACCAATTTTTAATGAAAGTATTCACACTGGCACTTTTCCAAAGCTATGGAAGAAAGCAACAATTCTCCCACTTATAAAAAAAAAAAAGGCTACCCTTTCAGCATCTGATCCTATGAACTATCGACCCATGTCATGTTTACCCCCGCCAGCTAAAATATTAAAGCATTTAATCAGCAATTATCTGCTTTCATCAATGAAAACAATCTGCTAAATGAGTCCCAATTCTGCTTTTGGAGCCAGCATAGCAAGGAGTCAGCCCTCATAATAGCTGCAGAGAGCATTAGATCCATCATTGATAAGGGAGACAATGCAGCCTTGATACTCTTAGATCTGTCTGCAGCATTTCACACCGTCAATCATGTCATTTTAATCAACCGCCTGCACGAGGTAGGAATCGGAAATAAAGCTCTCTCCTTACTTACCTCCTTTTTGGCTGATAGGGAACAATACATCAGCCTAGAGAAATTTACCTCCACAACTTGGGATCTTCATTGTGGTGTCCCCCAAGGAGCCTCTCTAAGCCCTTCTCTATTTAACTTGTGCATCAGTCCTTTGGTTAAACTTGTAAAACCTTTTGGTTCTCAGTTGTTTCCTAAACAGACGACACATAAATTGTGGTGTCTGTTACAGGAAATCCAGCCCATACAGTCTCGCAGTTCTGACTCTGTATGGGAAAAATTGGAACTTGGATGGCGGAAAACTGCCTGAGAGTAAACTGAGGCAAGACCGAAATTTTACTCTTCGGAAACCAAACTAATTTCTGGTCCCCAGATTGGTGGCCACCAGATATGGGCCCTATTCCATCCCCAGTGGAAAAGGTTAGAAACCTGAGGGTCATTTTTGACAAAAAAACTCTCCTTTGAGAACCAAATCAACCATACAGCCTCCTCAGTTTTCTTTCTTTTAAAGATTCTAAGAAAAATATTGCCCTACATTCCTTCCAATCTTCAGAAACAGATCATGTCAGCACTAATTTTATCCAAACTCGACTACTGTAATGGACTAAGTATCGGCCTACAACAAAAAATGGTATCTAAACTTCAGACCTTACAAAATGCTGCAGCCCGTCTTATTTTAAGTCTCCCTAAATCTCATTCAGCTACCACGGCACTGAACCAACTGCACTGGCTGCCTGTGAGGATTAGGATTGCATTCAAGGCCTTGTGCACCGCCTTTAAGGCATTACATAACATCGGACCAGTTGCCCTCAGACAGGCCTTTCGCTGGTACATACTACTAGACCGCTACGTTCATCAGGTTCGAAACAAATTGAGGTGGCAAAATTCAGACTTGCCTGTTGGGATAGTAGAAGCTTTGTAACTTGTACTGCCAAGTTATGGAACTCCCTTCCTTTCAAACTAAAAAAACTCAGACCCTCATACTTTTTAGAAAAGCATTGAAAACTTGGCTCTTTTAATCCAGAGGCCATAGTATATCTAACCTGTCTCACTGACCTCCTCACGAACTGCAGCGCCAAGACACCCTTGTGTATAAGAGCGCTATAAAATATTCTATAACATAACAAACAGGCTCTATGGCTCCTTTTTGCAAGAGAGTCTGTACTTGTTTGAGAAAGGTTTGGTGCTCTTTGGAAAGTATGTGCCTGCGAGGTGGGATGTTTGGAGGTTTTTTTGATGAGCTCCAGACAATAACCATGTTGGATAGTATCCAACACCCACTGGCATGTTGTTATGGTTTTCTAGTCAGGGATGAAAAGTTGTCGTCATCCCCAGACATGTGTTAAATGGTTGATGGGAATGAAAAGAGTCACTGTTTGGAAGTGGAGGGCGTGGTGCGAGTGGAGGCACCTCTTCAACGCCCTTTGGATATATTCTCTCTCTATATGCCTCTGCAATTTCTTCTTGATGGTGAGGAGTGATGCTATTGCCTATAGGAAAAGGCATCTGATGGTGTTGTTTTACTACCCTGTTTGTATGTGGGGCGTCGAAAGGAACCACATACCCACGTACCCAAAAGAAATCTCCGATCTGCCAACCTCGCACTGGCTGAAACCCCTCGCATCCACAGAGCCAGAGCAGGCGAAAGATCGTTCTCCCACATTGCACCAAGAACCTGGAACGAGTTACCAGCAGACATCAGACTCGCCCCCAACGTGAACACCTTCAGGAAGACCCTCAAGACCTGGCTCTTCGGCTGAACGGATCTGAGCACCTCTCCCCGCCCACCCCCCCCCCACCCCAGCGCCTTGAGACTCTCATGGGTGAGTAGCGCGCTTACAATTCCCTGATTGATTGATTGATTGGAGTGGGAGTCTGAAGCGCCCCCATTGATTTGGCAAACTATGTCCTTCATATTTTTCTAATGTTTGGTCCTCTTGGGAACCAAACAGGTGTTGTTGATCAAAATGGACATTAAGGAGTGTCTGCTGTACCTCTGGCTTAAAGCCAGATGTATGTAGCCAAGCGTGTCTACGCAGCAGCATACTTTTACTTATGCCCCTGGCAGCTGTGTCCACTGAGTCGAGGGCACATCTGATGGAGTTTGAAATTAATTTACCCTTCTGGACAATTTGGTGGCCTCTTTTTTTTGTAATCCTAGGTGAAATGTAGGAGGAGTTCCTCTATCTCATCCCAATGGGCCCTGTCGTACCTCCCCAACAACCACTGAGTGTTGGTAATTGCCAATAGTTGGCTGACTGTGCTGCCACGCTTTTCCCTGAAGCATCGTATGTCGTAGCTGTCCCATGGATCTGTGGGCTGCTGATAGTTATCTCCTACCCCCCCCCCCCTCGCACCCCACACCACGAATCCCCAGTATCAGACTGTGGGGAACCCTGTGGAGAAATGTCTCATGTATCACTAAGAGTGATGTGGTAAGGGAGGTGGAGGAGGTGCTGGAGGAGAAGTGTGTAATGGTAGCTGTAAAGGACTGTTGTAATGTTCTTTTTATGTTTCTTAGGAGGTAAAAATAGATCACTGGCTTCCTCAAAAGAAAGATGTTTCGATCAAGCAGGCACTGACTGTACTGTCTTTGCCAAAATCCGAACAGTAGAAGGCTGAATATGCATCTTCTGCTTCGCATCAAGCTCTCCTTCATAGTTTCGAGGATCGGTTCTGGTGCCGAAATGGATGACTTCGGTGCCGATCTTGATTTTTATTTCGGCACCGAAGTGATTGGAGCCGAAGCAGTGGAGGACTGGACGCTCAGAGCCAATGCGTTGGATGGTCTGCTCGGCACCAAGATTGGTTGGCTCGATGCAGAAAGTTTCGGCTTGGCTTTCGGTGCTGGGCCCGAGGGCGGGGCATCCTTAGCAGATATTTGGTGCCTTCCATGGTCTGACGACAGTCGTGGTCAGGAGCCATAATTTCGGTCAAAACGGAACATTGAGTTGGAGAGGTACAAGAGTACTCACTGCACATTGTCCCGAAGGCAAGTCCCGCATCTGTACGCCAAACTCCATTTCTGGTACATCTGCCGAGTCAGATATGGAAAGAGCCTCTTACTCTGCTGCCGAAGTTGTGCAGTTCCTCCTCCATCTATTCGACATCGTGTTGGCCAAAGATATCTGGTGTCTCTTCCAGATCTCAGCGCTGCATCTCTTTCCGATGGTCCCACAACGTTTTCTTCAATCGGAAAGGTATTTTGCGTGGTAGTTGGGACAGAATCAAAATGGAGTTCGGTCCATCAGCAACGCATCATTGATCGAATCCGATAAGGCAGGAAACCAGGCCCAAATGTAAAAGGCTCGAATATGAGAGGCCCAAAGGTCGCAACTGGAGAACATCAAATTGACGATCGAAGGATTACTTCTGTTTTCGGAAGGCAACAGAGTAACGTGAACGAAAACAAAACAGATAGGTATAGAGGTGAACGACAAACCGAAAGAACCTGAAAACGATCTGGAACTGGAGCGCCGAAGAACACATCTCGATTCTCTTATTCGAGAGACTTCTTCGAAGAAAAACAACTTGCACACATCTGGACCCAGCACCAGATGGCAGGAGTATGCAGAGCATGGGTATCTAGAGCCACATGCCATCAAACAATGGCACTACTTATTTTTTTTATAATGATGCACTAGTGATTCTTAAATGACATCAAGACACCCAACTTTTAAATCGATTAAAACTGCAGTACCAACTAAATTGGTACCTACAGAATCACAAAAAGGCTCTCAAGCACTACACTTACACCCAATATTTCATGACATTGTTCAGCCAAACAAATTTTTACCAGAGAAGTGCGTGAGAGGAAACAAGCAGATGTTGCTTTGAGCCCAGATGAAGTAAGCCACAAGACCTACATGTACCTTTATGCATGTAACTTTTGAAATCCAAAGTAACAAGCAAGAGCAAATCATTTTGATATTAACTCACTTGGTGATGATCTTCGCTATGGCCTTGTATCCGAGATGGTAAACCACTCTACAATCATCTTAACTGTCTTTAACCTCTCAATGTAACAATGAAAAAGCCTTTTGATCATACAATGAAGAGAGCTGTATTCCAAAAGTGGAAGTTGGAGGCAAGGGCAACTGTAGAGACACAGACTGATTGATCATGGTCACTTTCCACTATCATCTGAAAGATTGGGTTTATTCTCAAATGCCGCTTTCACATCACTTCAGGAGACAGAAGGAAAAGGAGAAACCCTGCTTCAGCTTTATTCATAGGTATGTTTTCACAGGACTTCAACAATTAAAATTCCTTTAGTAGTACTTTTAAATAAAATATTATCCTTACATAAATTCCCTTTTAAATACTCCCATAGACAAGATAAAAGATAGCCAGTGGAAATCCCACCTAGAGTGGTATAATGAAGCTAAATAAAGCAAGAGAGTGTGCTATTCACAGGTAAAAGCCAATTCATGAAGTACAAGAGGATTTTAGAAGTTAGGTGTTGAAGTAGGTCAAAGGTGTTGACACACAGTTGTGATCTAGTTGGTCTTTGAAAACTCGGTTTCATTACTGTCACTAGGCAGAGTTAAAAAGTTCTTCGCCAGCTTTTGGAGAGTACATACATCCTGTGCATCACCAAAAACATTAACAGGAAATATATTTAATGTTTTACACTGTTGATTATATTAAAAGGCCACTTTAACTGTAAAGCATATTTCCATATGTAAAATTGCCCATCGTTATGAAAAACTTTTTATACAGAAATAGAAAAAATATTGCAGTGTGTACAATGTACTTTTTGTGCAATCCAGAAAGGGACAGAACCCTCTGGTGAGGTACAGCTGGCACTGCAAACACAAATACTTATTTAATATTTCCTGCAGAACCCCAGAGTCTCTAACTTACCCCACTCAAGATAGACTGTCATGATATCGGGTTAGAGAAATTTGATTAGATTGCCTACAGCTCTGAGTAGTTGATGACATTCTATGTATGCATGTTTTGGTATTTCTATGGCACAAACCTAGATAAGACGTAACAGAGGGCTGTACATTACATGGGGAGTTGAAAGACAATATGCAAGACTGTGTACATCAAGTGGGGATTACACAAATACATTTCACACATTATATTTCTCATTTTTAGGCACAAGGAGATTAAGTGATTCTCCCAGAATCACACGATATTGAGTTTAGGCCGAGATTCGAACCAGGGTCCCCAAGTTCCAAGACCAGCAGCTCTTGCCAATAACCCACATCTACTCCTATTACTCACTAAAAGGCTACGAGGGAACTTGAGTGCAGATGTACTATGTATGAGTGGATGAATTATTGTCATCAGCCTTACATAGGAGTTTCCTGGCAAGTGCATTGTGTAAATTGAGGTCTTTTTCACACAGCGTGTACTGATGATTAAGCCTGTTCTCTCTCTATTCATTAGCATAAATAATATTTATTAGACCGGTAGCATATGGAAAAATATAGATGATGTAATAGGAGAGCTAACTTGCGAGTAAACTGGACTTAAAGTGGACTTAAAGTTCACTTGTTTCTTTACCCTTATAAATCAGGAACAGTTGGTGAATACCTTTATCAGTGTCTTTACGATGTACAAAGCGCCTTTACTATGCACAATACATCAAGGTGTTTCCGGAACAGCACAGCGCATGGGGAATCTGCAAGTATCTTTATATTTGCTTGGATTTGTAATGCTTACAGCTTGGAACAAATACATCTGAATAGTATCTGTGACAGTGTGGCACCATGAGAAGAGGGCTATATTAGACTACAGTGGAGAGTCAAATATTGTAATCCTAAAATATTGTTGAAGGAAGTTTATTAATGTGCTTGGAGAGTGTTGTTGTAAGCTTTCAGCATGCTGTGAAAGATTCCACCCAAAAGGTTGGTGACAATTTCCTCCTAGCAACAGCTTTTATAAAGTTAACTGCCACAGCACCGTAACTCATTTAGTTTCTGTTTCAGCTTTCTCGTCAGATGTGGGACTAAAGATAAATGTAACCTTTAGGAAAAGGCATTTGTTCCGGATTCAACAGTGACAAAGTGATGCGAGAATTATAAGCCTGCTTCTTGATTCTCTGGGAATGTCTCGGGCATTGGGGTGAGGTGCTCCCTCTGAACTGCCCTGGTACCACTGAATCCGGGTAACATGATTACCTATGTCAGGTTCTGATACATCTCACCATCAATCAGACTCCGATGGCTTCCACTTCCTTCCCTTCAAGTGTTCCCTCCTGCTGTCTCCAACCAACCCAATCTCCATTCCTCTCATGGTCATTTCCTTTCTACTGGTTAGACAACCAAAGCACACCACTCACAACACATTAAAAACCCTATTGGGCAAGATACGAGTGATTTGTAAATCAAAAGGCTCAACCTTTGTCCCCACTCATCCTTTCTCCTCCTTCGGTCCCTTTCAGCATTTTGGGGCACAAATTAAGTTTTCACATCAGCAGCATGTATAAGATGAATAGAAACATATCAAAGAAACAACAGAATGCCGAGTGTGCAAATAAGAGAAAGAAACCTGCATCTCAGTGGCCCACCTTACAGATGCTACTACATAAAAACATACATCTACTGGTTTTAAAACTAAATCCTGGCCTACCCAAGTACAAGCCGAATTGGAGTGGCTTTTGGGTTGCCACATCATAGTTGGTAATGGAAACACATCTGGAGTGACCTTACCTTGTCTAGGAAGTTGGGGCGGTCCATGGAAGACTCTTTGGAGATAGGTGGTGGGCGGCAGGAGAGGGCTTTGTTGACCATCCCATTATAGTCAGTTATTCCCATTGCACGCTTGTCAAGTTCCACCTTCTTTTCCAGCAGAGCACCTGAGAAGAAAGAAAACAAGAATGTGGGATCATCTGGGCCTTACTAAAATACAGATGTCTCTATTACACAGCCCTAGGACATTTGAATTCCCCTAACGACAGGACACATGAAACCACAACTACCATGCATGTATCCCTAGAAGGTAATTCTGGTGTTTTGTTAAAGTGCCAGATGATACTGTATTTTACAAGTGGGAGAACCATCCATCCTAAAAATTAATTGCAATCCAAGAAACTAGGCATCAGTATCAACATTTTCCAGAAGTACGGGAAGAGAGTGTATAAGCTTAAGGTTTTAGATATATTTGAATGAATGTTCTTTAAACAAACATCTTCATTAGATTGGTGACATTTAAGAATAGTAATATCCGCAGAATTAAAGTACTTTATTTATCAAGTCATTATACAGATTAATTAAATATCAAAATGTGCAATCGGTAAAGGGTTGACCGCTATTTCCCAATGTAATGTACCCCGCTCAACTAAAGCCCACCGCAGTAGTGTGCTTATCTACTGAGAAGCACCACTCGAGAAGTGGAAGAGTGAGAACTGCATCACGTGAAGCACTCCGCATCAGACTTGAAAATCGTAAAAGCCTACACAAATTCATACAAGCATTTAAAAAAAATAAAAAATGATTAGGAAAAAGTGTGCCAGTCTGTTTTGCCAACAATGCTAACTGGAAACAATTTTACTGAAAACTATTTAACGGGGTAAACCGTTAAAGAAGTTAATCCCAACCAATCATTGAAATTTAGCATTGAACGTAAGCAATTTACCACAATCAAAAAGCTTACTACTAATAATACCGTGCAAAGCTCATGAACTGGGAGTGCTGTGATCTGCGGTACACTTACTCATGGCCTGGTCCAAGTTCATATTGTTGCTCTTCAAGGCCTCCTCTGCTGGATCTCTCTATGTGGAAGGAATCAGAACTGAGTTAGTTGCAGGCTGAAAGCCAGAAGCAGATATGTTTTGCGAAAGGACCATAAAACGCAATTCACAAAAGATTCTTTCTTCTTTAAAATGTGGTTATGCGAACCTGCAGGTTGCCGGGAAGCCGCCTATTTATATTCACCTCTGATCTACATATAGCTGTGGTGGTTTCACCGTGTAATGTTTGCTGCATATGATCAGGAAAAATATCCTGAATCCTGCCAGGCATTTTCAGTTGTAGTTCCAATTAAACAGTACTTGTACGTCTTTCCACTCACCACACCTGGATTATTTCGTATTTGATCTATTAACTTAAGAAAGTCTAATGATCTGGGGAAATCCATTTTTTAATTTTTGTTTCCTGGACTTTTAAAAGCTATTGTGGGTTGAAGCTGAAGCACGAAGACTTCTTGTTAGATTTGATACTCTGCCCAGCAAGCAAAAACAGCATCCATTTTGGTATGAAACAGTAAAGAAGAGTGACAAGATCAAAACATGGTGGGAGACAAATTATGGTTTGCGTTGTGTGCACTGTATACCATAACTGGTGAATTTCAGTGGTTTTGCACGTAAGCCAGAAACATAACTGTTTTTAACGGATTGCCTTTCAGTAAGCCTAGTTTATAAATGTATATACATGCTTTTTAATTTTTATGTATATACACATTTCTTTATTTAATGCTGAATAAATGTCTGTTTATAAAATTCTTTTTAATTTTTTATTTTCACAAGTATATTTATATTTCAATTTATTAAATCCCTATACTCCTATTTAATTTAGAAAGTATCCAAAGTAGCTATTCTTATTTTTGGAAAAGGTTAGCTAATTATTATAATTTTTTTACTAGTATGCATCCGTGAATGTGTGACTCCTGAAGTAAATGTAGCAAAACATAACTGCGATGTAAAGACTCAAGATATACTGAAATAACTATTATGACTCCTAACATACGGTCTACAAATGTTTTTCTTTTTGATCAATCCATTTCTCGAACTCCTAAAGTCAACTGAGTCAGAGCTACGGGGGCTTATCAAGATACTTGGTAAGATCATTCTCAAATTAATAAGCAGCAAGAAAATAGTTTTTTCTGCATATTATCTTATCTAGAGTACATTACAGCAACTATCTCTGGCATTCAAGCTACTTTTCTGGGAAGCTTCAACATTTCCAAGAAATGACTGACCAACTAGACCTGTTCTTCCCCATTGCAGGTCAATCTCTGTTCTATTTTAAACACTAATGCATTTGTCACGCACAAGTTAATGGCTGCACCCCATCTATCTAATACAAAGGTAAGCACCTTGGCACTCCTTATGATAATCTTCAGCGGACCTGCTGCATTTAATCAAAATCCACAAATCTTTGCATAAACTTAGATTTTCTCTACCTAGATCTTTTGTTTAAGCTAAACAAGGCCAGGTTTCTCGGTGCAAGGACATATCACCCCATGGGGTGATTACGTGCACTACAACTACCAATCTTGTATAAAGTAATCTGCATAGATTTTCATGTCTACTTCTGAGGTTTTTTGTGAGCAGCAAAAAGTCAGACATCTATTCACAATACACTAAAGGCGAGCAGATTTCTAACTTAAGTGCACTGAAATTTACTCCATAGTATTTGACAAATTGCATCCTAAATAATTCTGAAACTGACAAACCCTACTTGATGAAACCTGTGTTGATTATGTAACAGAATAAAACCCACTGACACATGCAAATTTAGTAGTGTTTACCAGAGTTTCGTTTTCATTCATTTATTGGTTCATTTTTCCTATCACAACCTTTATGGAAGAAAAATGCTCAGAAACCAAGTTCTTGGTGCTCTATATACCTACTGTCTTGCTTACTCAGTCTTTATCTTCCCTACCCCATTTTCAGGCTGCACATTTTGGGATCTGTGCTTTCTCATACAAACTTTACCCCTGACCCTTTCCCATTTCAATTCTAGTCCCTCATCTAATCCAGTTATCTTATACCTCTTCAAAATTCTTGACCACCCTCTACCTTACTGCTTCTCCTGCTCTCCTTAATAAACTATGTAGCACTGCTCTAGCATTGCCCCTTCTCACTCAAAAAATCCTTCCCTTTCTGGCACACGAATTTGTGGAAAAATAAAACACATTTTTGGCATGGATTGAGTACTTCTAGGGCTAGTTGTACTATTTACTGGTTGCAAAAAACACTAGTCTCAATTTGCTACCAGTAAAGAATTATATGAACCGACATTAATAATCGTTCATAAAATTCCAATTTAAAGTGGGTCGTAATCGGACTACTTCATGGATATTAATGATAGGTCCCTAAATGTGACTCATTCGGATTGATGGCTATCACAGGGATGGTGGACTGCTAGGGTCAGCAGACCACCATGTCTGTAATTGCTTTCAATAAAGGTAACTTTTTATTTTTGTATTTTAACGAGGCCTATTTTCCTTAAAAGGAAAAGGGGTTTTGTTTAAAAATAAAGTACTTTCTTTTCTAAGTATGTGTGAGAGTTGGCAGTGGTCCACTGCCTACTCCCCAACAAGCTTTCATTAACAAGGGGCCCCAGTTGCACCTTTTCCCTTTTGCCAAACGATTTACCACTCTAACCCAGGAGTCTGTCATATAGATTTGGTATTTAGAAAGGACACCTACAACACGCCCCTTCCAAATACTGACTCAGTATGGGGTCGCAATCCCATTTTAGGGGTTGGCAAAAGTTTGATTCCTAAATTGGTATTATTATATTTAAGCAAGCATTTTTTTGGATGCAAACTCCAAATCAGAGTGTTTGTGATCGTAAAAATGCGTTGTGCATCTGGACCCTGGTCTTCTAGATTTCATCTCCACATTGTCAGGTCAGGTTTGTGGATGTTGTTACTGACATCACTAAAGCTAGACAACAAAAAAACAGATCAATCAGATATAGCTAACCATAACCTGTTCGTAAATCCTTGTCTGATGTAAAGCTTTGGAAAAACTAAAAGGTCACTAAAAATAGGTAGTAAAATTATCAAGCAAGAACGGAAGATACTGACTAATAAATCACAGTTCAAACTCTAGCATTTACAAAATATAATCCAAACACTGGTCTCTACCGTTAGAACCCCCCCCACCCCCCCCCCAAAAAAAGTTCCCCAATGTCATGTGACACTACATCATGCTCGCTCACAATGAAGCAACTCACCGGGAAGCCCATGTCTGTCAGCTGCTTTATGAGACGATTCATGATCCATGCCTCATCTGGCTTGCATGATATCTTCATGCCCTAGAGACACAAAAAGATAAAAAAGTTACACCTTTTGGCGACATGTGGCTCTATTTATGGAACTTCTCTGCAGGGGCTCTATTTAAATCAGCATTGTGATCACGGTATGGCTGAGAATTTGCAAGCACTCATTATGCCAGAGCTCTGGAGATACCAGGGATCCGATCATGCCATGGTGGTCTTTCATGCCTTAATTTCGTAAGGAGAGGCTTGTGAATTGCTCTGACAGCTGTTACTGCAATTAAACTCACAGGACACTTGCTATCAAAGAAACTAGTCACCCCCTGTCCTTTTCAATAAGACTACGTATAATCTTGGGTAAATCTCTTTATCTAATTTTGCTGAAGATCCTTTGCGAAAATGGTGGGCCTTTACCAAGTGTATCATCAATAACTAAGCATTGAATTCTACAATAAATGAACTGTCAAATTCAAAAATGTTAGGGTTTTTGCATTTTGGCCATGGTTTTTAACTAAACCTCCAGTACTGATTCTTTAAAACACTGACATGCATTTAACACATTTTATTGAATGACAGAGAAACTGCATTAAAAGTAGTCTTTTAAAATGTTGAATGAAAGACTAGCATAATGAACTGCAGCCACCATGAACTATTTCACATTCATAACATCTTTTGGGTGCACTTTATTTTGAAAGGAGTCTCCAATCTTGCATACATCTCTTTGCCAACATTTTTGAAGAAAGTGTTCTTTACAAACGGATGTTTGAGGTCTATGTGGAAAGGTTGGGTTCCTAGGGATTCCAGCTCAGTTAGTTGAGGAATGGCTACTCTTGGCAATGGGAAACCTGCATAGTTTTCAGGTGAAACTGATTTATTGCTTGAACAATGTATACTCAACAGAAGTAACAAGTCAGCATTGCTAATTAAACATGGTCCAATAAGTAGCCCTTTGTTTTGATCTCTGCATGAAGAACAAGTTACTTATCTTCTGTAATGCCTTCTGTAATACCTTTTCTGGTAGTGACTTTATCCAACCACAGATTCCTAACCTTGTTTATTTCCCTCGGGTACCAGACTTGATCCACAAACTTTCATATTAATTCCACATCAACAGGTGATGTGTGGCTCCGCGTTAGGTCCGTCCCCAGACATTAAGTCGAGGCCACTTTATGTGCACCACCACCACATCCTGACATCAGTTTCTTTGTGATCTTATTACGCGTCGATGTACGTGGGGCCACTGTAATCAAAATAAGGCTGTGTAAGCTTTCAAATTGGGACTTAGTCAACAGACTATGAGACCATTCTACAGAACAGGGAGGAGGGTTGTTTGGTGAGGAATCTACGGTTAGAGTCTACAAGAAAATGTTTTTCCGAAGGTAAGTGTCTTGTACTTCTGATAGGGACTTCTAACCACAGATCCCTCACCTTTTGAATAGACACCAAACCAGTACATCTCTCCCAGTGGTGGGTCTGTGGAATCACTCCAGCTGGACTGATCGGCAAAGTGTCTGACCCACCAGACCTGGCTATTCAGACAGTAATGTTTTGTGAATGTACTGCGTGACGCTACCGTGGCAGTCTGGTAAATGTCCAGAACTGGCACATCACACACCAGCGCAGTGGTAGCAGCCTTCACTCAGGTGGAATGAGCACACAAGCCTTCTGGGCACTGTTTCTTGGCTAGCCTACAGCAGATCTTATTACTGAACATGATCCATATGAAGATGGTTGGTCCTCTTTTGCACCGCTTTTCCTTTCTTAGCTCCACAGAAACCAGCGAAAAGTTGGTTATCTTGTCAGTACTCCCTGATTCAGTCCATGTTGAAGCCAAGTGCCCTCTTAGGGTCCAGGCCACAAAGCTATTCTTCCTCCTTGGAGGGAAGAGGCGGAGAATAACAAGCAGGCAGGGGGACCGCCCTATGTGGAAAAGCATGACTACTTTCAGTAGGAGTGTCACTTTTGTCTGGAGGACTAATTTGTCTGAGAAAAACGAGGTGTATGATGGAACTAGGAGCAACACCTGAATTTCACTTGCTTGTCTGGCTGATGTTACGGCAATAAGGAATGCCATCTTGATGGCAAGCACGCAACGAGGACAATTGTGCATCAGTTCGAAGAGCGTGCACATTTGGTAGGTGAGTACCAAATTAAGGTCCGACTGACCCATCACAAATGGTGTTGGCAATGAGGATGAGCCCCTTCAAAAAACCAGGTGACCAAGAAGGACTGTTGATCAGGTAAATGTAAGAAGGCCGAAAGGTAACTTTAAACTGTTGCCACAGCAAGGCCAAAAATAGGACAACATTTGAAAACTGTGCATTTAAGGGTTGGGTGTGTGGAGAGCAACAACAGACAACAAACTTCTCCCGTCGTCCGGAATAAACAGACTTGGTGTATGGACTCCTGGCTGCCAAAATGACACCAATCACTTAGGGAGAAAGGTCAAAGGCCATCAACTGTTATTGCTAAAACTCCACGCCGGTGTAATTGGTTCAGGCTCAGGTGGAACACTCAAACCTACAGCTGTGACCGAAGGTCCTCCTGAATGGCCAACCAAATCGGAGTACATGTGCTTATTGCTAAGAGTTACGGATACCACACACTGCCAAGTTTGAGGTCACTGTCACTGGGATAACCTGGGCCCAGTATTTCTTCATCTTTCTCACCACTATATGCAGGAGGGGGAAGGGGAGGAGGAGGCATACAGGAGTCCTGATTCCCAATGTAGGCGCAAGGGATCTTTGAGGGAAGACCATCTTCGCTAACCCAATGCACAAAAGTTTGAACACTAGGCGTTCTCTGTGGAGGAGAATAAATCGAGCCAGGCAGCTTATTATTGGAAAATGCCCTGTGCCACCTCAGAGTGCAACTGCCAATCATGATCCACTAGGTAACGTCAGCTGAGTTTGTCCGCCAGAGTGTTTTATGATCCTGCCCGGTGCTGGGCAATCTGGGAATTGACCTGAGAGTTCAGCCAATTCCAGAGGCGTAGGGGCTGCTGGCACAGGATCCGAGACCCCACTCTGTCCTGTTTGTTGCTATACCACATGGCGATCATGTTGTCCGTGAGAACATGCGTCCTTTCCCCTTAGATGGTCGGGAGGAATGCTTTCAGTGCCAAGTAAGTTGCTCACAACTCCAACAGGTTGATGCAAAGTCGATCCTGCGGCGAAGATTGGAGTCCTTTGATCTTGACCTCTCCCAGAAGACCTCCCCAGCCCAGTAATGATGCATCCTTTGTGATTGTTTGCTCCAGGTGAGATAGGAGAGGGGTCTGCCGTGGACCAACAGCAGACGAGCAGCCACCACTGCAGATCTTTCCAAGTCTCATTTGACACTTGAATGGACTATGATCGGTGCCCTTAGTTCTGAGCTCATTGAGACCTCAGATCCGACGACAGAGCCTGCATGTGCCACCTGGCATGGTGCATAAGTAGGATGCAGGAGACCAAGAGGTCCAGAAGTCTCAGAGATACTCTCATTGAGACCCAGGTCAAGGGTTGAAAGTGAAACAGGATCGTAGCCTGGAGGGATGGCTCACAGAAGCACTGTGTGCAGAATGAATCCGATGAAGGAGAGCCGTTGTGGAGTCGGGTGTGACTTCAGAATGTCTGGAGGTGGCTTGCAACTGTCTGAGGGGAGCCCGCCTTCAGCAGCCAGTCATCAAGGTATGGGAACACTGGTATGCCCAACCTCAGCAGATGGGCTGCAACCACCACTATTAACTTTGTGAACATCCGAGGAGTGCTGGTAAGCCGCAAGGCCAAAGGGTAGCATGGCGAACTGAAAGTGCTCTTGGCCTACCTGTAACGGCATGTAACATATGTGGGACTGTAGAATGGGGATGTGAAAATATGCGTCCTGCAAGTCCAGCGTACCATCCAGTCTCCTGGATCCAGGGCACACAGAACTTGGGCCCGAGTGAGCATCTTCACCTTGTCCTTTCAAAGGAAAAAGTTCAGAGGGTGAAGAACTAAGATAGACTATGACCTTCGCCCTTCAGCATCAAGAAATAAAGGTAACAACCAGTCCTGCTCTCCTATGCCGGCACCTTCTCTACTGACCCCTTGGCCAAGAGAGCCTAAACTTCTCATCGGAGTATGGACAAGTGGTCCTCCAGGAGGTGTAGCCGTTTGGGTGGCATATCCAGGGGTGTGATAGGAACAGTAGAGAGTTATCAGTGTTCCAGGATCTCGAGCACCCACTGATCTGATGCTCTTCAATCCAGGGAGGCGAGAGGTGGCTTAACCTTTAACTGGTTGATCATGTGCCGCCAAGGGCAAAAAAAAAAAGGGATTTCGGGGCAGCTGCAGGAGGGGTGGGGGGTGATTTGGGCAGCATGTTGCCCCTGGTGTCCTGGATGCTGTAAGCCTGTTCCCCGACCTCAAAAGGAGTGAGATGCCTGTTGCTGCTGAGGAGCATATTGTCTCTGCCTTTGCTGGTAGCCCATACTGAAGTATCAAAAGGGGCGCTGTGCTGGGAGAACTATCGAACTGGTGGCGATAAGCCCAGAGAGCAGGTAGTGGCCTTACTCTCTTTATACCTCTCAAGGGCAGAGTTTTGCCTGTGCTTCAAACATCCTACAGCTATCAAAGGGCATGTCCATAAGGGGACTGTTGGACATCGGCTGAACAACTCATGGAGTGAATCCAGGCATGATGCCTATGCACCAGGATGGTGGCAACTGTCCTACCCAGACACTTGGTAGTGTTCAGACCAAATTTAATAAAATATTTCGCAGTATCTTGTCATCCAAGGTCAGCTTTGCAAGGTTTGACGGACTTCATCTGAGACCATTGGCAAGCTATCCGCCACTTTGTTCCACAATGCGTGCAAATATCTGCCCAAAAGGCATGTCGTTTTTACCAACCTGGAGAGAGGTCGGATGAGGAGAACATTTGTTAGGCAATGTCTCCATCCTTTTTGATTCCCTGTCAAGCGGGTGGTAGGGAATGTACTGGGTTCAACTAGCATGTCGATACCTGGATCACGAGACTCTCCAGGGTGGGATGTTGCAATAGCAAGTCCGGATCTCCAGGAGCAGCATTGTGCCGTCACGCAACCTGTCTAATGATCAGAGGGCAAGATTGTTGTTTTGATCAGGTACCCATCAGAACATCAATTAAAGCCTTGTTAAAGGGTAGCGGATACTCCTAAGTGGATTGTGTACGCTATATATAGAGGATAAGAAGCTCTGTCAGGAGAGTAGTTTTGACTTCTTGTACTGGCAGAATGAAGTCTAGCGTCTCAGCTGCAATTCTGATCACAGTCTTGAAGGAGGCGGACTCTTCAGTAGCCATAGCAGGACTTGGTGAGGAGAGGTCAATGCATGGGGAAGTGTCCAGACCACTGGTATCCTGGAGATCATCAAAAATATCATTGCACTGATTATCATCATCATCATCAAAATTGATAAATCATAATGTGGGTCATACTCCGGGTCAGATTGGGCATATCATCTAGGTTTGGGCAGTGGATTGTGTGTCTCTGCATCAGACAATACAATCAGTTCCCCTTCCGGCGTCGATGTCGAGATTGGCATCGATACGCATCAGTGGTTTCGGTCGTGGCACCAAATACAGCGTCATGCATTGTGGGACCACTGAAGGTGTTGGGTCCGGATTCGGAGGAGCCAGTGTCAGAGACTGGGTCAGCATTCAGGCAAGGTTGAGGGAGCACAATCAACGTCTAGGAGAGACTCACCGATGGTAGACAGACTACAGGCAACCTCAGATCCATGGGGCCCGGACGGAGGCATCCCAGAGGGTTCTTGTGTAGCACCAAAAATGTGGTCCATGGCCAGCCTTCAGCTGCTGGAGCTGTTGTGGTGTGTCATTCCTTTCGGCGTGGGACAGAAGGACTAGTGCCGCAATCAGTTCAGCTCAGGATGCTGGAGGGGAGTGGGGGGGGTGGAGAGGACTCCATGGCCTAGGAGTCCCTGGGAAGTTACGAGGCTCCGAGTAGTGAGTGGCAGTATGAAGGAGACCCATGCTTCGATTTATTTATGCTTCTTTTTGGACATGCTTGAATTATCTGAGCTGTACGAACTCGATTATGACCAGTCACAAGAGTGACCTCTGGACTAAGAACACGTCCAAGCCCTTGACTTCAAACGGGACCATAGTGCCTCCGACTTGATTTGTGAGTGCCTTTTTGGTCTTCGGATTTTGGCAAAGCCACGTTTGGACTTACAGTCTTGAATAGCCTTCTTGTTCATCTTTACACAGCATTGACACAATGCAGAGTTGTGCTTGGAGCAGAGGCACCATAAACAGATCTCCTGGGTGTCCGTCACAGACATCTGTCGGTTACAGTTATGACAAGGTTTAAAACTTGTAGTTTTAGGGAGTGAAATTATCTGGACACTTTCTCCGTCAGGAGTGACAGGATTCGAGTAACTCCGGATCCATGTGGCGAGCCATAGAAAGAAATCAACTGACATGAGCACCTGGAGGTGGCGCTTATATAGTGGCCCAGACTTCACAATCCTGCCCTTTCTGTGGAAAGGACTCATATAGTCCATCATCAAGATCCTAATTTGAAGTCTGGAGACTGCCTTATTCGGATTACAATGTCTCTGTCCATTGGTGCAGGCGGAGATAAGACAAACTGACGTCTGCGCATGGAGCTGATATAGTGGTCCTGACGTCATGACCAAGATGGACCCAATGTAGAGCAGCAGGACTCCACCAGGCGTCTGAGGGAATTGCTACAAAAGTTTCTGGATCCATTCTGGCACCTGGTGAAATTCACAAGGTGAAGAATCTGCAATTAGAAGTCTATCAGAATTTAAAAAAATAGCACTGGTAGGCCTGTTTTATTCTCCAGATTGGGTCCGCCTACCTTCAGTTTTTGCAAGTAGGCAAAAAGGCAGAAAACAGGTATTTAGGAAAATTACTTCTGCATCTCTATAAGCACTACATATATCTGTATATAGCGAAGGAGTATGCTGGGATAAAGAGTAGTAGCCACACAAATGTTACATATTTTTACTTTGGAATCACTGTACGTAATGCAAGTTCATATTGACGTTCACTGTATCACTCTTACAGCACTAGGCTTATCACTGACTACGTTGTCTTTGCCTCAGAAGCAGAGGACTCTTCTTTGAATTTATTTTAGTTAAGAAAATTGTTAAATCAAGAAACTTTCAATGCAATGTTGGGAGGGCTGGCTACTCTAATATTGACCAAAGTGGCATATAAAGTGTCTGCCCTGAAGGTAAAGAGTAGATGGATCCTGGCATGCCAAGTAGATTTATACAGCTACAAGGTGGAAATGGCATTTATAATAATTATTGATACACATATATTCAGACACTGAATGCAGCTGATTATGCTGTTAAAAAAAGATTTAGAAAGGAGAAGTGCAAAATACGGAACCCAGTTGGTAGTACTTCTAAGGGACTTGAACCATAAATTGAACCCAAAATTTGGTGATCTATTTTACAAAGGCATGTTAGCCACATACCTGGTGCAACTAGCAAGTCTAACAAAAACAGTTTGTTCAGCGCGTGATGTAGCATTTGTGAAGTTCTTAGGGTCAATAGGCCTGCTTTGTGTAAATGGCCGGGTAACCACGAATTGTCCAGCAAAACAAACCTTTCGGTATGGGAATTAGGGGTGCCTAATACACTATATTTTCATCAATGCATGGTATTTTCCTTCTGTGGAGGGGTTCAGGGTGTTACAGAGGGAAGCTATCACTGGCCATTGCAATTAGAGATAAATCTGGGGCTCAGGATCAAAGGGAGAAAGATATTCTGATACAAGTAGAATATCCCAGATGTCTTACCACCAGAATTTCAGATTAACATTTTAGGGTTAATAACAGCTTTATACAGAAGCAAGAGTTGTTTAACGTGGCATGATATTTTACTGGCGCCGGTTATAAACTGTTTAAGGGTGAAATTTGAGAACAAAATGGAAGGAAGAAAGAGGGTATGTTTAACATATGAAGAGAAATGGCTGGTTTGACAGGCAACGTGGTAAATTAAAAAAAATAAGGACATGGGCGAGGTCTCTTAAGGAAAAGTATGATCAGGAGATATGCAATAACCTGCGCATGGTAAAAATTGAATACAAGAACAGGTTCAGTATGAGGGAAAATTAGTATATTAGTAGAGATTGGCAAAACATGATTGTGGTAATTGGAACAAATGATATTAGGAAATTCTGGCAGTACGCGAAGGAATTGAAAGAGGGTCGGGGAAAATGAGATTTACAGTGCGGAATGATGCTTGGGTTCATTATCTGGAAGAGGTATATGGAAATAGAAAAGATCAGGTGCCCCAGAAGGTAAAGTTTGCAGTGGGTGAAGAGATCTTGTCGCACTATTCAGTTGAGGATAATGAAAACAATTCAGACCCTAAAGGAGGCAGGCCCAGATAATCTCCCTACAGTTATAATAAAAAGAAATGTAGACTGGAGGCAAATTTCTATTATGCAATATATCAAAAAGTCTTGGTATCCGGGTGATTCCCCGATAGTTGGAAGAGAGCAATTATAAGACATTTATTTTAAAAAAAATGGAGGGGTTGGGCGTGCGTCAGGTGATGAAGTCCAGGAAGCCAGTATTTTAGTTTTTCAAATGAATCTTTATTTTCAATCAGTTAATTCTCACAGAATAGGCGATTATACGTTCAGCCAGAATGAGCTCATTCTGGCAGGAGATTTTAGAATCAAAGATATAAAACTGAGGCAGACTGAGGCCCTGCGATACCCCATTTGTTTCCAGAGGAATAGCCTGGAACACCGACTTGACTGAAGGATCGTTTTTTGTATTCCGACACGAAAGGTCACATTGGACCTAGGCTACATTGCACCCATTACACCTGTGGAGTGCGATCATTTTCAACGTCTTCCTTTAATTCCTAAGGAAAGATACTCACCTACTGAGCCCTGACTAAGTTCTCAGCATGAGAACGAAACGCGTTGGCTGACCGTATAATCACCTATTCTGTGAGAATTAACTGATTGAAAATAAAGATTAATTTGAAAAACTAAAATACTGGCTTCCTGGACTTCATCACCTTACGCACGCCCAACCCCTCCATTTTGCTTAGGATCTGACTCACAGAGGCATCACCTGACGGCTGGTGCAAGGGCTTGTTGCGTAAGGGACTTGATACAATTGAAACTGATGTGAGGTGCAGAAACAACAGTCCGCCGTCAAAGTATCTCTGTAATTTTATTAAAAAAAAGATGATGCTATGGCTCCCAGAAACTATAGTTTAATCAGCCTACTAGACGTGGGGGAGAAATTATTTTTAAAAACGCTATTGTTTGTTTTATAAATGGGTGGAAGGAAACAATCTAATCCCTATAGAACAGGGAGGGTTTAACAAAGGCCACTCAAAATTAGATTACTGCTTCAGTTTGTGGGCAATGGTAAGGAAATCGATAGACCTAAAGGGGAAAATGATTTGTCGCTTTGTTGATTTTCATGTCGCCTTTGACTTGGTGAACCGCAACTTACTGTGGGAAATCCTGACTAGTTATGGAATTCCTAAGGATTTACTCTCGATTCTCCAGGAGCTACATAGCCAGAACTAGGCTCGGGTGATGGATACGGAAGGTACGTTAACAAAGAAGATACAAATTGAGAACGGCCTGCGCCAGGGTTGTGTTTAGGCCCTATTACTTTCCTTAGTTTTAGCAGACCTGCCAAAAACATTAAAAGAAGCAAAAGCCTTATGCCCTACGATGAATGGGTTGCATGTTTCGAGTCTATTATATGCAGATGACTCGGTGATAAGAGACAAAACAGAAGTAGGCTTACATAGGAAATTGAATGTCTTCCACGAATATTGCCTTAGGAAGACGCTTGTAGTAAACATGGACAAGACAAAGATTTTGGTGATGGGGAATGAAAATACAAACTACAGCTAGTCCCTGGGAGAGAAAAAGTTCGAAGTAGTGAAAAAGTATGAATACTTCGGAATGTGGTTTCATAAAAAGTTGTACTGGAAAGAAAATGAAAAAGTCTTGAAGGACCACGCAACTCTAGGTAACTCCAAAGAGTATTTGAATTCCTTAAGTCAAGGGTACAACCGGCAGTGCTGGAAGCTGGCAGGTAACCGCCCAACTTTCCAACACCATTGTTCACATTATATTCTACTACCAAGACCCACCACATCTCTTCCCTTACAAACCCAACAATAACAAAAAGGTAAGGCCAATCAAACCGAGGACAGTAAAGAAAATAAATCCTAAACAGCACTATAAATCTTGACCAAAATAAATGGCCAAAAGCTAAATTAGCCATACAGGAAAAATATAATATGGAAAGAAAAAGAAAAGTTTTCAGAGTTCTCATATTCCTTAAACTTACCTTGACCCGGCAGTCACAGCTGATGACTCACCCACTTCAGGAACAAGGCTTTCCAGGAAAGCCTCCTTTCTCCGCTTTTGACGTTTTTCTTTGTTCCACCATTTACCATCACTAAGCATAACCACTCGATCCTTGAAAAACACTTTTTCCTTGGGATTGGAAAATTTGGATTGGCCTTTGGATATTATACCAGGAAGTTTAACCTTGACCCAAACTCCCACTTTAAAAGCAACTTGGAGTCTTCCTTTGTCCATTTCAGCACTCACATATTTCCTCTGAATTTTCTCTCACCTGTCCTTTACTTGCACACGTTATTCTTACGACACTGACATGTCACACATCGAAGGTCTAACTAGCTTGGTGGTTGCCAAGCAACCCTTCAATAATGCAAAAGGGGATACATTTGCGGTGGCATTGGGATTAACGCGAATAGCCCACATCAAGTCCTTGAGCTCTTTTTTCCAAACCAACCTGTTTGCCACAGACAACTGAATATCATCCTTAACGACTCGGTTGCATCGTTCAACCAACCCATTGCTCCTGGGACAATACAATAATGTTGTCACTTGTCTCATTGCCTTTGCGATGCACCATGTGGTGTATCGTTTCCATTTTGCTGTATAGCATTTCCTTGTGGATTTTTTCCTTGCCTCTGAGTATTTCCATGGTTCTTAACAGTAGATTGAGATGACCAAATTCTATGTATTCAGGCGCCAAGCTGCTAGTTGCAGGGTTGCTGGTTCTGGGTGAAAGATTTGGCCCTGTTGCATTGTCAGCAGGTCTTTTTCTGTTTTGATCCTGATCATTTCTCCCTTGGATAGTTCTAGGAGAGTGGAGAACCATGTTTGCCTTGGCCAATGAGGAGCAATGAGAATCATTTGTTCCTGGCTCCTTTGCCTTTTGAAGCACCCTTTGCATCAGGGGTATTGGTGGAAAGGCGTAAACAAATGTCTGAGACCAATTCAGTGAAAGTGCATTTCCCCTTGACAGGTGGTGTGGAACCCTGGAGGCAAAGTATTGGTATTTCTTGTTCTGTATTGTCGCAAACAGGTCCAACGCTGGTGTTCCCCAGATGTTGAATAGGTACTGAATTATTGTCTGTTTCAGCTCCCATTCGTGAGAGCAATTGTTCGGTCTGTTCAGTTGGTCTGCTGTGATGTTGTCTACTCCTGGTAGATGTAGTGTCTGTAGATGGATCTTTTGGCCTATTGCCCAATGCCAAATTTCCTGTGCCAGTTTGCTCAGTGGAAAAGACCTTGTTTGTTGAGGTACAACATTGTGGTTGTATTGTCTGTTTGTATTAGAATTGTCTTCCTCTGAATATGTTTCTGGAATGCCTTGAGTGCCAGAAAAACATCTCTAGGAAATTGATGTGTTTGGTGGAGTCCTGTTCGCTCCATTGGCCATGTACTTTTAGCTGGTTGAGATGTGCTCCCCATCCGTTGAGGGATGCATCCGTAGTGACTGTCACAGATGGAGTTGGGTCCCTGAAAGGTCTCCCCTGTGCTATGTTGTTGGATGCCCACCATTGTGTCTATGCTTGCACCCTTTGTGTAACAACCACTAGATCCTCCCAACTTCCTGTGGCCTGTGACCAGCTGTTGAGCCATTCCTGAAACGGGCGCATGTGTAGGCGTGTGTGAGGGATAAGTGGGATACATGATGCCATGATGCCCATTAGTTTCATAACCCTCCTCACTGTCAGAGACTGTCCCCTCTGGTAGCAGGCTGTTTCGTGATAGATAGCTTGTATCCTGGCAATGTGTTTAGTCTTGCTCCCAGGAAGGTCTTCTCTCTTTCTGGTTTTGACGACGATTTTTTGTGGTTTATTGAAAACCCCAGTCCTTGTAGAGTTTGGATTGTTTTTTTAACATGGTTGAGACATGTTTGTTTTGTGTGTCCCCTTATTAGCCAATCGTCTAGGTAGGGGTAGACGTGGATCTTGCTTCTTCTCAGATGTGCCGCCACTGCGGCTAGACACTTTGTGAACACCCGTGGGGCTGACTTTATGCCGAACGGAAGTACCTTGAATTGGTAGTGTGTCTTGTTGTGCAGGAACCGCAGGTATTTTCTGTGCTCTTTCTTCATAGGGATATGTAAATAGGCGTCCTTTAGATCTATGTTGCCAAATAATCCCCCTTTTGGATTTGCAGGAGTATTTCTTGAAGTGTACACATTTTGAAGCGTTGCGTTAGTATGAACTTGTTTATGAATCTTAAGTCCAAGATTGGCCTTATGGTTAGATCCTGTTTTGGAACTAGAAAGTAAGGGGAGTAGTTTCCTTTGTAACACTGATGTGTTGGTACCTTTTCTATTGCCTGTTTGAGGTATAGATCCTTTATTTCTGCGTTTAGTAGTGTTTGTTCTGATTTGGTTAATTTTCCTCTTCTTTGGTGGATTTGCAGGTGGGGTTCTTGTGAGTTCCATGCAATATCCGCATTTTACTAAATTTAAAATCCAATTGTCTGTTGTAATCCTTTCCCATTCTCTGTGGAAAAAGGATATTCTCCCCTCCACTGGTGTTTTGTATGGGTCTTTCCCTGTGATTAAGTCAGTTTGTGCCATTTCCTCTGCCTCTAGAGGAGTGGCCTCTTCCTCTGCCATTCCCTCTCCCTCAAAAGGGCTGCGTCTGCTGTTGCTGCCACCCTTGGTAGCTAGACTGTTGTCCCAACTGCTGGTTTTGGTTTTGTCCTTGCGATTGCTGTGGCATTTGTTGTCCTTGACCAAAGCCCCCTCTACCTGTGGTTTTCCTGTTAGAGAAGCCTCCTCTTTTAAAAGAACCTCTTTGTTGTAGGGGCCCCCATTGCCCTTGCTGTTTCATTGTCCTTTTTAATTTGTTGAAGGGATTCGTCTACTTCCTTCCCAAATAGAGCTTCTCCGTTAAAAGGTCTGTTGATGATTGATGTTTGGACCTCTTGTTTAAAACCAGATATTCTGAGCCAGGCATGCAGTCTGAGGATTGTTCCAGTGCACATTTGCCTGCTTGCAGTGTCTGCTGCATCTAGGGCTTACTTTAGGCATGTGTTAGCCACATTTTTTCTTCCTGGACGATAGATTTTGCTCTTTTTGTCCTCTTCTGGGAGTTTGTTTAGGAGCTCTTCAATTTCATCCCACTGTTGGTGGCCATATCTGTTTAACAGGGCGTTCGAGTTGGCAATGCGCCACTCGGTTGCAGCTTCTTTTTCCAACCTTCTCCCCACCATATCCATCCTTTTACTTTCCTTCTCTGGTGGAGGCCCTGTGTTGGAGACTGCGTTTGCTCTCCTTCTGGCCGTGGTTACAATGATGGTGTCCGGTATAGTACTTCCTTGTATGTATTTTGGGTCCTTTGAAGAGGGCTTATATTTTTTCTCCACTCTGGGAGTCACTCCCTTGTTTGAGGCTGGCTCTTTAAAGGCTTCTTTGCCCTGATCCAGGATACTCGGTAACATGGGTAGGTATTGTGTCCCTTTAGTAGCAGGTGCAAGTGTTTCCAGCAGGAAACATGTGTTCCCTTTTTCTTTTTCCAGGGGAACCCCAAATTGGTTTGCTGCCCTTTTTACTACCTCATTGTAGAAAGCAATGTCATCTGGGGGTGATGCTTTCTAAGGGTAGCTGCAGATCTCTTCTTCTGGGTGTCTCGGTGTCGAGATCGTTCCATGTGTCCTCGAAGTTTTCTGAGTTTTCCTCTTCCTCCGGGACATCTCCGTATTCCTCGGGGTCTTCGCCTCGAGGTTCCGGCGTTGGTGGTGAGTCGAAGATCCCTTCTTCCTCACCCTCTGCGTCTTCCGCTTCTTCGGCGTCGACGTTTTACGGCTCTGGTTCGACAGCAGGTGTTTTCGGGATTTGAAAATCCTTTAATGATGCGTCAAATTCTTTTTTCTTTTGTAGGAGCAGAGCCATTTCCTCCTCGAGCCTTCTCTTCTTTTCGACCTCGAGGGCCCTCTCGGTGTCGGAGGCCGGGGACTTTCTCTTCTTTTCGGCATCGACGTTACTTTTCGGCGATGTTGAGCCCTTTTTTGTGGGTTCGGTGTCGACCCTTGGCTTCGGTACCTTTTGCGATCTCTCCTCTTCGATAACCCTTGGATGGGTTCTGTGGGATTCCTTTGATCGCGGCTGACCCTCGATCGCCTTCTTGCTCGGCGTCGGGGCTGCCTTGGGCGTTTTATGTTAGTGGCCCTTCGGTTCCGACGGATCTTTGTGTCTTACCTTCTCCGTCTTCTTTTTCGACTCCTTCGCCCTCTTTCCGGCGTGGATCTTTTCGGAGTCCTTTTCCAGTATTTCGACGTCCGATCCTTCGTGTGTCGATTCTGCTGGAGCCCCATGCTCCTCTTCATCGCTGGAGAAACCCATGTCCCTCATGGAAGGTTTCTTCGACAGCTGCGACATTGTCGCGTAGTGGGCCTGTCTTTGGTTTCGACGTGTCCTGAGCGTTTTCGGCTGGAACGCTGTGCAGGCCTCGAAATCCTGGTCTTGATGGTCCTTCGGCAGGCACAGATTGCACACGTCGTACGGGTCGCGCTGTGCGTACTTGTGGTGGCACTTGGGGCAGAATTTGAAAGGGGTATTCTACATGACCCCTACCTCGCCATTTGTGGACCGGATTGGTCCTTTGGTGTTTAAACGGACGCCCTGCTCCTGTCTTCGGGTGCGGCGTCGATCATTTGGTTTCTCTTCGATGATCCTTCGATGCTAGTCTTCTTTTAAGTCTTTTCTGGGGAAAACGAAAAACTTTCTTCGGAGCTGCTCGTGTCGCTTCCAGACCCAACGGCGGAAAAAATAATCTGAAGATGGCCACCACACACGTCGACCTCCAGGATACCGTCTGACGTCACTCAGGGGACGTACCTGGCACCAAATGGTGGTTGACAGCGACCAAAACAAGAAGAAAAAAAAAAAAAAAAAAAAAGACAATTCCGGACCCAACTACTAGATGGCGGAATAATGCACAGCATGTGAATCCAGTAAAGGATTCACGCTGCAAAACCACAGTTCCCATTCTATCGGAAGATTACTTGGTAAAGACAAGAATTCAGAAGGAGGCATCACACTTTGCTGCAATCTGGCTAACATTACCTAGCGATTCGATTAATCGAACCTAGTTTACACCAAGCTGTGCAGCCAACTCACAATAAGTCACAGGTGTGCAAAAATCCCAGCAGGAGCAATGTTCGTAATTCCAGAAAATAAAGTTAACTAGAAATTGTGCATATACAATTTAACAATCCACAGGTGTGCAAATCACAGCAGTGGCAATGATCGCACTTGCCGTTGAAATAAAGTTAGAATAGTAGCTTGTTCGCAGGTGTGCACAACACCATGTTGACAAAATGCGACAAATGAAGCAATTCATGTTGCAAACCTGGTCAAAGAGTTATTACTTCATGCATATAACACTGATGTATGTTGATGCAGCCCCAAAGAAAGATAACGGCACACAACAACGTCAATTACGTCTTCTAAGAAGAAGCACGCCGATGCCAGATACTGGCATCAGATTTCTTATGGCTCACTGAAAATGGCGCCCAAAAGTGCATGCCGACGCACAATGCTGGTGCCTGATCCAAGATGGCGCTCACTCGTGACATCGGCGCAACACCAATCAGCGTCTCACGCTGTAATGTCAGAACTAGGACTTCCTTAATCTTGAACGCCCCTGGTTGGGTGCCGATACAAAAGGGGATGATGGACGGAACGCTTGAGCCAATCAAACACTCACCCCCAGTCAACTGATCTGGGTTTAATCCATCATCATTCTTTAGCTCACTCCACCACCCCAGTTCAGACATGGCCATATGCAAATCAGTCTGACCCTGTGCCTCATGGGAACAGTCCAGCCCGAACTGCCAAGCCATGTCTTCCCTGGACCGGAAACAAGCATCCTAGGACCGGTTTCTGGCATTCCAGCCGTCATCAGCCAGGCTTGCTTGAATCCAGTGGCAAAGTGAGCAAGGGACCCACGTCTGGGCATACCCCCGCCAACTTAGGGCGAACAAAGCGATACAAAAGGGGATGATGGACGGAACGCTTGAGCCAATCAAACACTCACCCCCAGTCAACTGATCTGGGTTTAATCCATCATCATTCTTTAGCTCACTCCACCACCCCAGTTCAGACATGGCCATATGCAAATCAGTCTGACCCTGTGCCTCATGGGAACAGTCCAGCCCGAACTGCCAAGCCATGTCTTCCCTGGACCGGAAACAAGCATCCTAGGACCGGTTTCTGGCATTCCAGCCGTCATCAGCCAGGCTTGCTTGAATCCAGTGGCAAAGTGAGCAAGGGACCCACGTCTGGGCATACCCCCGCCAACTTAGGGCGAACAAAGCGATACAAAAGGGGATGATGGACGGAACGCTTGAGCCAATCAAACACTCACCCCCAGTCAACTGATCTGGGTTTAATCCATCATCATTCTTTAGCTCACTCCACCACCCCAGTTCAGACATGGCCATATGCAAATCAGTCTGACCCTGTGCCTCATGGGAACAGTCCAGCCCGAACTGCCAAGCCATGTCTTCCCTGGACCGGAAACAAGCATCCTAGGACCGGTTTCTGGCATGCCAGAATATCCCCGTATGCCCAGACGTGGGTCCCTTGCTCACTTTGCCACTGGATTCAAGCAAGCCTGGCTGATGACGGCTGAAATGCCAGAAACCGGTCCTAGGATGCTTGTTTCCGGTCCAGGGAAGACATGGCTTGGCAGTTCGGGCTGGACTGTTCCCATGAGGCACAGGGTCAGACTGATTTGCATATGGCCATGTCTGAACTGGGGTGGTGGAGTGAGCTAAAGAATGATGATGGATTAAACCCAGATCAGTTGACTGGGGGTGAGTGTTTGATTGGCTCAAACGTTCCGTCCATCATCCCCTTTTGTATCGCCCTGGTTGGGTGCCAGCACACCTTCGCTCACCTGCCCTCCCGGTTAACATGAACGGGAGCCGCAGTGGGACATGGAAACCAGCTTGTTGCCACTGAAGAGTTTTGAAGGACCACGCAACTCCAGGTATCTCCAAAAAGTATTTTAATTCCTTAAATCAAGGGTAAAACCGGCAGGGCTGGAAGCTAACTGCACAACATTCAAATAATTCCACCTCAACATCCCAACACCATTATTCACATTGCATTTTACTACCAAGACCCAACAAACATGTAGAATCGTTAAAAGCAATGGCAATATACTCAGATTGGGGCCGAAAACAATTTAATATGAAATACGGTAGTCCCTCCTTGAGACCAATTTTGTCAGCCTATAATGCCATGGTTCGCCCTCAATTCCAGTATGGAGTAGAAATACTAAGTTTATGTGGCAAACTAGACTGAGGAAGGTAAATGTGTAAAAAGACTGTTAGTGCTGCCACCGTCATCTATGAAACACGCTGTGAGAATGGAAACTTAGCTTACGGCATGGAGTTGCCTAGCATATTCTGCTGCTATTAGGTTTTGGTCGGGATAGCTAAAGAAGGAGGCCTAAAGTTTCCATTCTTTGCAAAAGTGAGGTTGAATGCAGTGAACTTAAATGGGCAAAGGAAGTGAGACAAACTTTGGGTGAAATTTGAAGCAGATTAACAATAAAACTGGATGAGAAGAAGTTGGGGCTAAATTTCTCCAGAGTTGAATTGCTGGCGCTCACAAAAACAGTGTGCCAGAGAGCAGGACAGAATATGTCCATTTTTGGGGATGTTACATAGATGACGTCATAGTGATATGGACAGAGTCTCTTTCTCAGATGGAGAGCTATTTTGAGTTCCTCAATAATAATAATTGGAATATCAAATTTACTATGAACTGTCATAAGAACATTTTAGATGCCACGTTCTATATCGCGGACAACATGATCCAAAGCACATTATACCACAAATCCTCTGCTGGCCAGTAACACACATCCGAGTTGTACTATCAAGTCCATTCCTTTTGGAGAAATGTTGCACATAAAAAGGAATTGTAGTGAAGAGAAGGAATGTGAGCGCAACTTGATGAACAGGATGTAGCAGAGGGGATATAATACAGCACATCTCAGGGACACACACAGGAAGGTGGGCCACCTTGAGAGACCAGAGTTGTTGCGTAACACAAATAAAAGGGATAAGACAAGTAGCCCTTTGGCGATCATTACCACATACAACCCTTCTAGCCATCAAATCTGGTGCGTATTAGACATTTGTTAGCCGGGATTCCAGGCTTCGAATCCATGTTGAGCAACAAACCCATGGTTACCTAAAGAAGGAGGACGTACAATTAGGGACATTGTTAGCCCTAGCTATATACCCCCAAGCAGGAGAAAAAGCTCATTGAACTGGCTGCCTGAACAACCGAAAGGTTTTTACACATGTACGATGTGCTCTTTGGGCATGAACAAGACAACCACCTTTACGTATAATACATCCTGTAGGTATATGGTCAATGCCTTCATCAACTGTCGGACGACATTTGTGGTATATATCATTGTACGCACATGTGGCAAGGTGTTCATTGGCAGTAATACTAGGGAACTCAGATTTAGGATATCGGAACATGTTAGGAAAAACAGAAATAGGGAAATTGCTTACCCTCTATCCTCTCATGTATGTGATAGAAATATCAAGTCTCTTTTCAGGATTTATGGAATAGATGTGGTTCCTGTAGATCTGCGAGGTGGGGATAGAGCGCGATCATTGAGGCAACGTGAAGCCAAATTGATATCGGGCCTACGCACAGTGGAACTGGGGCTTAATAAGGAACACAAACTTCACCATTTTCTGTGACTATCTGTAGGGTACGATTATATCCGGGATATCTGGTATCTATGAATGGTTGCTCTTTGGTTAAGTATTTGTTGTTGGGTATATAAATGAGGTCATCTGGATGAACAGGCTGAGATACCAGGACTTAATTAGTATTGCTTGAGCAACCATAGGGCTCTAGGTTGCCTCCCATATCTTTCCTATAAACATACCTACAGACTGTATTTGATATTTTTTTAAGATGGCTCCTCTATTAACAGCTGCTTAATGGGTTATTCTTAGTTAACAAGATGAAATTTGAGTACTCCAAGATGGCTGATATTTTTACACCTTTGGGAACACCTATCTGTAGTGGACTACAGTGACGACTCGGCTTTTTGAGTGCCTGTTTGACCTTTCTTAGGAATTGCAATATTTTTGCTATTCAATATAGTTGTTGGGACAACACAGTATGAAAGTCATATCACATCGGATATGCCATTACAAGATGGCCAACAGCAATTTTTGGAATGCTGCTCACCTATTGGCTGCCGACTGTGCCTCGTCAGGGGTATTAAGCGCTATATAAATGCAAGTACAATTACAATTTATCATGTTGATGCAAATACTATTGTGTCAACTTCGCTTTTGCGTCCCTGAGGTCTGACTTTTCTTCGTAATTGTAATATCTTTGCTAACACAATATAGTTGTTGGGACAACATAGTATGGAAGTCATATCATGTTGGTTTGACCATTACAGGATGGCCCACATTTATTTTTAGAATGCCAATTACCCATTGGCTGCCAACCACGCTAATCATCATGTTGATGGCAAACGAGACTTTGAACTTGTTTGACTTTGCTATTAATCACAAATATCCTCGCCGATGCAATATAGTTGCTGGGGCAACACATCTTGGAAATCATTTTATGATGGCTTGACCATCATAATGTGACTGACCACATTTTCTGGAATGTTGATCACCTATATGCTGCCGACTGCGTTTCAGGTTGGGCGATTCAGAAGACCTGTAAGCTTGACTGTTTTACCCGGTTTGCGGAATTTTAATACCTAGTGGTATCTATGGCAACAAGAAGTCAAGTGTGCTTCGTTTACAGCGATTACATAATGAGCTCGATGCTAGATTGCTTGACAGGTGGCGCCGGTACCTTGCTGAAAAATGGTTGCTTCTTGTTTAAGACATGTCCATAATTTAAATTCTAACAAATGTAGTTCCTTATTTATAAACTCTAGAACCGCCAGTACAAATATTGTTGGTTAGCATTTAACATATAGCAGGGTCAGGGAAGTCTGTTGTACATATTTGCATTCAGTTATTAAAGTAAGTGTAAATAAGGATTTTATAGAGAGAACGTGGTTGCTGGATAGATAGATTTATAATTGCACCATCTGTTACAGCTAGGAAAGAAAGATGTTCCAAGTTATTATATGTTGCTTGTAAAAAATATTCCATGTTTTACTTCTTGGTATAGATTACCTTAAGAGACGTGCGCGCTTGACAGATTCCCGAAACACAGTAATTTGGATGCCTTAGGAGATTACTGGAATTTGGTGTGCACAGAGGTTTTCAAGTTTTGACCGCAGACATGAAATACATTTTGGTAAGCAGTGTATTATTTTCAGTGAAACGGGTCAAGAGTACTTTGGTTGTTATATTTACTCAAGCTCTTGGTGTTTAGTGAATACTTGTTTTCCTTTCCTTTCAGGGAATTTTTTCAGATGTAAGGACTTAGTTTCATTTGTGAAAAATGGACTTTTGTATTACCTTCAAAATGTATGGCAAGCAAATATGGTTTTCTCTTGAGGCATTTTCCTATAGGGTACTAGTGAAGTTAAGCGAGATATTAAAGTTGATGCGAGTCTCAAAATGGTTGCTTGATATGTCTAACCAATTTCTGATTTTTTTTTTAATAGAAATAAGCCTGCTACATGATGCACTTAGAATGACTTGGGGACTTCAATAAGATATAATATTAGAATTAGCATCGTCAGCATTTAGCTGTGTTTAGTTGAAGTTATGGCCAACAGGGGATCAGCATTTATAATTCCAAACTTGATCACATGGGCCCCATGGATAATATTTGAAACAAGCGTGTGCTGTATATCCTCTGTTGTGTGGATTTACATATATATTGCTTTGTATTGGGCGTTCTCCTATATTTATGTCTGCATGTCACTTTTAAAGTTGTCAAGGACGTCTTGTATTAGTATATATAAATATTAAAAAAATGTTTTATAGTTGATATATTGTTTTCAGCTGTTGAGATGGTGAGACGTCGAAGAAAACACTAGAAGGGCTGTTGCAGTCCTTTGTCTCTTTATTTAACAAACAAAATAAAGAAATAACTTCTTTTAGGATTAGACAGTGTTGTCAATAGGAGGAAGTCCACAACATGAGTTAAAGTTGTCTTCTTTCTTTGCAGGTCTCCGGAGTTCCTGTCTGCCAATACCCTGGTGCAGCCACGTCCCTCCAGGGGTGTGGCGGGGTCGGTGTGGCTCCAAGCGGACAGGAGGCTCCTCTCTTCTTCTGGGATCTCGAGCCGCTGTCTCCCACGTCACCGCTGCGCTGGTCCTTCTCCCGGGTAGCTCCGCTTCCTCCTCACTGGATGGGTTGGCAGCTTCGTCCCTCTTCACCTCTCCCGCTGCGACTTCCCCGTCTTCCGTCTTTACTTCTTTGCGCATCCCAGTCGTCGTCAGTGCGTCCTCTTCAGGTTTTACGGCCTCACGTAGGGCTCTTGACTCCTCCCTTCCGGGGCGAACGAGGAGGATCAGGTCAGTTCCTCTCTCCGGAGCGCTGGGGATATCAGGTAGGTGACACTTGTCTATATGTTTCTAAGTCTATGTCTTATGTGTATTTTCTAACAGCCCTGAAGAAGTCCCTATGTTAAGGGACGAAACGCGTTGGTTGTGTCCATGTTCGTGTATTTTGTGGAAATGAGAAATAAAAGAAAGAATACTGAGAATACACATGGCTAATGATGCTTTTTGATATGTTTATTTGAGATGTATTAATAGTTAGAATACTGACCTGTTCTGGGTAATGAACTCAATGTGATTGAACTGAACTGATCTTTGTGAATTAGTTTGTACCACAGTGCCCCTTCCTATATTTTCCCAAGTTCCCGCTATTTTGGGCGTTTTATACAGTTGGCCGCGGGAGTGAGCATTCCATCTCTAGGTACAATACAGTGTGCGGTAATAGTATACATATGGCTGGGTCTGAACTGTGGTGGCGAAGTGAGCTAAAGAACGATGATAGATTCAACCCAGATCTGTGACTGGGGGCGAGTGTCCGAAAAGTTTCAGCACTCCGTCCATCATGTCCTTGTGTTTGCTTTGTTCGCCCTTAAGTTGGCAGGGTATGAGCAGACGTGGGTCCCTAGCTCACTTTGCCACTGGATTCAATCTAGCCTGGCTGATGAGGAGGGTTACCTCGAAACCGGTCCCAGGATGCTTGTTTCCAGTCCAGGGAAGACCTGGCTTGGCAGTTCGGGATGGACTATTCCCATGAGGAATAGGGTCAAGACTGATTTGCATATGGCTGGGTATGAACTGGGGTAGTGAAGTGAGCTAAAGAATCATGGATTCAACCCAGATCTGTGACTGGGGGAGAGTGTCTGAAAAGTTTCAGTGCTCCGTCCATCATCTCCTTAGGTTTGCTTTGTAGTAATAGTATACCATAACCAATTTTCTTTTCTGAGTGCCACCTGGCTGCTGATGACTCCGCTGTTTTGAGGTGTGAACTGCTCCCAGGACAGGTACAAAGGGCTTTGGATGCAAGGATGTGTGCTGTCCATCTGGCAGGCTGACCTTCAGGGCTTTGTCCAGGAACTTTTCCCCACCCAGGCCAGTCCAGCAGGCTCCAATCATAGTGGACCTCTTTTTAATATTAAAGTGTCAAATCCTGCTTGAATGCCACAACCTGCTTGACAGGTCTGCTGGGGTTTTTCATACAACACTTGGAGTGCACTCTGAAGAGCAAAGAGAGGGTGTCAAAACACTTCTTGAATTTCCAATATAGAAGCTGAAAACTCAGCTTTGTTCTAACAGACTTCTGTTTCGGAGTTTGTTGTGGGTACAGGGACCGCCTCAAACTAGATTTTACTGTTAGAGGTGGGAGGGCACTAGGATTACGATAGCACACTCACCGCACAGACCCCCTGCCCTCAGAGCCCAAGTTTAGTGTGGCCAAAAACTTTGTCCATCTTGAAAATGCCTTTACTCTATTGTTTAGGGCATAACCAGGGACTATTCCCACTCACTACATTATGCCAAGCATACATATGGCATCTCCAGGCACCCACTTCAGAGCACTCCTGGGCCTCTGGAATATCAGAAGATGATTGAACATGCTGTCTGAGACCTATGAAGAGCCTAGAAGACTGGGCCTGGACTCTCAACAACATAGAGACAGAAGTCCCTTCACCAAGGACAAAAAAGTGGACTCAAATGGTCATCCTCAAGGTACAGGGATACAACAAGCTACCTGACACCCTGTGAGTCTCTACCTACCATGATGTCCTTTTGGGAGGTGGCGGTGCTTTAAAAGTGTACTCTATGGTCAACATCAGAACCTTGTGCTTGGCTGGAAGACCTTGAATAGTCTGGCCCCAAATAGCTTTCATAACTAAATTACATGAGATACTCTTCAGAGCGAAGGTGGAAGTTTGTTTCAAAGTTCAGAAGCAGTGACTGTGAAGGTCCAAACGCTTGTTTAGTCAAGCTTCTGCTTCCTTAAGACCCTATAAACTCTGCTCAAAGTAAGATTAAACCATCACCTTTGCAGAGTGCCTGTCCATTTGTTGGATTCCAAGTCAAACTATGATTTGATGCAAGTGAGAGCTCAGGCGTAGGTAAGGGAGCTTCATCATGTATTCTCGGTGTCAATAAGTGGCAAGAACAGAATATAACTGGCAGGATCAGACTTCCATTAATTGGCCAATAGACCAAATTCCCTTTTAAATTTTTCAGCAACGTGATGAATGAACTTCGAATTCTACAAATGAAACATGATTTAAATTGCTTACATTACAAAAGACTTAATGTGTCACACTACTATTCTGTTACTCACCTTCGGAAGTGCTTTTTTCTGGACATTCCCCCATGAACTGCAGGGCTGGTTGCACTCCTGGGAAGCAGTGTTATTCCACATTTCTCCTTCCTCTTCTTCCCACTGACTGGAATTGATGCTCACGTCGTCCCCACCACTGCCCCAGCCTTCTTGCATAGATTTAGAAGCTGTGACAAAGAAAAAAAATATTTTCTATTCTATCATTTCTATGCTGTTCATTCGATTCAATTCTGGACATCACATACATATATAATAAGATTTAGAAATATGTCTTTTTTGCTCCCTCATGGGCTTTTTGTTTGCTTGCTAATATTAGGTGTAACACAACAGTGAGATGGACCATTGTCATTTGAGCATGGTAATAGAGCCTTATTACAGAAAATGAGGAACTGTACAATTAATGACATTCCAGACACCAGCACAAACGGAATTGGAATTATCGAGGGTCTCGATACCTATTGAGAGACCTTCGAATAGAAAGAGAACTCTGTTAGAGTTGTGCAGTAACTCACAATATCTAGTACACCGAAAACGTTGAATTCTATACAAAACTGCACCTTTGAAGAGAAAAATTGTCTACAATCAGATTATCTGTGTACCCATGTTTTAAACAGTGCGTGCCGACTTAACCCTAAGGACCGGATAAGCAATTAAGGAAAATAAAAAGTAGTGCATGCCAAATATATTAAGTGTAACATTTCACTATCTCGTCAAGGAGGGTGTTTCCCGCTTGAAATACAGCCTCGTGATCTGGTTTCACACTGCGGACGTCTGTTGGCCCCAATCATCCCAGTGAATACCAGGTCAACCACAACATTGAGATAGCAACCAAATATGCAAAATGCAACTGCGAACAATAGAATCTGGATATGAACACGAGCCAATGAACAGCCAAACCAATCAAGGCTGTGCTCCACTGTATATTGACCCTAGTTCTGAGTCCCACAGAGAAACAAAAGCAGCATAGTAAAGAAAATGCTTCAGAAGGAAAGCAGTATCCAGTCTGGTCGCAGCTGGTTAGTGGGTGCTATTTTGAGCACTGCAGACATTCAATGCGGCTGAATTTTTGTTACTAAAGATGAAAGCAGTGAAAGGGTTAGTTAGTGCCGTTTAAAGACAATAACCCACTCCCTAAAACTTAGTCTCCAGAGATCATTTGAATGGCAGTAAAAATACACTGTCCTGCATGGGATCCTTCTCAAGCAGAACGCACTAATTGCAATTATCTTTGAATTTAGGTATTGAAGTCTTAAGCTAGATTATGTCTGAGTATATTAATATATTTTAGTCCGCCCTTATGCTTGGTTACTTCTTACCCAGTATAAATAATAAACCCATACACCGGTTTAATGTGTTCACCTGGTTTGCACAGTGCTGGGCCAGCGGCTGGAGCACTTGCTCTTCCGTATGTCCCTGCCGACTCCGCAGAGCCATCTCCCCACCCTGAAGCACTGCTGGGCGGCATCCCCCACGCCGATGTGCCGTTATCTACTGCAGCAGAGGGGGAGGAGGGTTCTCCCCAAGAGGTTTCAGCCTTTGCATGAACTGGAGGCATATCTCCCCAGCCTGCAGAGACAGGAAGGAGACTGTAAGAGGACAAGGCAAAACAGAAAGTTGGGTTTCCATCGCGTTGCATAATGGGTTTCCTACGATAAAAATGTGAGAACCGGGCCTGTTGGTACAACACCTCACTTTGCTTCCTTTACCGGGAAAAAACAAATCAGTGTTGGGTAGGGATATAACACCACCCAGGCCTTCCAAGCACTCAAAACCCAAAACAAACAGGTCGATGTCACATTAACCAATATTTACAAAAATTCACTGATGAAGAGTAAGGCAATAATGTAAGAAAACAGTTACTACCACAAGCTGGAATGTATCAAACACATGGCAAAATATAGGTGTCCAATCCAAGCAAGAAACAAAAAGATATGAAGAAAACGGACTGCAACACGTAAGAACCCCACACCACCAACTGGTTAATTGAGCAACCAGAGACCAACTGATAAGTCCAGAACGCTCAGTACATTCCATCTCAATATTCTGAGAAGTGCAGTGAGACATCTTCCATAAATGGTAATACATTAACGCATAAAAAGAACAGAATTGAGAGCACACTATACATTTCACCACCCTGCAGAAACATTACTGTAGCAACCCACTTTATCTTTAGATCTCAATCCTAAATCTCCACATGAAAGCATTTTACCCTACTTCTATTAAATGTACTCATTCACATAACACAAACTTTACTACCCTCCATCCGTTTAAACTGAATTCCGTAACTAGCAGCATGAAGTGTTCCACTCATTTGGCAAGCACTATAGTTTTACCAAGAGGATTCTTGCATTACAGCAATATTTCCTGCATCTTTCTTATCTTTTGTAATTGCTGTAGAAATAATCCATAAGCCGATGCCTGCATTGTTGGTCAGTGAATCCTTCAAAGCTCCCAAAAAAACTTAAAACTGCAATATAACCTTTCACAGGATTTTAGGTTTAACAATGAACTTTGTTGAGGGGTGTGGCCAGCGTCATGGCGGAGTAGCTGGGGAAACCGAGAGCTCCGCTGGCCTCGGAGACTATCCTGTGACAAATCCTGGTCCTCCATCGCTAAAAACCTGAAAAAGCGGCGGCAGAAGTCCCCGGGAGGAAAGCGGCAGACCCGGTGGATCGGAGGGCACTGTGCGGAGTCCGGAATTCGATTTTTTCCGGAGGTCCGGATCGGCGCGCGCCCGCGCTCAAAATGGCGGCTGACCCGCGTTGGTGATCTCCGGGACCAGGAGGAGAAGCAGCGCCGAGTGGACCCCCCAGGGCGGAGCCCGGGAACGGTGAGCGGTCGGCAGCGGCGAGAGGTGTGGATGCCTGACGGCCAGTGAATCCCTCCCCGGCGGCAGAAGGGGCAACAACTCGGAGCCCGAGACGGCGGGGCAGCGCCCGTCGCCCGCCCAGCACCGCGGGAGGAGAGGGAGTGAGACGGGGACTCAGCGGCCGCATCCTTCGCCTGTGCAGCCAGAGCCTGGGGGTGAGTGAGATCGGGGACTGCCGGTTCTCCCCCCCACCCCCCACCCCCTACTGGGGAACTGCCACCTACGAGAAAGTCCAAGGGGTCCTGGCTGTGAGCGGTGGATGTAGCGAGCCGGCGCTCCGGTGGCCGGGCTCGTATGCGGTGCCCTGAGGGTGGACTGATCCTTATGAAGAGGGATTTGTGAGAGATCCCCGTCCTGGGATCTGTATGTAGCGGGACGTACCCGTCTCCGCCTTCAGCGGATTGTTGATGCTGCGCTCGCCCACCTGAGAGTGACACTCCCTGGGGACCCGGTTCCGGGCTTCTGCGGACCGGCGCCCCCGAAGAGCATCGGATACGGGTGGTTGGGGTCTCTTCCCTTCACTGCACCAGAGTCCCCTGGCTTCCCGGTGGAGATTACCTCGGCGCGAAGATCGACGCGCAGTCTCTCGTGGAGTGCAGTGCTTCCCTCCGAGAGGAGAGAACTAGAGGGGGTCGGAGCCGGTGACGAACGCCTGCAGTCGTGGGCCCGGCTGACGCTGGTGAAGACGGCCGCTGCCGGAGTCCGGACGTTCCCCCCGCTTGACACCTGCAATCTCCTGCCTTTCCTGCCAGACTCATACCGGGAGCAGAAGTGGGCCAATCCTGTACTACGTCTCCTGCCGCCTGTGATGCGGCGGGGCCACCCTTGATACCTCGGGGCACTGGAGAGGCGACCTTGGTCCCACTATCCTATAACTTGAGTCACCGGGACCGCCACTGGAGCAGTGGATGATCGACAGGGGAGGCAACAAGTCGGATCCTGCTGGTGGTTAAGATCGGGAGCCCGCTCCCAGGAGGGTGCACCCCTGAGTAGGAGCTTATGATGGCCAAAGAAAAGGACCCCAAGCAGTCTCGGCAGGGTAAGATGGACCGCTACGCCAAAGTGATCCCGGGCCCGCTGGGAGCAGAGGGTGGACCTGTTCCTCCCTCAGACACCACCGCTATCCTGCAAGCCATTCGCGACTCCAGAGAGAGTCTGGAGGGGAAAGTGGTAGAAGTGCGATCGGAGGTCACGTTACTGTGCCATGATCTCCATAAACTCTCAGACCGAGTGACCGAAACCGAACATCGTATCTCGGAGCTTGAAGATGCCTCCTATACCACACGGAAAGATGCATCAGGGCTCTTAACATCTATGGCGGAGATGGCATGGAGAGTCGACGATGCAGAAAACAGGGCCAGAAGGAACAATCTTAGATTTGTTGGATTTCCGGGAAAAGTGGAGGGATCCGATCCCGGGCAATTTCTACTGACCTTTCTGAAAAATACCCTACCGCAGGCACCATTCTCGACTTGCTTTGTAATAGGAGCACACAGGATGCCGAATTTTGCACCACCACCGGGAGCCCCACCTCGCCCCCTCATAGCACGCTTTCTGAACTTCCACGATAGGGACTTAATATTGCACGAAATCCGGAAAAAGAGTGAAGTCCGATACGAGAACGCCCGGGTGATGGTCTTCCCAGATTACTCCGGGATGTGCAGAAACAGAGGCGGACCTTCGACCAAGTCAAGGTGAAATTGCGTGCAATGGGGCGCCAATATATGCTGCTCTTCCCAGCCAAGCTGAAGGTTCTGTTTCAAGGCTCCTCCATGTTTTTCCAAACACCTGGCGAAGCCTGGTCCTGGATTGAGGAGCGTCCGCAACTCCAGCGGGGGACACAGAAAAACTCCACTCCGGCTCCCAGGATAGACAAGGAAAAGCGCCGGCGACGAGGCCACGCAGCTCGGCGGGGGGCACTCCGGGACGAGTATTGAGATCCAGGGACACAGAAATACCCCAATCAGAGTCGGGAGATGATACGGCTCGTTCACGTTCCCTGCACTCCGTGGTCAGGTCCGACGATATCGGCCACACTGAAAACCCCGAGGGCGAGGACTCCGAGGAGGGGCCGATTAACCACCCACTGCTGCAAAGTATCCTGCGATTGGAAACAACAGATCAAGACCCTCCGGGTCCGGACATGCCGAACCTCCAACCCTCCGGCAATGGCGATGGGGACTGAGAAACTAGGCCGGCTGGCCCCCCAACAAACAGTAAAGACTTTCCCGAGGTTCACCACACGCTTAGTGACTGGAAAATTGAACGGGGAAAGTGCTCCGAGTGAGCTTATTGTAATACTATTGTTTAGTTAAATTGTGTGGGAGGGGAGGGTGGGCGACAGACCTCTTAATAGATCACCCGTACCACAGTTGTCACGTTGACGAGTTGGGGGGCGGTGGGGGTGTCTCGAGAGCGTAGAGTGGGGGGTGGCCAAATTAAAGAATTGCGTATTATTTTGGGAATGTTAAATGGAAATGGAGATCTTTTAACCCAAGGTCGTGCTTTGAATGCTGCGCTGCGGGAGGATTGGGGGGGGGGGGGTGGTTGGGCAGAACACCACTATGGGGTCGGACTGGGACTGACCCATGGGATAAATCACGATGGCAGATGATAGTTACACCACAATGACATGGAATGTCAATGGATTAGGCGACAAACTTAAGCGAGGTCTAGTGTCTCGATTTCTTAAAAGGCATAAACCTGACGTTGTATTTCTACAAGAAACACATTTACTGGGAGCAGGCTGCTCCTTTTTAGGATGGGGCCAATACACAACTTTAGCCCATGCGGGGTTCACCAGGGGGTCACGGGGAGTAGCCATCCTCATCAAAAAATCCCCCCCCCCTTTCACGTCACACAAGGGGTGGACACTGAAGGGACATATATGGCAGTGAGAGGGGTCTGGAGGAATAGAACGTTCCTTCTTGTGAGCGTCTATGCACCCCCTCGCTTGCAGCAACGAACACTAGACGGCATAAACGCGCTCCTTCTACAATCTGGCCCTGTAACACATATACTGGGAGGGGATTTCAATGATGTAATCGATCCCGTGTTGGATCGCACACGAACCCGAGCAGGAGGCCCCGAGACCACACCCCTGGCCCGATTCCTAGATACCCTGGGATTATCTGACCTATGGCGGAGACAGCACCCACACCGGAGGGCATATTCCTATTTCTCCGGGGCCCACAGAGTATTCTCACGCCTTGACTATCTTTTTGCCCCAGCTGGGGAAGTGCAACAGGTTGACACTATCGAGTACCTGGCCAGGGGCATATCTGATCACTCTCCTCTGTTAATGAAGGTGGGTGGGAGGGCGTCCCACCGTACAACACACTGGAGGCTGAACGCGTGGACACTGCAAGACGAGACAATTGCTGAGGAACTTCGGATAGACTCCGAGCTCTACTTTAGAGAGAATGAGGGCTCAGTTAAGTCTGCGGTGACACTATGGGAAGCCTACAAGGCGGTTCTACGCGACAGAGCACAAAATATTATTGCCCATAATAAGAAAAAGGAGATCGAAGAGATTGAAATACTGGAACGTAAGCTCCTAGACCTGGAGAGTACTGATCCAACTGCAATGCCTGAACACGCCAAACGCCAACTAGAAATAACTAGGCGGGAGTACCTGGCCCTTGCGACCAATGAAGTAAGAACACACCAATTGGCAATCCAACATAAACTTGACGAAACAGGGGATAGGGCGGGAAAACTGCTGGCGTGGTTGGGACGGAAGGAAATAGAATCACGCTGGGTACGGTCCATCAAGGAACATGAGGTCACCCACACCACCCCTGAGACCATAGCTGGAGCCTTTGCACGGTACTATACAACATTATACACAGCCCACACCCAGGCTGACGAATCACAGATACGCCGATACCTTGAGGGCATCGAGCTGCCCTCCTTAACGCGGGACGAAGCAGATAGCCTAGAGCGTGACCTGACATTAGCGGAAGTGACTGAAGCTATTGGCCGACAGAAACCGGGTAAAACTCCAGGACCTAATGGCCTTCCGGGGGAAATTTTTAAACTAAATAGTGCGTTGCTGGCGCCCCATCTCCTTAAAATGTTCAGAGAAGCCAAGGATCAGGGGATCCTGCCTCGAGATCTTCGGCTCGCCACGGTTGTGGTCATTCACAAGGCGGGGAAGCCCCCAGAGGACTGTGGGTCCTATCGCCCCATATCCCTTCTTAATATTGAAACGAAGATCTTGGCAACCATTTTGGCGCAACAGCTTCTAAAAGTTATTCTCTCCCTGGTCCATATGGACCAGTCGGGATTCATGCCAAAGCGTGCCACCCGGTTTAACTTGAGGCGTCTCGCCAACTGGATTGACACGGTTAAGGGCCGGGATAGCCCCCACTTGCTTCTCTCGCTTGATGCGGAGAAAGCATTTGACACGATACACTGGCCCTTTATGTGGTATACCTTGGAGGCGATGGGCTTTGGCCCAGTTTTCCGAGCGTGGCTGGCGTTGCTATATAAGGTTCCGGAGGCAAGGGTTTGGGTCAATGGCACTCTCTCGGATAGCTGGCCAATACAACTTGGTACACGACAAGGCTGTCCCCTGTCTCCACTCTTGTTCCCTCTCATTCTGGAACCGCTGGCTTGCGTGGTTCGTACCCAGCCGGGGTTGGGGGTTTTCCACGATGACTCATGCCTTTCAGATGTAGAACGCATATCTCTTTATGCGGACGACATATTGCTATATATCACACAACCCGATGAGACACTCCCCCACATACTACAAGTGTTCGAAGCATACGGCTCTTATGCGGGATACAAGATTAACTGGACTAAATCCATCCTTTATCCGTTGAGTGGCGAGGTGGATCCCCAGTTATATCAGAGTTGTCTGAGGATATCTACGGTGGGGTCTCTCTATCTGGGACTCTATATCACCACCGACCCGGAGGTCCGCCTGGATCGTAATATTAGGCAAGTACTGGTAAATTTCCAGGCAGATGTGAAAAGGTGGAGGACGCTTCCTTTAACCATTATGGGTAGAGCCGCCATGTACAAAATGGTAACCCTGCCCCAATTCCTCTATGTGTTGCAAAACACATCACAAGATCCCAGATGGTATCTTCGCCGCCATAGACAGTGAGTTGCGTCTCTTGCTATGGGATGGGGCCCACCCACGCATAGCTTTGCGAACTCTACAGCGCAATCAGTACAATGGTGGACTGGCCCTACCAGATGTTAAAGCCTACGACAGAGCGGCACACCTCATCGTGCTCAACGAATGGAATCATGCGCCCGCTGACCATCCCACATACAGACTGGAAAGGCTCCAATTCCAAGTACGTACTCACATACACTACATATACGGGGGTTCCGGGGCCACACGCCTCCTCCCAGCAACCCAACGGGTAATAGCGGCGTGGAAGGGTGCAGAAAAACAGATGAAATGGGAGGGAAAACCTACGCGAGAGACCCCTTTGTGGGAAGGCGCCAGACTGACCGAGCTCAGGAAACAGAGGATTTGGAAATTGGGACCTCATAGGTATCTCCAAAATAGGGGACCTACTGGAGGGGGGCTCCCTAGCCTCCTTCGCAGTCCTACAGGCTAGATACCAGCTTCATGACTCCCAAGCTTACGCATATCTTCGACTTAAACATGCCTGGCACGCTCAAGGGCTGGTTGACGCGACGCTGCCAGAATATGCCCCACTAGAAGGCAGGCTCTTGCAAGAAGAGATCCCGACCCAGGCGATATCCCTGACATATAAAACACAATTGAATAATTTCCCAGACAACCTCGGACCGCTGCGCGCTAAGTGGGAACTCACCACGGGTCCCTTAGAAGAAATAGACTGGGAGGCGGCCCTCATGCACCCGCGCGAAGTAGCGATTAGGCTGCGGCTGCGCCTTATACAATACAAGATCCTGCATAGATCCTACTTTGACAGGGCACGCCTATACAAGATGGGAAAAGCGGAAGACCCAAATTGTCTCAGATGCCATGTGGAACACGGTACGTACATACATACCAATAAGGAATGCAGACATATTTACACTTATTGGCACACGATCCGGGATGAACTAAGCAATATATTAGAATCCCAACTAGAGTTGGATGCAAAATTCTTTCTACTAGGGATCCCCACAGATGTTGACCTACCGCGCCACAGACTCCTTCTGGCTAATTTAGGATTGGTGGTGGCCAAGAGAGATATAGCCAATACTGGGGGGCCCAGCAACTTCCCACGCTAGCGGAATGGAAGACTAACATGGACCTGTATATGGGAGCGGAGAGGGTGGTTTATAAGGCAAGGGGCTGTCCACGTAAATTCAGGAAAATATGGAAGCCCTGGATAAAATATTACAAACTGGAGTTGGGCACAGAAGGAGGAAGTCCTGATCCTCCGTGCTATAGGCCAGAACTGGGTAACCAACAGCAATCATGCCTAGTCCATACCTAAACGATGTGATTGTAACAGAACTATCTGAATGCTTAATCAACGATGTTTTTATTGTGGCTTGCTTTTTCCCCTTGATGGATCTGCTACACGTCCCTTCGCACATTTATGTAACTCAGCATTTGACCTTGACTGCATTTCATGTACCAATGACTCCTTTTCCAATGTTTACGTGTTTTTTATTTCATAAACTGAAAATAAAAATATATATTTTTTAAAAACAATGAACTTTGTTAACAAAGAATTTATTAATTATTAGAACATTGGAATGTTGGGAGCTCCACTGAAGACAATGGAGTTGCTCTGGGCTTATAATGGCTGGTATAAGCCCAGCGCTCCAACATTCCAATGTTTGTCTTTTTGTTTCTCCATTTTTAATTTAGAATATTCTACCCTTAGTGGGTGGAATGTTCTAATCGCCTTATAGCCCTTCTGCCTCAGGCTATACCGGTTGTTAAAGGCCCTCTCCCTCGTTATAGGCCCTCGCCTGCGGCTCGGGCCTATAACTCGGGATCAGGGTCTTTAACAGCCGGTAAAGCCCTCGGCAGCAGGCGATAAGGCTATATTAGAACACTGGAATGTTGAGTGCTCTGTTGAAGACAATGGAGCGCTATGGGCTTCTAATTGCTGGTAGAAGCCCAGAGCATCAACATTCCAATGTTTGTTCACAGCTGTTGCTGCAAACAAAGGTCTCACGGAGCCCGAGGGGATTTCAACCCCTCTCGGGCTCCGTCAGGCCTTTGTTTTACAAATTAGAACATTGTCCTCTAGGGGCGGAATGTTCTAATAGCCTTGGAGCCCTCCGTAGCGAGCTCTACTGGCCATTAAAGGCCTGCGCTGAAGGCTTGGGCCTTTTATGGTGGAGCGAGCCTTAAATGGCTGGTACAGCCCATTACGGAGGGCTCCAAAGCTATAGAAGAGGCCACTTTGTTCTTCCATAGAATGGCCCTTCAATCTCGACAGCTTCTTTAGTGCATCACCACCTTTGGCTGGAACTATATGCAATGATTGAAGATATCCTATACTTCAAACACCTGAGAAAAGAGAAACAATGCATTTTTGTGTTCCGGATCAAACATTTCACAGTTAACTGCTGGTAAATAATTAATAAAAATCATATACCATGCTTACAGTGTAATAGTCGTTCACCTAATGCCTGCATAAACAAAGGTAGCTGTGCAACATTTTTCATGTTTGAAGAGTACACCAAGACCGCCTAAAGACAATGAATCAATCTGCCACAGCACTAACCAGTGCCAATGACAAATGGCCCAATAACATTACTGAAGGAGAAAATGGAGCTGCAGCGGACAAAGCATTCACAGATGCAGCCGATTCTTACCTTATAATAGGTTTGTAGACAAACATTTATAGCATTCAAGCAAGGATTCCATACAAATACTGCAAAGTGAAGTGGAGCACAAGTATTTACTGGTTTCAGAGATAGCTAGGTTTTAGCATGTGAAGGGACAAAGGATCATAAAACGGCCACAACAGAATCAATCACAGGCCAGCATTGTAATTGTATTTATATAGCGCTTACTACCTCTGACGAGGATATATTGAGAGAGGTATAGGATGAGAGAGTAGTGCATTGGAGGGAGTTGAAGGCTTTTTTCCCTTTATTTCTACAGTAGAAATAAAGTAATAAACAGATAAATAACTACATGGAAAGGGTATGTATACATGTATAAGGAAAATAATAGAGCTATAAAAACGTTTTGTATAAAGTTCCATGTGTGCAAGTATGGATAGTTAGAAATTCAGATGTTGCTGTATGCAAAGGTAATTTATTTGTGAATATATATGTATATTTATATTTAATTTGATGTTTTCCTCAATATTTCAATAGTGAAGCACTTATAGATACAAATGTTATGATCATATTTAAATATTGTGATAGATAAAATAAATAGACCCATAAGCATCTAATCAAATAACTTATATGAAAACTATGCCGCGATCTATATACACATGTTAAGCATAAAATAATGTATGAATCTATATATATTTTTTAACCATAAGCAATGTATATATTTGTTAAGCAGACCTAAAGAATATCTATATATTTTTAAAACATTAGTATATATATTTGTACAAAGAAATGCACATATCTAAATGCATGCCCATAATCAAATGATACATGTTTACATGCACAGGCATATGCTGTACATTTGTGTTCGAGTGTGGTGGTCATGTAGGAAAGAGCCAACTCTTGAGTAGTCTTCTGAAGATAAGATGACTGTCTGTGGCTCTAATGTTTAGGGGTAACGAATCCTGTGGTTTGGCTGCTTTAACAGAGAGATGTACCACCCATGTTTTTTTTCTTGTATGCCAGGGTTTTGGGGCAAGGTGCCAATCTTGAGCGGAGGTTACTTTGTTGTATATATTTGGTGATTATATTCCTGATGAAGTGGTCCTGTTTCATGTATTGCTATAAGCGTGATACAAAGCAGCATGAAGCTGGATTTTCTGGCAACCGGTAATCAATGTAGGGCCCCTCAAGACAGGGGTGGAGGGTACAGGCTTGTGGCTTCACATGTCGGCGTAGTCTGGCAGCCGAGTAATGAATTTGTTGTAGATTTTACATAGTTGATAAAGATGATCCGTGGTAGAGGCCGTTAGCATAATTAAGTTTCGACAGTACAAGAGAGATTGTAGCTTGGACATTGTGTGCAAATCCTAGCTGGGGGACGATGTGTTGCAGAGTTTTCATAGTTACGAAGCTTGTTCTTGCTAATATGGCAACCGGCAACCCTTATTTGCATTCCACAATGTTTCGCTTACTGACAGGTCCAAGAACAACTCTGTTCGCATAAGCTGCATTGACCATGGATTTCTTCCACAATTCTGCTCTCCAGTCAGGAAGAATAAGACTGAAAATTCTTCCAACATAGTTTCAAACAATATTAAAGCCAAAGCATTCCTTTGAGAACAGCAACTCCAATTCCTTGGCGCGTCACACTAAATCTGCTACAGATAACTGTTTAACTGATAAAATATAGTCTGCAGGCTACACTACACGAACTGGCTCCTCGTGAGCCTGCAGGAGTAGATTACAAGCACCTTTAATCGCACACTTCTGTACAATGTTGCAGGTCTTACAGAAAAGATGTGCATGTAGCACAGTTAAATGGAAATGTTTACGGTGTATAGCAGAAAGAGGTATGTATAGTTACCACCTGCCTGATCTTTCAATTGCAATTTTTCTATTACTTACTCTTTTGACAGTGCAGATCCCCTGATTTAAAGGCTTAACAAATACGGGTTGCCATCGGGAGATGACAATAAAACACTGCAGTGCACCTATTCCACGTTAGCTCAGAGAAAAAAAACAAACGCAACCTTTCATGTAAGGAACGCGTCTCGCGGTAGGGAGACCGCAAATTCTTTCCTTGCTTTAAAGTGAGCGATACTGCTTAACTAACGCACTACTGCTCTACATAGTGGTTACTCTCTTTAGTCCACCTCGCAGCACGGTGCGTTTTAACCACAGTGTGGTCAGTAATAGTAACAAATTCTGCAGTCACTTGGCAGATCACATCATTTAGTCTGCCAAGCCACAAATCCAGTCCTTCCGGAGAAAGGTATAGTGCCACCTCCCCTACAGTAAGTATGACTGCTGACTACTGGTTTATGTACCAGGTGCAAGGTTTTGCGAAGCTCAGAGAAAGCTACGTCTGATGGCCATAATGCCAAACGTTCTAATTCCTTCCGGATAGAAGTATTTTGTAAGTAGATCGGACTTGCTAATTTTCCAGCAAGTCAGGTAGTTCTCCAGCTACAAGGAGAAGGTGCTTGTGGGCGCATTTAAAATGGAGCCCTAAAAGACTTTTGCTCTCCCAAGCCCAGCATGCCTTCTAGGGAAAAGTCATCCTGCTTTAGGGAGCACACTGGATTGAGGGGATCTCTTGAAAGGAGAACCAGCCTTTTTTGCAAACAAAGGGGTGGGTTGTACGTTCGAATTACATATATGTTCTAAATCTCACCAACCCAGGCATGCAAGGGATGAACCGGGGGCCCGATAATCTGAGATATGCTCTCAAGCCCACAATCCCCGCCGTCTTGGAGGGTTGTATATAGTAACATTTGGCTCTTCAGCAATAGGAGCTTGTGAATAAACTTCCAGAATGCATCAACCAGCCACATATGTATTTGCGATTAATTTACTAAGTAAGACTCAAAGAGGCTTTCCTGGAATCGCTGACCAGGATGGAGATACTATAGGTGTTCTTTTAGGAGAATGTTTTTCATCTCAATCATACAAGTTACGTTTGGGACACAACCATGCTATAGAGGCTATGACATGGATTAGGGAAACCACAAATCCAGCTCTCACCAGTATGAGGACTTCACATGGCTCAACTGAACATACAACCAGTGTTAGACTTCAAAAGGTCATCAGATAGACCACAGGTAACAAACCCAGCGTACTCATGCATAGCAACAGATAGTTAAATGACGGCAATCACTCCTGCTGTTACCGGAAAGAGGGGACACCTCGTTTGGAAGAAATAACCCATTCAACCATCAACTGGCCAAGAGCACCCCAAAGATGGTGAAGGGGCTCTATAGTTGCTCCACGGGGAGGGAGAGGACTCTATGCCTTGCAGGGTATGTATATAAGAATCTGTGAATTGTCGATGTAACAAATGTAGCCATGAATGCAGTAAAATTTGTATCCAAAAATGGTTGCAAATTGTGTTTCTTTGTGCTGATTCTTCTATGAATTGATTCAGCAACTTTATGAATTAATATTAGCAACTGATTTGCTATGGTTTTCGGTTATGCATTCACTTCTTGGATGCGTTATTGAACGAAGCTATGCCCTGATGACCACACTCATGTATGTATGTATCTGCTTCTACCCGTCATGACTCCTTAGCATCACTGTTGGGGAACGTGGGTGACTTGAATGTTGTGAGCGCACTATGCAGTGGGACATTACAGATCCCAGGAAACTACCACAACACAAAGCTCACATGAGAAAAACACAACTGTCAGGTGTCGAAGGAAATGCATAATCCGGCCACACAGCAAAGTGTGATCACGGAGGCACCGTCGAAAGATTATCCCTCACATGCTAGGTGCGAAAAAATGGCGTAGTTTGAAAATTAGACTTTAGTGTATTAACTATCCACAGAAGAAAGGTTTGTTGAATGGCTGAGAAACGATGTTCATTACACATGCCACCCCGTTTAATTTCTCAGCGAACACTTGTATTTCCAAGTTGTTGAATGCTGAAAATATCTGGGCTGGCAACCGTTCAACAACCTATGACACTCTTAGTGAGCACAACATACGGAAACGTGTTCACATAAATCCTCAGAGCATATACCATCGAATGTTTCTCGCGGTTGGTCGAGGGAGGGGCGCCAAAACAAATACAATCCCTTCTTCACAAAGAGGACCTTCCAGACAGGCTGCCTTCAATCAGCCTTAAAGCAGCACAAACAGCGATTACACTGGTGCTTCAATCTAGAGGGAGGCTAGAGGGAGGCCAGATGGGTCCCGTTCTCTAGAGATATTTGTCCTGCCCCCTACCACAGCAGCTTAATGTGTTAGGAGGAGACACAGATTATAAAAAAAGAAGGCACTGCACATTGCCAGTCGTATTAATTTGTCCAACGATCTTTCATTGAAAAGCAGTGTTTGCTTAAAATGTTAAAATCCGACTATGTATGTGTGTATAGATATATATATATATATATATATATATATACATATATATATATATATATATATATATATATATATATATATATATATATATATATGTACAATGTACATATAGAAAGTTAGATTTAAAATGTTTTAAACAAAAGTATATAGCCTTTATCCAGAAATACTTTATTGGCAGCCAGTGCCATAAAAGTGTGCAAATTACAAGATAATATAAACATAAAAAGAAGTTGCTGCATGCGATCAAACAAATACAACACATTCGATATTCGTATTCAAAGTCTTGGTTACAAAGAGAATGTCTGTTACAATAGGATCAATGCACCATCCACAGCAAATACGCCTGTTGAGGTGAGCCAGTGTGTACAGTAAACCAGAACATTCTCTTGTTCACTCGGGATCAAAAGGATGATGGGCACAAGCAATACACAGAATACATACTCGAATATAGGAGCCTGCTTGCTACACAACCACCCAAAGAGTTCTTGAAGCAGTCTTTCTACGTTTCTATCACAGTGGAGCTAGCTCAAACAAGACTATGTTCGTAATGGGCTAAAACGGGCTAGGTTGACCTTGGCAAATACCTTAAAATATAGCCTGGGCCAACACCATGTTTGCTACCCAAGTACATGTGTGATTTTAAGAAAAAAATTAAAAAACGAGATACATAAGGCACAAAGTACAGTGCCAAAAAAAGGCCCCAAGTGGATTGATCTAACCGAGGCTAAAATGCACATTTAGTTTAAAACAATTACAGATAAATTTAGAGCTAAGGTTTCAATTTCTAGTAACCTTCTGTCTGATAATCCACCTACTCCCTAGAAAGTTGGCAACGGAGCATGCGTATAAAGGTCTGGGATCAGTTTTAAATATCTTCACTGCAGGTAAATAAATTTGCGTACCTAGCTGCCTGCAGACTGGCTTGATCCACCTTGAACATGGACCAGAATTTGCACACCAGGCAAATATAACATGGGCTATAGCCTTTATATATCCCCACCAGTTTTATTTGTTGGCTAATGTCTTTCTCCAACCCCCTCCTCTGAAATTCTACGCTCGAGACGCCACTAAACAACTAGGAAGCAAATGAGTCTCATTACTAAACAGCCCTGTCGGGGCAGAACAAACAGCCTAGCTCTGTTACCTTGGAGGTGGCATTCCTGGACGGAGCTCCAAACGGCTGCTGTTTACCAATGACTTACACTAATGCACAGACCTCACTCTGGGTTAGCCACGGGCAACATACACTACACCGTTAATAAACTGGCCAGCGGCCAACTCCGTGGCGACAGCCTATGCATATTTATGAGATGTTTATTATTACTTATGCAATTTTATATAGCACGTACTTCACCCAGAGGTGTCAGAGCGCTTTACAATAGAGCGAACTACATTAAATCAGACATTACAGGTGAAATGGTAAAGGTGACAAGATGTATAACTAATAGTTACGCAGAGTGATCATTAAATATTTACAAAATATAAATTCACTAAAAATTACACATTGCAAACTAACGTTGGCGTCATAACTTGTGCAAGGACGTATAACTACTACAGTTACCCAGAGTGATGGTTACATATTTACTAAATACAGATTCACTAAACATTACACAGTGCAAACTAAAGTTGGAGCGATTAGGGTTTCAAAAGTACATGCTCCACCATTGAAGCGGAAGGACAAACTAGTTCTCCAGTGAGGAAAATGAAACAGTCAGAATTATTGGTAACAGTCTCTTTGGAACAGAAGGGTTTTAAGGTCCTTTTTGAAGATGCGGAAAGAGGAGGTATGGAGGAAGTGAGTTCCAAATTCTGGTCACACTACCGGAGAAAGATTACACCATAAGTCTTTCCCTTTTGAAAGTTGAAGGTTCAAGCAGCAGAATTTCAGCGTTACTTGAGTGTCTTGATCTACCTGAAATTTTGAGTTTGCTAGCTAGTTAGCAAGGGGTGGAGTATGAATGGCTTTATGGGTGATACAAGCAGTCAAATATTGACCTGGCTTTAATATGAAGCCATCGAAGAGTTATCTGCATAGGCGTGATGCTGTCGTTTCTCTTGGCCCTGAAGGCGCAGCGCGCCACTGAATGAAGGATGGATTTCAAAGGAGAAAGGTGGATCTTGGGGAGGCCTGCAAGAAGTGAACTACAATAGTCTAGTCTGGAGAGTACCAAAGATTTAGCAATGTTTTTCAAGTCTTGTTCAGGAATTGTCGGGGAATGAAACATCTGGTACCCCTAAGAAGACGAAGTTGGTAGCATGAATTTTTGGCCATGGTGTTAATTTTGGAAATGGAGGTCAAGTCTATTGTCTAGGAGGACTCCTAGGGATTTCGCACTATCAACTATGGTAGGTTTGCAGTTACAGGAGGTGGAGAGTTTGAATTTGAGATCTGAAGGAACTCAGTTTTCGATGGATTTAGTTTTAGGTGGTGAGATGTCATCCATTCTTGGATAGAGTTGAGGGCGTTGACAAGGAGTGAAGAACAAGTTACTTACCTTCGGTAACGATATATCTGTAAGAAACATTAGCAGTGATAGATTCCTTACCTTAGAATATCCCCAGGCATCAGACTGGATCCGGAAAGTTTGTCAGCAGTACCCCTGCGCGTCGGTAGGTGGTGTTGTGCGGCTCCGCGTCCGTCGTGGTCGCCGAGATGACGTCGCGTGCGCTACTTAGACGCCGCCCACGCGCGCGGACGTCAGTTCTGTACACGACTTTCCGCGCCAGGAATGCAGAGCCATGCAAGATACTGACCACTGGTGCATTGAAACTAGGGCCCTGAAAGGGATGACCTTGACCCTAGAAATCAGTTCGCAGAACGTGGAGGATGGGTGGGGCGGTAAGGAATCTATCACTACTAATGTTTCTTACAGATATATCGTTACCGAAGGTAAGTAACTTGTTCATCTGAAAGAAACACATAGTGATAGATTCCTTACCTTAGAATAGATACCCCAGCAATACCAACCCCAGTGGTGGGTCTGCGAACTAAGATCACACAAGAAAGTCACGGAGAACAGAACGGCCGAAGAAGCCGTCTCTCCGGACTTGGCTGTCCAGGCAATAGTGCTTGGTAAACGTGTGCAGCAAGGCCCATGTGGCTGCCTGACAGATGTCTTGCAGGGGGACACCACGTCCCAATGCAGTAGTGGCTGCAGTAGCTCTGGTAGAGTGAGCACGCAGCCCCACCGGAGGTTCTTTTTTAGCCAAAGAGTAACAGGCTTGATACATAAGACAACCCAGCGGGAGATAGTTCTCGTGTACCGCCCGACCTTTCTTGGTGCCAACATAGCCAACAAAGAGCTGGTCATCCACCCGGAACTGCTGTGTGCGGTTGAGATAAAAGGAGAGCGCACGTTTTGGGTTCAGACGGTGGAGCCTTTCTTCCTCTCTGGAAGGATGCGGAAAGAAGGTGAGCAAGGTAATAGTCTGCCCAATGTGAAAAGCCGTAACCACTTTTGGCAAAAAGGAAGGACCGGGCCTGAGCACAACCTTGTCCGGATGGACTGATAGGAAAGGAGGCTTACAAGAAAGAGCCTGGAGCTCACTCACTCGCCTAGCGGAGGTGATGGCCACCAGGAAAGCAGTCTTCAAGGTCAAGAGACGAAGAGGACAGTTATGAAGTGGCTCAAAGGGAGCACACATCAGGTATGTAAGAACCAAATTCAAGTCCCACTGAGGCATCACGAAAGGAATAGGAGGAAAAAGGTGTGTAAAGCCTTTAAGAAATCTATTTAAAACAGGGGACTTGAAAAGAGAGGGCTGATCAGGGAGCCTGAGAAAGGCCGAAATAGCAGAAAAGTAGCCCTTGATAGTGCCCAGAGCAGAGCCCTGCTGGGTCAAAGAAAGAACAGTAGTACTTTAGAAAGAGGGGCAGAAAGGGGATCCACAGCCTTTGCTGTGCACCATGCCACAAACTTGTTCCACCTGCAGGCGTATACCACTTTAGTAGAGGGACGCCTGGCTGCCAGAATGACATCACAAACTTCAGGAGGCAAGTCGAAAGGAATCAACTGCCGCCGCTCAATCTCCACGCAAAGAGGTGTAGACTGGACAGGTTCGGGTGGAGGACCGTCCCCTGCTGCTGTGACAGAAGATCCTCCCGAAGAGGCAGTCTGATCGGAGGATCCATGCTCATACTGAGTAGCTCGGGATACCATACTCTTCGAGCCCAGTCCGGGGCCACAAGGAGGACTTGTGCCCGGTCGCGCCTGATCTTCAGCACTCTGGGCAGAAGTGGTATAGGCTCAAAGGCGTACAACAGACCGCAACTCCACTCGCGACGAAAAGCGTCGCCGAGCGAGTGCCGCCTTGGAAATTCCAACGTGCAGAACTGATGACATTGCGCGTTCTCTTCGGTGGCGAATAGATCTAACCAAAGCTCTCCCCACTGCTGAAAGAGACCTTGCACCACTTCCGAGTGAAGACGCCATTCGTAATCGAGCATGCACCTGCGGCTGAGTTCGTCCGCCCTGGCATTCAGAGAACCTGCCAGGTGTTGAACCACCAGGGACATGCCCTGATGTTCCAGCCATGTCCAGAGACGCAGCCTCCTGACAGAGGGTCCACGACCCCACCCCGCCTTGCTTGTTGCAGTACCACATGGCGGTGGTGTTGTCTGTGAACACCTGCACTACTCTCCCCTTGACAGAGGGAAGGAATGCCTTCAGTGCAAGCCGGATCGCACGAAGCTCCAGAAGGTTGATATGGAGCCGGGACTCCGCCGGAGACCAGAGGCCTCTGATCTCCGCCTCTCCCATGTGGCCGCCCCAACCCAGGAGGGACGCATCCGTCACCACTGTAAACTCCGGTTGGGGAAGGGAGAGGGATCTGCCGTCGACCCAATGCTGGTTCGTGAGCCACCACTGCAACTGACGTGCAGTGCCCTCCGAGAACTGGACGTGATCGGACAGGTTCCCCTGATGCTGCGCCCACTGGAACTTCAGGTCCCACTGCAGAGCCCGCATATGCCATCTGGCATGATTGATCAGCAGGATGCAGGAGGCCATGAGGCCCAGCAGCCTCAGAGTCACTCTGACCGAAACCCGGGACAAGGGCTGAAAGATGAGAATCAGAGTCCGAATATCCCGGGCTCGCTGTTCGGGAGGATAGACCCGAAACTGCGCCGTGTCCAGAACCGCTCCGATAAAGAGGAGCTTCTGAGAGGGAATCAGGTACGACTTCGGCACGTTGATGGAGAACCCCAGCAAGTGCAGGAGGTCGGCCGTAGTCTGGAGGTGGGAGACTACTGCATGGGGCAAGCCCGCCTTCAACAACCAGTCGTCCAGATAGGGGAAGACTGAAACCCCTGATCTGCGCAGATGAGCTGCGACCACCACCATCACCTTGGTGAACACCCGAGGGGCACTGGTAAGGCCAAAAGGGAGCACGGTGAACTGAAAGTGCTCGTGGCCTACCGTGAACCGTAGGTAACGCCGGTGGGCTTGCAGGACGGGGATGTGGAAATAGGCATCCTGCAAGTCTAGCGCTACCATCCAGTCTTGTGGATCGAGAGCAGACGAGACCTGAGCCAGAGTGAGCATCTTGAACTTCTCTTTGTGGAGGAAGCGATTGACGTTCCGGAGGTCTAAGATAGGACGCAGGCCTTTGTCCTTCTTGGGCACCAGAAAGTAGTGGGAATAGCAACCACGACCTACTTCTGGCGTTGGAACGCGCTTGATGACCCCCTTGGCCAAGAGGGCCGCAACTTCCTGCTGAAGGAGCGCCAAGTGATCCCCCGACATGCGGTGGTACTGAGGTGGCATGGCTGGAGGGGTAGTCTCGAAGGGGAGGGAGTAGCCCCTCCGGACTATCTCTAAAACCCACCTGTCCGAAGTGATGGTGCGCCAGTGGGGGAGGTGATGGCGAAGCCTGCCGCCCACTGGCGTTTGATGGGCCTGAAAGTTCGGACTAGGAAGGTTTGGAGGCAGTGGTGGCCGGGGTGGTGGTGGACTGACCCGCCCGCTGGCCCCTTGATCCGCCACGGCGGAACCCGCTTCCGCGGCGGCGCTGAGATTGTTGCTGCGCAGGCTTGTGGCTCTGTTGCGAACGCTGCGGGCGCCCCTTCCTGTGCCACGAAAGGAGCGAAAAGCGGAAGGCGGAGAAGGGCGGACTGCCGAGAGTCCCAAGGACTTGGCCGTAGCCCGTGAGTCCTTAAACCTCTCCAACGCGTTGTCCGCTTTGTCAACGAAGAGGCGACGGCCATCAAAGGGCATGTCCATAAGGGTGTTTTGTACATCCCCCGAAAATCCAGTTGTCCTCAACCAGGCGTGGCGGCGAACCGCCGCCGTTGCAATCGACCTGCCCAGTGAGTCAGCGGTGTCTAGGCCACAACGAATCATGAACTTTGCTGCGTTTCTCCCCTCTGCAGCAGCCTGGGAGAGAGCTGGCCGGGCCTCCTCCGGACACTGGGGCAGCACGTTCGCCACCGTATCCCACAGAGAGTGGGAATAACGGCCCAAGAGGCATGCGGTGTTCACGAACCGCAGCGCAGAGCTGGTGGAAGAAAAATCTTTTTACCAAACTGATCCAGCTTCTTGGATTCCCTATCCGGTGGGGCGGAAGGGAAGGCGGTTGGGGAAGCGGAGGCTTGGACAACCAAGCTCTCGGGGGTGGGATGTTGGGAGAGGAAAATGGGGTCACCCGGAGCCGGGCGATGGCGTCGGGCCACGTTCCTATCCACAGGAGCCCCTGTGGTGGGCCTGGACCAAGTGCCCAAAAGAACGTCAGAAAGGGCTTAATTGAAGGGAAGCAGCGGCTCCACAGAAGTAGCTGCTGGCTGAATCACCTCTGTCAGGAGGTTAGTCCTGACGGCCACAGTAGGGAGCTCGAGGTGTAGGGCCTCGGCCGCCCTACGCAACACCACAGCATAACTAGCGCCCTCCTCCGTAGCCACGGTAGGAGGAGACAGCATGCCAAGGTCTGGTGAGGTATCCAGACCACTGGCGTCCCCCAATTCCTCAGCCCAGTCCTGTTCAGACTCGCAAGCAGCCGAGAGAGGGTCCTCAGACCCCTCCCAGTCCTCCCCTTGCTCCTCAGGCTGTACAACAGGTCTAAAATAAGGAGCAGGGACATGGGGATAAAAATCCCAGAGCAACGTAGAGAACGGCATCGATCGACGCCGGCCCGACGCCGCGTCCACGTCGGGGCTGAAACCGAGGTCGACGTCGTCCCGAGGAGCGGGCGGCGTCAGAACTGGTGCCGGTGGAGTCGGTGGAGGTGTGACAAGGTCAACCGGCGTCGACCGGGATCCAGGCCTGTCGGCGCCGAGGCCGGAGCCGACAGCGACGCCGGGGCCGGAGGCGTGGAAAGGCAAGGACACCCAGCCGGGACCGCCGGGCCCGAAGGTGCACCAGCGGGACCCGACGGCCCAAAGATGCGAGCCATGGCCGACAGGAATTCCTGTATCTGGGCCGGAGCCGCCGACGACCCCGGGAAGGGCGGGTAGTCGGGCGGCGAATGTGTAGGCTCCGCTGGAGCCGCGGGGGAGGCACCACCCGCACCCTCAGCTGCGTCGCGCGAGGGGAAGTCAGAACGATGGCGTTTCTTCGACTTCTTGTGCTTCGTCTTACCTGACCCCGAGTGCGAAGACTTGGATCCCCAAGATCGGTGGTGATGACTCTGCGCACGGTCCCTCGACCTCCCACGGGACCGGGACCTCGAACGGCGCGGAGCCGACTGCCGGGCTTCCAGCAACTTTCGGGACCGCTCCCGCAAAGTCTTCGGCGCCATGGCCCGGCAGTCGGGGCACGACTTGTGGTCGTGCCCCAGGCAGAAAAGACACACGGTGCGGGTCCGTCACCGACATCATGCGGTGACAATCCCCGCAGGACTTAAAACCGGGCATCCTTACCACCAGGAGTCGAAGACTCAATGAAAAAATAGAGACAAAAAGCCTCAAAAAGTCAGTCAAAAATTGACTGGGGCTTCCTGCTCTTCCCGGATCTGCGCTTGCTGGCGCTGAAAAAGAAAGAACTGACGTCACCGCGCGTGGGGGGCGTCTAAGTAGCGCCCGCGACGTCATCTCGGCGACCACGACGACAACAACGGACGCGGAGCCGCACGACGCCACCTACCGACGCGCAGGGGTACTGCTGACAAAAACTTTCAGGATCCAGTCTGACGCCTGGGGATATTCTAAGGTAAGGAATCTATCACTATGTGTTTCTTTCAGATATGTCATGTGCGGAGGACATCTTGAGCTAGAGATAGATGCTGTCAGCATAGAGGTGATAAGGGATCCCAGTCTTTTGCAGTAGTCCTCCTAGAGGTTCCATGTAGAGATTCAATAGGGTGGCAGCAAGGATAGCGCCTTGAAGGACACCATGATCAACAGCCTTTGATGTTGAGAGACAGTTTTCAATTTTGATCATCCGAGATCTGCCCATGAGGTATGATTCAAACCTACGCCTTAAAAACCCATTCGATGTTTTAGAGTGTTGAGAAGTGTGCAATGGTTTACAGTGTCAAAGGCTGTAGAGAGGTCAAGCAGGATCAAGAGGCAAGAGCTATCCGAGTCAAGTACACGGAAAGCATCGTTGATTACATGTAGAGGCGCTGTTTCTGTGCTGCAGCCTTGATTGAAGTCAGACTGAAATTCATCAAGAAGGATATTGTCCTTGATGTGTTAGGTGAGTTGCTCCACTAAACATCTTTCATGATTTTAGCAAGGAAAGGGAGGTCGGTGATAGGGCGAAAGTGATTAAGGTCCATCAGCGGATGGTTTCTTCAGTAGTAGGGTCACCTTACCCATTTTAAGGACATCAGAAAAGGAACCTTGACTGAGAAAGAGGTTAATCAGATAAGACCTCAAGGGGAGCGTGTGGGTGTAAAGGTATATTGAGAGGTCGTTTGAGATGGGGTCCAGAGAGTGGTTTGAGGATTTTGTTTTTTAAAATGTTCTTGAGGAGGGAGTCGGAGGTGATGAGGTCAAAGCTGTGCCAGGAGCCTTTGGATTTGAATTCCTCATGTTGGATTGGATGTGAAGTATGGTCAAGGAGCGAATTAACTTTTGTATCGGAGAAATGATAAAATTCTTCTGCTTTCTTGGGAGGGTCAACAAATTTGATGTTAGAAGAGGAGGGGGTATCAGTGGTAGCTCTGATTAAGTCAAAAAGTTTCTTTGGTCTGTTCTTGTCAGAGTCAAGGAGGGTACTGAAGTAAATCGATTTTTCGCAGAAAATGTGTTTGTGGTTGCATGATTTAGCACATCGGAGATTGGAAAGATTAATAGTAGAGGGTGATTGTCTCCATTTCTTCTCCAGGTACCGTAGAATTTTTTTTTCATCATAGAGGGACTTCTTGAAACATGGGGCAGAGGGTATGGTTCTTTTCCTTTTGGTTGAAAGTGGAGCTAAATTGTCCATCAAGACAAAGATTGGTGAGACACTGAGCTGTCACGTCTTTAACGTCAGAGTTGGGGCTGATGTCTGAAAGTGCCATCTTAGCTGAATTGCAGAGAGTGTTACGATTGATGTTTTTGTGATGCAAAACTAGGTGGGGACCCTTTTGGATTGGCCCGGAGTAACAATATGAGAGAGGTGGAGTGCGAAAGGAATGAGGAAATGGTCAGACCAGTCTATTGGTACAGGATCATCTACTGTGATCAGGTTAACTTTGGAGGTAAGGTCAAGAGTAGAGCACTTGGAATGTGTTGGTTTAGAATTGTGATGTACAAGGTCATTTCTGGAGAAAAAGGAGGCGAGCTGGTTGGCAGCCGAATCAACTGAGATGCCTCAGTGGAGATTAAAGTCACCTAGAAAGATTAATCTATCGCTTTGTGAGAATTGGTCAATTGCAAAGTCGAGAAATTCCTCAGTGAAGGCGGAGCTGTCACCTGGTGAGTGGTAAATGGCGTGCATACTCAAGGGGGAGCTGTGCTGACCAAGATGTTCCAAAGTAAGGCATTCAAATGTAGAGAAAGATACTGGGTAGTTCTCTGCATTGAAGAGTTTTCTGAATATGATTGCGACACCTCTCCGGACATTGCTAAGCCTGTCAAACCTGAAAATGAAATAGATAGAGGGAACAGAAGATCGAAGATAGTGTGGGAAGTGTCATTAAACCAGGTCTCGGTGAGGAGTAGATCAAGTTTGTATTGCGTGATGGTAACTAAGATTTCCAGCTTCTGTTTTGTTGCAGCTCTGCAGTTGTGAAGCATACAACGCATCTCTGAGGTGACTGTTTTGGCAATGGGGGGTGTCAGGGCTTTTAGTAAGGATGGGAATGAGGTTTCTATAGGTCGGTGTCTAGGTTGTAAATGGTTGGTGTTTGTTCGGACCAGGGAGATGATAGGTACAGTGCATTGATTTGTGTTGTCTGGAGACAAAATGGTGGGGGAGTAGGAGGAGTTATAGCTAGCAAGTAGATTGGCAATTTCAGTTGGGGATAGATTAAGCACAGCTCTTTTTGGGCGAGGGAGACGCAAACTTCTCGGTGCTAAGTGTATGGGGTATTAGGTTTTCACACAGGGGAGTAAGGAATCAAATACAGTCGACATTTTAGAGCTTAAGTGGGAAATAGTGGCTTCAAGCTGGAAGATAGTAGAATTGAGGAGGCTTAGTTTATTATCAAGGGAGTGCGGAACTGTGTACGGAATGTTAAGCACCTCAGCAAAGGCAACAGGTTTTGTGGAAGGTTCATCTTGAAGGGGAGCAGGTAGTAAGGAAAGGTGGGGAGGTTTTTTGATAGTGGTGTGGAGGGTGCAGAGGCAGTCTATGTAGGATGGAACTGAGAGTGGGTGCTGCTGTGTAAAGAAAGATTCTCAGGGCATTCTTTGAAAGAAGCAGGCATATTGTGTAATAGTTGTGGAGAGGAAGGGAGAAAGCTGTGTTAGGAAGAAAGTTTGGGGAGAGGAGTTGGCCTAACGGCTAGGGCAGTCGACCTCGAATCTGAGGAACTGGGTTCGAGTCTCGGCAATGACGCTGAACATCCTGTAATTCTGGGCAAATCACTTAATCTCGCCGTGCCTAACAAAAATGAATGTGTCCTCATGTAACGCAACTGGTGCCATGTAAAGCGCTCTGATACCATATACCTTTGGGTCAAGTTTGCGCTATATAAAACTCCGTAAAAAAAAAAAAGAGGAAAAAAAAAAAGGGAAGCCTGTTCCACTTGTGGGATTGGTCTTCTGGAACCACGGTGGAGTAGGAAAGGGTAGTGTGTAGTGAGGGTGGAGTCTGTGGGAGAGTCAGGTGGCAAGAGCAGGGAAGGAAATAGGTGATCAAAAAGAGAGAGAGCCAGCCGTCTTTAGCTTGAATCATGACTTTGCCGTGATTATATAGGGAGACAGTGATTGTCCAAGTGGGGAGTGTGACTCAGCAGCCTGGAAGAGTATGGAGTGTTGCAGAACTCCAAGTGGTGGGAACAACCGGATGACGGAGGCCAATGCTCGTTTTTTTATGTTTCTTGTGCAACTTCTTGGACTTACCTGAGCCCCATGACCTCAATGACAGTAAGAAGTCATGGTGGTCCCATTCACAGGAGCAGGAGCGTGGTCCTGTTCACAGGAGCAGGAGCATGGCTGCACCCTTGACTTAAACTAGGACCGCCATTACTTTGACTAGGAGTGCTTTTTGGAACAACAGGAGTTCAGCAACTGCGAGTTTGGCCTCGTGGTCACGGATGGCCTTTTTATTCATCTTAGCACAGCATGGACACAACGCTGAGCCTTATTTGGAGTCTAGACACCATATGCAGACTTTGTGGGTGTCGGTTAACAACATCTTCCAGTTAGTCAGGACACACCTTAAAACGTGTAGTTTGGGACGGTGACTGTCTGCATATCTAAGAAAGTTTTGAGGGAAAATGTGACCGGATCTGAGAAGCTCCGGATTCGTGTAGAGCAGGTGCAGAAAGAAAGGAACGGACATCAGCAAGCGAAGGTGACGCACATACAGTGGCCCCGGCGTCATGACCTGGGTGCTAAGGACACAATGTGGCACCACACGATGCCACCTGTAGATGCACAAGGGAATTGCTACGAACATTTCCAGATCCAGTCTAGAGTCTGGGAAAATTCACAATGTGAGGAATCTGCGATTAGAAGTCTCTACCAGAAGGGTGAAGAATTGACAGAGGGGAGAGAGTGAAAGGATGGACAGATATGGATACATGAATATATTGACAGGTGGATGCATGAAAGGATGGATGTACATATAAAGGAATAATGGAAATGTGAAGTAAATGATAAATGAATAAAGGGATCAATGACTAAAAGCCCAGCCAAGCCTGTTGTAGCTCGATTACCAGCACATCAGAACCGCATCCAATGGTCTCATGCATTCAGACATCTAATGAGTGCCCAAACTCTACATACCAGGAGTTACTGTGCATTATTAAAGCACAAAAAAAGAAAACCATACCCTCAAATAAGAGCACTCTTTTTGCAACTTGAACAAGCTTCTACTGTGCTCGTAAACACTGGGAAGGCACTTCTTCGCTTGGGGTACACACCCTATTCTTATGCAGTTAGCGTTGCAGAATGAGGAAACCAGAAACTAATCAATCAGGATTTATAGAGTGAGGCTAATCGCCTGTGAGGGTAGCCAGGTGCTGAGAACACTGCTGCAGGGGAGGGTTCAGTTTGACAGCCAGGTCTTGAGTTCCTTGATATATTCCAGTAGAGAGGGTGAGGTCCGGAGGTGAAGCTGGAGGTCGTTCCAGGACTTTGTGGTGAAGCAGGAGGAGAGACATCCACTGTTGCAGTGCTGGATGAGGGGGGGTGTGAGCGAGGAGGAGGGAGGCGGAGCACAGGTGAATGGCAGGAAGATGGAAATTCAGGCGGTGGTTGATGTATGCTGGTCTTGGTTGTGTAGGGCCTTGAAGGTGTGGATCTTGAACTGACATTTCTTCTGAATAGGCAGTCAGTGGAGCTTCCCGAGGATGACGGTGATGTAGGTCCGCTTTGGGAGGTCAAGGATGAGTCTGGCCGCTGAATTCTGTATTCTGCTGCAGTCTCTTGAGGAGGTGCGAGGAGATTCCAATGTAGAGTGCGTTGCGTAGTCCAGTCCGCTGGTGACAACTGCTTGGGTGACGGTCCATCTGGTGTCAATGGGGAGCCACTTGTAAATCTTATGGAGCATGCGAAGAGTGAGGAAATAGGTGTATGAGATTGCGTAGATCTGTCTTTTCATTGTGAACTTACTGTCCAGGATGATGCCAAGGTTGCAGGTATGGGTGGTCAGAGTGGGTAGGGGTCCTAGTTTGGGCGGCCACCAGGAGTTGTTCCACCAGGAGGTGGTGGAGGACCTTTGTTCTTTCCACTGGCAGAAATTGGTTAGCGGAGTCTCAGAACACTTCACAGATGACAACATATTCAAATCCCCTAAATATTGAGATTTGCAATCAACCTAGCTCTTTGAGCAAAACCCAAGTTCAGTCACAGTTACTTACCATTACCTGGACACTAAGGCCTCTGAGTTTTACTCAAATGAAAAGGCAAGCAAGCTAGATGGCAAAGCCTAGAACAAAAAGCTCAATGGCAAAAATAAAAGATAAGAGGAAGGGAGAGTTAGCAGGGGAAAAGGGAATACCAGGGGTGTGGAATTCATATCGCCTAACACTTGTTGGTTTCTGTCAAAGGTAAGAAGATTGAATGTCTATTTTGCTTGATGGTCAATTAGATAATAACTACCTAAGCAGGATGAAACTGTGGCCCTTTGGGGCCCACAGCCAATCACAAAGGCATAACGAAATTCAATCAGCATGGGACAAGTATCAAGGCCTGAAAAAGGCTAGAAGCCCAAGATTTTAGCCTGGATTGGCTGAAGAAATATGTAAACCCATCCCTGAGGTAGTTGCATTGTTACTGTGAGGGTGTGTTTAGGGCCAGGAACTGTGTTGCTATTGGCCGCGAGGCGCCAAATGCTGATCGAGGGGTCGTGGAGAAGGAGGGAGAAGACAACACAGGTTGTAGAACACACCTTCAAAAGCAGCCAGTAAGAGGTTGGGGACTGAAAGGGGTTCTCTTCCCGCTGAACTTTTTGATCTCCCGTGGAACGTTTATGACCGAGTCCCCTGCCTGTTTCTGTTGTTGCACGATGCTCCTCCTTGGTCTGATGTCTATGCTCCTGCCTGAGCTATTGGTTTCTCCCGGGCCTCGGATAGCTGCCCTCGTGCTCCTTCTGTTGGTCTTTTCTCCGACTCAGCCTCCCATATCCACCACAGGCCTGCTGGAGGTGTTTCTCTCTTTCCCTCCCCATTAGGCTTCCTAGCTAATAGCTCGTGTCACACAATGCTCTTGCGCATATCTATTCCCCTCAGACCCATGCCCTCAAATATTTGCTCCTGCCAGACCTCTGATGCCCGTGACCAATATTCAGACTCTAGAGGGGGGTAGAAAACCTTCAGAGTCCCAGATCATTTATTTATTTATGTTCATGCACTTAAGTGTTCATGAGGGGCCAAGGTTTGTTTGCAAGGTGATATGGAGAGAGTCACTGCAAGTGCCTTTCACAAACCGCCTTTGGATGGTTATTTATTTTCTTTACAAGTGCCAATATGAATGAACGCCACTACCTGCAGTAAAGGAGTCATAAGACAGCTGGAGAGCAGTCCAAAATCTCTCAATACAGGCTAGCTGATTTAGACGACGTTGCTTCGTTGTCCCCGGAACAGAGAGCGTATGAGTTGGACCTGTCCGTTTTATTCCATAAGTTCATTCCAGAAGGCAAGCCCACTTTCTTAATGGGACTTAGTGTAACTGCTTGATACCATGCACTGGCCAGGATGCAAGCTTTACCATTTAGGAAGTGTGTTTGCTGGAGGGTAGGCCTACTGAAGCATTTGTTGCAGAGTTCGTGTTTGTCTGCAGGGCCTGTGCATGTGTGAGTCTCTACATGGGTTTGCATATCTGTAAGCGGAGTGTTTTCAGCAGAATGTACAGGGTGGACTTGTGCGAGTTTGGCGGGTGTCTGTCATTGCAGGGTTAAGTGTATGTGTCTCTGCTTTGGGCTGTGTGTGCCAAAGGGGGTGGAGTGTGTGTGTGTGTGTGTGTGTGTAGCAAAATGGCTTCAATGTACCCAAATATTTTTCTGTGAGAAAATGGCAAAAAAAATGAATTGAAAAACAATAGTTTAAAAAAAGCATTAAGTGCTCACCTATCTTCAGGCTCTTCAATCACTGGCTAACAGAGAAAGGAAAATGGTACTTACCCAGAAAGCATCTGTTCTTGGCATGTAGAGCTGTAGATTCACTTGCTTTGCATACTCCTGTCATCTAGTGTTGGGTCCGGATGTTTGCAAGTTGTTTTTCTTCGAAGACATCTTTCCAGTCACGAGGTAGGTGACTTCTCCTTTCAGTGATAGTGCGCATAGGCATCGACTCCATTGTTAGATTGTTTTCACACAGAGGGTGAGAATGGAGTTAGTAAAGGTAGAATAGAGATGTCCATGTATGTAAAATAAGAAAGAACTGCAACAGGTATAGGTACCCAGGGAGGCGTGTGGGCACATGTGAATCTACAGCTCTGCATGCCAAGAACAGATGCTTACTGGGTAAATAACATTTTCCATTCGAGGCATGTGAGCTGTAGATCACATGCTTTGCATAGACTATACAGCAGTATTCTCCCAAAGCGGTGGCTAACCTGTAGCTGTACCAGTTGTTTGAAAAAGTGTTTTAAGTACTGCCTGGCCTACATTAGCTTGTTGCCTCACTAACACATCTACACAACAGTGTTTGGTGAATGTGTGCGGTGTAGACCATGTTGCTGCCTTAAAGATGTCAGCTTAGGGAATATTCCCTAAGAAGGCCATAGTAGCCCTTATTTTGCAGGTAGAATGCGCTCCAGGGGGTATTGGCAATGTTCTTTTTGCTTTTGTATAACATGTTTGTATACATTTAACAATCCATCTTGCAATACCAGATTTAGAAATGGGATTGCCTTTGTATGATGGAGAAAAAGCAACAAGGAGCTGCTTTGTTTTACGAAAATCTTTTATTCTTTCTACATAATATAGTAGAGCTCTTCTAACATCAAGTGTGTAGAGCTCGTTCTGCTACAGAATCAGGTTGAGGAAAGAACAAAGGTAACAAATGATTGATGTGAAAAGCAGAAACCACTTTTGGAAGAAATTTGGGATTGGTTCAAAGAACCACCTTATCTTTGTGAAGTTGAAAGAAAGGCTCTTGTATAGTTAGTGCCTGGAGTTCACCAACTCTCCTTAAGGAAGTGATTGCAATAAGAAATGCAACATTCCATGAGAGAAATTGTAGTTGACACTTGTGCATTGGTTCAAAAGGTGGTCCTATTAGCCTTGTAAGGACTATGTTCAAGTTCCATACTGGTGCAGGTGGAGCTCTTGGTGGTATTACTCTTTATAGCCCTTCTATAAAGGCTTTAATCACTGGTACTTACTCTGAATGGAGATAAGTGTTGTCTGTTTTGTAAATATGCAGCTACTGCTGCTAAATGTAATCAAATGGATGTATAAGATAATCCAGATTGCTGTAAGTGTGATAGATAACAGATGTTTTGTACTGAAGCATCAAGGGGACTGATTGTTATTGTTACAATATATAACAAAACGTTTCCACTTTGCTGCATAACATGCCCTAGTAGTAGGTCTCCTAGCCTCCTTTAGTATATTCATACAGTCTGGTGGTAATTGTAAATAACCAACTATGACTTCAGGAGCCAAATCACCAGGTTGAGTTCCTTGGGGCTTGGATGCCCGATTTCTCCATGGCTCTGAGTGAGGAGACTTGAGTTGAGATGTGGCTTTTGGTGTGGAACTACTGACAGCTCCGGCAGGGTGGTGAACCAGGGTTCACGTGCCCATGTGGGAGTTATGAGAATCAGTGTGAGGGATATTTGCCTGAGCTTCCGAACTACCAGCGGAATGAGTGGGAGAGGCGGTAAAGCGTAGGCAAATATCCCTGACCAGTTTATCTATAGGGCATTGCCTTTGGAGAGCGGGTGTGGGAACCTGGAGGCGAAGCTTGGGCATTTTCCGTTTTGAGCTGTGGTGAACAGGTCTATGTGATGAAATCCCCATTCCTGAAAGTAGGGAAGAAGAATTTGGGGATGAAGTTCCCACTCGTGGATTTGCGGTCTCTGTCTGCTGAGAAGGTCTGCAATTTGATTGTTTACTCCTGGGAGGTGTTCTGCTAGGAGATACATTTTGTGATGTATGGCCCATTTCCAAATGGCTTTAGATAGGCGTGACAGTTGGAGAGTGTGTGCCCCCCCCCTCTGTTTTTGTATGTAGTGCATAGCTGTCATGTTGCCTGCGCGGACTAAGACCGCTTTGCCTATAAGGAGAGTTTGAAAGGCTTTGAGCGCTAGAAACACTGCTAGTAGCTCTAGGTGATTGATATGTAGGCTCCTGTACTTTAGAGTCCATAATCCTTGGATTGCGTGAATCTGTCGGTGAGCGCCCCAACCAGTGAGCGATACGTCTGGTGTTAGCACTGTCTGTGGAGCAGGGTCGAGAAAGGGCCGCCCTTTAGATACATTTTGTGGGTTCCACCACTGCAGAGAGCGATGGGTGCGGCCATCCAGCAACACTAGATCGGTTAACTGACCCTGCGACTGGTTCTACTGACTTGCTAAGCATTCTTGAAGGGGACGCATGTGAAGTCTTGCGTGGGGAACAATTATAATGCAAGACGCCATCATGCCTGGCAGTTCCAAGAAGACTCTTGCTGGCAATGATTGGTTGGTCTGAAATTGAGTGAGAAGGGACTGAATACTGTGAATCCTGGCTGTATTGGGAGAGGTTAGAGCTTTGTGAGCATCTATCATGGCTCCCAGATAAGTTTGTGTGTTGGAAGGCTGTAGATGAGACTTCAACTCATTCACTGTAAACCCTAGTTGGTGGAGTAAGTGAATAGTGCGTTGAGTGAGTTGGAGACACATTTGGTAAGTACTGGCTTTGATGAGCCAGTCGTCCAGGTATGGGAAGACACAAATTTGTTGTCTCCTCAGATGTACTGCGACTACTGCCAGACATTTGGGAGAATGAATTGGTAATGATGACCCACTATGATGAATCTGAGGTCTTTGCGATGAGCAGGATGAATTGGAATGTGAAAATATGCGTCTTTTAAGTCTGGAGTAGACATAAAATCGCCCTGCTGTAGAAGCCGGAGCACTTGTTGAAGTGTTACCATGTGAAAATGCTCTGACCGTATGTAGAGGTTTAGTTCTCTGAGATCTAGAATAGGTCTCAGGGAGCCGTCCTTTTTGGGGATGAGAAAGTAAAGAGAGTACACGCCTGTCCCTTGATGTTGTAACGGCACAGGTTCTATGGCTCCTTTGGAGAGGAGAGACTAGACTTCTTGCTGAAGTAGATGTAAATGTTCTGGTGACATTTTGTGGGAACGTGGTGGTATGTTTGGAGGATTGTTGGTAAGCTCCAGGCAATAACCATGTTGTATAATTCCTAACACCCATTTGTCTGTGGTGATATATTGCCAAATGGGGAGGAATTGTAAAATATGTCCCTCGACAGGTGTTAAATGATCGGGGGGGAAGTGTAGGCAAGTCACTGCTTGTTGGGGAGAGGGAATTACACGGCACGGAACCCTCGCCTCGACCTTTGTTGTTACCTCCATATTCTCCTCTAAAGAAACCCCTTGTAGAGGAAGATTGACCGTTGCCTTTGTAAGAGGTGGCAGTATTGTCGGAGGACATGGTTTTCGACCCTCCACGGTAGAAGGAGTGACGAAAGGAGCCTCGATTAGAGGGAGACTGCAGAGCTCCCAAAGACTTGGCTACCTCTGTCTTTTTTCATTTTTTCTAATGACTTATCTACTTCGGGCCCGAAGAGATGTTCCTTTGTAAAAAGGAGTATTTAAAATAGACTGCTGTACTTCTGGTTTGAAACCAGAAATCCTCAACCATGCAGGTATTCTTAGTAACACACTAGTGTTGATCTCCATCGCTGTGGTGTCTGCAGCATCTAAAGCGCATCTTATTGAGGAATTGGATAGGAGCTTTCCTTCCTGGACTAAATCCTGGGCTTTTGCTTTGTGCTCATCTGGGAGGTGTTGTAGCAACTGCTCCATTTTGTCCCAGTGTGCCCTATCATATCTGGTTATCAGGGCCTGGGTGTTGGCAATGCGCCAATGATTTGCTGCTTGGGCAGCTACTCGTTTACCAGAGGCGTCTAATAGTTTTGACTCCTTGTCTGGAGGGGGAGCATCACCTGTAGTCTGTGAACTGGCCCGTTTACGGGCATTAGAGACCACCAAAGAGTCTAGTGGTAACTGTCCTTTAATTAAGACTGGATCTGAGGGAGCAGATTTGTATTTTTTAATCAATCCTGGGGGTGAGAATGCGAGCCCGCACTGGTTTTTTAAAGAGGTCGTCGGCATGTTTCATCATGCCTTTAAGCATAGGTAGAAAGTGACTAGCCCTTTGGGAGGTACTGAGCGTTTCAAATAGGAAATCTTCCTCTAGAGATTCCTCGTGTAACTGTACCCGATGATATTCTGCAGCTCTAGCGAGTAATTCTAGATATCCTACATAGTCATCAGGAGGGGAAAGCTTTGCAGGGTAAAGATCTGGGTCGTTACCTGTAGGTGAATGTGTGATAATCCTTCCAGGGATCTATTGGTAAAATATTGTTCCCCCCGCCCCATCCCCATCATCATTATCGTCAGGTGGTGGTGGAGAGTTAGTTGGTGTAATCAGTAAATGACGTAAAGGTGGAGAGGTTGGTGTAGGGAAACGTGGTAAAAGAGGGGAAGGGTTAGTACCCACATTCTTCATCTTGAAAGAAATAAAGAAAGGTGCGTCCTCTGACTCGGGTTTGAGTTTCTGAGGTGACTTAGTAAGAACACGTCCTGTATCTGGATTTATATAAAGCTCCTTTTGTTTTGGGTCCGATTTAGGTGTTGTGGTGTCAAAAATCAAATTCTGCTGCTTCGGAGGAACAGTTTCAGGTTTCGGTGCCGGGGTAGAATCATTTTTCTGCGCCGAAGGAGGCTTTGTTTTTAGTGTCAATGATTTCAGCTCCGAAGCGGTTTTCGGCTTCGAGCCTGAAGGTTTCGGCTCGGTGCCAGATTTCGGCTGACTCGATCCCGAGCCGGAAGGCTTAGAGACATGTTTCGGTGCTGAGCCGAAGGGCGGGGAGTTGGAAACATCTTGTCGGTGCCGACCGTGGCCCGAAGGTGGGGTTGGGACCGAAGCCTTTTGTTTAGGCTGAGTTTGAGTTAAGGGGCGTTCGGTACTCACGGTACGTTGACCTTGTGGCAAGTCTTCTTCCAACTCGGAGTACAATTCTGGAATGGAGACAAGTTCCTCTTGTTCTTCCTCGGCCCCTTGTGCGTCGAATTCATGCTCGGATCCTCCGTCGAAGATGTCTGGCATGTATTTGACGTTTTGACTCTGCATCTCGCAACGTCGAGCCAGCCGATCACAAAGCATTTTCTTCGATCTGAACGATTTGCACGCGTCGCAGTCCTGTTCGTTGTGCTTCGGAGACAAGCACAAGTTGCACACTTCGTGCAAGTCGGTGCGCATATACTTGGCGCGGCACCGAGGGCAAGATTTGAATGGAGTCCGTTCCATCGACTGCGAAGTGGACCGATGCGGTTAGGCCGGACGGCCTTTCCAAGATCTTCAGATCGAAATAAAGGTTTTCCTCCATGGATACGATACGCGGAGAAGTGGGATACACGTTCGAAACAATACCGACGCGGGTAGAGTGGGTTGCGCACAGAGGGGAACCCGAAGAACGACTTCGAAACTGAGCGCAGCAATACACGTCCGACCCCGATGGCGGAAAAAAATCTAACAATGGAGTCGATGACCATGCGCACTATCACCGAAAGGAGGAGTCACCTACCTCGTGACTGGAAAGACTTCTTCGAAGAAAACCAACTTGCAAACATCTGGACCCAACACTAGATGGCAGGAGTATGCAAAGCATGTGATCTACAGCTCACATGCCTCGAACATTAAATTTAGTGTTCCATTCAAAACATTTTATTTTTCATTTTTTTGATCTGAATGGTCCTCAACTACATTTCTCACTATTTTTTCTACTATTGCAAAAAGTTACAGAAAAATTCTATATTAATAGATTTTGTTAGCTTCTCCGTAAAAGAACTCCTTCAGTAATATTAGTGACTACTAGAGGGGTTATTTTTTTCCCCCTTCTAGAAGACCACCATGTGCTTTTTTTCACAGCTCTGAGTGTTATAGCCATCATTCAGAGCAACTTCTTTTAGTGATGGGGACAGATTTTATTAATCTCCGGGAGAGGTAATTCATTTATGTACTCAAGAATCTATGAGAGTTACCATTTAAACTTAAGCTCCTCGGTTGTGAGGGAGCTTTTTGCAGCTCCCCTTACAGTAAAAAGTGACTGAGGTTATTAATGCTCCCTTATTATCCCTCTGTTTCTCCAAGTGGCTTTAAAGGAGAACCTTCCATCTCTTAGCGTGATACTCTCATAACGGAGGCCTGTGAGGGAAATTTCCAGTCCACTGCAATAAACTCTCCTATATGGCATGAACGGCCATGAGAAAGTATTACTGGTTCCTCCTCATCTTTTCTTACTCTAACAATCCCTTGATGCTGCCCTAACGTGTCAGTGTATGAATGGCACCCTGATGCAGATTCAGCTACTTTCTGTAACAGCCTATCCTTTTTGGGAAATCACTGATGACGCTTAGGTGATGGGACAAATGGACAGCTGCTTTGTATCTTAGGTTCTAGAGGGAACGGGGCTTAGGGTACCCCTCCCCAACACGAAGGCCCCGCATGCCATGCTTCCTTGCCTTTAATGCATCAGTGCATTTGCTTGTTCTACTTGTGTGGATGTCGTAGGACGAATCAGAAAGCAGTTGTGGGATCTGGTCATCTGACCGTGGAGGTTGCATTACTTTACCTGTGCCTCGTTACAACTAGCAATTGGTCATCTGACATGGAGGTTGCATTCCTTTACCTGTGCCTCGTTACAACTAACAACCCTACCTACACCAATCTTTGTGAACAGATCCCCATTCATCCTATCAACAGTACATATTAGACACCACTCTGGCACCATCACATGCACAGCATGGTACCAGGCCATTCAGTAGTATCAGTGTTTTCCCCTTCAGCAGAACATCCAGATTGACCTACGTGAGTACATCAACTTGCAGTACACATTTCACTTCACCCTTTTCACATTTTTTTCAGCATTTGAAGTTTTTATACTGGTATGTTTGTCTAATGCACCAAAGATTTGTTGGACTGCAGTGTTTAATAAAAAAAACAAAAAAACGAAACTAACAATGCTTTAGAGAACACACCAGGGCCAAAGAAGATGCTCAAAAGAGAAGGCAAGGAAGTAGGTTAGAAAGCACGGCAAGTGGAGAGGATGGGGAAGGTGGAGATGCATTTTGAAGAAAGGGCCAGTAAATTTGCTTAAGCATGGTGAGTGGTGTCAGTGTTCTCATAGAAATGGGAGGACGACCAATCATCTTGTCTCCCTCTATGCTCAACGCCCTAGTACATCTGCGGCGTCCAGCTGACTGTCTACCCTACTTAAAATCACGTGTGAATTTGGAGAGCTCTCTGGGCTCCACGTCAACCCGGAGAAGTCCAAAATGTTTCCACTGGGGAGGTTAGCCTGGGTTCCACTGGAGGGGCTTCCTGAAGTGTGATTCCCTTGGACGACTGACGCAGTTACTTGGGTGTCTGTTTAACACACACGGCCCCAACTTATCTAGCTCTAAACATAGGAAGGGTAATAGAGGGCCTCCGGGAATTCATCCAATTTTGGAAGGATTTATTGCTTTCCTTCATGGGCAGGATAGCCATTGTAACAAGCATTTGCAATGCAATAGGTCTCGCAGTTGTAAGAGTTTGAGCTATTGGCATTGTAAATGGCAATGCCTTTTATTTACGTGTTGGTTTTTAAAACACAAATAAAGGCATTGTCATTCACAATGCCAATAGCCTAATCTCTCGCAAATGCGAGACCTATTGCATTGCAAATGCTGGTTTATTATTGCTGCGCCTGAGACCTGCCAGGACCCGCCCCACTTGAAGACTTGATTTACTCTAGGTAAAGATAAAACTTGGAAGTAGCTGGAAACGCGTTTACTACTGTAGACTTACAGTATTCCATTTGCGCGGTTACCTCGGAGTAGAATTGTGATAAGTTACAAAGTTCTTTGTCACTTGTGGTATTTTTTTGCATAAATTACCAAAATATGCAAAGAGGAAAGTTGAGCATTTGTATGAAATGAGCAAAGGTGCAAGAAAACCTGGACTTTTGCAAGCATATTGTATGGTAGTGTAATTGGTCATGAGCCACTCATGAGGAAAAGCTAAGCAAGGGATGTACACAAGAGTATGAAATACAGGTATATTGCTGGCGCTGTAGAGTACTCATTAGTAAGATCTAAGGATGGTACTGCAAAAGTTCAAACTACTCACAAGTTACTGATTCAACAGTCTCACAGTACTCAAGATAAAACGCTACGCAAGGCATGCACTTGCAAACAAAACACCTGTGGGTTACCAGCACCCTCTAAGAAGCATAAGAGCAAGCAATAAATGAGTGTGTAGGCCAGTGCTTCATTTGTGAAAGAGTGCGTCAGGGCCTGAAACTCTGCTCAGAAGCCCGCGGCCGGTGCAATGAAACATGGGCGCGAGGAATACCAAGGCTGGCAGTTTTAAAGCCACCTCATACCTCTTTAATCCACTACCAGACACTCCCTCCCCTATATCTCACTCCTTGAGGTTTCTGCATTTTCCTTTTGTGACGGTTTTGCCGTCTTCCGCCGTCTTTCTGATCTGTGTAATAGGTACATAAATGATGTGGAAAAATAAATGTGGGTTCCCCAAGAATAAGTGCCCCCACTGGCAACCACCAGCTCAAATTAGTCACTGGTGTAGGCAGAGGAACTGCAAACTACAGGTAGACCAACAGTCAGAAACTTCATAAGCCTGCGCTAAGGTGATAAAGAAATTTGCAGGCACCCCTACCTCCGAGGCAGATTGGTTGACATTTTAGGTGTTGTAAGGCATTCCACCTGCGCCAAAGCGATGAGGGGATGCTGGGTGACTCTCCAGGAGTGGTGGGGTGGTTCCAGTGCTTTAAATGGACTGAGTTTCTGACACTTATTTTGAGAGGGAGAGTACCTGCACTTCTCAAGAGAGACATAATACGTTTAATTGGAGAGTACCGACACTTCTCAGAAGCAAGCAGATACTTTGGTACAGGGTACCAGCACTTCTGTTTTTCCATTTCAAGCACTGGGTGGTTCAAAGGGCCAGGTTAGATATTCAACCAGTCTGCCAAGTGGCACAAAATTCCGTTTTTCGTGTTTTTAGTGACACTATGGCAACAGGATATTGTAACCCATATAACAGCTAACAGAAACATGGTGCCCTAAATATCATACAAAAATACCCCCGACTGTGGTTAATAATACAAAATTTGCACCCAATGTGACAAGATTTTTTAAAAGGATATTTATGACAGGATACTTGGATGAGGCAATATTTTTGCTAATGATATTCTGACACCTAACCCTTAGAGAGCGTATCCAGGCCTCTGGACATAAAACTCAAGCACGCCCCACGCTCTCCAGTTTGCAGCCCCAGAGTCTCATCTCTCAGATATTAATTGTCTTGGGCTGCATTGTGGCCCCCCGAAGGAGTGCCCCCTCCCCCCCAAAGGATTGGGGGTGCTGAGCCGCAGGGGCTGCGTAAGTCTGCCTTACACGCCTACCCTACCCACGAGGTGCGGGCATTACAGTGAGGCAGGCTGTCAAGGAAACAACCATCTCAAGCCCCTCCCCCCGCCCCAATCCTCACCTGAACATTCCAGCATGGGACATAAATTGAGTTGAAAAAAGGGTTTGTAGTTATATAGCGCTTTCCCACCACTTGCGAGGTATCAAGGAACTAGCCTGGCAGGTAACCCAGGCAACAACCCCAGGTCGCCATTGGCCTGTTCGTCTCTGGTAAGTACACAAAACTCTCCCTCTCCACTGGCAACCAATGTGTCACCAAATGGCTGCGATATCAGCTTACAGGCTGGTAATTCAATTATTGCATTAGCAGAGGCAGGTGATCCCTGGCACCGCTCCTCCGAAGAGGAAACACATGGGAGAAGGGCTCGCCGCGCGCGCTGTGTCTGTCGGGAAGGCTTGGCTGCTGGACTGCCAGCTTCACACCAGCATACATTTTTTAAAGAAATCCAAAAGCAGTTCTGTTGGGGCGCTTTGCCGCAACAGCGTGGTTAATTTTTAAGCAACCGTCATTTTTAGCCGATGAAGAGATATAGCCTGGAGTCAAAAACTGTAGACTTTAAACTTAGGAAATCTGGATGGAATCCCAGCATCTCCTCAACATCCTGTGATTCTCGGCAAACTGTTTAATATTCTCGAACAAAGCAAAACCAAAGGGGATGAAGGACGGAGTGTTGAACATTGCAAACACTCACCCCCAGTCAACTGATCTGGGTTTAATCCATCATCATTCTTTAGCTCACTCCGCCACCCCAGTTCAGACATGGCCATATGCAAATCAGTCTGACCCTGTGCCTCATGGGAACAGTCCAGCCCGAACTGCCAAGCCATGTCTTCCCTGGACCGGAAACAAGCATCCTGGGACCGGTTTCGGGCTCACAGCCCTCATCAGCCAGGCTATCTTGAATCCAGTGGCAAAGTGAGCAAGGGACCCACGTCTGGGCATACCCTGCCAACTTAGGGCGAACAAAGCAAAACCAAAGGGGATGATGGACGGAGTGTTGAACATTGCAAGCACTCACCCCCAGTCAACTGATCTGGGTTTAATCCATCATCATTCTTTAGCTCACTCCGCCACCCCAGTTCAGACATGGCTATATGCAAATCAGTCTGACCCTGTGCCTCATGGGAACAGTCCAGCCCGAGTGGGATGGGTATGCCCAGACGTGGGTCCCGTGCTCTCCATGCCACTGGAATCAAGCTATCCTGGCTGAAGAGGGGTGAAACCCCGAAACCGGTCCTAGGATGCTTGTTTCCAGTCCAGGGAGGACCTGGCCTGGCAGTTCGGGCTGGACTGTTCCCATTGGGCACAGGGTCAAGACTGATTTGCATATGGCTGGGTTCAAACTGGAATGGCATGGTGAGCAAAAAACGATGGATTTAGGCCCAGATCTCTGTACTGGGGTGAATGTATGACATTGTTCTGCATTCTGTCCATCAATTGTTGTTTTTGTGTTTAATATTCTCGAGTCATTAAAAAATAACATTCAGGTGCTCATGTAAAGCGATTGAAAACCGTGGAACTAGGTCCGCGGTATAGCAAGCTATTAAAATAACAAAATGCACCCACTTTATATTACACAAACGGTGCAATAGAGAAATGAACACTTTGGGTAAAGTGCAGACTGTGAGTGGATCCGCGTTTAGGCGCTGCGAGAATTTACACACAGAAGCTGGACAGATATGCAAAGATTTGCAGGCGGTCACACACTTATTTAGTTTCAAGGATTCCAAGAAAAACAAGCGCTCGCCATTCCCGCTGTTTATTTTTGCATCGCGCTTTCACTTTAAAGTGAAAGCGCGATGCAAAAATAAACACACGGCGCCCTGTCTCCTTTTGAGACTGCCCATCCGGACTGGATCTCAGGGCTTGTTTATCTAACACGCCTCTTGAGATAAGAAACTGCTTCACGACAGCCGTGAAGCAGGCGATCCAGTCCGGATGGGCCGGACCAAAAGGCCAAAGGGAGGCAACGCAAACAGCTCATTTCCAATGGCAGGCCACCGTTTAGCATAAACGGTGACGCAAGCCAATGGAAATGAGGGGTGGGGCTTCAAGCCCTCTTCTCAAAGTCCTCTCTCAAAATCTCTCGCCGAGGCGAGCAGCGCTTTGCGCTGCAACGCCACGCGAGACCTAAAAATGATCATCTTAACACAGTGCCTCAACGCACTCCAAAGTACCCTATATGCAATTCCCTATGCACTATTTTCACACACTGGACAGTCTTATAGTGCATCTTCTTTGGGGTCATAATCGTAGACAACTCAAGTTAACCACACTTCAAAGAACACGGGGTCGGGGAGGTCTAGAGGATCCACATCTGGAACTTTACTATACGGTGGCGCACCGCCAACATGCAATTCATTGGTTAGACTCAGACGACAGTTGGGAAAAACAACTTTTGCAGGGCACACACGAGGAAAAGCACCTCCTGGTCTTACTAATGAGCAGCTCGCGGGATCCTTCCACTTCTCCCTACATTATTCCGTTGGTGGCGAGTATTTGGTAAGGAGTGGTTCGAAGTGTGCTTCGTCGCACCCACTATGCCCCAGATATGCCAATCTAGGTAGTGCAACCCTTTATGCAAATCACTGATTCAATGTCAGTACAGAGATGGAGGATGTGATACTATGGGGACCTTTATCCCGGTGGGCAATTCATTACCAAAGAGGAAGCCAGAGCCTCTCAAAATATGAGACAATTCCTCTAATAAATAAAAATTTCGATCAAAACCCACATGGTGTGGCCAAAATTTCCTGAGGTACCACCTCGATCCAACACCCAGGTGATATGGCCCAAGGAAGTAAAGTGATTTCCCGACACATAAGGATGATAAGCTTGATGACGATCTGAGAGCCTGGTCGGCCATGTTATCCAATTTGAGGAAGACACAGGATCAGGTCGCCCCCAGAGACTGATCCATCTAATGTACTACATGCACCCTAACATTGTTGAAATGTATACTAGAAACACCTTAGGTGTTGGATGGTTATACCACGGGCACCCACACTTCACTTTTTAGAAACTTAATTTGTATCAGCGGCAGGGCCTTTGCACGAGAACGAGTGGAGGATGGGAGTGGGGTTTAATTCCAGTTTTCAGCTTCTTGGTTTTTGGACTGTTGTATGGACAATTGTCTGACATATATCCCCAATGTAGCTCAGTTCTAATTATTATTGATGTCATCCTAAGATCGTGCTTACCATTTCGTGTCAGGATGGATCTTGTAAAACATGATCCTTATTTGAATATTTACAAATTGTCAAATTCTGATGAGATTAACATTTGATTCATCTGTAATACATTTGAAATATCTGTCCATGTTTATACAGACTGAGGGGAAATTGATATGTACTAAATGGATGCTCATACATTATGCCAATTATGGGACACTGCCCAAAATTAATTAAATTTATTTGCAACAAAAAAAAACCCATTAAATGTGGTCAATCTGTGTATGACCTTGTTGCGGTATTTTTAAGAGCTAATGACGCATTTCAAAATTATGTCTCCATCATCACCTAGGAGTTCACCACCCAAAGACAACTACCATCCGTGCCCTGCATCTTCAACTGGGGCCTCACCAGAGCTCAGGAGCCCCCAGACAAACTCATTCCTGTTGGAACTCCGAGTCCTGTTGGTTTCCTCATTATCATCCATGCTTTATGATTTCCTCAGGTGCAACACAGCTCATCACAGCAGTGTTCAAGCTGCACCTGGCAAGCCTGCGTAGCCGCTCCAGCAGAGTCATTGGCTACTCAGACGACGAATGTTGAGGCTAACCATTTAACTCTGCCTTTCTCCATTCAGCCCTGCAGCTCCTCTTCACTCGGGGCTCTTCTCCAGTGATGAGCACCTCAACTAAGACCTTCCAGAGTGCACTGAAGTGTGCCTGAACCAGAAATCTGCTTTGGGTTGTGAGAGAAGTTCCAAGAAACGTACTCATCTGAAAGGGTTTCCCAATTCTTCCCAGGTCTGCACTGCCATTAGCTACAGGTCTAGTGTTTACAAATTGCACAGTCAGTATATTTGTGAGATTTCTGACATTCCGATATTTATAAACGGAACAGGGTCCTGTTCTTATCAAGTGTGCAAGAGCTAAACCTTGATTATTACTAGTGTAATGTGGCTTGTTACTACCCTTTTCTCATAAATAGAAAGTACGGACTTGCTCTTCAGTGCGGCACTCTATTCTCTTTTGGCTGCTGCGGTTTGTAGAGGGATGAATTACAAGGCAAGTCCAGTCTTTGCTGTTCATTTGTTGATTTCCTCCTTAACCCAGAATTATATTTTGGCTTGCACTCAGGCTGTTACTTTAAGAGAGGCAATTTTTCTCCACAGGGTTCAAAGATGTGGCATGAGATATGTAGAATAGATAGTAAGGAGGCAACAGGAATTAGAATCCCAGATTGGACAGAGATAATAGGACTTAGCGGTTCCTTGTAGAGATGATACATTGGGGCCAATTGGATTATAGCCAGTCCATGCACGGGGAAGGAGTGATTGTTAGTCAAGGATTGGGATGTGGTCTTTAAGACTGTAGACTCTTATACAAGAGTCAATTTTTAAATGGTGTTTTATCGGTTAAAAGACATGGGATGGTTTTAATTTGAGTCTAGGTGCCAAGATGGTCTAGCATTATGGAAATAATAAGTACATACACATGTCCCAACTCAGGTTAAAAGGTGGAATTAGCGCAGAGCTCTTACTTTCCAGATAGGTTTGTGATATACAATAATGACACAAACATACAGAGGGAATTATTTTTCAGATTTTGAGTCCGAGCAGTATGGAATTAATATTTGATGGATCAGAATCAAACTCATATATACACATATTTTGTAATGGCTTTCAAATACTTGATCCCTTCTTTTTTGACCTGGTGGGGAAGGTGCATAATGTGTAAACTTCTCTTATTAGCCACTTTTGTGACTTGTTGTTAATCTTTCATTGAGTGGGCAGGGTACAGTGACAGTGTTCTGGTATCTGATTCTAAGATGTATTAGAGTGTAGGCGATAGAGGGCACAATTGCAGGCTATTTGTGTTGAGGCTAGCGCTAGCTATACAGAGAGAATGAAACTACTGGTGAAGTACTGTAATAGTTTTACATTTGGAGTTTCTTTTCTGGACAAAAGGCTAGGTGGTTATAGCTATTTTTTTTTATTTTTAAGTGCTGCAAACCACCATAGGCAAAAAGAACGAATGATGGACGGAGCGTTGAAACTTTTCACACACTCACCCCCAGTCACAGATCTGGGTTGAATCCATCATCGCTCTTTAGCTCACTTTGCCGCCCCAGTTAAGACCCAGCTATATGCAAATAAGTTTTGACCCTGTTCCTTATGGGAACAGTCCAGCCCTAACTGCCAAGCCTTACCTGGACCGGAAACAAGCATCATGTGACCGGTTTCGGGGCATCACCCCTCATCAGCCAGGCTAGTTTGTATCCAGTGGCACATGAGCACGGGACCCACATCTGGGTATACCCTTCCCACTTAGGGCGACAAAAGTAAAAAGAGCAAATGATGGATGGACTGCTGAACCATAGGGCAACCTCAGAGAGCTTTACTGATAGTGAGTTGCTTGGACCCATTGGGGTTTTTTTTGTGTTTCACAAATTTTGTTTGGGTGGTTTTTAGTCTAATTTTTCTAATTAAGTCTTGACTTGTGTTTTTGTCTAGTTTTTTGCCTGTTTGGTATTGATCTCATTCTAAGCTTTCTTTGGTATGGTCATAAGTTTCCTGTTTTGTATTGAGGGCGGTGACCTCTGGGTTTCGTTTGGAATGGTTTCACATATTATTTTGTTTAATAATGATGGTATGATTATTAACTCAAACTCTGAAGAGAGTTACAGGGTGTAAGTTGTGCTCCTTAAGGTCATAGTTGTGTTAAAGTTTAGATATGATTCTTTGTGATATTCAGTTTGGGGAAGAACCAGGTTTTAATAGAGTCATATGAATATTCTTTGGCAGGCCATTCCAAAATTTTGTTGCTTTCACTGAAAAAGTGTTTTCTCAAATTTGGCCTTTTTTAAAAATGGGGTGGAGAGTTGTTGTCTGACTGAGGATCTGATTTTGTGTAGGCTTTCGGGTAAGCCTGATTTGTAGAGCTCCAGCTACTACCTTATTGACGCTAAGACTCAGTATTTTCTTCTATCTTCAAATTGAGGGTTCCCTGCCATTTACCAGACCGGGCTGAAACTAATTTGAACATAACTGTACACAGTGGGCATTGCTTACGAATACCTTGCCTGGGTATAAAACTCCACTACTACTTAACCTCTCCCAGCCAAACAAAATATGTGGCACCAAAGAGATGGAAGTGCAGAGTGGGCAACAAAGGGCAGACGCAAAGGTGGGCACTGGTAAAGGAGAAAGGCCTTGGTCGAGAAGTGCCAGAGTCACAATAAAGGTACTTACTGTCACATCCTGATCTCTTGCCTATGATTATCCTTATCAAAAGTTCCACACAAAAATAACTGAAGAGTAAACACAGCAAGTACCAGCCATATTGAGGCCGTAGAGGCGAAAAGCACAGTGGGAAATTCAACAAATTCAAACTCACAATAGTAAAAATATGATCCAGTATGATTGATTCCACTTGTCACCAAGAAGTTCAAAGCAAGAGACCTTTGGCACTTCTGCTCCAGCTGACCATCTCCTCCCCTCAACTCTGTCAGACCTCACACAGATAACATTCTGTATGTCGCATTACAAATGACATCTTGACATTCTTAGCAACATTACGGAACACTCATCCATAACACACCGACACATCGCCTGTCCAAAACAAAAACAAAAATAATCCAGGAATAATGCACGAGATCTTTAGTGCCAAGAACATGCAATGAGGATGGTACTAAAAACTACATATCTTGAAAATACACCAATGCTAATTTTGCTCCGGTTGAATGAGTTCGGATTCTCTCTGGATAAGAGGACATGGCAGCTCCAAGCCAGATTCACACAAGTGATCAGAAGCCTTAAACTGGTGCAGTATTCGCATTGGAATGAAGTATTACACTCTCCTGGCAAATCAGATGGAGCAAAGGTAATAGACAGATATTAAATAAAAAAACAGAAGTGTCAAAAGAGAAAAACCATGAGGAACTCCACAGTTAACAGGAAGGAATGTGGAAATATAGGTGTCAAGGTTCATACATTGGGCCCTATCCTAAAGAAAGTAGCTGAACCAACAGAGTTCTTGCCCCACTGCTCCAACATATGTTCCAAGAAGGAAGTGCTCACCCAAGTCTAAATCCACAGAGAGCTCTAACATAGTTAACAGTCACTGAGGAGGAAAGCAAGTTGTCCCACACAATATCCAGGGCTAAAACCAGAACGGAGGTGGTCCAAGAAGTAAAGGTAGCAGAAGGCTGGCCTTAATTTCTCTGCAGGAACCTCTTCCAGGGAACTGGCATCTAATAATTCAACCTCCGCCAGGAGTTTTGAGAAGACTGTCCTTCAATTTAATGCTATAACCTTTTTTCGAGCACTGGCACCCAATAACATTTTAAACTCTGCCAGGAATTCTTGAGATACTTCTTAGGATCCTGGGATATGACTGCGAATGGACTGGAGAAGCAGTAAGACAATTGCATTTTTCAAGAGTAAGAGAACCAATGATGTGGGGCTGACTGATCCTAGACTTAATGAAAATGAAGGTCATGTGGACTTACAGCTAGCTGAAATGAAGTAAATAGTGACCCCTGGGGAGGAAATCACAGTCCATTCTTACTGTTGGATTTAGCACTTGAGCAGATGGAGAAATTATTACATTACTGCATCATTTATATACATATCTATACATACACAAAAACACTTTATATTTTTAAACCCCAGACTATTTCATTGCCTCCTGTGTCCTCAAAAACACAAAATCAATAATATTCTCAAAATATTTCTAGTGAAAAAAGGATGCTCCTACCTGGACCAAGAAGTGGGGACCGGTTTCTCTGGGCACTTGACTGGTGAGCTGGCTGTGGCTCAACCATATTTGCGTTAGTAGTGGTGGTAGTGGTGGCAGCTGTAGTGCCGTTCTGACTAGCTGGTTTGTTTCTATCCCACAAATTAACAGTTTTCTTATTGTAGTTATGAGGATCACCCCAGGCGGAAGTACCATCATCAATTTCCATCTTGCGTCGCATGGAGGGTGGTGACGGCTCCTCCCAACCAGTGGCCTCACAGTTGCTTTCCTTATGTTTGGCCGAGAGAGGTACAGTTACTGGTGCTGGCACTGGGACAGGCACAGGCACAGGTGGTACTGGACCTGGTCCCCCCACCCATCCGGACCCGGTCTGTTTAACAGATGAAGCTCCTCCCCAGCCACTCACATTGTTGTCCTGTGGCTTATTGGCCCAGTTCTGCTGAGGAACAGGTTTTAATGATTCTCCCCAACTTGTACCTGGATTAGCCTTGGTGTTTGTGCTGTTCCCCCACCCACTAGACCCAGACCTTGCTGTAGTATCGTTCCAACCAGGTCCAGACCTGTGGTCATTATCCCACCCAGGACTATTCTTCTTTCCATCTCCAATGTGCCCTGAGAGGGCTGAAGATTCTGCCCAGTCTCCTCCTCCTGAAGTCCAGCCTGGGCTTGATTTCTGCCCATCTCCCCAATTTTGAGATTTGGGCTTTTGAGGCTCACCCCAGGCAGGTGACTTGTCCTCCTGATTTGCAGGCCCACTCCAAGCGTGGACGCTTTTGGCAGCAGCAGCGTTAACAGAAGTAGAGCTAGCAGAATCACCCCAACCACCTTGGCCATTCGACAGTTTGTTGTTTTCTCCCCAGCCTGTGTTTGCTGGAACTGAAGCAGCAGGTGGGGAGCTAACCCACCCAGATACTGAAGAGGTATTTGTACTGTTCACAATGGACCCTTCACTCTTCCCCCCTGAGTTTGAAGGCTGAGGAGTTGTACCACTCCAAGCATCTGTCCCACCATCGTTCTTTCGCTCAGCCCGTGCTGCTTCATTAAAGTCCCAGGCAATGTTCTGCTTAACAGGAGTCTGACCCCATCCAGTATTAGACAAGACTCTTGGATCAAGGTCCTGTCGTGGCAACTGGATTTGTCCTGGGTCGATTATCCCGTTCTCCCCCCGTCGCCCATCACTAGCTCCTCCCGGTCCATTGTTTCCTTCATTTTGATTTCCAGCACTACCATTGCTCCCATCGCTAGTTGTGGTGCCGGTAGCTGCAGCTTTGGCCCAAGAGTTCCTTTGATCATTGGCAGGATGCTGACAGCTAATACTTGGGTTATCCCACCCGGTCGATCCTTTCCCATTAATGTCACTGTTGGAATGATGGTTTGGGGGTTTGCCCCATTCACCATTCACACCACTGGTGGTGTTACGACCAGCATTACTCCATGCTGCAGAAGGCATACATCCAACATTACCTCCTCCCCTTCCCCAGGCAAGTGCTCCAGGACCAGCAGATAGCCCAGAATCCCATACACTGACACCATTTCCCTCTTTCTGTACAGCATTGCTGGATCCATTATGTTTAGCACTTAGTGCAGAGTTCACAGTGTCTCCATTCCCCTGACTGAACCCAGAATTGCTGCTTAATGTGGCAGAATTACCTTGGGACATTCCCCACACTGAGCCACTCATTCCATCATCACTGCCCCCACTCACTTGAGAAACTGATGACCCATTAGCACCAGAAAGGCCTTTTATGTGGGGCTGGATGATGGACCCCATACCAACAGCCATCCCCCAGTTGGGCAGTCCATTTGTCTGCATTGCATTAATAGGGTTTGGTGAAGAGCTCAAGGGGCTAGTGCTATTTGGTCCATCAGTGTTAAGGTTCTGAGGTTGTACGCTGAAAGACACATTCTGAGAAGTGGACGTTTGTGGTTCTGTGCTCTCTTGCGGCAGCAAACTTCCCCACGCACTCATACTGCCACCTGGGTTCCCATTTTGGTTCCCCATGGTCGGACCTATGGCACTGACTGGACTGCCAATACTGGGAGGATTGGCTCCTCCCACAGTTCCATCATGCCCAAGCACAGGCCAGGCAGCTGGGTTGGCATTAGGATTAAGGTTAAGATTAATGCCAGCATTGGAGGTGGAAGCACCCCAGCAGTTTTGACTTCTACCATCCCCAATCATGTTGTCCATCTTTCCATCTCCGTTACTGGCAGAGCAGTGGGAAAGTCCAGGGTTGGAGCCTGGGGCCACGCCCCAGCCCCTGGCTGAGTTTCCATTGCCATTCGCTCCACATGCTCCAAGGGCATTCTGGTTAGAAGTGCTTTGGACGATTGCTCCATTGATGCCATTATTGCCATTGGTTTTCTTTGTATGTCCAGTGAAGTTGCCTTGGGCACTCCCTGTAGCCATGCTACTATTCTCCGACCCACAGTTAGAGGCAGCTTCAGTGTCTGTAGTACATTCCGAGGCAGGTACAGTCTCAGTTCCTGTAATGGAAGGCCACGCCTCCTTATCAGTCCGGTCTATTATCACTTTATCCCAGCTGCAATTAGCTTCACCTCGGAAAGTGGACTGCTGACCCCATTGGGAACTGTCATAGTGGTCTCCAAGTCCACTGTGCCCAAGATCTGAAATAAGGCAAAAACAGATTATCTCAAAACAAATGTAATATTAATTATAAAACAGTTTCTCAGAAACAGCAGTACTCCCTATATGCTGGAACTATTACTCAAACTCAGTGCATTCTTGTTATCAGAAAATAGATGGAGAAACACCAGAGCACTGCACGTATGCTTTCTAACTATGAATAAGTCATGTTTATTTAACATTTTCGGCCAAACCAATGTCTGTCTCCTTGACACCAATTCCTCGGAACACCAAATGTTTAACTGGGAAGGAAAAATGCACCTGTCTTTGTTATATCAGGGATGCAGTCTTTGAGATGCATTTAAATATGGTAACAAGAAAAGGTTATTACACTCATGTTCTCTATAAAATCTTGTAATTTCTGAGCTTCTTTTGTCGGATAATTGTTCACCTAAATAATAAAAAAAAGCAGGATTAACTCGAGAGAAGGAATTCCAAAGCTGCTTCATTAAAGGTTGCTTGGCCTCCAGTAGCTAGATGATTTTACTGACCAGAAGTAGCTCTCACTACAGAAAAGGTTGGAGACTCCTAGGAAAATATTTTATTTCACAGTCTTGCCTTTTTTCTTCATCACATGTGAGAGCACCTTCAAATATGTGAGTTTAGCATATCTGCTCTGCAAAATTCTTAGAATTAATGGACTAAACTTTGCTCTTTGTATAATAAGAATCTAGCCCACGTATAGGATACCCATGACCCCTGAATTGCAGCACTGTCTTCAGGTAAGGGGCAGGAATGTTTCTAGGTTATGTTAAGAAACTCGCACTTGTAATAACTATATTACTAATGCATGATGTGGTAGTGCACTGTGATTTACAGACAACACATTTTCCACTGATATGGCAAGACACATTCACACCGACATGCAGTTTTGCTGATAGAACTATAGTGCTCTTATTTATTTTGATCCTATTAAAATCTTTGTTTCAATCAGATTTCAGAATTACAAAAAAGTGCTTTAGAAATTGCGGATTTGGTTAAAAATATTTGTACAGTTCCTTTACAAGCTATTTAAATGTGTGTCAGAAAGAAAAAAACTGGCATTCTACAGCCCTTCATTCCACAATCCCTGTACCCCAGCATGATTGTCAGACAATTCACTTTACAAAATCCTTTAACTTTGCAATCAAAGAAAGAAAATTAAACACCAATCTCCAGGTTGAGATAACCAACAATTTGTAAGACAAACTGATATTTCACCTCTGCCTTTGAAAGCACAACAAATGTGACGAGATAAAAACAAGATTTAAATCAATCTTTATTGCTCATTCACTTTCTGAATGAACAGAACACCTGTTCTTTGCCAGCTAGAGCTCGTCTCGCCAGAATGGGCCAGATATTATTTTACACCTTAGCGAGTGAGCGAGGATTGTGCAGAGAAAACCTGGTACAATTCAGGCACTGCACCTCCACAAGCTTCTCCTCCTGTAACTAAGTCCCTTTGAAAATGCCCCAAACCCCATAAATCAGACCAAGAAATTCCCCCAGACCACCGCCATAATTCCTTCCACATGTACCCTCAAAGTGGTGCTCAATAACTGTGCCAAGGGTTTCAAGATGTGGTATCAGTGAGTATCCCCGTCCAAAGTCACCACGTAAAATGTGTTCCTGCCACTAGCCCCAGGGTATATTCCAGCAATTGCAGAGAGAAATCCGACAAAAACCTGTCTAGGTATTGGACCCATTGCACAGAACAAGCAGCCAATTTTGAGACAGAATGCAATCCAACCTACTATAGGTATTGTGGGTCAGTGAATGACAAGAATACTCTTTGGCTGTAGGATGAAACTCTCTCCATATATCTATGCACTCCATATTCTCCATAACATTTGTGAGCTTTTGTACCCTGCTTTGGGGGTAATCTATCTAGCAATCCATCCAGGATGCAATTAAAATCCTTCGCCCATATAATCAGAGCATCAAACTTAGCAAGCAGGTACTGTATCTTATAGTAAAAACTTTTTATTGTTGCTGGCATAAACATTAATACATACTTCTTTCCCATCCAGTGTACCATACACAAGGAAATAACCACCCTCAACGTCATCCTCCGAATAATTTAATTTAAATGGCACTCCAGCTGCCACCCAGATCAAAAAACCCCTAGCGAGTTATCCAGGACTTTTTTCAGGGCACCGCCCTCCGTACATTTGAGCAATGCAAACAAACCTTCCACCTCTCGGAAGGCGCGCGCATGCAATACTATCAGTTGCGACATTGGCTTAGCTCCCCGACATATGCCCAGGAGGCGACTCGGCAGCTCACCCCCTTTGAATCCTTGGTTCGTATGTTGGTCTGATTTCTAAAACTTACTCTGTCTTACAGCACTCTCAACAACCCACGCCTCATGGCTATCAGACGCGTTGGGCCTCGGACCTGGTTGATGACATCCCCCCTGAGGGGTGGACCCGCCTGTGGAGGGACATCCCCAAGGTATACAGCAGTACACCACAGCGCGAATCAGCATACAAACTGATGACACAATGGTATTATACCCCCGCTCGCCTCCATCGGATGTTCCCGAATTCCCCTTCACTTTGCTGGAGGTGTCAGAGCGATAGAGGGGACTTCCTGCACATTTGGAGGTCTTGCTCTGGTCTCACGCTATTTTGGAAGGAGGTCCTCAGTCACATTAAAGAAGTGATGGGTTTCCCAGTTCCTTCTACCCCATCACTAGCGATTTTGGGCATCAAACCCGGCACGTTGGAAGCCATGACTAACGCGGAATGGCATCTGATCCTACACCTGCTGGGGGCGGCAAGACAGTCCATTGCCGCCTGTTGGAAAAGGCCCCACCCTCCCCCCATTGCAGCTTGGTTTCTTCGGTTGTGGGATGTCCTGGCCTTAGAATTACTCACAGCACGTCTTAATCACACAGACACGCGATTCGAACGCATTTGGCAGCCACTTATACGCCACCTCACCAAGACTGATCACTCCCGCCTGGTGCCCCCCAGGCTGCGCGCCCTACAGCTGTTTGCAGATCCCTTGGAGCCTTTCTCTCGGGGTCGGAAACGAGACCCCCCCCCCCCCCCCGGAACGACCCACTTGAATTAATAGGCAGGTCTCTTTACCCCCTGGACCCCCCGATCCCCACTTTGGGCTCCCCACAGCGCCTCCGGCTTCGAACACCCCCCACCCCCTCCCCGGGGAGGGACGGCCCCTTCGAGAGCTTTTCTCCTCTCATTCTGTGTCTTCATCCCTTTCGACTTTTCTCTTTCATGCTGTGTGTCTTCATTCCTATTAAATATGACAATGGCTGTTTGGTATTGTCACAGTGCGAGGTATTTTCTCTACGCGATGTGAAGGCTTTCCTGTCGCTTGGGCTAAGCCTACCATAACCCTATTGTATGCCCAGCTGTGGTGCTACGACATTCTTCCATGGGATAATCTGATTTGATGGGTTGATTTTGTATTGCTATTTCAATGTACAGCTTAGCCTATGTTGCCATCTCACCGCTGTTCTTGCTGCGCCATGTACCTTCTACTTGCTTGGCCTCTGTTTTATTTCTCGCTTTGTCTTTAATAAACAGACATTAAACTAAAAAAAACCCTAGCATAAGCTGAGAAAGTGGATGAATCCAACTGTCCCCAACATTTTTTCCTTACATTTAATTATTTTGCATGAATGAGGTGGGTCTCCTGAATACAAGCAATATCAATCCTGTGCTCGACCGTTTTTTAGGTCGAGCCTGGGCAGCGCACGCGCTGCTCTGCAAGGCTTGCAGTATTAGAGCATAGACTTGAAGCCCCGCCCACTCTCCGCCCATATTTGTCATTGGCTTGTGTCATTGTCCTTCGTAAATGCTGGCTTGTGATTAGTTAATAGGCTTGTTAGTCCCTCCTTAGTACCGCCTTGTCTTCATTTGTAACCTCCCATGAGGACTGGGCCTTATACTTCGGTTGTTACACGGTACGTCTTACTCCGTCTGTAAGCACTATTTTCTTTAATGAGTTTCTCCTACTGCAGGCACGACATGCTTTCCTGCAACATTTCACTTTCCAAGCAGCCCGGGACAATGGCAGCAGCTTCTTTAAAATGCAATAGTTCTCGTATTTACAGGAGTTTGAGCTATTGGCATTGTAAATGACAATGCCTTTTTTTTATGTGTTAATTATCAAAACAGATCAGTAAAAGGCATTGTCATTTATAATGCCAATAGTTTAAACTCTCGCAAATGCAAGACCGATTGCATTGCAAATGCTTGTTGTGTAAGCATTGAGCCCATGGACATTCCACGTCAGTATCCTATAATGCGTGGCCATGTAGACATCATTTGCCCAACTGGTGCCAGTACATGTTTTCTCCTCAGCCAGTACCATAGAGGAACGGCAGACGCCACGAGATGCCAACCAAAATAGAGCTGATTAGAACCTACTGCGACTCCAGTCTGTGCAACATCCATCTGAATTAGGTAACCCCCCCACCCAAATCCTGGGTAAACACTTCTAAACATTTTACAAGGGTGTCTCCCCAATGAATGTGATCAGTTGAACAAACTGATCAAGGGGCTTCCTGAAACTAAAGCTCTCCCCCCCTCCCCCTCCTTAGTACAGTTATAGCATGATACACACCATCATGAAGTACAAGGGTGTATTGATGTAGCCAACCCCCTACCGCAACCCCTAGGCACGCCTGCAGCTGAGAGAAGAAAACACTCAAGCTGCCCTATCTAGCTAACCAACCTCTATCACTATGCACTCCTACCCTTGCACTAGTTTTTATTTATTTATTTATTGTGTTTTATAGAGCGCAAACTTGACCTGTTAGGGTACCAGAGCACTTTACAGGAAAACATAGCATTGCATAGACAGGCTTAGAATCACCAGGTAACGGATCGAGTGGGGGGGGGGGGGAGCAGGATACATACGAGAGAGAGGGCACGTATTTACAGATTACATTCACAATTACTCAAGACAACATATTTACAGGTTACATTTACAATTACTCAAGATAAGTTCCCAGAGTTCTTGGTGGGGTGATTAGGCAATCCGAAGGGAGGCAGTAGGCAGCCATAGATCAGGGCCATAGCGGTGGTTGAGGCGAAGGTTAAACGAGAAATGTACCCATCAGGAAGGTTTTGGCATCCTTTTTGAAGCGAGCAAGAGAGGGGATTCTTCTGATGACAGGTGGGAGAGAGTTCCATATTCTTGGAGCAGCCCCGGAGAAGGCCCGATTGTAAGTTTTTTTCCTCCGAAAGCGTGCAGGTAGGAGCAAGAGGTCTCTGGCCGACCGGGAGTTTCTGATTCCTCCGGAAATCACAAGTTTCTGTGCAAGGTATGCAGGGGAGTTAGAATATAAAGCCTTGCGCGTGATGCATGCTAGTTTGAGCTGTATTCTTGCTTCAAGGGGAAGCCAGTTCAGAGCTGCACCAGTATCAAGTACTGTATTTCTGAACCCAGTAATACCACTTTATGTGAAAGCAAAAATATGCCTACCCTGCCAACATTATCAGCATCATTCTCCTGGACTCTCCAGAGACCAGTCTCAATCTACCCCAGAGGCTTCCGCAGGAGTGTACAGGAGAGTTCTCCCTCATCCACAATATCCCATCTTCCTCCACCACCAGTCTGCCCAACCCTGCCCCGCATCCACTGCCCACTTCAGGAGCCAGACTGTCTTGATCATAGCATAGATTGGCTAGACCAACGAAGCTCAAAAGCTCCTCCCTGCCGTCCCAGCCTGGTTACCCACAGACAGCCAGTCCCAGACCATGTAAAACACACAGCTTCTGCCGGGAATATGACCATATAATTCAGTCCAATTGCCCTGGGTGTCTGTTTAACAGGCTAAAATGTACATCACATAGGTTGCACTTTTTGCATGAAATCAGGGAAGATCCAGACGAATGCCCCATCATAGCTGCTTTCAGAGTGCTCCTTGGCCCATCTCAGGATGATGCTCATATCCTTGTAGTTTAGAACCCTGGCGATGAGGGCTATGGCTGGAGCGCCCAGTGGATGTATTGGGACCAGCATTCTATGTGCCCTCAACTATAAAAAACAGAGTTCCACAGGACAAAGGGCACTCTTTAGGCAGACTTCTAAGAATTTTTCTGGGTGTCACCCCTCCACCCACTCTGGAAACCCTTCTAAGCACAGGTTATACCCGTGCACCCTTCCCATCACATCCTCCACCCTATTATCCAGATGGTGGGTCAGCGCAGACTAGGAACGCACAAGTATTTTAAGTTCTGCTAGTTCGAGTTTCATATGCTGCACGTTTTTTCTCCTTTTGGAGAGCTTGTTCACTTACCTGCCCTATGTCCATTCTCAGGAGATTAACCTCTAGAGATATAGCATCTATCTTGTTCTACAACATGTGGCCACAGTTCTCGCTGGCAGCTAGTGTCTGCGCCCAGAGGGACCCTCTGTTGTCACCCGAGGAGCAGTTTTAGCCTGCGCTGAGGCAAATTGATCCATTTCGGTTTACTGAGCAGAGCGAGTTTCTTAATCTTTCAACATGTTGCAGTGGGCAGTGATACTTTGATAAGCTTCAACAATGGAGAAAACCCAGGAGATCGAACAACCCACAACCAGCTTTTATTCAAGTAAATGTTTTGCTATTGGGCACTCACACCTGGGGAACACTACTGTGTAACAAGCAGGGGACATTCACGTTTTAACACTTTCATACTGGTATGTATAGTAAAACAATGAAAGTATCTGCTCAAAGCTGTCTCATAGCAAGTTAATTCCCTCCTTAGTGGAATATCGTTAAACTGGCTTCATCCTAATAGACGGTGTCTGAAATGGATTCCATGACCGGTTTGAAAGGTCACGTTTCCTCCGCACATCAGATCGACATCCAGAATTCAAAGTCTCGCCACCATGTGTGCAATATTTAACAGGATGTTTGTCCCCAACTGTGTTTGCACGGACGACTGCAGCCATTTTGCCCTACTCTCTAGCAGACCAACAGAAAATGGAAAAAAGAAGAAATGCTTATTCCACACTGCTTAAATCTTGGCCTTGACCTTCCAGAACTGACATGCACATGTTTTTCCCCTTGGCTTTATTTCCCTTTTTTACATATTGATGCGATAAGGCAATGATGTGTAACCAGTGTAATTCACAAGAAGAAAATTAAGCCGGCAGCTCTCCGAGACAGCATCCATCAATCAGACTCTGAAATGGTACCGAGACAAACAATAGAAGGCAACGGATAATCCATCAGTAAGTGAACGCCATTCTACCTGGCAACCTTTTAATGTCAGCTTCAACCTTTCCTATCAGCAAGCCCACAGAGATTGAGAAATGGTTTGGAACCAGGCTTATCGAATGTAGAGACAATCCCAATTACCACTCCCGTCTGGTGTAAATCAAACAAAGTGGTGCCGCCTCCTATTTGATACTGTGTCTTGGGAATAGAGGAAGAGGGAAGGAACGAAATAAAGTATACTAATACTCCATAAACCAGGGAGAAATTTTTTTTTGTGTGAACACCTGGGCACTAGGAAAAACGCACTATGAGCTGCATTAGGGGCCAATGAGATCAAGAAGGATTTTGGTTATGGAACCCATTTTTGCCCGTCTCCTTTTCTGTAGGGAAATCAGGAGCTAATCGAAGAGGCACGTGCATCTGAAAGGTCTGTAGGCGTGGGGTGGAGCCCAGATGCCAGGTAAGCTATTATGTGCTTATCCTTACACCAGGTCCTGCTGGTATTTAAGAGCACTCATATGTTGGTAAACGGCCCGATTTTGATACAGGTCATTTTGCCTCCGCACCCATCCAACCATAACTGACTGGGCACAACAGGAAGCGATATTGATGTGGCTATGAGAACAGCACTGATGCACAAGAAGGTGCGGAATAGAAAAACCATGAGTAGTCTGTTGCATGATAATAACCCGGGTACAAATACTACCTACAAAAGCAGTTTTACAGTCTGTGTTGCGGACACTACTACCACTCCAATAGTTTAGCATGGACCACGTCCTCCATTGGGGCAAACACTGGGAGTACGTGCTATTTCCACTCATGACTTCAAGGGTGTGTCACATTTCTACCAAAACAGGATTTTCAATAAAATTAATAGATGTAAAGCAACAGTGTATAGTGATTGTTACAAGGCGAGAATCCGACCTAAATTGGAAAGTCCATGCACCGCATTGTTTAGTGAAAAAACACCTTCCAAAATGAAGGCATAAGCTCCTGTTTAAATACAGCAAATGTCAAAGTACTTCAAATTAAGGCTCCTAACTTGCAAGTATATGCTAAGACATTAAGGGAAACTCAGTGGGACATCCGTTCCCTGACAAACCTTCTAGAGAAGGTCAGTGAACCATCTAATTGGGAGAGGTCCAAAAAATATTGACCATCAGTATCAGGAGAACTACTGTGCTCCAAATGAAGAATGATTCTTGATGCAGAATCCCACTGTCTGAAAGAAAAGGAGACAGTGGATGACAGAGAGAAAGAGCTGGACCGACAAAGAGAATTACTGAGAGCACTCGCGAGAATGCTTTTTGTCCTAGAGACGCATCAGGTTTGAAGTCAAGGAACCTAGCTCAATTACTGTAATGGGAGGGAGGGGTTAGTGGCCACTGTTTATACACCTGGCTTTCAGTCAAGACAAGCTGGACATTTTAATGCCACTCAGTCTTCAACATTCGCTGGGATATCAAATAGTCTGAGACAGAGCAAAAAAATGCATCCTTCAAATTCTTAATACAGCTTAGACAATCGCTTGATGATCTGTTTCCATTAAGAACTTTATATATCATTTCTTTATAAGACGAACCATAGAGGCTGAAAATGTAAGCAACCAGATCACTGTGGAAAGAGAAAAAGTTACCTTCTTAACAAGTGGAACCCAACCCTTCTCCTCTCTGAAACTTGTAGGTACTTGTCAGCTCCACAGACGCGGCCGGAAAAGATTTCTCCAGACAAATGGGGTCACTTTAAATATTGCAAGTGGTTAGCCATAGTGGGAACATGGCTTCCTTGAATGAAGATTCCACCCACTAAATTTGAGCATCAGCCACTTCACCCCAGAAAGTACTTGCTTTTTGGAGAATGGATTCTTCAAGTGTTGCATATAGCTACTGAGGAAATGTCTGGATGGATGGATGCTGCTAAGGAGAACACAGAGGAATAAGAGATAAGTAATCACCACAAAGGTAGCTCTGTCATATTTGCCGAGAAGAGCTGTGCCACTAGCTAGTTTCATGGAAATAGCTGTTACCTACTACTTTTGACCCACTATGCCAAGATGTTTGCTCTCCTTGTCAGATGGAGCCTGATATTCAAAATTTAGTAAGTTCAGTTCAGCGTATGCTAATTGATAATTAAAATTACTACAACAGCTGTACCAAGGTCACAAAGAATAACTCATGCTAATACTCGATCAGAGAAAAATGTATTTAGGACCTGACAACTTTCAAACATACGGAAGGTAAAGAGGAATGTGGAAATACACTGAATATGATTAAGAGTTCTAATTCAAGGCCGACAAACGCAGCCATAGCCGTCTGATTTATTTAAAAAAAAGACTAAAAACTTCTCGTCTCGAAAACTGAAGTAGAAAGCATTATAATTTGAGATGGGGGGGGGGGGGGAGACACAAAGGGCGCTGTTCCAGACTTAACAGATTACAGACTAAACGACCCAAGAAATTCATGGATATTAAACTGATATACTAGCATCTGGGAGGGTTTCTAATTATCTGTATCTGCTACGACAAAGAACTCCAGACCAAAAACTGCTATATATGCAAATATTTTGCTTAATATTAAATTCCCAAGATTCCAGATATATGCAACGGGAGATATTCTTCTAAATACTCAGTCAACAGCCCAATTCCATTTTTTAAGTGCATGGTAGAAACTGTTCATGTGACACATGGAATAGTGTTCAAGATACTTATCCGAAAGCATGAAGGTGAGTGAGCAAAGGCAGCCTCTACCTTGCCAAGAGGACTCCAATGCCACTGAGAATCCATGTGTTAATAGGAGTGGAAAACACCTGCTATTGCACAAAGATCTAGTTATTAAGGAGGACTGGAAGACACTAGTTTAAAATACCTAACGAACAAGTTACTTACCTTCGGTAACGCTTTTTCTGGTGGATAAGATATCTGCCTGTGGATTCCTCACCTTTTGAATACCCCTTGCGCCAGCAATTCCGCGGAAATTCTTTTCTCAGCTCTCCTACGTCGACGAGGACGTCACAATAGTACGGCTCCGCTCGCGACTCCGTATGACGTCATCGGAGCCATAAGAAGACCTCGTCGGCGTGCTGACGTCAGTTCCACCCATTTTTTCCGTGCCACCGACGCAAACGGGCGGACCGACACATTTTCACACGTATACACAGTAATATAACTTTTCAGTACACATAGCATTTTATCAATAATGCATAATATGAAAAATGCAAATTAAACATTTGAAAAACTGTTAAAGCATTTTTTTTTTTTTTTTTTGGTAAACACAGGTAGACAACGGGGAGGCGGGTGGGTCAGTGAGGAATCCACAGGCAGATATCGTATCCACCAGAAAAAGCATTACCAAAGGTAAGTAACTTGTTCTTCTGATGGATACTTCTGCCTGTGGATTCCTCACCTTTTGAATAGATTTCCCAAGCCATGCCTTTCCCGGAGGAGGGTGTCCACCTGGCTAAACCAAAAATCCTGCAAAACAGAACGAGCAAAATGGCCATCCTTCCTAACCTCAGAGTCTAGGCAATAATGCTTTGCAAAGGTATGGAGGGAGGCCCAAGTTGCTGCCTTACAAATTTCATGCACTGGTACACCTCTAGCCAAAGCAGATGTAGTAGACTTTGCTCTAGTAGAATGAGCTCTGATACCTTCAGGAGCTTCTTTGTTGGCCAGGGCGTAGCAGATCTTTATACAGAGGATAATCCATCTTGACAGAGTCCGCTTGAGAATAGCTTTACCCTTCATCCGACCAACATAACCCACGAAGAGTTGGTCATAAAGTCTCAATTCTCTGGTCCTGTCCAGATAAAAACTGACCGCTCTCTTTGGGTCCAAGCGGTGAAGCCTCTCCTCCTCCTTGGAAGGGTGAGGGGGAGGATAAAAGGTAGGAAGGGTAATGGACTGTCCCAAATGAAAAGGAGTAACCACCTTGGGAAGGAAAGCAGCCCTGGTCCTTAGAACCAACTTATCTGCATGAATGGTCAAGAAAGGAGGCTTAGAACTAAGAGCCTGCAACTCGCTTACCCTCCTAGCCGAGGTAATGGCAATTAAGAAAACCGTTTTAAAAGTAAGAAGCCTCAAAGGGCAACTATGCAGAGGCTCAAATGGAGAACCCATGAGAAAAGTAAGTACAAGATTCAAATCCCACTGAGGCATGATGAAAGGAGTGGGAGGAAACATGTTTGTAAGACCTTTAATAAATCTCATCACCAAAGGAGATTTGAAAAAGGACGGCTGATCCGGCAAACAAATAAAAGCCGACAAAGCCGATAAGTAACCTTTTACAGTAGCCACAGCATAACCCTGCTGCGCTAAAGAAAGTGAAAAACTCAAAACATGAGATAAACGAGCCTTCAAAGGGTCAATAGACCTCTCCCCACACCAGTTAACAAATTTAGACCAACGGGAAGAGTAAATGGACTTGGTGGAGTGGCGCCTGGACGATAAAATAACATCCACCACATCTGGTGGGAGAGAGAACGAACTCAGGTTGCCCCGTTCAATCTCCAGGCATGAAGGTGCAAGCTCTGGAGGTGGGGGTGAAGAACCTGCCCCTGCGACTGCGAGAGGAGGTCTACCCTGAGAGGGAGACGGAGCGGAGGGTGCGAAGAGAGGTGAAGAAGATCTGTGTACCACACCCTTCTCGGCCAATCCGGAGCGATCAAGATGACTTGGGCCCGGTCTTGGCGAATCTTCCTCAGAACCCGAGGAATCAAGGGTATGGGAGGAAACGCATAAAGGAGTTGAGAGCTCCAACTCAACTGAAACGCGTCCCCCAACGCTCCCTGCATCGGAAACTGGAGACTGCAGAACGGGCAGTGCGCGTTCTCGCGAGTGGAAAACCGGTCCAAACGAGGAGACCCCCACATCTGGAAGATGTGACGGACCACCTCCGGATGAAGCCTCCACTCATGATCGGCCGAGTAATGCCGACAGACTGTCCGCACGAACATTCAGCACCCCGGCTAGATGATTTGCAAACACACAAATATGTTGGCCCTGAGCCCAGGACCAGAGTTGCAGAGCCTCTCGACAGAGACAAAACGACCCTACACCTCCCTGTTTGTTGATATACCACATCGCAGTCGTGTTGTCCGTCAGGACCTGAACTGACCGACCGCGAAGGGAAGGAAGGAAAGTCTTTTGTGCCAAATGTATCACCCGCAATTCCAGAAGGTTGATGTGAAGCAACCTTTCCTCTGGAGACCAAAGACCTTTGATCTCCAGATCCCCCAGATGAGCCCCCCACCCTAGAGTGGAAGCATCCGTGATCCCTGTGGCCATCGGTGGAGGAAGTTGAAAGGGCTTTCCTTGAGACAGGTTGCCCTGCACACCCCACCAAGTCAGCTCCGCTGCAGCGTCTCTGGAGATTCTGATCTTCTCCCCAAGATCTCCGTTGTGCTGATACCACTGCCTGCGGAGGCACCACTGGAGTGCCCTCATGTGCCAGCATGCGTGACTGACCAACAGTATGCAGGAAGCGAACAGACCGAGCAGGCGTAGGACCTTCAGGACCGGAACAACCGCTCCGTTGTGAAACAAGGGAATCATTTCCTGAATGTCGAGAATCCTCTGAGGAGGCGGGAATGCTCGGCAAACAGTAGTGTCCAGTATTGCCCCTAAGAACAGGCTGCGCTGAGAAGGCACCAGGTGAGATTTGGGTACATTTATTGAAAAACCCAAGTTGAACAACAGCTGCGTTGTCATCTGCAAGTGACGCAATACCATCTCTGGAGACTTGGCTTTCAACAGCCAATCGTCCAGATAGGGGAAGACAGGAACCCCTGATCTTCTGAGATGTGCTGCTACCACTGCCATCACCTTTGTAAAGACGCGCGGAAGTCAGACCGAACGGTAGAACCGCAAACTGGTAATGTTGCGACCCTACTGTGAAACGTAGATACTTCCGATGCGACTTCAGGATGGGAAGATGAAAGTACGCATCCTGGAGATCGATGGACACCATCCAGTCTTCCTGATGCAGCGCAAGAAGAACCTGAGCCAGAGTCAACATTTTGAATTTCTCCTTCCTGAGGTAAAAATTCAAAACCCTGAGGTCCAGGATCGGCCTCAAACGTCTGTCCTTTTTGGGAATCAGGAAATACCGGGAGTAGCACCCCTGACCCCTTTCCTGCTCTGGAACCACCTCTATCGCACCTTTCTGTAACAAGACAAGGACCTCCTGTTGCAAAAGCAACAAATGGTCTTCTGAACAACCACCTTGGCGAGGAGGGTAAGGAGGTGGATACTCTAGACAAGGAAGGGCGTGCCCATTCTCTACAAGATTCAAAACCAAACGATCCGTTGTAATCAGTTTCCAATCTTGTAGAAAATGGGACACCCGACCCCCAACAGGACCAACATGCTCTAAGATGGGGGATCTAGAGCTGCTTCCCTGAAGCACCAACGGTGAGGGGAGGAGAGGAAGAGGAGGAGGAGGACTGCTGCCGTGCAGCTCCCCTAAAACGGCCTCTGTTCCTGCCCCTGTAGGACTTATATAAAGGGTTCTGCTGCTGCTGACCCTGTTGTGACTGTTGACGGCCACGAAAGGAAGAACCCCTTACAAACCCACGAAGGAGTTTGTAACCATAACCCCCGGTCTGTGTTTGAAGGCCCAGAGATCTAGCAGTCGCTCTGCTGTCCTTAAATCGCTGCAAGGCAGAGTCAGCCTTTGATCCAAACAGCCTCGTGCCATGAAAAGGCAAGTCCAACAGAGTCGCCTGGACATCAGGGGAGAAACCAGAAGATCTTAACCAGGCCTGTCTTCTTGTTGCCACAGAAGAGCCCATCACCCGTGCAACAGAATCAGACGTGTCCAACCTAGACTGAATCACCTGACGAGCAGCTGCTTGCGAATCAGAGAGTACCTCCATAAAGCTTGCCCTATCATCCTCTGGGAGCTTTGGAGCTAGTTGTTTCACAGAATCCATCAAAGCATGAACGTATCTCCCCAGAAGACAAGCAGCATTTGTCGACTTCAACGCCATGCTTGCAGATGAAAATATCTTTTTATCTGCTTGCTCCATCTTTTTCGAGTCCCTATCTCCTGGAGTAGTAGGAAAAGCACCCGAAGATTGCTTCGAACATGAAGCCTGTACAACCAAGCTCTCGGGTGTCGGATGAGTAGACAGAAAGGCAGGATCCCCAGGGGCCGGCCTATATCTCCGTGCAATAGCCCTAGAGACAGCGGGCGTGGACAAGGGCTTTTGCCACACTTCCAATATTGGCTCAGTCAAAGCGTCAATGAATGGTAAAAGAGGCTCTGAAGCCACAGAAGAAGTATTAAGGACCTCAGTCAAGATGTTGGCCTTTATTTCAGATGATGGCAACTGAAGACCCAGCAAATCAGCCGCCTTCCTCACGACCACATGGTAGGGCAAATTTTCCAGAGGCAGACCAGCCTTCGGCGATGAAAGGTCATATTCAGGAGAAGTGTCTAACCCACTGGCCTCCTGCAGACCCTCAAAGTCATCAAATGCATCCAAAATCTCTCCTTCCTCCTGCTCTTGATCATGCCTATACTCCTCCTCTTCTAGCAGCCTCTGTGCATCCCTCCTGGAGCGCTGCTTTGGCACATCGGCCGGAACCAGCGTCGCCAGAAACTGAGTTGCCGGATGCGGCGACGGTGACGATGGCAACGGAACAGGAGGCCCCTCCGGAACAATTTTCGGCGTCGACCGAATCCGAGACGACGCCGACTCCACATCCGACGGAGCTCGAGGTGCTGGCGTGGACGACCTTGGCGTCGGGAAATGCCAAGTCGGAGCCGACGGCATAAAGGGCAAAAGGGCGCCTGGGCATACTGCTGTGGAACACCCAGATTGTAGGCTAGAGGACCTGAAGGCACACCCAACGGAAAACTGGCCCTTGAAAACATCCCAAACATCGCGTTCAGGAACTGCGATGGGTCCGCACCAGGCAAGGGAAAAGGAGGATAAAGATCCGTACCTTCTCGCCCGGGGATCTCCTGAGGCCGAATTGGGTCCTGCGGAGCCGGTGGAGACTGTGCCCGCACAGGCGAAGCCACAGGTACTGGAGACAACTCCCCCGGCGTCGGAGTCTTAAAAGGCGCCGGTGATCCTCTCGACGCCGAAGAGCCCCTCGACGCCGGCGACATCGGAGCCGGAGAATGAACCGACTCTGCTCTCGGAGAAGGACACGGAGAGACAAAGTCCTTTCTCCGAAGCCGCTCAGGAGGTGGAGTCGACCTCGAAGCCCTAGACTTCGACGAATGACGTCAGGACTTATTCGACTTCTTGTGCTTCTTCGACTGATGTGTGAGAAGACTTCCCCCGCTTACAACCCCTCTACTCCTTCTTGGCTCTGGCCATAAAAAGTTTAGCCTCACGCTCTTTAAGGGCCTTAGGGTTCATTTTCCTGCAGGAACGACACTCTTCGACGTCGTGGTCAGAAGAAAGACACCATAGACAGTCTTCATGCGGATCCGTAATAGACATATGTCCTCCGCACTCCCTGCAAGGCTTAAACCCGGACTTCCTAGAAATAGCCATTCCAACAATACGATGAAACAAAGAAAATGGAGAGTCCCTGGAAAAACCGTTACGCGTCGACGGCGCGGAAAAAAGGGAACTGATGTCAGCACGCCGACGAGGTCTTCTTATGGCTCCGATGACGTCATACGGAGTCGCGAGCGGAGCCGTGCTATTGTGACTTCCTCGTCGACGTGGGAGAGCTGGGAAAAGAATTTCTGCGGAATTGCTGGCGCAAGGGGTATTCAAAAGGTGAGGAATCCACAGGCAGAAGTATCCATCAGAATGTGTAACTACTTTCATGAGCTGAAGCGGCCCACGGCAATACACACTAAGGAAAAGTTTAAAAAAATTAATTACAAAAATATTTGATTTACATTGTTTAAAATATTAAAGAGTCGATACTCAGTTATTTAATGGAAATGATCACACCTACAGTATCCGAGAAAGTTGGGTTGGCAGGGCTCCAAAAATTCTCCTTTGAATGTATCAAATAGGTTAGTACTTTATCAGATTGCTACCTAGGGTTTAATTGCAGACAGGTAAGTGCCAAAATCTTCAAAACGCCACAGCTAACTTGAAGTGCATCTGTATGTCCCACAATGTAAAGTCTACTGCTATAGGGTAGAAAAGAAAGCCATTTATGAAGTATATTGATGCAGTGACAACAAGGGTATACGAGGGAAGAGTGGGAAAATCTGGCAAGTGCAGCTCAAAGGAAGGCTATTTTAAATGAAAGCGATACCCTACAGAGACTCTCTGGAATTAAAGTCATATGCTATTGAACAAGGTATGAAGAGTCAACCAGAATTGGAGGCGCCTAGGAAGGAAGCTTTTATTATGTCAACAATGAGCACGCAAGATACAAGGACAACACAGAACTAGTTGGGCTGAACACAGAACTTGTTGGGCTGTTGGAGGAATTCCTTTGGAATATTCCCATTCTGAAGAAATTACAGAGCTCATCTTGTGCAAGTTTAAAGTGACACTGATAGTGCTGGTTCGCTAAATAACATCAACATGCATATTTAAACTCAAAAGGGTACTGCAGTTTTGGCCGAATTATTTGAAACAATAGGTCTTCTTTGAGGGAGGAAAAACAGAATATTCAGTTGCATGAACGCATGTAGGGCAGATTTGTTAGAGATTAATTAGAATATTCCTTGTCTCCTAGCACAGAATGGCATAGATTTGAAAAACTTATTTCTTGGAGGGCACCACTTTGCCAGGCCTAAAATGTTATCAACGGCTTAGAAAGCTGCAACTTATGGGACTCTAAAAGGTTATGCAATTAGCACAATTAAACAGAACCAATGTTTATTTTTAGTTTTTCTAATTAAATTTAAAGTAGAAGGTGGAGTTGATGGTTATTAAAATACCTGAGTTATGAAGCTGCCCAACCATCCTGGAGAAAGGCTATGATGGAGCAGGGTTTTGAGAAAATAAAACCTGCTCGGATTGAAACCTCAGTAATATTAATTAACAGTGTGCTGTGAAAAAATATAATTAAAAAAGGGGAAATGCTTTTGCGCATGTGTAAAACTAACGCGTGTATTTATGCATGGAACTAGGCCGCAAAACTGCTTTGATAAAAAAACTAATGCTGCTTTTATGCAAGTTAATAATATTTTGTTAGGAATAACGGGTTGTGCATGGGTTAGTGCAATGCTGGGATGGTGTGTAAAATGTAATTACATTTCATGAAAATAATAAATGTTTGTATTTGTTTTTGTAGAAAAGGCAAGCATGGGCCTACAATTCTGCATGTCAGTTTGAGAGTTAACATTTGACTGAAAATCATTAAATGTCCCAAAAGAAAGATTCGAATGAGAAGAGCACAAAGGCATGAAAAATGTGACCTTTATGGAGCACTGAATGTCTGTCAAGTTGCGGAAAAGAAAAATTAGATTACAAATGGAAGTGAACAGTTTCTTTCACGAGATGGCAGAGGCGAATAATAGAGGCGTAGAGATTAACAACATTCAAGGAAGTGTTTACTATGATTGTGTTCAAAGTTGTTTCCTGGGATGAATCTGTCGTAATTCTTAATGTTTAAAACAAAGAGGTGTCTAATAAAATTGTCATGACGAGAGTGGTGTGTCATCCTTAGCCAATGGGAGATGGATCTTGTTCTAATATTGAAACATATGTGGGTTAGACATTTAGGTTTTAGGGTATAATTGAAAGTCCCCGGTGGGTGTGGTTTGGTTTGGAGAGTAGGTGTTTCAGCTGGTGTTAGCTAGCGGGAGATCGTCGCTGTCGTCAGTTTGCCGTTTCCAGATAGTGGCCTACCCGTTTCCTGATTCCTGACCTAATCTTTGTCACTCGACTACTTGAGTGGCCTTGCTGCCCTGACTGGCCAGAGGGGTAGATTTCCCTGATTCTTACTTGGGCTAGTATAGATAATCTCCTAAAATTTGCATATTCATTTGCAAATGTATTTTGTCCCTGAAACTTCTCTCTTCGCCTATCCACTCCTTCAAAGCATTGTTTATTGAAATGAGTTTTGTTTTATACATTGCGAATGTTTTCTCTGTGATAATCTATGATTTGCATTTTGTGTAACTGTACTTGATGAGCATTTATTTTATTTCTCACATTATTTTACGATAAACTACACACGGAGTCTATTATTTAGTAGCATAGATTTAGTAATTATTGTCATCAACTCTTCAACAATAGGTTCATCGCCACATTTATTTGTAAGGAGAAATGCAGTTTCTAAAGTGTATTTAGTGAGTTAAGAATAAACTTGCATCACACTGAACCCCAGCGTGAAGGGATTAGTTGGGTAGTGTAAATGGGCCTATGTTAGTGAAAATTATCGATCTCTGATCGCTGGATCAGTTTTTGGTAGCAGAGGATGGTTAATTATTGATTAGTTTGGCAATAATTATTGATTTATTGATTATTAACATGAAAAGTTAGTGTCTTTCGTTTTAGGTTGTTTGGAAGTGTAGGTACGGAGTTACCCAAGATCCTGGGATGATGTTATTTTAGCCTAAGTGGCAGAGGAATAGTGTGGAAAAGGTATCACACTGCAGAAGTACTTTGTCTGTTGTTGTAATATCGAACAGCGAAAGGTTGTCGATGTTATTTTAGGGACATATTCGATTGAAAGAAGATTGCATGAAATAGTGAAAGGTCCGCTTCCGAAACTCTGGCCTTACATCCCCAAAGGAGTACCAAGACCTCTTTCTGAAAGGAAAGTCCTCTTCCGAAACTTTGGCCAGTATCCCCAGAGGAGTACCAAGACCTCCTTTAAGTTGATTGAGAGTAGAGTAGCGCTGGTCGTTATTTTACTAGAAGTAAAAGAAAACTCGAGTGAATCGAACTCCCTCTTATTAGTGGAGAAGACAAAGTAGCATTGTTTTGTGTTTCTAACACTAGTTGAGAAAAACCTAGAAAATACACTGCCGTATTATTTTGTAAAGGGAGGGTCAGTAGCAGGAGTAATACTGACGTCACAAAAAGCCGTGCTGGCATTGGTCAGGCAGCGGGCGTGTAGTAAGCCGTGATTGGTTGGTTGCTGTGAGCCGCGCTAGCATTGGTTGAGATAGCAGATACGTAGTGAGCCGCGATTGGTTGGTTGCTGTGAGTCGCGCTGATATTGGTTGAGAATTAGCGAATAGAGCGAGAGGAGCGAGAGGATTTACGGACGTTTTCTCTTGTTTGTTTTGGTCTTTTAGCGAGAAAGTGTTTTAAAATGAAATTGGTAAAAAGAATAAAAGATTTATTTTAAAAAAACAAGCAGATAGTTACTAGAGAGGGACATCCTATACCTCCTCCGAGAACGCCTGCTTCTTTTATGATGTTGGAACGTGGGTATCATACGTGTACATGGTTAGAGAACTGGATGAGTTATACGGAAGATGATGGAGTTTAACCTTTCCAGAGCATGGTACATTTAATGTAAGGATTTTGGAGAACTTGAGAAGAGAAAAGAATTCATTGAAGCCAAGTCCTAGACCTACGCAGTATGAAGCGCTTGAGGAATGGGAACATAAGGCTTATAAAAGGGAGAGAGACAGGAATGGAATTAAATACAGGAATATAATAAGATATTCGGAGGCTAGATGGGATGATCAAACGAAAAGATGGAGGAGAGATTTAATTGCAGATGGATTATAGCCAGTAATAGTTGCTGAGGATCAGACTGGAGGCAAAAGTAAAGAGAAAAAGAATAATCTAGAGACTTCGGAACTAGACTGATTCGGATGAGATTGATGATGAGTTATTGGATGAATATTATTAAAGAGACCTCCACCATATCGAAAGTTGTGGGGAAACAATTCCAAATGCACCACTAATTGAAATACAAGTTCCTCAGCTCAGGTTCCACATGCTCCACAAGTTTCACAGGTTACACAAGTTCCGGTAGCTTCACACACTCAAGTGTTGCAGGAGAAAGAGATTGACATGTTGAATAAGGCAAGAGAGGAGTTAACTCAGAGAATTAGTCAGATGAGTCTGAATGCAGAAGCATTATCGGCACCAGTAACGATTGGTCCTATAGTTCCATTGTATGGTGAGAGTCAGAATATATCGAGAGTACATGCATTGACAATTCCCGTGAATAATGCCTGGAATGTTAGTGGATCAGAACAAGTTGAGATGAGTACTTCATTGATTGATTGATCTTCCAGTGAGTGAAAATGTAACAAACACCAAAGAGAAGTGTACAGATGGATCCTAGAAAAATAGTGCAGAATGTCAGTGGAACAACTCCAGTATCAGGGAGTTCGGTGGGTCCTTCGCCAGAGGAGTTAGATGACTGGATAAGAGGAATGGAAAAGAATAAATCACAATAGAGTATAGATGTAGCTAGATTGAGAGTGGATCTGGAAGAAATTATTATTGGTACAATAGGTCCAGAAAGATTAAATACGGAGATGAAGAGTTGTTATTTTTGTGTAAGAATATTACATGGAAAGCAAGGAATCTACATGAGAGGTTAGTAGAAGCTGCACAAGAATATGGAGTAGACATAGAAAAGTCTAAAGTTTTGCAAAAAACGTATAGATTGGATTGTACTGATAAGGATTTGGAGAGTTTGAATAAGTCTGGTAAACGATTGCAAATAAAAGAATTAATGAATACTTTGAAGAAATGGGGATATTTAGAACGGTGGAAAGGTAGATGGGCGAAAAAGAAAGAAGAAATGCTTACAAGTAAAAATGCGTCTTTATTTCCATTAAGAGAAACAGGACAGGCTGAAATGGTATGTCCAATGAGAGAAGTTCCAGGTGGTGGATATGTTCACGTTCCCTGGTCAAGACAGGATATATTAACCTTTACTAATGATTTTCCTAGGTTGAGAGAGAAACCTGTTGAGTGGTACAAACAGGTAGAGAGGTTTGTAAAAGTTTCAAAAGTTTTGTTAAAAGATCTAGATGGTTTGTTCGAGATTGTAGTTCCAGCTGACTTATGGACTGAGTGTAAAATTACTGTTGATTGGCCAAAAGAAGAATTTCCTAGAGATGTGAAAACAGAAGCACCTTCAGAAGAAGTGATGAAAAAATATAATCAAGTAATTACTTTCCTGAAAAGTAAAATTTCTCCAAAAGAAACAGATTGGGTTAAAATTGACAGGACAACCCAGGAACCTAAAGAATCGGTACATGCTTATTATGAAAGGTTGTTACAAGTGTTCAAACAGTATAGTGGTTTTGAAAGTATAGGTGATAAAGATATGGGACACTGTGTATAGGTTTGTTTTTGGATAAAACCCCGAACTTAGTAACCCGATTCAGCAACATTTGATTTGTTGGCAGAGTAAAACAGTTGACGAGATTCTGAGATATGCTAAATATTGTAGTGATGATATTGAGTCAAGGCATAAAAAGTTGAAAGAGAAAATGATGTGGGCACAGGTGAAAGTGGCAGAACACAAAAATGGAAACAATGGTTCTTAAACAGATTTTCAGATGAAAGGACAAAATCAAAATGGTCAGGTACCAAATGGAGGTAGAGATCAGATGAGTAGGGAAGAAATGAAAAAGAAATTTCCTTGTCATGCGTGCGGAAAGTTTGGACATTGGAGGAATGAGTGTAGATCTTTACTGAAAAATAATGGAACGAATCAAAATTTCACTCCGCAGATGCAGAATGAAGTGGTTGTGAATCAACAGCAACAGCAGCAGGTAGTTACACCACAGACAACAAGTACAGGTGCCTCAAGCTCCTATGCCAAATAATGTGAATGCTCAAGTACAGAGATGCAGTGCGAATTCTGGATTTCACGCAGGTGAGCAAGTTGGTAAGAATTAAAATGTACAAGTGGTTTCACAGTATTTATTGCAATGTTCAGAGAGTGACTCAGACTCATCTCAATGACGGTGCCTGAGGGGGGAGGAAGAGCGCGTGCTCGGCGCATCTCTAGAGGTAGATCAATCCGGTCCTTTTATTGATGGGAAAGTGGATGGTAATGATATTACATTCCTAGTGGACACTGGTGCTACCTGTTCTACTGTGAGAGCAGCAGAAATACCAAACCTACCCCTCTAGGGAGAAACTATTCAAGTTGTGGGAGTCTCAAATAAGCATATAAACACTCCAATAACAATAACAATAGAAGTTCATATTGGAAAATTCAGAGACATGCATCAGTTTCTGGTATGTGATACAAGTACGGTGAACCTTTTAGGTAGGGATTTGCTTTGTAAAATTAATTGCACCATCTATTGTACGCCAGATGGTATTGCTTTTCAAACACCAGATGAGGATGTTGCTTTTAAAATGATGTTAGCGAAGCAAGGGACAGAAGTGAATGATTTATATTCATTGCTTACAGAAGAAGATTTACCTGCAGAGTTCAGAAATGCAGTAAGACCTGATGTATGGGATTTTACAGGAAAAGACATTGGTTTGATGAAGGGTGTGGATCCTATTCAGGTTAGTCAAACCAGGTGCAATATATCCAAACACCTCAATACAAGATGAGTCCTGAAATAACAGCAGGAGTAATTCCTGTAATTGATCAAATGATTGAGCAAGGTATTTTAAAAGAAATACTAAGTAGTCCTTGTAACTCACCTATTATGGGGATTAAGAAAACAAGTGGAAAATATAGAATAGTTCAGGATTTGAGAAAAATTAATAAGATCGTAGTACCTTGCCGTCCAATAGTGCCAAATCCAGCAGTGCTTCTTTATCAAATTCCTTATGATGCAAAATGGTACACAGTAATTGATCTGTGTCAAGCATTTTTCTCGATACCTTTGCATCCGGATAGCCAATATCTTTTTGCTTTCCGGTTCGGAAACTGTGTTTTGGCATGGTGCCGAGTTCCTCAAGGGTATACAGAGAGTCCTTCAATTTTTAATCAGATTTTGAAAAAAAATTTGGAGTCATTAATCATGCCAGAAAATTCAGTGTTAGTGCAGTATACTGATGACCTACTGGTGGCATCAAAAACACGAGAAGCCTGTGTGACAGATACAATTGCCTTACTGAATCATTTGGCAGAAGGTGGGCATAAAGTGTCACCAGCAAAATTACAATTGTCAAAAATAGGTTCAATATTTGGGACACAAAATAGAGAAAGGAGTTAGAAAAGTAACGCAAGACCGAATCAATGTGATTCTGCAGATGGGTCCTCCTAAGACTCAAAAAGAAGTTCGAATGTTTTTGGGAATGGTTGGATACTGTAGACAGTGGATCAGTGGGTTTTCACGGATTGCAAAACCTTTACAGAGGTTGACGCAAAGATGTGGTTCATCCGATTGATTTGGATGAAGAGTGTATGAAAGCTTTTATTGAATTGCGAGATAGTCTTTGTCGAGCACCTGCATTGGGAATGCCGGATTACACAAAAGATTTTGCATTATTCTGTTGTGAGAGAGATGGGTGTGCACTTTCGGTCTTAACACAAAAACATGGAATGGCACGTCGTCCAGTGGCATATTTTTCTGCTACTTTGGATTCAGTGGCTGCCGCATTACCAGGTTGTTTAAAAGCAGTGGCTGCTACTTGTGTGAGTCTTGAGCAGAGTGAAACAATTGTTATGGGACATCCAGTGAAAGTATATGTGCCACATTCTGTTGAGATCCTATTAACAAGGACTCGGACTCAGCATATGACGTATAGTCGGCTGACTACGTATGAAAGAGTGATTTTGGGTGCTGAAAATGTGACAGTGACAAGATGTACAACATTGAACCCAGCAACCTTGTTGCTAAGTTCAAGTTGTGAAGAATGAAGCAGATCATCATTGTTTGGATGTGACAATTGTGCACGAAACTAAGACCTGACAAAGGATGCGCCACTAGAAGAATCAGATAGTGTGATGTTCGTGGATGGATCTTGTCTGAGAGATGAAAAAGGTGCATTGAGTGCTGCCTATGCAGTATGTACAGTGTCTATGGTTCTTGAAGAATCCTGTCTAAAGGGGATACATTCTGCTCAAATTTCTGAACTGATTGCTTTAACAAGAACATGTATAATTGGCAAAAATCTGAGAGTAACCATATTCACTGAGGGTCAATATGGTTTTGGGGTGGTGCATGATTTTGGTCAGTTGTGGATGCAAAGAGGATTTCTGACCTCTTCAGGATCCCCAATCCGGAACAGTAAAAATGTGAAGGATCTATTCAATGCATTACAAATGCCCAAAAAGATTGCTGTGGTAAAATGTTCAGCACACAAGTCAGGAAATGACAATGTGACAAATGGAAACAGATACGCAGACCAAGTGGCTTGTTTCTGTGCACAAAATTCAATTTCAATCAATAAAGGGATGGAGAAAAAACATACAAATTGCCACTTGATATTTTCTTCTTTGGAAACATGGGAAGAAATTAGGCAGCTTTAGGAAGAAGCAAATGAGGAACAAAAAGAAATCTGGATAAAATCAGGTTGTAAAAAGAGAGCAGAAGATGAAGTGTGGGTGTATGTTGATGGAAGACCAGTAATGCCAGATAGTTTACGGTCTCAGATGGCAAGGATGTACCATGGAATTGCACATGTTGGAAGAGATACTATGATCAGGCTCTTCAAGCAGTCATGGTACAACCCAAAGTTTAGGGTCATTGCAGAGAGTCTATGCCAGAGGTGTATAGTGTGCCAGCAGCAAAATCCAGGTAGAAAGACAGTCGTTAGTTGGGGTCAAATTAGAAAAGCAGCAGGACCATTTACCAGACTACAGTTAGACTTTATAGAACTTCCCCCTTGTAATGGACTGAAATATGTGTTGGTGGTTGTTTGTTTTCTCGCTGGGTAGAAGCTTATCCAACAAGAAGAAATGACAGCCTAACAGTTGCTAAATTACTTTTGAGAGAGATAATCCCAAGATTTGGATTTCCAGTCTCTTTAGAAACAGATAGAGGAACTCATTTTAATAAAATAATTCGGATGATTTGCGCAGCATTACAAATTGAGCAAAAGCTGCATTGTGCCCATCGACCAGAAGCATCTGGAGTGGTCGAACAAATTAATGGCACTATTAAATCCAGACTGTCAAAAGTGTGTGCGTCTACAACACTGAAATGGCCAGACGCTTTACCCCTGGTATTAATGAGTCTTAGAAGCATTCCTGATAAAAAAGACTGGATTGAGTCCTCACGAAATTTTCATGGGGAGAGCCATGAGACAAGCAATTGTACCAGCAAACAAACTGATGAATATTACTGATGATCTAGTGCTTGATTATTGCAAAGGACTGGCTAATCTGGTGCGTTCTGTGTCTCATCAGGTTGGAGAAATTGCAACCACAACAGAGCCGTATCAAGCACATGATTTGAGTCCAGGAGAGTGGGTTCTGGTCAAGAAACACGTGAGGAAGTTGTGTTTAGAACCCAGGTGGAATGGACCATATCAGATCATATTGGTAACAACGACCGCAGTAAAGTGTGGTGGCTTGCCAAATTGGATTCATGCAAGAAGAGTCTCAAGTCCACTTCAAAGACAAGAAGAAGAACAGCAACTAGTAAAGCAAAGAAAAGAACCAGAAGCTGAAGAACATGAATCTATAGAATCTAGTGTTACAGATTCTGAAAAAGCTGAACAAGAGGAAGAACCAAGTACAAGTCGAATAAAGTGGGCACCAGCTACTGGGTCTCAAGAGACTGCTGTTGAGAAAGAAAAAGAGAAAGTGACTGATGAAAATCAAGAGCAAGTACAACAAAGAAAAGAACTGAATAAAAGAACTTGCGAACTTGACAACGAAGGTAAAGAAGCAGTTCAAGTTAAGAAAGAAAGAAAAGGTCATGTGTGGCCAAAAGGAGTGAAAAGACTGAAATACACTCTAGAAAAGAAAAGGCCAGATCAAATAAATAAAATATCAAGTCAAACTGGACAAAGTGATTCAAAAGAAGAATTAATACGAAAAACAAAAAGAATAAAAATTCCGAGTAAGAAATACACAGCTCCAGAATGGACATATGTGGTGTTGGAAGAGATTGAGAACACAAATCGGAAAGAAGAAGAATAAGAAGAAGAAGTTGGTACTAATCAAAGTAATCAAAGCAAACTGAAACCACCTTAAAAGAGAACTGTGAAAATAAAGGTGCAACAATTTCAATGAAGAGTATTCTGGAAATTCCAAAAGATTTCAAGAAGATATTATTAAAAAAAAAAAATTAAAAAGAGGGGGTAAAGAAGAAACGCAGGGTGTAAGGATACACTACTCTAGATGGTTTTTGGATAAGTTTTTTCAAAAGTTTTTAAAGCTTTTAGGTTTTTTTCTTAGTTTTTTAATTTTTTTATATAGTGTCTAAAATGGCAAAGGTAACAGACTGGATATTAAAATCATAGTTTTAAACGTAGATGTATTAATGCTTGCTTATGTAGTGTTTTATTATTAACGTTGATGTGGTTAACACGGATTGTTATTGTCCCTGTTCTAATGGTGACTAATCACAAAAATAATACTAATGATGTTGGAAGTGAGAGAATTGATTCTAATACTAGAGAAGATTTAAATACTAATATACAAAAGATAGAAGATGATAGTGTTTATCATCATAAATCAATTAATGATTTTTCGTTAAATGTTTTTACTAAATTGTTATAGGACTATGTTAACACAATGAATGCGAGAGATTGTTATGTGTGCATGCAATTATCGTCGGCTGTCTCAGAGGGGGTGACTTATCACCTACCTTTAACCTATGGTGTGTCTTGTAGTGTCTTTACCAGTTTGTTTTCTGAGAGGGAAGGATTAGAATATTACTCTAATTTTGATTTCATATTTTCAGAAATTCCTATTAGGAGAGATTTAAAAATTGTTTATGGTCCTGTTTATGCAGCTTACATGGGAGATTTTTTCATTAGTAACAAACCGATAGGTACAATAGATGCACATAGAAATAACTTAACCTGTAAACTACGACATGAAGAAATAGAATTTATGAATATGGTAGAAGATAGAAGACGAGACTTCAAAAAGAAAGCTGCTGAGCAAAAGTCTCATGTACCTCCATCGGCTTTCAGAGAGGGTGATTATAAAAGGGTGAGACTTACGTTGCCATGACTCTAGATTTTCAACATAGAGGAAAGCTTTGTGTGTTTAGAGAAAAGACTGAACTTAATAGTTACTTCACTGGTTCTAGTGAATGTGAGCTTACTTTCTTGATCAAAGGAAGTTGGGGACTGAAAGGAGGAACTGATCCTGTTTTCCCGGGAATTTATTATGTGTGTGGTAAGAATGCCCATTATAGGTTACCTACAGGTTGGTATGGATGTTGTTATTTAGGCATAGTATTTCCAAAGGTTTACCACGTAGATAAGAATAATAGAGTTGATGAAACAAGGACTAATATGTAATAACAGAGGAGCGAGTTATTCTGCAATAATTCGGGATATTTTTGGAGCACTGATATCTTCAGTTGGAGTTATTCTGAATTCACATAAAATTAGAAAATTGTCCACACTGGTTGATCGTTTATCAACAGATACTGCTGGTGGGTTCTTGATGATTGAAACTGAAATGGTTGCAATTAGATCAATGGTTTTGCAAAATCGACTTGCCCTTGATATATTATTGGCAAAAGAGGGTGGAGTCTGTAGCATGTTGAAAATACAACAATGCTGTACTTATATCCCTGACAAAAGTAAAAATCTTGAGGGGTATATTAACAATATTACAGAACTTCATGAAGATTTGACTGAACTGAAAGTTGACTGTGCATGGGAGAAACTTGGTAAGAGCTTTTCCTCAGTGGGAAATTGGTTTTCTACCTTAGGGATTAGTTTGTTAGGAAAAATATTAATACCTGTTACTTCAGTAATTATAGTAATATTAATGGTTATAATGATTTACAAATGTTGCAAATGCAAGTGTAGAAAGAAAGACATCAGATCTTAAACGTAGAGCTGAGAAGAGAGAATTAGAGGATATGAGAGTAATTACTATGAGATCATGAAAGTCAGATGGAAGAATGATAAAACGAGAAAGAAGTACAGTATTTTAAAATAGGTGGCAACTTGTATGTGATGGGTATTTTGATTGCTCAAAAACGCCATCAAAGGGGGGATTGATGGAGCAGGGTTTTGAGAAAATAAAACCTGCTCGGATTGAACCCTCAGTAATATTAATTAACAGTGTGCTGTGAAAATATATTATTAAAAAACGCTAAAATAAGGGGAAATGCTTTTGCGCATGTGTAAAACTAATGCGTATATTTATGCATGGAACTAGGCCGCAAAACTGCTTTGATAAAAAACTAATGCTGCTTTTATGCACGTTAATATTTTGTTAGGAATAACATGGGTTGTGCATGGGTTAGTGCAATGCTGGGATGGTGTGTAAAATGTAATTACATTTCATGAAAATAATAAATGTTTGTATTTGTTTTTGTAGAAAAGGCAAGCATGGGCCTACACTTCTGCATGTCAGTTTGAGGGTTAACATTTGACTGAAAATAATTAAATGTCACAAAAGAAAGATTCGAATGAGAAGAGCACAAAGGCATGAAAAATGCGACCTTCATGGAGCACTGAATGTCTGCCAAGTTGCGGAAAAGAAAAATTAGATTACAAATGGAAGTGAACAGTTTCCTTCACGAGATGGCAGAGGTGAATAAGAGAGGCATAGAGATTAACAACATTCAAGGAACTGCAGGAAGTGTTTACTATGATTGTGTTCAAAGTTGTTTCCTGGGATGAATCTGTCGTAATGCTTAATGTTTAAAACAAAGAGGTGTCTAATAAAATGGTCATGACGAGAGTGGTGTGACAGAACACCCCCATCCTTAGCCAATGGGAGATGGATCTTGTTATATTGACACATATGTGGGTTGGACATTTAGGTTTTAGGGTATAATTGAAAGTCCACGGTGGGGTTTCAGCTGGTGTTAGCTAGCGGGAGATCGTTGCTGTCGTCGGTTTGCTGTTTCCAGATAGAGGCCTACCTGTTTTCTGACCTAATCTTTGTCACTCGACTCTACTTGAGTGGCCTTGCTGCCCTGACTGACCAAAGGGGTAGATTTATTTGTAAGGAGAAATGCAGCTTTTAAAGTGTATTTAGTGAGTTAAGAATAAACTTGCATCACACTGAACCCCAGCATGAAGGGATTAGTTGGGTAGTGTAAATGGGCCTATGTTAGTGAAAATTATCGATCCCTGATCGCTGGATCAGCTACATTGCTTGTGGCGTTGCCTCTTGATGCCTGTATCTACGTTGTCTGCGCTTTCCACTTTGAAATGATGGCCGCACGCAATAAAGCGCAAGCCTCCTTAAAGGGCTGCCAAGAGCATCCTTCAAGTAAACAGGTATGACACGCAAATACTCCTTCAACTGGAATGCCCCAAAGACATTGGAAAATCCCCAATTTTCAGTTGTCTCAGAGTCGTGGATCAGTGGATGACTTGGAGCCATCTCAAATTGAATGCTTCCAAAACAGAAATACTCACGTGTGGCAATTGGAAACATTATGACCCGCTTGCCGCCTGGCCTGTTGAACTGGGATCACCGCCTAAAGTATCAAAGGAAGTAAGAAACCTCGGAATGACCATGGACTCCAAGCTGTCGGCGAATGCCCAAGTGGACAATCTAGCAAGATCAAGCTTTGTCACTCTAAAAACTCTGACGAATTTTCCCTCATTTGGGATTTCCACACAAAGTCCAAGCTACCATCTCCCTTGTTCTGACCAAACTCGATTACGCCAATAGCCTCAACCACGGATCACCTTTAACGGCCATGAAAAGACTACAACGGATTCAAAACTCGGCTGCCAGACTACTCTTGCATATCAAACTGCGAGACCACATCTCAATCAATCAATCATAGCATTTGTAGAGCGCACTACATACCCGTGAGGGTCTCAAGGCGCTGAGGAGGGGGGGGGGGGGGGGGCTGGGTGCTGCTACTGCTTGAAGAGCCAGGTCTTCAGGAGTCTTCTGAAGGTCAGCAGGTCTTGGGTCTGCCGTAGGCGGATGGGGAGGGTGTTCCAGGTTTTGGCGGCGAGGTGGGAGAAGGATCTGCCGCCGGAGGTCGCTCTTCCGATGCGGGGTATTGTGGCGAAGGCGAGGTCGGCGGAGCGAAGCTGGCGGGGGTGTAGAGGCTGAGTCGTCTGTTGAGGTACGCAGGTCCGGTGTTGTGCAGTGTCTTGTGTGCGTGGGTGAGGAGCTTGAAGGTTATCCTCTTGTTGACGGGGAGCCAGTGCAGGTTTCTCAGGTGAGGGGTGATGTGGCTGCGGCGAGGGATGTCGAGGATTAGGCGTGCAGAGGCGTTCTGGATGCGTTGCAGCCGTTTCAGGAGTTTGGCAGAGGCTCCAGCGTAGAGGGAGTTTCCGTAGTCCAGCCTGCTGCTGACGAGGACCTGGGTGACCGTTCTTCTCGTTTCGGTGGGGATCCACTTGTAGATCTTGCGGAGCATGCGGACGGTGTTGAAGTAGGCGGAAGAGACGGCGTTGACCTGCTTAGTCATGGAGAGGGTGGAGTCGAGGATGACTCCTAGGTTGCGTGCGTGGTCGGTGGGTATTGGGGCTGCTCCCAGTGCGGTCGGCCACCAGGAGTCGTCCCAGGCCGAGGGGGTAGATCCGAGGATGAGGACCTACGTCTTGTCAGAGTTCAGCTTCAGTCGGCTGTTCCTTATCCATTCGGCGACGGCCTTCATTCCTTCGTGGAGGTTTGTTTTGGCGGTGTGGGGGTCTTTGGTGAGGGAGATAATCAGCTGGGTGTCATCGGCGTAAGAGATGATGTTGAGGTTGTGCAGTCGGGCGACGTGGGCGAGTGGTGCCATGTAGATGTTGAACAGCGTTGGGCTGAGGGATGAGCCCTGGGGTACGCCGCAGATGATCTCGGTGGCCTCGGAGCGGAAGGGGGGGGGAGGCGGACGCTCTGTGTTCTGCCGGAGAGGAAGGAGGTGGTCCAGTCCAGGGCCTTCTCTTGGATTCCGGCGTCGTGGAGGCGTGTGCGTAGTGTGTGGTGGCATACCGTGTCGAAGGCGGCTGACAGGTCCAGGAGGATGAGGGCCGCGGTCTCTCCGTTGTCTAGCAGGGTCCTGATGTCATCGGTGGCGGCAATGAGGGCAGTTTCGGTGCTGTGGTTGCTGCGAAACCCGGACTGGGACGGGTCCAGGATGCTGTTCTCCTCGAGGTAGCGGGTCAGTTGTTTGTTGACTGTCTTCTCGATGACCTTCGCCGGGACCGGGAGTAGGGAGATGGGCCGGAAGTTCTTGAGGTCCTTGGGGTCCGCCTTGGGTTTGAGTAAGGCGTTGATCTCGGCGTGCTTCCAGCTATCCGGGAAGGTTGCTGTCTCGAAGGAGATGTTGATGGCTTTCCGGAGATGGGGTGCGATGGTGGTGCTGGCTTTGTTGAAGATGTGGTGTGGGCATGGGTCTGACGGAGATCCGGAGTGGATGGTGTTCATGATCTTGATGGTGTCGTCGTCGTTTATGTTGGTCCAGGAGAGCAGGCGGTTGGTGCGGATGTTGGTCGTGGGGATCTCAGTGGTTGTCGGGGCGATCGTGGTGTTGAAGCTGTCGTGGATGTCAGCGATCTTGCGATGGAAGAAGGCGGCCAACGAGTTGCATAGGTCTTGCAAAGGTGGGATGTCGTTGGTGTTGGAGCTGGGGTTAGAGAGTTCCTTCACGATGTTGAAAAGCTCTTTGCTGTTGTGTGCGTTGTTGTCTAGGCGGTCTTTGAAGGAGGCCCTTTTGGCGGATCTGATGAAGTGATGGTGTCTGCGGGTGGCGTTCTTGTGGGCTGCGTAGCTGTCCGGTGTTTGTTCGCGGTGCCAGTTCTTCTCTAGCTTTCGGCAGGTTTGCTTGGAGGCCCGGAGATCTTCAGTGAACCAGCTGGCTTTGTTGCTGGTGTGGCTGTTGGGGGGGTTTCTTGAGCGGGGCGAGGGTGTTGGCGCAGTCGTCGATCCACTGTCTGAGGTTGCGGGCGGCGGTGTCGGGGTCGGTGGGGTCGGCTGGTGGGCACCGGGCTAGGGTGGTGGTTAGCTGGTCTTCGGTGACTTTGCTCCAGCAGCAGCGAGGCATCTGTTGGGTGGGGTGGTGCGTGGTGGTTTTCTGGAAGGTGAAGTGGATGCAGCGATGGTCGGACCAGTGGAGTTCGGTGGTGTGACTGAAGGTGACGTGGGAGCTTGCGGAGAAGATGGGGTCAAGCGTGTGGCCGGCGGAGTGGGTGGAGCGGGAGCGGTGAGGAGCAACGAGGGGAACAGAAAGCAAAAATGGGCAACGAAGGGAGCAGAAGGCAACAATGGGCTCAAAAACACGGGGGTAACGAGGGGTACAGAAGGCAAAATGGGCTCAGAAACACGGGGGCAACGAGGGGTACAGAAGGCAAAAATGGGCACAGAAGGCACAGAAATACAGGGGCAACGAGGGGAACAGAAGGCAAAACGGGCTAAAAAACACGGGGGCAACGAGGGGTACATAAGGCAAAAACGGGCTCAAAAACACGGGGGCAACGAGGGGTACAGAAGGCAAAAATGGGCACAGAAGGCACAGAAATACAGGGGCAACGAGGGGAACAGAAGGCAAAACGGGCTTAAAAACACGGGGGCAACGAGGGGTACAGAAGGCAAAAATGGGCACAGAAGGCACAGAAATACAGGGGCAACGAGGGGAACAGAAGGCAAAATCGGGCTCAAACACACGGGGGCAACGAGGGGAACCGAAGGCAAACAGTAAAGGCAAAAAAGGCAAACAAGGATACAATAGGCGGCAAACAAGGATACAATAAGGCAGACAATAACGGCAAGCAGAGAAATACAAACCTACGGCCTACCACTGGCCACCAGGGATGAGGCGCAGGTGGTAGCCTGCGGGTGGAGGAGGGCCTCGAACTTCCTCAGCAGCGGCAGCTGGGGCAGGGCGACACAGGCGGAGCTGTGCGGAGGGGGAGCGACCTACCAAGTAGGGTCAAGGGTCGCTCTCCTCACCGAGCAGCGGCCGCCATATATGGGGAGGTGGGAGGGAGGAGCAGCTGGGAGGCAGGGCAGGAGCGGCGAATGGGCGGTCAGGGGGGCGGGGCCGCAGGGGACGCAGAGGCGGGAGCGGTGAGGGGCAACGAGGGGAACAGAAGGCAAAAATGGGCTCAAAAACACTGGGGCAACGAGGGGTACAGAAGGCAAAACGGGCTCAGAAACACGGGGGCAACGAGGGGTACAGAAGGCAAAAATGGGTACAGAAGGCAAAAATGGGCACAGAAGGCACAGAAATACAGGGGCAGCGAGGGGAACAGAAGGCAAAACGGGCTCAAAAACACTGGGGCAACGAGGGGTACAGAAGGCAAAAACGGGCTCAAAAACACGGGGGCAACGAGGGGTACAGAAGGCAAAAACGGGCTCAAAAACACGGGGGCAACGAGGGGTACAAAAGGCAAAATGGGCCTGCCAGGTTCACCTGCCTTGAAAGCCCTGCATTGGTTACCGGTTGCCAGAAGATCCACGTTCAAGCTACTTTGTATCACCCACAAAGCAATACATGGAATGGGACCGCTCTTCATCAGGAATAAAATCACCAAAACATTCAACAAAGGAACCTCCGCTCTAAAGGGGCATCTCGCCTCAAAATCCCAAGATACAAGAAAAAAACCATGGGTGGCACATCCTTCTCTGTTCAAGCAGCCAAACTATGGAGCTCTTTACCCCCCCCCCCAACATACGATCCATCGACAACCACCTTATCTTCAGAAAACTACTCAAGAATTGGCTCTTCCCCACATAAGCACCATACGCAAACAGAAATTTACAGCATATCCCTTTGTATATAAGCATTTATTTTCACTATAGATATGTACCTATCTGTGTATTGCTTTGTATAAACATGTAGAATAATTATGTTGTAAAAATAAATAAAAAATAAATAACAAAAACTAAAACTAAAAAAAAAATCATCTTTGGTCTACATGTACTTGCTTCCATTGTGCATCTATGTACCTCCATGTACTTGGATCTGTATGCCTGTTACTTTTCTCCTGAAAAAGCATATCCAATGCACTACCCTATTTCTCATCCTGTACCTCTATCAATATCTTTAATCTACATATACTTACCTCCTTTATGCATCTATATACTTTCAATGTACTTATGGATCTATATATTTATCACTTTCTTCTAATTTAGCATTTCAAATGCACTACCCTATTTCTCAGCCTATACTGCTCCCAATATATCTTCTAGCCCAACTTTCTGACTCATCTCAAACTTCTTTTTACTACTCTTTCCAATGCACTACCCTATCTCTCACCCTATACATCTATCAATATATCCTCTACATCCACTCTCTCATTTATCCCATACCACTACTATGATCCCCAAAATAACCCTTTCTAGACTCTCTCCTACTCTACCCCTCCTATCATCTGACACCTCTTTTACTACACCTATCCCCCAAAACAAACCTTTCTAAACTCTTCCCTCTGACTCTTCCCCTCCAAAAACCCTTTTTACTCATCCAAAAGCCTCCTCCTACTGCTATGACCTAAAAAAAATAAAAAAAATACCTCCTCTATTCTTTTCAATCAAAATAACAGACTAACATGTTCACTTCTCAAATTCCATATTCCACTATACTAATTCACCACTAATCCTTTATGGGTTCCATAGTACCGTGCTACTCGCCAATAAAGCGTTTCAACACCCCATCCGGGTTACAAGCGCTATATAAATGTAAACCTTTTTCCCTTTTCTACCCCTCCACAACCCTTCTCAATCCAAATAACTGAATAACATATCCACCACTCAAATTAATTTCATGTTTCACCATACTAATTCAACACTAATCCTTATGGGTTCCAGAGTAGCGTGCTACTCGCCAAAAAAGCGCTTCAAAACCCCATCAGGGGTAGCAAGCGCTATATAAATACAAACCGCTTTCCCTCTTCTATCCCTCCACCTACCCTTCTCTATCCAAATAACTGAATAACATATCCACCACTCAAATTACTTCATATTTCACTATACTAATTTTCAACACTAATCCTTTATGGGTTCCGGAGTAGCGTGCTACTCGCCAGAAAAGCGCTTCAACACCCATCAGGGGTAACAGGTGTTATATGAATGAAAACCTTTCTTCCCCTTCTATCCCTCCACTATCCTCACTCCAAATAACTGACACCACTCAAATTACTTTCATATTTCACCATACAAATTCACCACTAATCCTTTATGTGTTTCCGGAGTAGCGTGCTTCAACACCCCATCAGGGGTAACAAGCGCTATATAAATACAAACCTTTTTTCCTCTTCTATCCTTCTGCTATCCTTCCGAATCCAAATAACTGACTAACCTATCTGAGAGTGAAGACTCTTTGATAAACAAGGTGACCCATTGGATTCGCCATGTTAGGGGTTGCCGATCAGTGATCAGAGTTGATATTCTTAGAGCACGGAGATGCACCTCCTCAATTGACCAACTGGACAACATCGAGAGTACCTTAAGGGGAACCGAGATGGCGGAAAACCTCCTTGCTCTAGAATTTCGTACCTGTGCCCCTAATGGGTCTCCCATTCAATTTAGGCATCTTTCTATGTTTGAGCAAGACAGGGCATCAGCGTCCCAGACATCATCTCTAATAGGTATTTCCTCGCTAGAGTCCAACGACTGACTGCAGGACCCGGCTCTCTACCTCTCTGACCAACTCAGTGTAGTACACAGTCCAAGTATGTAGCTAGTTCCTTTGCTACTTCCACTTCTCGCGACCTCTTAAGTTGCACTAGGGATAGCTCCCAGCATTGGGTCAGCCCGCGTAGACCTTCCATCCCCATATGTGAATAGTAAAACTCCGACATTTATGTTTATTCAGTTCCACAAACTCCACCCTACTCGCTAACTAATACTCACATTCCCACACAAAGCACTGTTCCTGGTCCTATCGACCCCCAACTACTAAAGATTGTGTCATGGAATGTGGAGGGCCTAAGCAGCAAAATTCCATTGCCTCATTGGAACCAACTGGTAGAAGGCTTCGATGTATGCATCTTTCAGGAGACATGGAGTCTGGTCCCATTATATAAAGCTGGTTATACCTGTTTTTGCTCCCCCGCAATCTCCATGGGAAGAGGGCGCCCGTCTGGAGGTTTGATTGTTTGGATAAGGATTGCCCTTGATTGCCAAATCATTTCCCAAACAAGTTCATGCCCAGACATTATTTGGTTAAGTATCAGGGGACCCAGGGGCGGCTCCACAGTCTAACTCTTCAATGTTGATGCGAGAGGGACAAAGGGAGGTAGACCCATAGCCACCCTGGCAGCATTAGAAGAATGCCTAGCTAACTGCTCACCCCATGCAAGAGCGATAGTCGCCGGAGATTTTAATTGTACCTTCGAACCCCTGGCTACAGAAGACCTACTGGGATTAGAAGACCAAGATAGCAGATGGTCAGTCCCCCAACTTGATCTCCCCCTAGTCAAAAGATGGTCACAACAGGTACTCCAACTTAACGCCCTTACTATGGAGTACGGGCTAATGGCAGGTCACTATCTGACAAGCAAGGCGCTAACACCTATAATAGAGTCAGCTGTCCTTCCCAGATCAACTATATCCTCCTTGATGTAAAATTATGGGGGGAATATGATCGATATGACAGTGGGCTCGACTGTGGAGAGCGACCACAATCCTTTGTGCTTAACCTTGAAGCCCTTGTGGGAGGCACCTTATCAGCTGAACATCCAACCTCTGACAGCCACTAGGGATATAGTTCCATCCAACTGCAAAAGGTTTCTGAAATGGAAGAAGGTAGCCATGAGTGACGCAAAGATTGCAGGTACCAAACAAGATCTGAAAATAGGCTTAGCCAAATTACAAGCTGCAGCCCATAGTACAACAAGATCAGAGGACGCGTCCAAGGCCTACACGTATACCGTCACCCAAATCAACACATACTTTCAAGTCCCAAATCAGAATAAAAAAATCTAGGTACACCACCAAGGATCCATACTCATGGCATAATAAGGATTGTAGGGAAAAAAGATCGCTCCTGGCCAAAGCCATTAAAGGGAAAAATCAGACCCTCATTAAATCTGCCAGACACTCCTACAAAGCAGCCCAGCGGGAGGCAAAGTTGAAGTGGGATGAATCGCGCTGGGAACAACTCAAAGATGCATGCTCCTCCAAAGATACCAGCTTGTTCTGGAACTTTTTCACCTGGGGAAGCAAGGCAGGTGCCCACCCACCCCCAAATCACATCACTAGCCACACTTGGTACGACCATTTTAAAGGGCTTTATTCAACAACAGAGGCTATTAAAGAAGGGGAGTTAGACGGAATAAATGGGCCTGGGGTAGAAGTGGAGTGTTTTACCCTGCAGGAGGCAGAAGCTGCTATAAATAAAATTGTCCCATCCAAAGCAGCGGGTCCTGATGGCTTACCCGGGGATCTGTTCTTGGCCGACCCCCACCACTGGGCCCGTTACATCTCACTACTAGCAAACGAAATAGCCAATGGAACACCAGTCCCAGCGTCATGGAAGGTGGCCGAAGTGGTCCCCATCTATAAGAAGGGAGACAAAGACGACCCTTCCAACTACAGACCAATTAGTCTGATTGATGCTATGCAGAAGGTCTTTGGCCGGATGCTTCTGCACAGGATACAGTCATGGTCTGAGGAGGAGGCAATTCTATCGCAGTACCAGGCCGGATTTAGACTAAAGACCGGGACAATGGACCAGGTGTTCAGACTCCTCTTGATCTACTGGAAGGTAGTGGTACTGGGCAAGGGCAGTCTTTACCTTGCCTTCATTGACCTGAAGACTGCCTTTGACCTGGTCCCTAGATCTAAGTTGTGGCTGACGTTTGGTGAAATGGGCATCCCCCCGTTTATCTTAAAAATCCTAATTCGACTCCATGAGGAGAATTCCGCCCAGATCAGGTGGGGGGAGCAGGGACAACTAACTGAGCGCATACCTGTCAATAGAGGAGTTCGACAGGGCTGTGTCCTGGCCCCAACCCTGTTCTCCCTTTATGTGAATGGGGTAGTCTACTTCCTCCTAGAAGAGCCTGCAGACTCGCCCACTCTGGGGGGCAACAAGATACCAACTTTGTTGTTCGCTGACGACACTCTGTTGATATCAAAAACCCCAGTTGGGCTTCAACGCCTTATTGATAGATTTCAAACTTTCTGCGATGACCGGGGACTGGTCATAAATGGTTCAAAAACTACATTTATGGCCTTCAACTGCCATAGGTCATATAGGAATGGCCCTACGCTGGGAGGGGTACACCTCGAAAAGGTTGACACCTTCGATTACCTAGGCGTAAGACTTACCGATAAAATGTCTTGGAAACCCCACATAGCAAAGATGCTGATAGCACATAAGCGTGTAGCAGGAGTAATAGGGAAAGAACACCGCCTTTCACACACTAGGCCTGTAGCTCCCGCCCTCCCAGTATATGACACTAAACCCGTTAGCTCTGCCCTCTACGGAGCTGAAGTCTGGGGTTTCGAGAAACTAGAAGAGCTTAGCAAGTCGGAACATAAATTAAGAGATCTGGTCACGGCACCAAAATACATTCCCCTCACCCCACTATTGCTGGATATGGGCAGGCGGTCGATAGCTGACGTAGCTAGGTTACGTCCCGTACTTTTCTGGGCCCGCATTAGGCGTACTCACAAGCTTCTTTTTTATGCTGATGCTCTTGCAGAGATCATCCGCCTAGATACCGGCTGTAAAATAGGCTGGATTGCCGGTATTAAAAAAACTTTGTCAGCCATAGGACTTCAAGCATGCTGGGTTAGCCAGGAACCCCCAAGGAGAGAAGACCTGAAACGCCTATATTGGGAATGGGTGGACCAACGGGAGAACTCTAGGCCTAATGTGGGCAAATTAACAACAGGATTCCTCTCCCACAAACAAACAAGACATCTCGAGCCCTTTCTTGATACAATTCAGACACCAAGAGACAGAATCTTGTATATACATTTCAGATTTGGAACCCTTCCCGTTCATAAGGCGACAGCAAAGTGGGGCACCAACAACGAAAAAAATTGCCCATGCTGTAAGGCCCCCATAGAAAGCATTGCCCATTTAATTTTTGCCTGCCCGGCATATAAAACATCACAGGCCAAATGGCTGAAACCACTCTGTCAGCAATTGGGCACACAGGACCATTATACAGCTCTGCGCATTCCCAGGTCCGATCCCAGGCCGTTCTTTGCATGCTGTGTAGCAAAATTCCTGGGTCAAGCATGGCTTACAAGGTGGAAAACTCTTGCGAGATCGGCATAATTTTAACCTAATCCATGCTAGTTACAAATTCATGACCCTATATCGAAACCATTTGCACTTGTCAACCTTCTGCTGCTATGTTTAGGACATTTTAACAATTTTTAGTGCACTGACTTTACCAGTTTGATGATGAATTGATTGCTTTTATATCGTTTTACTTGTAGAAATATACTTGACAAATTGAAATTGCGCACGTGCTAATGCTATCCCGTTTTTAATATTTACAAAACGATATATGTTTTATGGAACATAGGGCACATTTAACCATTTTGCTGTTTTAACTGATTATGCAAATCGGAAATGTATATTTGTATTCTTTTTTAAAGGAAATTTGTACTTTTATTCTAGCTTTTATGACATTTCTGTCGAATAAAGCTTATCAATCAAAGACTAACCTATCCACCACTTAAAAATTTACTTGCATGTTTAACTGTACTAATTCAACACTAATCCTCTATGGGTCCCGGAGTAGCGTGCTACTCGCCAAAAAGCGCTTTGACGCCTCGTCCGGGGTAGTAAGCGCTATACAAATGCAATTGCAATACAATAAGAAGGCTCACACTGCCCTTATTAACGACAGCTTCAGAAATCCCAACGTCATAAGCAGGAGGAGAGAATCAGTGCGAGAAGGGGTTTAGGGGACTAAAAAAAAAAAAAAGGGGGAATACGTTTGCAGTATTTAATGCCTTTCTTTTAAGTGTTCTGGAGCGCGCACATACCTCCATGTTCCATCAGTCTCCACCCCCTACAAATTCCTACGGGTTAAAGGTATAAACATCCGTGGATTTCTAATCAGGCTTTGATAATCTTATTGCATCTGACACTAAACCGATCATCCACCTTCTTTTCAAATTCTTTCAACTGTCACCAAACATTCTTCCTCTGGAAGCCTGGCTACACAATTAACACGAGGGCTGCTTTCCTCGCATATTTTGAAAGTCAGCCAAAACCATTACCGCATATCAGCTACTGGCTGCATGCTAATGCATTCCTAGGAATCTGCTTAGCCTGTTCAGTGGCCCTAAATGCTTTGAAAAACAACGGCATTCCAGCGCAAGAGTAGTGTAAAATAATTAGTAACTAACAATGACCAGAAGAAAATTGGGTGGCGGCCAACTTAATTACTTTCTTGCCTCCATCGAAATAAAATATTCGAGCAGCAAATGGATGAGATTAATCACAGCCTGCCTTGTTTATGGGCGTATAGAAACGCCACTCTACATCACACACTGCATTGCTTCTCACTGCGCCTACGCATGTAAGGGAGAAGGAAACAGGGGAGTGTTAGCTGTCACAGCTTAGTCGGTGTTTTAAGGGCATAGCGCCATCGAACTCGTCAGAAAAAAAGACAGAACCGAGTTAAAAAGGGGGTCGGATATTGTACCCTGCCTCATAATTCCATACACCATAGAATACACTTACCCATCACAGGACTCTTGGCGCTCTACATCTGAGAATACAGGGAAATTACAACGGATCTAGTCGCACTGCGGAACAGTAAGGATTTACATTTTCTGCAGAATGTAGATTTATTTACACCCACGTTGGTAAGATAAGATCCGTGCTTTCTTCAAACAAAATGTTATCAATTACTAAATCCAAAAACGTTTTAAACATGTTCGAATAATGCAGAAAAATAGGATGGGGGAAACACTGAAGGCATCTTTATCGGCCTCAGAACAGTGTTCATCTTTTCTTCAACCAAGAAGCTTTCAAAGTTCCTGTACACAACGTGCCCATTAGAAACAGTAATGTGGCGACAGCCTACTTGCTCTAACTTCATGATGCAAAGCAGGTCTCAACTCTGATGAGCTCAACTGCCCCAACTGAACATGCTCAAGAAATACTTCAGTCCCCTGGTGAATCAATACAGTTGGCCCATGTGTCTGCAGTGTGATGTTTGTGAATTAATGGACAAACGAAAACTGAGAAACCACGTTGGAGGAAGGCAAATCATGAAAAACCAAATTTTATTGGGGTGGGGGGGAGGGTTCGGCAAATCGAAAACTTAAGGAAACATTTTGAAAGAAAGAATTTTAAGGAAAAATCAAAATGACATTAAATTGGATTTCGGGGTTTTGGGAGGGGTGTTGAGGAATTTTAGCGGTGATAGATAGGTGAAGTTCAGGTGTAGAAAGGGGCTTTTAGGATTCAGGGATGGGTGAAGATTAGGGGTGGTGAGGGTTTTTTAACGATCAGGAATGGGTGGAGCTTAGGAGTGGTGAAGGGTTTTTATAGTTCACAGATGAGTGGCGATATGAGGTGATGGGTTTTTAGAATTCAGGGCAGGATGGAGTGTAGTGGGGGTGTTAAGGGTTTTTTAGGGTTCACGTATGGGCACAGTTTAGGGCTTTGGAAGGGTTTCTAAGGATCTGTGATGGATAGAGTTTAGGAGTGGAGAAGCTTTTTTAGGGCTCAGTTATGGGCAGAGTTTAGGGGTGGTGAAGGATTTTAGGGGTTGGGCAGAGTTTAGGGGTGGTGAAGGATTTTAGGGGTTGGGTTGGGCAGAGTTTAAGTGCAGAAAGAGTTTTAGGATTGGGAACAGATAGAATTGAGGGTGGTGATGGGTGTTAAGGTTTTAGGGGTGTGTGGAATTTAGGCATAGTGAGGGACTTTTAGGATGAAAAAAAGGATGTTTAGGGGTTGTTAGGGGGGGGGTCTGGGATAGATGGTGTTTCGAGTAGCTGTGGGGTCAGTTAATTAAAAGCAACCAAAATAATCGACACTGTACAGGTATAAAACCGAAGTTCGGTCCTGTCCCCTGAAATAAAGTACAGACAAATACCTCAGACAAAATGTTTCTCAAAGTAAAACCATCAATATTTACACCTTAAAAAATAAGCATGCACAAGCCAATTTCGAAATAAAAGGCATTCTGAGTTGGTTTCTATGAAATGATAAATGCCATTCATGTAGAAAGTTTCTATGAAAGTTTAGGTGAAATGGTTTCTCAGTAATAGTTTACTGAAATAGTTTTGCTATGAAATCACGTAAAAAAGCCCGCAGAACCTTATGCAAAGACGCAAACTGAGCTTTGACTAGACAGATAGCCACTACTGATTTCACTTGAGTTGAGTTCACAAACTCTGCATTTGAGCAACTATATAATACACAAGCTACTGACTAAGGCCCAAAAGAAGCCCTGCTCAGGGGCTTTATAAAGTATAAAATACTGTACATGAAAATGTCCCTCATCCCAAGAAAAGCAGATTTAGGCTTGAAGCTGGGTGTGGGGGTGGAAGGCGTATGAACTTTTTCATGGCAAAAAACGAATCAAACACAAAAAGTGATGGGAGGTATACTTGTAAATAGTCCAACCAGTAGTAATTACTTGGGGTAGCACTTCAACACAACGTTTCTTTGCCCACTATGCCACCACAGATTAGAAACAGCCACATGCAAATCAGCCTTGGTCCTTCTCCAATAGGAACAGTCCAGCCTGAATTGCCAAGTCACGTCCTCTCTGAAACGTAACACAAGCAACCCAAGAACGGTTTCAGTTAAGTTGAGCCTCTTCAGTCAGGTTCAGCTTGGTTACAGCAGCACAGTGAGCACGGGACCAAAGTCTGGCCATAACCTTGGCCACTTAAGACATTACATCAAACAAAGTGATGGGAGGAATGCTTGCAAAAACTCTAAACAATGACAATAGGTCAAAGTAGCACTCAAACCCACAAATCAGAGCAGCTATTGGGGTTTCTCTTTAAATCTGTGGTGAAAGATTACCGGAAATTTGTAAACCTTGGAGAGGAGGTATGAAAGGCCAAATTACCAGCAGGCATAAAACGAATATGTTTTTAGCTGAGAAGGAGCAAAAGATCAGGTATGTTCTGGGCAAAAAAGATAACAAAGCATCAAGAGGAATCCTCTAGGTTAGAAGGAAATCAACTATGAATACGTTTTGTGACCTAAAAACCAACCTGGTACCGGGACAACCACTAATCCTGATAACTTTTTTTTTAATGTATTCACAAGTACAACAGAGTGGTTTATTTTTACTGAAAAAAACTATTACATTTCAGTCAGCCAGCTACTCACTGGATTAAATAGAATAACCCAAAACAAGTATTATAATTTCAGCAACAAACTGTGTGCAAAATGGAAACGTTATTTACTTTAGGTAACACTCTTCTGGAGCACAATAACTGCAGATTCAACATTTGAATTCCCTCAGGTGCTAGACTGGATTGGAAACTTTTCTAGCAACTGCTCCTTGGACTCTACTGCAACGTGGGCCAGCCTCCAGAAGTTATGGCCAGGAGCAGTATCTAGGAACAATGCCCAGGCACTGATGTCAGTTTAAAACTAAGTGTTTTGCACACTACGATTCAGAGATTCAGTGACAGATTGAGAACCATGACAGTGTGCAAAATCTAAGTTGGTACCTTTTCAATGTTAATACCTAAAAGGCTGCTCCACAGAATGGGGTTAAGGGAAAGATGATGAGGAATATGAGGATCAAGCATCCAACAGAAAGATGGAAATTAAAGGGAAGTTACTTGCGCTTCCAATTTATACTTCAAATAGTAGCTTCCTCACCTACCAAAGCAATACCTCCCAAAAAGTGGAGTGGTCGCTGAGCAGGCATCACACAAGAGAATCCTGCAGGACTGAGCAGGAAAAATGACTCTTTGAACACCTGAGAATCAAGGCACTAATGCCCATATAGCTGTCTGGCAGATGACCAGCAGTGGAACACTCACGGTCAAGGCCTTAGGGTGGTAGAATGAGCTCATAGGCCTTCAAGAGGCTTCTTTTTTGGCAAAGGCATAGAATATTTTTATGCAAAGAACAATCCTCCTGAATACAGTCTGTTCCTGGACCACCTTTTCCTTTTTAGCTCCAGAGAACCCCACCAATGTTTATCATCCACCCAGTGATCTTTAGTGTAATTAATCTAAAAGAGAAGGCCCCTCCTGGGGTCAAATCAATTAAGCAATCCTCCTCATTGGAGGAATGCGGTGAAAAAAACAAGGCAGGGAATGTGACGGATTTCCCCTCATGGAAAGGAACACCACTTTCAGAAAAAATACCGAAATTTTGAACACCAACTTAAGTTGGTATGCAGCAGTTGCACTATCCGCGCCTTCAGATATGAGCACAGAACTAATCGCAACAAGAAACACGGATTGAAGGGTCAGCAATCTCAAAGAACAACTATGCATAGGTGCAATAAGTGTGAACACCAAAAAGGTATAAACCAAATTAAGGATTCACTATACCATAAAGAGCACGGGGGGATGGTGGGCAGCCTTCCTGCTGCTCAGCCCATTCTCCAACTGCCAGCCTCACTCATCAAACATTCCGCAGCATCATCCACACCAACATACCACACCACACTCACACTGGCAGCAGGTACAGCACTTCTCCCTTCCTCATAGTGAACAAAAACACAATGCAATGATCCAAGGAAAAAGCACACATTGGTAAAAATAACATGCACAGAAATCTGAAAGGATCCATTGCAATGACCAGAAGTTGGTTAAGGGCAAACCAGATAGGATAAAAAAAACAAGGAAAACAGTACAATGGGCTTGCAAGTTACCATCAAAATGCAGGGAAGCGCAAGAGAAAGTGGCAAATTGCATGAATGTCAACATAAGGCAATGCAATAATGAACAAGCATTAGAAATGCAATAGGTCTCGCATTTTTTTGAGGTAGAGCTATTGGGATAGCTCAACAGCTACCGGACAGAAATTGCCACTTTGCAGGTGCCTAACAGAGCATTGCTCCGTGAAACGGCCTGAAAGCCTAAAACGATGTTGATAGCCTACAAAATAAAAAGGCAGATCAGGATGACCCGTGGATGTATTGGGATGGCCAATGCAAGCAAACAATGAGTGAAATCGCCTGGACGTGACCCAAGCATGCAAAGGCGGGAGAATCGGAACCAATGCACCAATAAAAACCCTGTATTTCTAAATGGTACAACAACGAACAAATGGCAATTCATGGGCATGCCGATAGAGGAGATAACAACAGGTCTTGCAGACAGCGCACACGCGCTGCCTAGGCTCAACATAAAAATATATGATTAAAGTTTGGAACCGTAATTTGTGAAAAATTAAAGCCATGACCTAACACGGAAGGGAAAAACCAGAAACAGGATAATACCCAAATTGACTAATACAGAAAGCAAAATGAGGGCCTGAATGCCTGCTGCAAACTTAAATATAAAGGAAAAGGTGTACAGTTATGTGCATTGTAGTTCTGGGCGTTTGGGGTCTAAAGGCAGGGCCTCTGGAATTATGGAATTTTGGGGCTCTGCGTTTTCCACATACTTGTGGATTTTCCGCATTTGCCACATATTTCATCATCTGCTGCATAATCCGCAAATGTAACAAATATATTTTTTTTTTATAGCTCAAACGGATCAAAAGTTACGAAAAATGCAGCAATACTTTTTGCTGCGCAGTGAAAGGCTTTTCGCAAAGTTGCCTAGTCCATCTTTCTGCTGCTTATTGCTGTTTTTTGGTGTCAGATGGTTACTAATGAAGTGAAGCCTTTGCCCAAATAGTGTTAACATATGTTAAAATAATGAGGTAAAACTTTCATAAAATGTGCCTCAGAATTTACCTTTTCCTGCTGCATAATTCAGTAGCTCCTGTCGCATAATTTCAGTGGCACTGTCTAAAGGGCATAGGTTCTAAAGGAAAGGACAACACATGATTCAGGTGTAAGGGTTTCTGTTATTAAGTGATTTAAAAAATGTTGTTCCAGTTTTTTCGGGTGGGACTTTTCAGCGGATTACATTTTTCATGTATCATAATACGAATGTTTCTTGTCTTATTGCGTTGGGGTTTTTTCCTTTCAGTTTTAATTTTTTCCAGTGTTTAAAAAATATTCTAAAATTGACAACTTCAGATTTGTTTTTATTTTCAACGCTTTCCTTTTTAGTGTACGTACTTTAGCGATTTATTATAAAGATTAGGAAAGCTAACTATCGGGTAACGTTTTCCTATCACGCTCACTCGTTACCACTACATTGAACTAATCATTAAACCTCTAAGGCAGTTCACTGGTAAACCACAACTGCCCTGTCGCTTCACGGATTTATGTTCTGTGTTACACCGTGGAACATGATGTTTTTGGGGCCCGTGCGCCAGAGTTTCCTGCCAGAGGTCTGTTTAAGGGGCACATATCCCCATGCATTTCGCCTTGTGACCAGCATAAAGAGGCCCCGTACAACGAGGCCCCTAAAGCGCGCTCACACAGGAAGGTTTCTTTGTGCATTAGTTTAGGTCATGGCGGTAAAAAAGCTTGTTCGGTGAATGCACATGCCAAGAGCCATTAGCTCCATTTATAATTTGAAACAAAGATATTGAATGCTGCAGTGAAATGTGACACTACACATCTGTTTCCCTCCCCCTCCCACACCCGCACCCCATCTGCCACGCGGAGCGTGCCTTTATGTAAAACCTGCCTCTCCAGTGGCGGCCACGTTAAACAACGTACTGTCTCAAAAACGCAACAGACTCCGTGCAGCACGCTATGTGGAACGTCACTACGCACGATGAAAACGTAATATTGGTACTTCTCGGGGGCTATGTGAACATGTACCCTCTGACCTCTTTCAAGCTGTTGTGCTCCCTTCACCGGTCTTGCACAGCACTGCGTGACCCTTCCGTGCTAGACTCACTCTTTAATAATACACTTAGACAGGCATACTACAGCATTCATTGCTGTCCAGCGCCCTTAAAAACGTGTAACAATCGGAACGACGCCGCACAAGTCCCTGAAAGGCAGCCAGGTATCTGGTTTTCAACAGCCAGAGCACGTTTCTACCCAAGCAGTGAAGGAAGCATCTTAGAGGTGATGATATCACCTCTAAAGTTTGAGAGCACGGGAATGATGGGTGAATGTGTTGTACTGCTCTCTACTGCCCCACTGTGGAACATCTTAGAACTGCAGACGGAATCCTTAAAGCCCAATGAAGCAAAAAGACCGGTCGCGGGAGACCAACTTTGTTAATGGTGCGCGCGCACCACAGAGGAGCGGGGGGAGCGCGGCAGCGAGGCGAACACGCGCTGCTGCGCGTGCTAGGCACCGGTGGGAATGGGCGCGGCAAAGGCGGGACATGCGCCCGCCTTTGCCCAATTGCGTGCTGTCTTTCTTATAAAGACGCACGCAAAGCCCAATAGCTGGGGGAAAAACGAATCGCACACGCACGAGCGTGTGCGATTCCTAGGTCACTTTCAAAACCCCATACAAGAGGACTCGCGCTGCGCGAGCAGTGCTGCGCACTGCAACGCTAGGCGCGAGACCTAAAAATGACAATGCTCACCCATGTACTCACAATGATGAAAATAAACTGGACAGGGAAAATCAAACTTTAGGCAGAAAGACAACCTTAAAGCAGAAAGACAACCCCTACTCACATCCACTCCCTTTCCACACAAAACTCCCACCTTACCACACAAACCAAACAAACCAGCAAACTACTACACCACGCACAACCAACCAGCCACTTGTGCCACAAACATACCATCTGGCCAGGCCGAAAATGAACGTGAACACACAGGGGAACAAGCCACAACGATGCAGAAGAAAACACACCACAGCAAACAAATGCTCAAACTAGGACAAAACCCCCGAGCTATAAGGGAGGAAGGAAAGGGAGGACAAGCACACAGAAAATGCTCAGCGACAACGCCAAAGGTGAAGCGAAATTCACCTCACAACCACACAAAGGTGGTAGACACGAGTGACACAAAAACAAGTCAACTCCAACACAACACCCACAAGGGTGACCAACCTATGTCAAACCAAAACCACAAAAAAGTGGTAGGCCTGAGAGGCTCTGCAACAGAGACTTCTCTCACACACACCCCCAACGGTGAGAGAGAAACATACTCGAGCCTTCTCACACACACACACACACCCCCAACAGTGGGAGGTACAAATACTCCCACGAAAACCACAAGGGGACAACTCAAAGACATAGCCCACAAAGGTGACAACACTGTCAACCCACAACCACAACATTAGTGGTAGGCTAGAGAGACTCTGCAATAGAGAGCCCTCACACACACACCCCCCAACAGTGAGAGAAGAGCTCCCACAACAACGACAAGGGGTTTCTCAGAGCAACCTCACACACCTACTCCCAATGGAAACAATATGTGAGAAAAGAGAGATGGAGCAGTCAACACCCAGAGTGAAACAAAACAAATGACAAACTGTAGCAATAAACAAACTACGCCATAAGAACATTTGCTGCGTTAAGATCAAAGCCCCAGAACAATTTTTACAACAATTCCTCCAAGCATAGACAAGAGTCATCAGGAAACGAGGGTGTCTAAAGTCTCGAAAGAAGAGACAACAGGAAACACCTCACCAGCTTCTCTACAAGATAAGGGAGTGTGAACAGGTAATGGACTCAGAGACAGAAACACGAAGCTTAAAATGCACCAGAAAACTGTGCATCGGAAAAACAGTGCACCGTAAAACTGGACAACGCTGCTGGTACTGAGGCTCCCCTCCGAATCTTCCAAATGCTGACCCCGATGACAAAGAAGAACGTCTCGTAGTTGCGAAATTTCTGCTTTCTGAGAAAAATTAAGGGACGTTGAAGGCACGCAGAACGACGTAGAGCCGGGTGGCTCCCGGCACGTCCGTGCATGACAGAGTGGAAGCTGCAGGGACGCTGCGCGAGCCGAAGACTAGGCTTGCGCCAACACCAACGAACGCAAAGAGGCGGTTTCAGGTTAGTGACAGTTGCCAGTTGACAGTTTGAGAATTCAAAACGTGAGGCAAAGGAATGAACAGTTTAGTCAGGAGCAGAGGTTACAAACACGGCACCTAACATTAACCAGCCGGTTCAGGGACAACACTCCTCCTAGTTGCACCTCCGAAGATGGTCTTCCCCACACTAACTGGGGAACGCCGCTTCCTAGCTGCACCTCCCAAGACACTCTTCTCTACACGGAGTGAGGGGACATCTCATTTTTTTTTTTTGACACAACCAAAAGCGACCTCTGGGGACTGCCTCTCCTTGACGCACTCCCAAACGTGGAACGAGTAAACTCCCCTTCCTAGGGACACTTCTAAACACGGAAAAACTCCTCTCACCAGTTGCTTCACAGAACACAGACTCTGGGAACTCGTCCTTCAACCCCACACGGGACTCTTCTCAACCGCACTTCCAAACACGGGCTCTGGCAACTTGTAGTTCTACCCCACACGAAGTGAGGGAACACCACCACCACAACGCTGCTAGTGACACGGGCTCCGGAGACACTAGCTAAAGACACTTCCACACAGAGCCCAGTGAGCATGTTGCTCTTCCTGACAGGGACACCTCCTCAAGTGGCAGCACCCCAAACGCACTTCTTGTTGCACCTCGGGGAACTCTTATTGATGGAGACACTCTCCCAAGGTAATAAGACACGGACACCTCTTCCAAGGTTACAGCTGACTGCAAGAGCGAAAGTCCTGCAGGAACTGGCACGCCCACGTTGGGGCGGACCGGTCTATGGTCACTGGTGGGGCTCAGGGCTGCCAGCTTCTTCAAGTTGAACTTCAAGGATATCCAGATACCTTAAAGCTGGATTGTTACAGTCCAAACAGGTGGCACACGCAGGTTCTTTCCAGTAAAGTCGCCAAAATGTTCTAATGAAACGAAGATCCAGTTCCAGGTAAACTTAAGGTGGTATTTTATTCAGTTAGTAGGTTCAAGATAAAAGGTACAGAGAGCCCCACCAGGAGCAGCCTTCCTGCTGCTCAGCCCATTCTCCAACTGCCAGCCTCACTCATCCAACATTCCGCAGCATCATCCACACCAACATTCCACACCACACTCACACTGGCGGAGCAGCAGGTACAACAAACTGATTCTGATTAATCTCTCCATACGGTAGGTTATGGAAGTTTACTTGAGGAACCCTGTCAGGTTGTTGGGACAGTAGGTCTTCGAGGAGGTGGGTGGGGCAGAGGACAGGTGCACAAACTCAGGACATCGTCGTACCAGACCCTCCAAGCCCAGTACAGGGGTATCAGAATGTCCAGGGACCGAGGAACCAGAGGCAGCAAAGTGTACAACAGACTGGAGTCAATAGTACGTAAAATAAGTCACCCATGGAACTTTAAGGCAGAAATTCTAGAGCGCAAAACGCATGACAATGAGGGTTCTTGGATGTGGCAAAAAGATCTACCCAAGGCATGCCCCACTGAGCGAATGAACACCCTTGCACACGTCGCCTGTAGTTGGCTAGGGGGTGCCTACTGAGCTCTGTCTTTCTTGCGTAAGAGGACCCCGCCAGATGCCTAACAATTGAGGAAATCCCCTTAAGGTCCAGCCAGCACTACAGCCTCAGAGCCTCCTTGCACAGCACACTGTTATGGGCTATGTTCTGCTATGCTTTTGCTGTTCATTTTTTCCTATGTAGTGCCCACTTGTCCCCGTTGCCGGGCAGCACAACATTGTTCCATTTGTCACCCATGACAGCATAATGGTCTGTTCTGTCCAGCTGCGCTGTTGGCAGTTGGATTTGAGCTGCTGTATGGGCTGGTGGCCTGATGTCTTCTCTCCTGAATAAATACTACAAAAAGGATTTTCGAGTGTCTACTCAACTTAGTATCACACATGTGATCCTAATACCACTGTTTGTTGTAGTACCACTGAACAGTCATGTTGTCAGTAAGGACTTGCAAAGGACTGCCATCGCAGCTCCAGAAGATGGGTGGTGCCTCTCGTTCCAGCAAAGACCTGAGGTCTCTGATATCCACTTCGTTCAGTTGACCATCCCCCCCTTAAAGTTGGAATCTCTCATCCACCATTGGATGTTTTGAGCTGTCCCGTCTGACACAAATATTTTCTGGGATCCACCCCAGTGTTAAGCCCATTGAAGAGGGAGGTTCCACAGCAGAAGTTGCATGTGCCAGTAGCATGGGGTACCAGCAGAATAAACCAAGCCAGGAGACTACGAAGCCTCAGATGTATCCGTGCCAGAACATAGGTCAGAGTTCTAAACATCAGGATCATATGCTGAATGTCCTGGAATTGTTGAGGGTGCAAAAAGGCTTAGAATGCCACAGTGTCCTGGATGGCCCATTTAAAGAGAATCCTCTGCATAGGCTGAGGGTGTAATTAAGAAAACCCCAGAGAAGAGTAATGTAGTCATTCTCAGATGGTCTGCGACTGAGTATGATGAGCTTTCTTTCAACAGCCAGGTGTCAATATATGGAGAATACATATACTCCCGCCCTGCAAAGATGAACTACAAACACCTGCACCCTCTTTGCAAACACCCTCATGGCTGACGTGAGGTAATGGGCAGGACAGTGAATTTAAAATGTTCTTTCCCTAGCACAAAGCGGATGGTACCGCCTGTGGACTGCACGATGGCTACATGCAAGTACGCATCCTGCAGGTCTGAGGACATCATTCAAACCCCATGATCTATAGCAGACAGGATCTGAGCCACAGTTAGTATCTTGTTTTGTCCCTACAAAGGAAGTGTTCAAGAAACAAAGATCCACAATCAGTATGACCCCACCATTCTTTCTGGGGACCAAAATGTAACAGGAGTAGTCATGCTGCTTCTCTCCTTTTCGGGGACTCCCTCTATTATCCAGCAATGACTGAGCCTCTTTGGCAATGATGGAGGCAGAAGTCTGAGCAAATAGTAGGGGAATTCCAAAAAGGGGCCGATATAAAAGGAATGGTTTAACCATGCCTGACAACCTGCAGAACCCATTGGTCAGAGTTAACTGCATGCCATTTGAGCATGTAAAACATTCTGCCCCCTGCAAGGCAAAACTGACAGGCGAAAATTCTGAATGTTGAGCATTTTGTAAGTCTCGTCGGGCAAGTCTTCAAACACCAATGGTTGTGTCTTAGTAATTTCATAACGAGACACTGACCTCGATTTAGCCGAACTCAGCTCCTGGCCTGATATTGGCATTGGGCTTGTGTGCAGACAGAACCAGTGTCCCTGCCGAGCCTGTTCAGGCCTCTGGCAAAGGAGTAGAGAAATCGTCAGTTAGCGCAGGGGCATGACCCACAACAAAAGTCCAAGTGGAGCTCTAGTGGATCAACTGGTTCCAAAGGCACTCTAGGAGAACCCAGAATCACCCGGTAAAACTGCAGCATTGACTCCATGAAGACTTCTACCTGATGCGAAGTCAAGAACAACCTGGGAAATTCAGGAAGCTCCAGTTGTGGAAACAGCTCGGATGTCAAGCCTTTAGAGTGTTGATTGTGTAATCTCTCGTTGTAGCTGGAGTGACGTGGGGAGGAGTCCTGTCTGGATTTTTTTGTATTTGCAAAGAGGTTTGACCTTGGACTTAATCTTACCTGAGGACTTTGACTGGGACCTGGGGCAAGAATGGGCCCGCGACTTGGATAGGGACAGTTTTTTGCTTAGAGACATAATTTTACCTCCATCGAGAAACATTTGACACGTGACTTTGAATCATGCCTGGAAACTAAACACCAAAGACGAATGTGATGCAGGTCCGTTATGTAACAGACATCTGCTTCCTGCAGGTGCAGTACAGTTTGAAGCCTACAGGCTTTGGGGCGACATCCGTTGCACAATATCACAAAAAAGTAATTTTGGAAGTCTGAAAGCACCGACAAAGTTTGGGAGCTGAGCTCCAGGTCCGCAAGGAGCATGGAAAAAAGGAACGGATATCAGTGTGCACAGTGATCCTCGGCTTTTATTTCTGGAGGCCGGTTGAGGTCGTTGCAGAATACAATGGCGCTACTTTGTGGCCCACAGTGCAATTTCTGGAAAACATTCCAGATCTAGTCTAACGCCCAGGGGAATTTAAAAGATGAGGAATTCACAATTAGAAGTATGCATAAGAATAAGGATTTTTCACTTTTGTGTATATACACACACACTTTTTCCATAACACCTATAGCCAACATTAAATCTGTAGCTTTCCCAATTAAAGCAATGACATAAGCTCATTGCTTTGTCCTATCCTTCAATTTGCCTGTAAATTAAAGCAAACAGCCTCACAAAAAGGCATGTATTTCTAGCAGGATTTATAAAGAATTACTTTGGTGTCTAATAAAACTGTACACAGTATTCTGTAATTAACCAAATAATAAAGGTCTTAGGATTTCTTTTCCTCAGGTGATGCTTACTGCAGTAGTTTCACCACTGATTCAGCAAATGGTCCTATCTGACATTCGAGTTTTAAAAGAGTCTTGAGTGCAATTCTGAATCTTTATAAGTTTGGCATTCTAATACTTGTATTTTAAATCGGTCTCTATTTTTCTGATTCTGCTCCATGGGACCGCATGCCTACAATTTCTGCAAGCATTCGGTTTCCAGACTTGGTTCCAAGAGCCCAATCCACAAACCAGCCAGCCATTTGAAGTACCTTTTTGACCATTTATGCATGATTAAATGGGACAAAGAGGTGCATTTGCACTTGCTAACCGTTTATTGTTGGTTTTTGCTTGGCTTAAGGGAAAATGAAAGCCTTTGTGTCAACAGCTGGACCATCCGAGAAACCTTTCCACCATGTGCTGCATAAGAAGAGGTGCTGATAGTGCCAAGCAGGGGCTGATTTCCACAACACCTACCCCGGGCGCAATTAAATCAGGAGCCTTTAAATTGACATTGGTGATTGCCATGAGACATCGGGAAACAGAACGAGCTGATTGCAGAAACTATGAGCAGAGCTGTGAATGGCGAGTGCCTGCAGCACAGACAATAACACGCAATACGAGGTGCAGAGAGAGAAGTCTCCAGCAGGGTTGTAGGGTGAAGAAAGTCACAGATGGAGGGAGGGCTAGGGGGCGTGGCTTTGGAGCCGATGAGGACGGACGCGTGAGCTGGGAACTCCGCGCCGACCCCACCGATTATCCTGCGGTACGAGCCGACATACTGACTTCGGGCATCGCAGATTGTGCCCGCAAGTGTTGGTGACTGCTGGGGGAGAGTTTAGGCGCCCTCCGACCCCTGGTGCGGCGCTGCGCACTCGAGGCCTGAAGACACCAGCCTGCGCTGCAGCAAAATTGCGGCCGTGACGACCGTGCGCTCCTCCTGGTGAGCATCGAGTGGGACACCGGAGCGCGGCCCTGTTGACTGAGGGGGGCCCCCACTGGAGCGCGACTGAGTTCGTTCGCCCCCTGATGAGGCCTGGAGCTCTTGCCGTGCGGGGAGCGGTGACGGCGCTGTAGCTTACATCCAGGAGTGCCCGGTCAGATGAAAGCTGGATCCGGCCGCCAGAGAAGAGCTGCGGAGCGAGCGAGCCCGGCCGCTGGAGTTGCGGGATGTGTAGGTGAGCACCTTTGCCGCCGGGGGCCCCTGCATGGTGGACTTTGCAGCTGACCTGGGCCCAGAGTGTTGCTGACTGGCGGGGATTCCTCTTGGTACTGACACACGTGACATAGCTGCCAAGGTTTCAAATTGCTATGTGTGACATTTTCACAATTTCAGTGTAATTAAGAGTGACATTTCAATGACTATGTGTGACACTTTCTCGCGACCAAAATCAAGATATGAAGACGAGGTAAACATATAAATACCAGAAATTACACCCATCTGAGCAACAAGAAACTCCAAGAAATGTTTTAAACTGCAGCAAAGCACCAGAAATGCAGAGGCACTGTGGGACCCGACTGTACCAAACAGGATGTGAGAGGCCATACTGACTGCAAATGACCTCATCTTCTATAACGCCCCCCCACCCACAAAAACAGGGGAGATCTCCCATGGGTGGACTTAAGCAGAACCACGTGCCTCATCCTCTCTCTGCAGGAACTATCAAGCTGTGCTGAGAAGCCCCAGCGCGAACTGTCACAAACCGTGTACCCCCACCCGTACCATGTGACACTCAAAGCCACCTTCTGGCACAAATGTCACCTCATTAGGCGGGTTTTGTGTACTGTGTATTTGTTAGTGCAGAAGAGACAGCCTGGCCTTTCCTGTACCTCTGCAGAGCTACCCCTTTAGAGAAAACAGAGTGCAGTCGTAAGGACCCAAAGTAAAATACAGCTATTGAAAATTATGTATCGAAAACATTAGGGCCAGAAGCTATTACTTTGAAAGAAATGCTTTTAAATATTTATTTTTACCGAAAATATCACATTATTTAAACAAATAGTTAAAAACAACGATTATTCTCAATATGTTTTGTCGTATGGTCGGTTGCATTTACTTTGTTTAGCCTGGATACGTGTCATTTTCATTCTGATTCAGTTATAAATTGTAATCGTTTTGTTGTTTACAGGCAAGTTGAGAACAGAGAAAGTGAAATAATGAGTTATCTTTTTAATGTAGTAGAGATGGGCGAGCCACTGAAAGCTCAAGCCAGGGTTGAGCCTGAAGCCTGGCTCTGGCTCAGCTCTTGGTCCTGTTGGAACCTCGAGCCCATAACGAGCCGAACTTTCATGTGACTTCTGCCTGCCACCCTCGCACTACCCAGGATGTGTTGTTACAGTCAGAGCTGCTAACTGGGGGACCGGTTCGAGTCTCAGAGTTGGATCAACATCCTGTGATTCTGGCCCAATCACGTAATCTTCCAATGTCATTAAACAATGCATGTGATCTTGTCAAATGTACCTGGTGCTCATAAAAAGCGCCCCAATACCTCTGGGTCGAGTTTGTGCTAGATTTCAAAAACTGCAGTAAAATGCACAAAGAGGTAAAAACAAAGCCTTACCATAAGAAAAGACAAATAGTTACCATTTTCTGGCTAATTTGAACAAAGTGAAACCAGAAAACCTAGATTATGGCTTCACCGCTTAAATTGTGTGATCTTAGGCAAATATATTATTTCACCAAAACCCTTTTTCTTTATTATGGCTTTTGAAACCACTTTCAAATATGAGTTCAGACTACCAGTTGTACAAAACTATCACTACATTCAAAGGCTGTTCTTGGCGTACATTTGTATTGATAATTCACAATTAGTCAATAAAAACTTTCTTCACGGAGGGTGGCAAAATCGCTGCACTTGCCTTAATGAGATGATACTACCAGCGTCATTATTACAGGAAGGCTTTTCTCTTTTGTTTTGACAAGCATCGATCTCAAATTTCTCATAACAGTCAATTTTCATTTTTGAATCGCAATTGTAATCCACGACCTTTGACCTTCATCACGATTTATACTGTTTTGTTACTTATTTCTATGAGCCTTTCAAATATCCCACAATCAATGGCAAGCCACTTGGCTCCACTGATGGTCGATTTGTCCCCAAACTACGTTCACTTAAGTATCGCCTGGTTGAGTACTTCGAAGACCTGGAACATTTCGTGTTCGGTCCTCTTTTTCTGCTTTAACTACCTAAAATGCCTCCCATGAAGAAAGCGTTAAGCTTCCTCTACCTGGCTTCAATTTTACTATTTTCATTAAATACCGCCCTCAGTGTAAGACCGTTAATATGGGCACACATGGAAATATGGACTTCACTTCACTCAAAACAAAAGGTTCACAAGTATGAAAGTGGAAATGGTGCCTCTCTGGAATGTACTGATAAAGAGCAAAAAGTAATAAAGGACATGGACCGAGTCAATTACAGATGGCCCCGGCAACGATAAAGAAACAAATATTTCCTATACTGTATCACATTACAGCGCTACATTCGGGGGGATACAGGGGTGAACTCGCTTTATCCTTATCTCGGTTAGTTTCATCTGTCCGTGTCCCGTTAAGCATAAATGCGTGTGTGTATCTGTAAAGCATTAACGGGAAAACATTCTAGAAAAAACGATATATGGAAGGTCACAAGATCCTTTCAGGACTGGAGTCGCATTTCCTGTTTTACATGAAGCATGTAAAACAGGAAAAGAGACCCCAGTCCAGACACCGACCTGCAGGCAGCTGATCGCGCTGCCACTAAAAAACGAATTTATGTATTTGGACTCGCCTGACTCCGAGTCTCACAGTGACACCGTCACTTACTGGTGAGGCTTGCACTGCAGTTTAGTTTGTGGGTCAGCCGCCCGCCTTTCTCCTCAGACTCTCGGCCGCTGTAACACTACTCAAATTTGAGTCCCCCGCCGCTTTTCTGCCTCAGTGCTCACTTCCTCTGAGACTGACTTCCTCCGGACGTGACGGCAAGTCACATCCGGGAGATTCATTACCATCACGACGCCCCCTGGTGAGTGCCTGGCTGTGTGAGCCAGTAGGCGCATACTGCTGAGAGGGCGGCCCCGCCCCCCCCCCCTCCTTATTGGCAGCAAGTCAGTGTGTGAAAGCGCGGCGCGGCAGGAATGTAACACAGCCAGGCTGAGGCAGGATTGATGTTACATTGTAGCCAGGCTGCTGCCTAGCCGCGCTCTCAGCGAGCAGTCAGATCATCGCCGGGTAATATCAGAAGAGAACTTAGCCCAGAGCTGAGCAGCTGCTGGCAGTGGCAGTCTCTCCTCGGAGCAGTAGAGCCGGGCCCAGGCGCCGCCGGTGGCGCCAGCTGGCGAGTCGGCAAAATGCGTGACATTGCATTTCAGTGCGGTGATGCGGAACACCGCACTGAAATGCGTGAGTCACACCTGAGGCGTGATACTTGGCAGGACTGCCGTGAAAAGGAGCTGTGCTGAGCTGGTTGCGGGCGGCGGCCTGTCAGGCTGGCTGGGCTGCGCCTGGCTCTGTACGCGAGGTGAGGCCTAGGGGGCGTCGCTGCGGCCTTTCCTGCCCGTGGAAGACCGGCGGGGAGAGGGCAATCCCGCTGGCGGCGGGGGCCTGACAGGTGGCGCCCTGGGCTGTGCTGTCCCGAGGGGGGCCTTTACATGCAATTGGCGGCACGCAAGAACTGGGCAGCGTGCTTGGAGAGCTGCCCATTGATCAATGGGCCCTGAAAACTGACTGGCGAAGGGCCGGAGGGGGACACAGGGCCACTCCCTGGATTGAGTGTGAGCTACTGCCGTGCAAACTTAGTGACATCTCTCATTACAAGACAGAGCCCTCGGAAGGTCGGATAGGGGGTGCTCCCTGGACGGTACCGGTTGAGCGGGCAGCGGCGGTGGGACTCGAGGCGGCTTTCGGCTTGGGCAGTTCGAGGGGAGGACACCCATCATTGGGACGTTGGACGCTTTCCTGGGCTGCCGAGAAGTACACTGGGACGTGAGGTGGAGTCTCCTGGTGAACGGTGGGGAACGCGACTGGAGGCCCGGCTGGGGTACCTTGAGAGGATAGCCCCCCCACGGCTGGGGTCCTGGCGAGCTGAGATTCATGGGGAAACCACAAGGCAACCAAGGAGGGGCCCACCCGGAACCGGAGGTGGATACGGTGGAGCAGCGTCAGCAGGACACGGCGGAATCGCAACCGGAAGGTCTGATGCAGCAACAGGTGGACCAGATACTTAAAGCCATCAGGGATGCACTGCAGCAAGACATTGCACAGGTGACACTGGGGTTGGGCCTCCTCCGAGCAGACCATGCAAAGCTAGCCGACCGGGTGAAGCAGACGGAGACCACCCTAGAGGTTCTAGAACCCGCACAGAAAACGTTGGAAACCCAGATGGGGGATGTCCACCGACGATTGCAGGTACTGGAGCGGAGGGCTGAAGATGCAGAAGGCCGCAATAGACTGAATAATATACGAGTGGTGGGCCTGCCGGAAGGTGTGGAGGGGGCCAACATGGTGGACTACTTGGAAGCCTGGCTGCGGACTGAGGTTGCTTCGGAGGGCCTGACCCCCTTCTACACGTTGGAGAGGGCGCATAGGGTCCCGGCCCGGCCGCTGGCGCCTGGAAGACCTCCCAGACCGGTTGTGGCGCGCCTCCTCCATTATAAAGACAGGGACTTGCTCCTGAACAAGGCTCGCACAATTGGGTCCGTTTAAGGTGGACAATAACTCTGACATTATACCCGGACTACACGTTTGAAGTGCAACGCCATCGGGCTTCGTTTTTGGCGATTAAGAAGGCGCTCCGAGATGAAGGCATTCAAAACTCTTTGATGTTTCCAGCACGCTCGAGGGTAATAATGGATGGTAAAACGTACTTTTACAATGCTCCTGAGGAAGCGTGGAGTTGGCTAGAATCCTACAGAGCTGGCTTGGGAAAAGCGGGACGTGGAACGGTGCAGCAAATGGAGGAGCCGCGCCGTACAGGGCGCACCAGACGACATCGCCCAGGAGCGCAACGCCCCACCATGATGCAGACAGAACTGGAGAGATCGGCAGTGTTGCAGGCGGTGACGGGGATTTCCCAAGTATGAGAGCTAGCATCAACAGTGGCGACGGACTCGGAAAAAGGGTCAGTCGGGACTGACTGAGGACACTGACGCAGGGAGTGTTTTGTTGCTGCATGTCACCCCTGGGACCGCAGATGAGGTTGTTGATGCCTGATATTGAGTGTCTAAGCTTGGTATTCTGGGTGGGGGGGCGGAGTGGCGATAGCCCTGGTTTCCTTTGGGGAGTGATCGAGATTAGGCAATTGGGAGGGCCGAGGTGGGGGCACACCAGAGTAGAGCAACTCTCCTCTGACCGGGGTCCTAACGATGGTGTGGAGGCTATTTTGATAGTAGGGTACGGTGCCAGTTTCCAACGGGGTTGTGGGCCAACTCTTTTCGGCTCTAGAGCACACCCCTTAGTTTCGGTCCTTGAAGGGATCCCTGGTAGATACCGGGGATACAGTTGGTGGGTAGTTTGGATGGGTGCTAGATTCTTAGAGCCTGTTCTGGGGGGGGTTTGTTGGGGGATTCTGGGAGTTTTCTCGGGGGTAGTTAGAACCACCGGTGTGCCGCTGGAGGGAGTGCAGTTACAGAAAGGGATTGGAAGCCACTATGGGGACATCACCTGAGTTAAAATGTATTACTTGGAATGTACGGGGAATGCACACGATGCAGAGGCGCCACAAGATCCATACATATTTGGTGCGTAGGGGGGTGCAGATCGCTTTCCTCCAGGAAACTGATGTCGACCGAGCGGAGGGTTTGGCCTTGCAACGCAGGTGGAGAGGGCAACTTTTTTATACAACATACTCCGCTTTTGCTAGGGGTACGCTAATATGGGTCAGGGCTGGGGTTCCCTTCCAACCAATACAGCAGTTAGCGGACCCGGAGGGGAGGTTTGTGGCCGTTATGGGAAGGTTGGATGGTAAAGAAGTGACGTTATGCAGTGTATATGCCCCTAATGTGGAGCAGGCGCTCTTTTTTGCCCGGCTGTCGGGGAAACTGGCGCCCTATCTGACAGGCCCGGTAATACTGGGCGGGGACTTCAATTCCATCACTGACACCAATATGGATAGGTCTCATCCTCCGCTGCCTGAGGCACCTACACATAGGCTTTCTAAAATCTGACAGGACTGGCAGGATAAATGGGGGCTCATAGACACATGGCGGGCACAGCATTTAGGGGAGCGGGACTATTCTTACTTCTCTGCGCTGCACGACTTACACGTACGGTTGGATGCCATACTGTGCTCCCCGGACGTTCATGCGACCGTACGGCTTAGCGAATATCTGGCGAGGACGATCTCAGACCACAACCCTTTGCTGTTGGTAATAAATTGGGCTCGAGAGAGGCCTATAATCCCTACCTGGCGCTTGCGCCCGGAAACCTTGGAGGACTCAGTCTTCCGCGCAGAGGTACAGGCCGGCATAGAGCACTATTTTCATGAGAATGAGGGCACAGCGTCAAGCTTGGCATTGGAATGGGATGCCTTTAAAGTAGTGGTGCGGGGTTTATGTATATCTAAAATGGTGGGAGTGCGGAAGACCCTCCTTTTAGAAGTGGAAAAAGAAGAGCAGCGGTTGAGACAGGCGGAGAGAGCCCGCCATGAGAACCCAGAGGCACAGGACGAAGTTACGGCAGCGAGGGAGGGGGTGGCGACTCGGGTGGAGAGGCTGCGCTGTTTTGACCATAGGGCGTATTTAGTGAGGGCGCATGCGGAACGGGATAAGGCGAGCACACTATTGGCTTGGTTGGCCAATCCGGCCCCCAGGGGCACGCCTATATTGGCCTTGACCTCATCCATGGGAACACCGGTCTATACTCAGCGAGAAATCAATGAGCTGTTTTTGGAATATTACGCTGACCTGTATGGGAGCAGGCTTCAGGCCACGGACGCCGCGTTGGAGGATTTCTTGGCAGCAGTGCATCTGCCGAGACTTGTGGAGACACAGGCAGACTTACTAGGGCGGGGGCTTACTGAGGGAGAAATACGGGGTGCGATTAAACATATGGCGCGCAATAAAACACCAGGCATGGATGGGCTGCCGATAGAGTTTTATTCGACTTATGTTGATATATTGGCACCTAAGTTGCTGGCGGTTTTCCGAGAGGCCCAGGGCCTGGGACGGCTACCTGCCTCCACTCGTGAGGCCATTATTATCCCTTTGCTAAAGCCAGGCAAAGACCTTCTGAATAGATCAGCTTACCGCCCATTGTCCATGTTAACCACTGACTACAAAATACTTAATAGGATCCTTGCGACGCGGCTCCTTCCATACATGGTGCAATTGGTCCATAGCGATCAGGCGGGATTTATTCCGAAACGCACCACGGCCACTAATGTAAGACGCCTCCTACGCATTTTGGGGGAGGACCATAGTGCGGTCCCTGCGGCGGCAGTTCTCTCGGTAGATATTGAAAAGGCATTTGGCAGTCTAGAATGGCCGTATTTGTCTAGGGTACTGCGAGCGTTTGGGCTTGGGGAATCCTTTGTGGGATGGACGGAGATTCTATACAGTTTGGCGACGGCTCGAGTGCGAACAGGGGCGACGATCTCCCTTTCTTGTTCGGTGGGACGGGGTATGCGCCAGGGGTGCCCGCTCTCCCCGTTGTTGTTCGCCTTGGCCATTGAGCCGCTGGCTGCCCATGCTAGGTTGGGAACGTATTACCTCGGGTTAGATCTCCGTGGGGATATGCAATATATATCCTTATATGCCGATGACTTATTAATCTTCCTTGCGAATACGGACGGGGCTTTAGAAGGAGCGAAGCGATTACTCCATGATTTTAGCAGGGTCTCGGGGCTGGGGGTGAATTGGCTGAAGACGTGCTTGTTTCCGGTGGCTCAGACTGGGGTAGATTTCACCCAGGTCGCAGGTATTCGCTGGGAACCTAGTTGTTTGCCCTATCTTGGCACCAATATTTATCACACTCCCGAAGATTTGTTGGAGGGTAATGTGGGTAAGGCCATACGAGGCATTAGGAGCAGCGTTGCCTTTTGGAATACTTTACCGATCTCCGTTGCGGGCCGGGTGGCGGTCCTGAAGATGGTGGCGCTCCCCCGGCTCCTGTATTATTTTAGGACACTACCGGTTTGGGTGCCAGGTTCAGTTTTCAAGCAGCTCCGCTCCATGGTTGGGGGGTTTCTATGGGGAACTGGCAGACGGAGGGTTGCGTTGACAACAATGATGCGTCCGAGAGCCGACGGGGGTATGGCAGTGCCGGACTTCGAGCTATATTATTTAGCGGCACAGTTACAATGGCTCACTCAAGCGGTGGCTCGGTAGTTCCGGGGTCCGGATGGGCCTGAAGGAAGGTGGGCCCCACGCCATGTCCTGTCCTTTATAGTATTACAGCAGCGGCTGAAACTTGGGCAGCTTACTAGCGAAGAGCAGACGTTGAGACAGTGCTGGAACCGGAGTCTGCATAGAACTGGGGTTGTCCGCCCTTATGCCCCAGAAATCCCGTTGGGGATGTGTACGGCCCTCCCCCATGGCAGAGACTGGACGGCATTAGCCGAATGGGAGGTATTGGGGGTGCAGGTGCTGGGGGATCTCTATGAAGACTGAGTGTTGCTACCGTACCAGGCCTTGCAGGATAGGTACGGCCTTCCTCGGGGAGATTACTTATTGCATTCAGCCCTGGTCTCAGCAATGCAACGTTATTGGAAGGAAGGATTGGCGGAGCCACAAACTTCAATGGCTTGCCAGTATGTGGTGATGGCCGCGGGAACATTTAAGGCGATAACGTGCCTTTATAGGCGCATGATGACAGAGGTTGGAGCCACTGCGGGACCTACTGGCGAAATGGGAGGCGGACCTAGGTAAAGAGATCCCTGAGAAGACTTGGGCCCAATTAGTTAGGAGAAACTGGAAAAGCACTAGGAATGCTAGATTTCAATTGGTTAATTTTTTCATTCTGCATAGAGCGCACTTAACCCCTGCCAAGATCAATCGATATTTCAAAACTGATGCAGCCTGGTGCCCGCGCTGCCGTTTGGAAGGGGCAAATTTTCAGCATATGATGTGGGGGTGCCCGCAACTGGGAACGTACTCGGAGGAGGTGGTTGATCAGCTCCCTGAGGTTACTGATCGCAATATGGAAACTGACCAGGGCACTTGCCTATTGCACTGGTTCCTGCACACCTCTAAAACGAAAGTGACGAGTAAGTTTATAGATTTAGGCCTGTTGCTGGCTAAGAGAGAGACTGCACATTGGAAATCAGCGCGAGGGCCCAACTTCGGGAGGTGGAGGGCGGAACTACTCAAATGGGCACGGAGCGAAGGCACACACAGGTTTCAACAGGCTACACGCACTGATAATGAAAAAGCACTGGAGGCAGCGAGGGCGTGGGAAGCACTGGTGGTTGCATTACACGTACCTGAGGCGGACTCGGAGGTTGGCTCGCCCACGGATCCACCATTGGGTTCACCAAGCCTCACAGGAGTGGTAGAGGGATAGGATGCATACCCTGTGGCATAATAGCTGGTCTCCGTTAGCGGTGGGTCCACCTGTATCGTGTTTCGGTTACTGAGGGCACTCTGACGGAGGGGATAGATGTCCCTACACTTCTGAGCTGCGAGTAGGTAGGGCACACCGGTGGTAAGGGAGGGGTGGGGAGGGAGGAGGGTTTAGACGGGCTTTAGTCTTTCCTTTATATTATTCAGATGTGATATTGCATATATTAGCTCTTGATAGTTATCCGGAACTGCTCTTGCCATTCAGAAGGGGAGGCTATGCCGCAAGTGGCAATAGGATCACATGTTGGATAACTGATATTGTAATATCTGTCCCATGTTGTTGGAAAAATTAATAAAAATATATATTTTTTAAATGGAGGGAGGGCTAGAGCCCAGCTTAGCCTTTGGGGCGGAGGGGCAGTGAGGTCGGATGTTTCTCCTTTGAAATGACGGAGGTACAGATAATTTCACTCCCACTTAAAGCAATTCATCAACAAAAACAGGCAAACACTGAACCGTATATCACAAGAGAAAAAATAAAACGAGCAACCACTGCCATTTCTTTTTCTGCTTCGTCAGCTCGCCACTTCTTTAGAGGCGTTGTTGAACTAGAGATCTCCAAGTATGAATGATGTAGACTTAACTTGCTAAGCCGTTTCGGAAAGCTAAGATTCCAGGGGAAAAAAAAATCGAGAGAAGACACTGTACAATCAAGGATCTAAACGGAAAATATTTACATTTGTCCTCGGAACTTAGCCAATTTTACCACAACATAACAGAAGGTTCCTGGACAATCTGAGAAAAGCAAACAAGTACAGACCCAAGTGATTCAAGAAAGGAGTACCCATGCCCAGAGTGTCAGTCAAAGGTTAAGAGGAACAAGCTTTCCAGCTTATGATGCCGTCCAGCGCTTGAACCCCACACTCAATTCCCCAACCAACATTCTGAACCCAAAGTTTTTTGTCTTGGGGAAAAAAATGGACAAAGACCTGAAGAATGTCTTCATAGGTGGCTCTACTCAGTACAAAGTTGATCCACAGAGTAAAATCCCAGACTAAGATTTCTGAACTGGAAGATGAGGTCGATGGCTAGGTCTCTAATTCGAACACACAAGAGGACATTTTTATTAGGAAGATTTCCAGAGCAGCAGAGGCTAGATTTATAGAGACATTGAGCCCCATAGATATACGTTCTCTGGAGTTATTCCACAACCTAGAATCATCCCCAGACTGTGAAAGCACAAGCCTGTTGTCACTTTTCTGCCCTTTGCTTCAATATGTATAGTTGATGCCTAAGACACAAGAGATTCCACCGGCCAGCTGCACAAAATTCACAACTGGGCTCAGATTGTAGAAACCCCTTGGACCTGAAGAAAGCCTAGTATGCCCAGTATGATATTTAGACTTTTCCTTTCAAGACTTTAATTCCAGGGAAGCTATAGTTTGGTCAACATAAGGTGCACACACTAGAAAAAGAGAAGAGTTGCTGACTCCGGCACAGAAAGGAGAAATAACCAAGGTTTTTTTTTCCGTCAGATTCATACTCAGTCAACACAATATTCGTAGCATAAAGCTCAATGGAGCCCTCATTTAGTATAACTTCCAAACAAAGAATTTTCCTCCCTAGAAACCAGCTGCAGCCTGGATCAGCGTCAAGGCTTGAGGTATTTTATGTCTTTCAGATATTTTGTTTTAGGACAGGGAACGCCTTGTCCACAAGAGCGCAGTTCACAATCTTGTTCCTTGAAACTTTAATAATTGTGATGAAGTAATTAAATCAATCTTCTAATCTTCTCCTTTTTACTTCTCAAGGATTCGAGGGGTGAACATTAACATCTCACTGAAGATTCCTGCAAAACATGGAAGCATATATAAAAGAATTTACAGATCTTTTTCCTCTCAAAAGCTACCCTTGAAAGTTCTATCAAGGATGATTAGCCTAAAATCTAGTTCCATTCAATCTATTTTCTCAGGGCCTCTGCCATTTCTATTATTCCCAGTACTTACTGCAAGGAGCCTTACCAGAGTGAGGTCACATTGAGCACAGAAGCCAGGGAAAGGATTGTCTGCCTGTTTCAAGAAGTTAATGCAAGAAATAGACAAGAACATGTCAAATCTATGAGGATCAAATTGGATACAAGTTGTCATGGCTTGTTGTCTTAACAGGTGAGGCCACTGCTCAAAAACAGACCAAGGCTTTCACATAAACGTGTTTGAGCAGTCAGAAGGCTCTTTTGACATTCAGAGCCTGGTGAAGGGCAGGGAAAAACTAAGTTATCCTAAAATGGACAACTTGTTGGTGGCGACGATATGAATCAGCTGCATTGGGGCTTTATTTAGAATCACAGATCTTCCCAACTGGCTTATCCGTTATGGACTTCTGCCCAAGCAACTAGAGCCATCATGTCCAAGTAGACTCCATTGTGCATTTAGAAATCTAAAAAATACAAGCACTGTTGCCTTCCTTTAAACTATCAGGCAATTTAGAATATCCCAGAACCCTGTGCAATATACATATTTGTGGATAGGCTCAAAGCTCACCTTTAACTTTATACAACTGGGAAACAGATCTTGAAGCTCTTGCAACATACTGACTGAATTTGTGATCTATTGTATGTCTTGCCAGGAAGACTCTCCAAGTAGATCCAACAGGGAAGTCATTGGTACCGACAGCTTCAGATCAGTGGAAGCAGTCACAGTTCCCAAATCCTTTTCGTCGGTTATTTGTTTTATGGAGGGTGAAATTACCAGAGGGTGTCCTGGGGCTAGCAAACTAATACACGCTATACAGCAACACGCATAGTCAATAGCTTCAGGCAAAGCCTATGTAAACAAATGAGCTTTAGAGCCCTTCACAATTATAGGATATTCATCTCTAGGCATAACTCGGGCAGCAGTCTATTCCATGCCTGAACTGTAACCAAAGCCCATCCTCTCAATCTTGCTCTCCGGTATTTAGGTACCATGATCAAACAGGCGAAGACCCAGCGAAGCAGTCTGGGAGGAATGTATTTTTTAAACATATCAGATAAATACAAAGACCATGCTACTGGGTAGAGGGCCTTTTGAAACATACAAAGGGCCTTGAACCAGCATCTCATATGAACAGGGAGTAAAGACAAGACACTGTCAAACTTACTCCTCCCAAAAAATTATGCTGCATTCTGTACAAGTTGTAACCTCTTCATAAGGTAAGCTAGAAGTCCAACAGAGAGAAATGCAAAAGTCTAATCTGCTTAAAATTAGGGCTTGCACCAACTGTCGAGAATGGTGCGGAATAAAAGGATCTTCTTACATGGTTTCATTAGCAGGAAGCACATAGATATCGATATATTAATCTGATACTCAAATAAGAGTTTATCATCAAATAGCATGCCCAGATTATGGGCAGTGGATACTGGTTCCGGACATTCTCCCAACGATTTAGGCCACCACAAAGTGGACCAGAACAAGGAATTACCAAATATCAAAACCATTTTCCAGCGAACTACCTTGATCAAGCAGCCTTTGAACTTCTCCTGAAGTTGGGAAATGCTGTCCTCCGTGCAGAGGATTATGTGGGTTTCATCTGCATAGCCATAAAATTGAAAGCCAAAAGAGGCAATCAAATCTGCCAGTGAACTAACATATATATTATAAAGGGTGAGAATGAGAGCAGACTCCTGAGGAACACCACAAGCAATATCTTTAAAATCTGACAGAAAAGTTGCCACCTGGACTGCCCGAGTTCTGTTTTCTAAAAATGATTCAAACCATCTGAGTGGCTTGTCTCAGGCCAATAGCAAATAAGCTTTCCAGTAAAACAGCATGAGAAACTGTATCAAAGGCGGCTGAGAAATCAAGGAGGAGGAGTGCCGCAGAATTTCCTCCACCCAAGATCATACAGAAATCACTGGTAGCCGCTGTAAGTACGGTTTCAGTGCTAAGGCAGGATCTGAATGCAGACTGGTGCCTATTAAAAACACCATTTTCCTCACTGTAAGAAGCCAACTGTGTAGTTACCCAGCTCTCCTGGATTTTTTTGCAAAAAAACAAAAGAAGAGAAATAGGTTGATAATCAGAGCAAATTCTATGGTCTAGAGTCTCCATTCTTAAAGAGCGGAGTAACTAATGCTGATTTACAAAAAAGCAGGTAGCACACTCCTCTCTAAGGAATTATTACAAATAGTTATAAATGGAGAGAAAAAGGGGGCTAGCTCTTTAAAATCCTAATAGGACATGGGTCAAGAGGAAAGCCTGACAATAGAAATTTTAGATATCACCTCCTTCACTGTAATAAATCTAAAATCTGACCAGCAATTAAAATGAGCACCTTGATCCTGTCTATCTTCAGGTTCCACAGTAGGGGAGAATGATGATAAAACTAAAGAAATGTTATTATGAATGAAATCCGCTAGTTCTGATTAAAGCATTTGCGTTGAGGCCCCTTTGGGTAGATGCTGCATACTTTATACCAGAGATTTGTAGATAGTAAAAAGTTATTTAGTAAGGTGTTTGCGGCAAAAATTTGTTTGATAATAGCTCCACCAAGAGGCTTTCAAAAGCCCTTTATATATTCTATGTTCTAGTTTATAAGCTTCTTTTCCTGCCTCAGAATATAATCTTGTCTCCAAATCCTCTCTAGCCCTTTGCATTTAGTTTTAGCCAGAGCAAATTCTTTAAGAATATCACGGAGCTAACTGCGTTTTACGATGCGTAATCCTGGTTTCAAGAGGCAACACCTCACCGAGGCCCCTACAATCCAGGAATTAAACTGATTAATAGCATTGTCAACATTAGAATTTGACGGAATATCTGGTTTGGAACTTTCTGAACAATCTTAGTCTAGTGTTATCCAATTTTGCCCAGGCACAGTCTGTTGATTGTGTTTCAGATTCTCCAGCCAAACACAAAAAACCTGGGCTGGCAGGACAAAGGCATCTGGTTTTGAAAATCTTTGGTTTCATAAATTCCTCTGAACACATTACCCCATTCTTAATCTTTGCACTGTCAATCACTTGAGACTAAACTTCATTATACGCTTGCTTGACTAATATATAAAGATTTTCACCAGATAACCTATTTAGCAAAAAAAACTCCAAATCTCTGCCATTTTATTCTCAAATGGTAGCAAGTCCCTTGTGCTGGTTGAGAAGCGACCCCTGACCTTGACTGGTAGGTCGCTCCCCCACCACACAGCTCCGTCTGTGTGCCCTGATGCTGCCCCAGATTGTGCTCGTTTTTCCTTTCTGTGCCCCCCTTGCTGCCCCTGATTGTGCTCGTTTTTCCTTTCTGTGCCCCCTTGCTGCCCCTGATTGTGCTCGTTTTTCCTTTCTGTGCCCCCTTGCTGCCCCTGATTGTGCTCGTTTTTTTCTCTTTTCTGTGCCCCCTTGCTGCCCCTGATTGTGCTCGTTTTTCCTTTCTGTGCCCCCTTGCTGCCCCTGATTGTGCTCGTTTTTTTCTCCTTTCTGTGCCCCCTTGCTGCCCCTGATTGTGCTCGTTTTTCCTCTGTGCCCCCCCTTGCTGCCCCTGATTGTGCTCGTTTTTCCTTTCTGTGCCCCCCCTTGCTGCCCCTGATTGTGCTCGTTTTTCCTTTCTGTGCCCCCTTGCTGCCCCTGATTGTGCTCGTTTTTCCTTTCTGTGCCCCCCGTGCTGCCCCTGATTGTGCTCGTTTTTCCTTTCTGTGCCCCCTTGCTGCCCCTGATTGTGCTCGTTTTTCCTTTCTGTGCCCCCTTGCTGCCCCTGATTGTGCTCGTTTTTTCTCCTTTCTGTGCCCCCTTGCTGCCCCTGATTGTGCTCGTTTTTCCTCTGTGCCCCCCTTGCTGCCCCTGATTGTGCTCGTTTTTCCTTTCTGTGCCCCCCTTGCTGCCCCTGATTGTGCTCGTTTTTCCTTTCTGTGCCCCCTTGCTGCCCCTGATTGTGCTCGTTTTTTCTCCTTTCTGTGCCCCCTTGCTGCCCCTGATTGTGCTCGTTTTTTCTCCTTTGTGCCCCCTTGCTGCCCCTGATTGTGCTCGTTTTTCCTTTCTGTGCCCCCTTGCTGCCCCTGATTGTGCTCGTTTTTTTCTCCTTTCTGTGCCCCCTTGATGCCCTGATTGTGCTCGTTTTCCCTTCTGTGCCTGTTTCCCGCCGCTGCGCCCCTGCGGCCCCGCCCCCTCACTGCCCATTCGCTGCCCCATTCCCTGCTCCTCCCTCCCACCTCCCCATTTATGGCGGCCACTGCGCAGCGGCCGCGCCGCTGGCGCGCCTAAGGCAAGCCCGTCCGCGCCGTGACCGCGCCCAGCGCCAGACCCCCTGGTCCGGGCATCCCCGCGCCCGCCACATCAACAGACGCCGATACGACGCCAGCACCCTCCACGCACTGAACCCCGGAAAAGATCACGCCTGCTACCAGGCCACCCCGAAGCGCACCCAAGGGCCCTTCACCTGCCGGAACTGCAGCTTCGCCAGCACCCGCCCCGCCAAACCACCGCCCAGGAAAGAACCCAACTACCTCAGATGCATCCTCCTCAACACCCGCTCCGCCCGCAAACACGCCATCGAACTCTGGGACCTTCTCGACTCAACCTCCCCAGACGTCGCATTCCTGACGGAGACCTGGCTGAATCCCGCTTCAGCCCCCGACATCGCCATTGCCATCCCGGACGGATACAAGATCACCCGCAGGGACCGCACCAACGGAGTCGGAGGAGGCATCGCCATCGTCCACAGGAACACCCTCAGAGTCTCAACCAACACCGACGACACCCTCAGCACCGCCGAACACATGCACTTCCAGATCCACACCGATCCCAACACCACCCTCAGAGGAACCCTCATCTACAGACCCCCGGACCCCGACCACAGTTCAGCGATTCCATCGCTGACTTCGTCAGCACACACGCCATCGCCTCCACGGACTACATCCTCCTCGGGGACCTGAACTTCCACCTCGAGAACAACAAGGACACCAACTCCACCACCCTGATCGACAACCTCGCCACCCTCGGACTCAGACAGCTCGTGACTACACCCACCCACGCCGCCCGGCCACACGCTAGACTCCATCTTTTCCGCAAGCCCACACGTCTCCTTCAACCACACCTCCGAACCCCACTGGACTGACCACCACTGCATCCACTTCACCTACAGGAAGCCCACCACCGCACCGAACAAATGCCTCGCCGCTGCTGGAGTAGAGTCACGCAAGACCAGCTAACCACAACCCTCGCCCTGAGCCCACCCGCCGAACCCTCCGACCCCGACACCGCCGCCCGCAACCTCAGACATTGGATCGACGACTGCGCCAACACCCTCGCCCCGCTCAAGAATCCGCCCAACAGCCACACCAGCAAGAAAGCCACCTGGTTCACCGAAGACCTCCAGGCCTCCAAACGAACATGCCGAAAACTGGAGAAGATCTGGCTCCATGAACGGACAGCGGACAGCTACGCCGCCCACAAGAGCGCCACCCGCAGTCACCATCACCTCATCAGATCCGCCAAAAGGGCCTCACTCAAAGACCGCCTAGACAACAACGCACACAACAGCAAAGAGCTCTTCAACATCGTGAAGGAACTCTCCAACCCCAGCTCCAACACCAACGACATCCAGCCGTCGCGAGACCTGTGCGACTCACTGGCCACCTTCTCCCACCGCAAAATCGCCGACATCCACGACAGCTTCAACACCACGACCGCCCCGGCAACCACCGAGACCACTGCCCCCACAACCACCAACCGCCTGCTCTCCTGGACCAACATCAACGACGAGGACACCAGCGAGATCATGAACACCATCCACTCCGGCTCACCGCTAGACCCGTGCCCTCACCACATCTTCAACAAAGCCAGTACAGCCATCGCGCCCCATCTCCGGAAAATAATCAACATCTCCTTCGAGACAGCAACCTTCCCGGAAAGCTGGAAGCACGCCGAGATCACCGCCTTACTCAAGAAACCCAAGGCAGACCCCAAGGACCTCAAGAACTTCCGACCCATCTCTCTGCTCCCGTTCCCCGCGAAGGTCACCGAGAAAATCGTCAACAAACAACTGACCCGCTACCTCGAGGAGAACAACATCCTGGACCCTTCCCAGTCCGGCTTCCGCAGCAACCACAGCACCAAAACCGCCCTCATCGCCGCCACCGATGACATCAGGACCCTGCTAGACAACGGAGAAACAGCAGCCCTCATCCTCCTGGACCTATCAGCCGCCTTCGACACGGTCTGCCACCACACACTACGAACACGCCTTCACGACGCCGGGATCCAAGAGAAGGCCCTGGACTGGACCACATCCTTCCTTTCCGGCAGAACACAAAGCGTCCGCCTCGCCCCCTTCCGATCCAAGGCCACCAAGATCATCTGCGGCGTACCCCAAGGCTCCTCCCTCAGCCCAACGCTGTTCAACATCTACATGGCACCCCTCGCCCACGTCGCCCGACAGCACAACCTCAACATCATCTCCTACGCCGACGACACCCAGCTGATCCTCTCCCTCACCAAAGACCCTCACACCGCCAAAGCCCACCTCCACGAAGGAATGAAGGCCGTCGCCGAATGGATGAGGACCAGCCGCCTGAAGCTGAACTCGGACAAGACGGAGGTCCTCATCCTTGGTTCCAACCCTTCAGCCTGGGACGACTCCTGGTGGCCAACATCACTGGGAACAGCCCCGCCACCCACCGACCACGTACGCAACCTAGGGGTCATCCTCGACCCCACCCTCTCCATGACTAAGCAGGTCAACGCCGTTTCCTCATCCTGCTTCAACATCCTCCGAATGCTCCGCAGGATCTTCAAGTGGATCCCCACCGAAACAAGAAAAACAGTCACCCAGGCCCTCGTCACCAGCAGGCTGGACTACGGAAACGCCCTCTACGCAGGAACGACGGCTAAGCTCCTGAGACGGCTGCAACGCATCCAGAACGCCTCTGCACGTCTTATCCTCGACATCCCCCGACGCAGCCACATCACACCCCACCTGAGACCTGCACTGGCTCCCTGTCAACAAGAGGATAACCTTCAAGCTCCTCACCCCGCCCACACAAAGCACTCCACAACTCCGGACCAGCCTACCTCAACAGACGACTCAGCTTCTACACCCCCACCCGCCAGCTCCGCTCGACCAGCCTCGCCCTCGCCACAGTCCCCCGCATCCGGAAAACAACCGCCGGCGGCAGATCCTTCTCCCACCTCGCCACCAAGACCTGGAACACCCTCCCCACCAACCTCCGACAGACCCAAGACCTACTGGCCTTCAGAAGACTCCTCAAGACCTGGCTCTTCGATCAGTAGCAGCACCACCCCCCTCTTCCCCCAGCGCCTTGAGACCCTCGCGGGTATGTAGTGCGCTTTATAAGTGACATGATTGATTGATTGATTGACTGGCAAAGAAATCTCACTCAATCAAGCTGGGTTTCCGACACTGCACCTAAGCCCTGGAACTCTTTATTACCTTCCACCCGACTAGCAGCTACTCTTGGTTTTTAGATGAGACTGAAACATATCTTCCTTGATTACTTCCAAAGATAATATGCTGATAGTTTGATTCTGTAAGTTTTTGTAAATGACCTCTCATTGTGTTATTGCTCATTTGTGATACATTTGTGTTTGCATTTTCATGAACTAAACTCATCAGCCTTCAGCAAAGTTGGCACTTTAAAAATGCATTAAGGGGGGGCGTGGTTTGGACAGCCAACACGGCGGACGCTGCTTAACTGAGCTCCGCGCATCCACGCTTAATAATCCTGCTAAATCCTGCCATAATCTCACTCAGTGCAGCACATCAGACGTTGGAAGGACCGAAATAAAGCCCGGAACAACATTTGTGGTGTTGTGGAGCAGTGCACTGGCCGGGTGTTACTCGCTGAGGTTTCCCGGCGCGTGACACGGGCCGGGCCCGACGCGGTTGGCCTGCTTCCCTGCCCCTGAGGGAACATCGCCGAGCGTTGTGGAGTCGGATCGGGCCACCGAGGCGAGGAGAGGCATCCGACGCGGGAGGGGCCAGGTGTGGGCTGCCAGTGGTGCTCGTCCCCCATGCCTCATTGTGGGCTCGCGCCCACCGCCGCCAGACCCCCGGCTGTGGCTATTATTGTGGGTGGGCCTCCCGGCCAGAACTGGCTTTTTCCTTCTCTGGTGGCGGAACCCGCTCCGATCTACATGCCAGCCGGTGGAGGTGTAGACCCTGCTGGGTCACCAGAAGAGCGGGTGGCAATGTACGCCGGTCCCGCAGGGCCTCTCCCCCTTCTCTCTCCGCATGGGATTCTCCTCGCCGGTGGGGCACGTCCGAGCCTAGATTTCAGCTGGTGGGCACATTGGAGCCGAGCCTCTGCGGGGAGTGGGGGCACCGTTTCCCACCCGACGCGGCGCCATAATGGCCTCCTAGACTGGGATCATGAGCGTGCTGGGCCCTCCTCCCGTTTGATCAGTGCCTGGTGGACCCCGGAGCGCATTGCTGATTGTTGCGCCGGGGCGCCTCAATCGGCGGCTGCCGCCCTCCCTCCCTCGTGGGAATTGCTGCACCCGTTCTAGGCCTCTTTGGACGTACTACGCGGGACATCACCGCTGGGCCTGGACTGTGCTGCGGGTGGCGGGAGTGCCGCACACCACAATCGGAATCAGGGGATCAGTCCGGACTATGGACAGCGGGCCGCGTGGCGAGCTGGTGGTCCGGCGAGTCTGGTCCCGGTAGTGGGGCCTACTTGGCTGGCCGTTGCGGGCTGTGGAGGCGGCTGAGCTAGGCTCGGTGCGGCTTGTGGCTCAGGAACGGCTATTTTCCGTGAGGACCGGCCCGTGGTGCCACCGTGGGTCCCCTGGTGTGATAGATACGCGACGCCCCACGGCCTGTGGCGATCCTCCCTACAAAATCCACGGAGCCCCTGGCTGCAGATCCCCCGGGTCCTTGGATTGACCATCCCACAGCACAAATTATGGGGAAGGATAAGCCAGGCGGGGCAGGTGCAAAACAAGGCACTCTAGATCAATATACCACAACTTCGGGAGGGGGGGGGGCCACGGGTGGAGCTGTGGCAGATAACGCAGCGCTCTTAGCAGACATCACGGAGGCAAGGGACGCACTTGATGCCAAAATTAGTGCTGTAAGATCTGAGGTCTCCTTCCTACGCCAGGATCTAAGAAAGGCGGTAGATCGCATTAGTGAAGCGGAGGCGCGGATCTCAACCATTGAAGATACAGTGACCACCCTACAGCAGAGAGTCAACAAACTGACAGTGATCTCGCAAGAGCTGGCATCCCGGGTGGAAGACGCGGAAGGCCGCGCCAGAAGCAACAACCTTCGTTTTGTGGGTTTCCCGGAGGGCTGTGAAGGTACCTCCATGAACCATTTCCTCACCCAGTGGCTCAGAAATCTCCTACCGGAAGATATGCTATCTACTTGCTTCGTGGTTGAGAGCCCACCGGGAGCTGATGAAGAAATCCCCCCTGGGGAAAACCCACGGCCAGTTATTGCCAAATTGCTCAACTATGCTGACAGGGACGCAGTATTGCAATTCGCTAAATTGCACAAGGACAAACTTATCTTTGATTCCCGGTCAATAATGTTATTCCCGGACTACACCCGCCTAGTGCAACAATAACGCCAATCCTTCATGGCAGCAAAACGATGGCTGCGAGATCTTAATATTCAATATACGCTCCTAAATCCCGCTAGGCTACGCGTTGTCTATAACTCCAAGTCCCATTTCTTTGACACGCCTGAGGCTGTTTTCGCTTGGACCGACGAACGATCTCACCTGAAGCCTTGTTCTCCGCCGCCACTGGAGTCTGATTCTTCCAGAGGCTCGCAGCGAAATCGATCTAGAAGGACAAAATCAAAGAGACGACACAGATCCGGATCCGACCGCCGCTCCTCCAGCCCTGAGCGGGCATCATGAACAAAACTGATGGCCGGAGTCCTATGGTTCCGGATCCTACCGGTTGTTCGACACTTAGGAAAGCTCCGTCTATATCAGCACTGAGTTGGCGTGGACAAGACGCAATGAGACTGCCCAGCCCCGGACATTTGTACCCCATGTTGAAATTCTGGGGAAAGTTTGGGAACCATTGGAGGGGGGGGGGGACGACTCTGGGCTCCCCTGTTGGGGGCCTGGGGGTGCCCTTCACCGCGACAGATGCTCCTTGTTTATGGCAGTATCGGGGGGCAGGTGGGGAGGGATGGGGGTTCAAGGGGTTCTTGGTGAAGACCGGTTTAGTTCTCACACACGCGCAGACACACAATCAAACTCTCGCTAAGCTAGGTACTCGGTATGCACATATAAACAATAGATGGCTGCTCAGGCTAGTGTTCCCCCACTTGGAGACCTGACAGTGGTATCATGGAACGTCAGGGGGTTACTCAACAGTATCAAAAGGGGTGCCACTCTCCGCCAGGCCAAGCGATACGAAGCAGACATCCTTCTCCTACAGGAGGCTCATTTATTGGGCACCAATGCTCCCTGCTTGGCCAGGTTTGGATACCATCTGATATATCATGCTGGGTTCACGAGGGGATCCCTGGGGACAGCTATTATCATCCACCGCCGTGTCCCTTTCATCCTCATCAAGCATTGGGTGGATCCGGGGGGGTAGGTATATCCTACTATCAGGTTCAATATACGGAGAGCACATTAACATTGGTAGTATCTATGTTTCCCCCCCCCTTGGGGTCTACTTTCGTTGACAAAAACACCCGTCTATGGTGTGACCTCCCGGCCGGTATAACCCTTTTGGGAGGGGACTGGAACGATGTCATGTCGCCACATGATAGAAGGCGCGGGTCCAGCTCAGGCCCCTCAACAGATGCATCTAAATTGTCCCTGCTCGCCAACACACTGGGATGGTCAGACATTTGGCGTGAATATCACCCACCGAGATAGGCTACACTTATATGTCCACCGTCCATGGTTCCCTATCCCCGCTAGATTACATGTTCACGCCGCGCGGTTACATTCATAGAATTTCCCAAGTCTCTCACCTCCCCAGGGGGTTGTCGGACCTTTTCCCGGTTACTGTTAGACTCCATACGCACTCCCAAAAACCTCCCTTTAGGTGGCGAATGTCCCCATGGCATCTTCGGGACCCTGAATATCAGGAGTCACTTACTGGGACAATCCAGGAGTACCTAGACATGAACGCCGCCTCTGCCCCATCCAAGGTAACCCTCTGGGAAGCTTTAAAACCCACAATCCAGGGGGTCGACATCAGCTACCGTGCGAATGAGAAACGCAAGCACTCCGCCCAACGGGCTGAACTTAGGCCCATCATGCATCCCTAGAGAGAATACATTCATGATCCCAGTCCCTCCCTCCAGCGCAATTTACTCCAACCACAACAAGAGATACAACATCTCATGGACGAGTCGAAAGAAATCTGATTGGCGTCGCAACACCGGATTTATCAATGGGGGGACAAATCAAGCAAAATGCTGCATAGGTTGTGGCAGGTGGGGCAGTCCCCAGCCGCTGTTCCAATTATCCGAGGGGTAGACGGTGCTTTACATTCCTCTCCCGGTGCGGTCACCACAGAATTTGCGCGCTACTTCTCTACATTATACGCGCGACAAGAGCAGCTCTCAGAGGCCCTCATCGCGGAGTTCCTTAGGGATATCCCCCCGCGAGACTCACCGATCAGATGAGACCAACTTGACGCCCCCATTACAGTTGATGAACTAAATGCACCACTGGTGGCAAAGCGCCCGGGACGGGCCCCCAGTCCCAATGGATTCCCCATGGAATTTCTTCGATCACAAAACGAACTAGGCGGGGTGCGGCCGTGTCTTCTCGATACCGCCTCATCCAATTAAAATACGTACACCGGGTATATTATACACGACTTAGTCTCTGGAGTATGGGGGGTCATTCAATCCCCCCAGTGTTTACGCTGCGAAAGACGAGGGAGCATTTATACATACGGTCTGGAACTGTACAGCTATACAGCCCTTTTGGCGTGAAGTCTCAACTTGCCTGGGCAGGGTACTATCCTGGGATCTTTCATACGACCCTAAATTATCTTTATTACACAGTACTGATGGGATGGGGGGGAATCGGTATAAACAGCATCTGCTCTTCCTGGCCCTCACTATTGCCAAGCGTGACATCACCCAGTTATGGAAGGGGGCCTCCCCCCCCACCCCCGACGTTGGGGAAATGGCAAAAAGAACCAGATAGATGCATGGGCACAGAGATTGCAGTATTCCAAGCGCGAGGCTGCCCCCAGAAACACAGGAAAATATGGTCCCGCTAGGCAACATATCGGGGTATCGATCTCCCCCCCCCTTCCCTCTCAGACTCCCTGAGTGAACCTCTCCACACTTCCTTGACCACAACATGCCACACATTCTATATTATCATCGCCTATGCGGGTACTCAAACATACTTACTACAATGCATGGGTAATGGAACTGTCTGCGCAAAGTTTTTGTTGTTATATATGCAAATTATAGTTAATAATGTATACAAGCTTGGTACTTTTGAACCATCTTATCGTCAACATGTGTATGTAGGGCGGCTGCCCAGATGGTACCATAAAAAGTCAATAAAATGTGTTGTTAAAAAAAAAAAATGCATTAAGAAAAAATCTGTTCTAGAGGAGAGACAAGAATGAAAGCTAATCTCTTCTACTCTTATGTGAGACTTTGCATGACAATTTCCGAGGAGTTAATTTTCATACAGTCAAATGGAAAAGACTTGTTTAACTTTAGTTTTCTGAACATCCTGGGAGATACGAAAATACATGTGCTGAACATTTACTGCACAAATGCATTCGACACACAATTCTGGGGTTCACATAACACTGGAACGTAACGAGAAGGGTCAGCAGACTCTCCTCTTGCTTGTCTAGTATATAAAGATTTTTTACCATATAATAACCTTATTTATTTAGCAACAACACTCCAGATCTCGATCATTTGATTCTCAAATGGTAACAAGTCCCTTGCACAGGCTGAGAGTCCATTGGCAAAGAAAACTCACTCAATCAAGCTTTTTCCTGCACCACTCTTAAGCCCTAGAGGAAAAGGTCAAGTCACATTACTGATTCACAAAAACTTATACACTGCTAAGACTGATTTATGGGAATCAGCATGGATAGTATGCCTAAACACATTATACGGGTACACTTTGTGCACCTTTCGAGGTCAAAGAATGTTCTGAACCTTGCATTACTGAGGACAGGCTGAGGCATCTGTACACATGCTAGATTAGTGTGTTGCCAGAAACCAAATAAAAAGTTCTGAAACCAGTTTCACATACAGTCAATGAGGCCCCTAACACATTAGGAATGAAGGTACGTTTATTAAGATTATAACAAACGCCCTCCATCTATTCCCATCAGCAACAAATGCCACTGCCCAAACCTTCCCTTTCCATAACATCCCACAGTTCCAAACCTCCAATCCATAAAAGATTCTAAACAGAACATATCCCTTTTCCTTATACAACAAAATGGAAACAGATAATAGCAGCAATGCAAAAACTCCTGCACTTCTGCAGAAAAACATTGTCAACTTTCGTGCATTCCAAACATCTCCTCCCTGCAAAGCCACCTTATTTCCTTACAAACCGTGAATGCAGGAGACCAAACAGTTTCCTTTTTTTGCCAATTCTTCCCTTCCTGGATTGAACCAGGTCTTCCACATAAACCACACGTTTTACAGTTGAATATTCTCTCATGTCTTGCTTGATAACCTTTCTGATATTTACCTACTCTCTCACATCATACAAATTGCATCCAGCTATCTTGTTGCACTGCATCCAACCAGGATAAGCTCTGGAATGAGGCTCGGTTTCTTTTAGTGGAAAAAAAATTCAACTCCCGTATCGGAATAAGGTGTAGTTCTATCATTTTACATTTTTTTTTAAATTTTCTTCATCTAATATAAATCACTGTATGCCATCAACTGCACACTTTCAGACAACACTCAGTTAAACCTCTCTACAAGGTTATTTTTCTTGTATGATACAAGGCTGTGCAATGGTGATTAACACTTATCACACAAGAAATCTTCCATTTGCTTCGAAACAAACTGTGAGCCATTATCAGTTACTCTTTCTTTAGGCCATCCCTCCTGCACTGAGTTTGAAATACAGCAACTGCCCAGAACCTTCCCTCACCATAAACTTCCAAACCACCATTTCATAAAAAACTCTAAACACAATAGTCACGCATTCAGAGCAGAGTAACAGTCCTGTTTACTAAGCAGGGACATTCTACAGTTTGGCAGTTGCCAATGGAACGAGGGTAGAGGACGTTTCAGAAAGACCACAACTGCATCCATGACTCCACTTTTCACAGATTCTACAACCTATAGCTTAAAGCCGCTTCATTTAATCCCAGTCTAAAAGGATATAAAGTGGTATAAGACAGAAATCGTGATTTCGACTAAGACGAGGAGCACTTGAAGGGAAATTCCAACTTTAGCCACAACACAAAAATGCAGAATCATTGCGCCTGTGTTTGGGGTTTTTCCTCTTCACTTTGAAATCTGGAATGTTTTCTTTGTTCCTTCCTTAGTGTAACGAGGCTTGGTGACTAAGCCACTGGTCAATGTAAGAGCTGGGTTTAATGTAATTATCGCAAACAGATTTGTTACAATTTTAGGAAAATTACTGCTGGAACACAAAAGTAAGAGCAGCTACCAATGAGCTCTAGTAACAATCTGTCTAAGTCATGAGATCAATTTATCCCAAAAAGATTTATTGTAGAATGGTATTTGTTGGAAAACAACAAACGAAAGTTTTGATTGGTTAGTGGAATTAAAAGATCGCACATTTGGCAGATTTATGTGATTAATAAGTCAGACGTTTCTTCAAGTGTCTCTAGAGCAACATTCTTTCTCTTCAGAGACATCCCTCAGAAGAAGCCCTGCAGAGCAAATGGTGAGACAAAAAGAAATACGGGAGTAACACTAAAGGAAAGTAAAGCCTGACAGTGTGTTAAAGACAGAGATACAAGGACTTCTAAATCAGGTCCTGACGAACAACGTCCGGAGAAGTAGGTGTCTGTTTCCCACAACAATGTCAGCAGATACACCTGTTACTGCTCCTTCTCTCTCACTAATCATTACATTTACTAGCACAGTCCAGAACTGAGAAAAATAAGATGGAGGGAGAAAAATCATGATACAGTGGAGCAAGCTGGCATATAGGTCCTCAGGTTTTTGAAAACAGATACTAGGGATCAAGTGAGCACCTGCCAACGTGTGCAGGATGCCAGGACCCAGCACTCTCCTCAGCAAAACCTGGCTAAGGCTTTCGGGAGGGTTAATTCCAGGCTATTGTGCATGTGTTAAGTGCAGTTAGTTGTCAGCGGAACTTTAGCAAACGACATCACATTAAATGGCAGGACACGGAAAATAGATAATTCTCAATAATATGTGAAACCAAGAGATTATGGAACATTTTTCTACCTTCCAGGTTTTTGCTAGGGATTCTGTAATCGTCTCTGCCGTTCAAAATTGATATAAAACTTCTCATGCACTGGCTATTGTACCCATCAGTTATATTTTCTCTCATGATGATTACGGCTGATCTACTAAGTTTGTCAGGTATTCCATTGTGCCTGAAGGACTAAGTTGTGAGTAAGAATGCCTTCAATTTGAACAAAAAGAAGCAATAGATCCTTGCCTCTGGGGTTTAAAGAGCTTGTTAAGGATCTACCTCTGAATAAGAATCAACCCGGTTTCAATAGGGCCCAGGTGAAAGTTATGATATGACTTTGGAGTCCTTTTTGATGCTGAAATGTGTGTTAAAACGCCTTGTGGTTAAATCTGTTTTATAATCTAAAACATACAAACTGAAGATCACACTTGTTTAATTGGGTTCTCTGGAATCAGATTATGCAAAGAACATATGAAGCATTACCAAACTGAGATTAAACATCGTAAGAGATCTTGCAGGGAGAAGGTAGTCTTCAACCAGCAAAATGCTTACTTTCAGCAATGACTACCACACAATTTACCTCACAATATTTTCTCTATCTTATCCTAATAATTACATCAACATGCACCTACGGCATTTGTATCGGCTTATCAACAGGTCTAGTTGAGTGCCCACAATTATGATTACCTATATCACAAACTATGAAATAGGCACCAAGTTTCTCTTGGCATAATCTTTTCTCACTGGCAAATAGGCAGAAACTACAAACAATCTTTCTACGATAAACAGTTACCTTTTTTAATTTAATTTATTTTTACAGAAATTATCTAACACTCCCTACTTAACTTTATGGCTCATTTTTATTTCACTTAACTAGTGCAACTGACAGCTAATGTCCATGCTCCTAAGACATTTGCTTTGGTTTTCCAGTATATTCTAGAGGCGATGAAAGCATCTCTGCAGTTTTAGTTGAGATTCAAGGGATAGTACGTGTGTGATTATTTTTCTTCTTCTTATGACATAGGAGGTGCTTGGTTTTTGAGCAGGCTTAAAAAGCAGCACACAGGACATACATATACGTGATGCCTCACTGAATGTAGATTTTATGATGCAAGGGTGTACTGAGAGTGAGGCACTACCAATTTGATAAGGGGTGACGAAGTATACAAACACCTATGTACCTGTAAATAGATATTAAAGGTGAATCAAACATACCCAGCTTTATATATGAAGTTGATATTCTTTAACATTTCTGCTAATATAGCAAATTATCTTTAAAATCTAGCAAGGGAAAAGTTTAGAAGGCTCTTTCACAAACTAAGAAGCTTTCTTTTCTTGGGAGTGAGCTGAAGAGTGAGACATTTTGAAATTTAGGACCACCAAGCAATATTAAAAGTCTGCTTACTATTTGTAAGCATTTGACCTCTGGTTGCTAAAAGGCTCTCATGAAATGGCTGATACCTTTCTCTAAAATTAAAATAAACAATGTAAAGTAGATGTGTAATATACTCGGGTTGAATCACTGACGTAATACATGAAAAGCTATTCTTAGAACAGGGATAAAGTTATCAGAAATGATGATTCCTCAATGAAAAAAACCCTAATAGTTGTGTGTGTGAGAAGACACTGTGGTATACCATTACCCCTGTCTAAAGGGTGAGTGGTAAAATCTAGAAACCCTTTACACAGGAGACAGAAGGAAAGACTCCTAGGGGTAAGAAGAATGGATGTTTCAAGGAGACATAAGCAAGCAACAAAATGCCAAGGACCAACTCAGTGATGTCCACTTTGATTAGTTTGTCCTAATAAAATCAATTAACCCTGTGCTTCTGCAGAAGTGTCACAAATGGGCACTAATTTATAGTTTTCATGTGAGTGACCAATCTGAAAATGGCAATTTCAGGGGCAATAAAAATACAGATAAGTTAGGAGGGAGCTGAAAGCTTCAAACTCATAATGAGCATAAAAATTAAATTCACAGCCTTTTAACCTCTCCCTTAGAGGTTATGTTTTGATTCAAAAGCGGAATCGTTAGTCCAACATGTAGAACAAGACAACCTTAAATTTGGATACTTTTCAAGGTGAGTTACATCTTGAAGGCGAACAATATTTTCTACATTTTGCTACCATGCAGTATAAATGGTGCTAACTATACTACGTTGTTGTTTTTTTTCATCTGGGTATTTTGAAACACTGGGTTTATAGGCTTAATTTGACATCACACGATAAGAAATTTGATTTTGATCTAACATCTCCCAATGCTGGAACACAGAGGGGTTTACATTTCCATATTTAAATAAGTTGAAGCATTTTGCACTTAAGCATTACACACTTGTTCCTCAAGAGAGAGCTCCCAGTTGGAGTGCACATCTTAAACTTATTCTTTAAATAGTGCAAGAAATTGACACAAATTAATTATGCTTCCTCCAACGGTCAACTGAATGGAAAATGCAATATATTCATAAATGGTCCTGTTACCGGACTCTTCTGTTTTTGACTGAGTAAGTGTAGAACTTCACTTTGCAGGAAAAGAACAGGAAGAAGTCTTTCCAAGTGGCTCCAGCACCCACCTATCAAAGGGAATCTATTAACATCCTGGAAAATCAGATATTGGGGAAGCAAGAAAGCCAACACAGGATTGTAAAACTTATTTTCCGAAAAAGGCTTTCATTATAAGTATCTAGTAAGACAGAATAAAACTGCAGTACTCCAGAGCTACATCAATGACACTCGAACGGGACTGAGGTCTCTAGACATGTCAATGACAGAAACCACATAACTATACATATGACTTTGTATCCAGCATACACAAGCTACATAGTGAACTGAACTATCTATTCATACAGTGTGTACGGCACATTTGAAGAGACCTCCAGGATAGGCTAAAAATTCCTAACCACGTATATCAGACTTGCATTCTTCTATTAAGCTTATTCACTAAAATATATTGTAGTAGAAGGAAAATAAACACAGAAGTACAACAAAGAGAATAGCAGATGTTTACTTATGACGAGAATTCAAATTGACGAGGTGCTAGTGTTAGAAAACTGGCCTATCTCTTCTAAGACCAGAATCAATAAATGATAAATTGACATTTCTTTGATCGAATTTAGAAGAAATATTTTCCTACCTATTTGGGCTTTGCTGGGATGATGCAGCAAGCCTACCCCTTGCAGAGGAGGGGGGCTTCCCCCAGCTTGGCCAGTAGTTTGTGCTGGGCTTGCACAAGTCAAGGCCCCTGTCGGCAGTGGCTGTCCTCTCTTTAACAGTTGTTTCTGTTCTTGCTGGCGGAAACGTGGAGGTACCTCGCGGGGCAGGTAACGGGATGCGACTGGCTGTTGGCTGTTAGCACATGAACGCTTGCCATTGCTGCTGTTGGTAATAGTGCTGGTGGAAGTGCTGGTACTGATACCGGCAGGTTGGGGCTGGCTTGAACTGGTCTTAGTAGTTTCTGGCACTGTGAAGAAAAGGAGAACAGTTTGATCAAAAGAAGCAGAATAAAACAAACAGATGACGGATAGTTGGATTCTGCAGGTGAAGATGAGATCTTTTAGGTTATAGACTTCATAATGGTCGTTAAAGAAAGATTTTGAGATCCTAACATTAACAGGAACCTAATCTCTGACACCACCTAACAGAGTTCACAAGCACATGTTTTTGAGGTAGGCCAAAGAAAATAACTGGCAATTGTCCTCAAGGCATCTTGGTCCCTTCTCCACACCTGCATTACAGTTATCACTGCAGACAAAAAACAACAATAAGCAATGAACTGCTTAGGCTTATGTACATTGTGGCAGCTATTTGCACAATGAGCGGCAAAGAATTAGTTTAGATTTTAATGGGGTTTTCTATGCAAAATAGGTAGAATATATCAAAATCTGTTCTAAGCAACGAATGCTTTCAATTACTGAATAACAGGATCAGAATCCCTTTATCGTCCATTACCAATTTTTATAGCGAGATGCAGTACCTATCAGCACAATGTACTCGCTATAAAGGGCTTTATGCATCCTGGTTTATGTACCTTACATCATACCACAAGCATCCCTACATATTTATTACATCCCTGAACACTTAATATGGAATAACCAAGCCCCTTGAAAACAAAAACGACTACATAAACTTGTTCTGCCTACAAAAAGTGAAATCTATTTTCAGGAAAATGGTCATTATCACTGACCACACCGACTCACTGGACTGCTGTCACCAACAACTATATTGACCTTTAAGACACATCTACACCATCAGCTGTCCACAAAAAGAAAACAAGTTACTTACCTGTAACTTTGGTTCTCCAGTATTGGAAGCTTTCATAGATTCCCATGCCTGAATCACTCCCCGTCGTCGAGATGGGAGTCCCCGGTATACATAAAATAGCAATAGAAACCATTACAAAAGAAGAAACTAGGCCTAGGCCCATTCTAGTTTTGTAACATAGCCACCTCTTTTTGTAAAAGAGACCAAATAAAACGAACAGCCAATCAGATTAGCCTCACCCTCTAGAACCTTGCTGAGAGAACCTCAGACCCTCAGATTTTCATAAACGTTGTGTAATAATACAACCAAAGACACTGAAGGCTGAGCTTTCCCTGGGGAGGAGGGTGGTTCGCATGGGAATCTATGAAAGCTTCCAATACTGGAGAACCAAAGTTACAGGTAAGTAACTTGTCTTCTTACTCCAGTATTGGAACTTTCATAGATTCCCATGCCTGAATCAGAGTAGCTAGCAGTTATATGCACACTTTGCTCTCTTACTGTTCTCTCATATTTCTTTTTTTAATTTTTTTTTTTTTTTTAAACATTAAAACAAGCGAGAGGAAAGTCATAACATTGCAGTACCTTTAAGAACAAGCACTATTCCAAGACATAAACACACTGTCAAAATGTGCAAATAATACGAAACAATGGTAGGAGGGAAGAAAGGGAAAGCTCACCGCTCACTGAAAGAGGTTCCTCAGGACTGCCTGGCCCACAGCTGTGTCATTCTGTGTTGAAGCATCCAGGCAGTAATGTCTTGTAAACGTACGAGTACTGCTCCAAGTCGCAGCCCTGCAGATATCCCTGATCTGGACTCCTGCGAAGAGGGCCGTTGAAGAAGCCATGGCCCTAGTAGAATGTGCTCGGACTCGACCCTCCAGGGGCTTGCCCGCTGCTGTGTGGCAATATCGAATAGCGCTGACAACCCAACGAGCAATCCCTTCTTTGGAAAGGGGAAAACCTTTACGGGGAGCGCTAAAAGAGACAAATAATTGAGAGAATTTCCTGAAGTCCTTAGTACGGACAAGGTAAAACTTTAAGCACCTCTGAATGTCCAGTGAGTGAAGTGCTCTTTCAGCCGGAGTAGAAGGCTGAGGAAAAAAGGCCTCGAGTATCACTGGCTCGTTCAAATGAAAGTCTGAAGGCACCTTTGGTATGAATTTTGGGTTAGTCCGGAGTATCACTGTGCCTTTCTTGAATTGAAGGAAAGGATCATGAATAGTTAGGGCCTGTAACTCACTCATTCTCCTTGCGGAAGTGAGAGCCAGGAGAAGCACCACCTTCCAGGAGAGGAATTTTAAGTCCGCCCGGTGAATCGGCTCAAAGGGGTACTTCATGAGCTGGGCAAGAACCAGATTCAAGTGCCAAAGAGGAGGCGGAGGCCTCACTGGAGGAAAAACTCTGAAGAGGCCTTTGAGAAACTGCTTGACTATCCTTGCCGACCAGAGAGAAGGCCCAGAGGAAGTGCGTCTATAGCGAGAGATGGCGGCCAGATGGACTTTGATGGAGGAGTGAGCCAGCCCCGCTTTCGCCAATAATAGGAGATAAGGAAGAACTTGGTGAGGTTGAGATAAGAAGGGGTCCATCCCTTCCTGATGGCACCAAATACAGAAGCACTTCCATTTCAAAAGGTACGTCTTGTTTGTACTTGGGGCTCTGGCCTGAGAAAGCACCTCCGTAACCTCCTTCGAGTGTTAACCCAAGAAATTCTCGGTGCTCAGGAGCCATGCCGATAGTTGCAGGGATCGAGGATTCGGATGCCAGATCTGGCCCTGAGACATTGAAAGCAGTGCTAGAATTGGCCGCAGCGGCAGAGGAAGGTCCAGGGAGAGAAGGCGAAGCTCTGTGAACCAAAACTGTCGAGGCCAAGCTGAAGCTATCAGGATCATCCTGCAAGGTTCCACCTTGAGTTTCCGGAGAAGCCTGGGTATCAACGGAATGGGGGGAAAAGCGTAGACAAATGCGCCTGACCAGGCTATCGAAAGCGCATTCCCCAGCGATCCCCGATGGTGTAGCTTGCTGGCATAAAATTGGCATTTCGTGTTCTCTGGGGTGGCAAAGAGGTCTATGGAAGGCCTGCCCCACCGGCAAAACACTTGCTCCAGAGTAGACTGGTCCAGTTCCCATTCGTGGCTTTCCGATCTCAGCCTGCTCAGTGTGTCTGCTGACTCGTTGAGAACCCCTGGGAGATGTTCCGCTTTGAGTGAAATCCCGTGCTGGATAGCCCATTCCCAAATTCTCTGGGCTTCCTGAGACAAAGAGCGAGACCTGGTGCCTCCTTCCTTGTTTATGTAATGCATGGCCGTGGTATTGTCCGTGCGGACGAGAACCGCCGACTGTTGTAGTCGTGGAAGAAAAGCCTGCAATGCTAGACGAATCGCCCTGAGCTCTAGAAGGTTGATATGGAGCCGACGATGGTGGGGTAACCAACGCCCGCTTACATGCAAGTCCTGTAACACTGCGCCCCAGCCTTCCAGAGAGGCGCCCGTCGTTACTACTTGAGGAGCTGGGATGACTTCGAAGGATAGACCTTGAGACATTCTTTTCCTTTGTCCACCATAAGGCGGCATTTCTCATAGACTGGGTGACCACCACCTTGTCGTAGAAGGACCCGTCTATTTGTCGCCATTGCAAGTCCAACTCCTCCTGGAGGGGACGCATCCGCAACCTGCAGAGAGGTATCAAGGGAATGCAGGAGGAAATTGTCCCTAGCAGGGACTTGTAAAGGCGAACTGAAAGACACTCTTTTCTTCGCAACAGATGAGCCATGGACAACAGCTTTTCCTGCCTTTCGAGAGTTGGAGAAGCTTTGTTGAGAGACGTGTCCAGGATGGCCCCCAGGAATCGAACTATCCTGGACGGGCTGAGAGATGATTTTTCCATGTTGAGAGTTAACCCTAGGCTGTCGAAAAGGCGTGTGCACGCACCGACTGTCTCCTCCGCTTGCAGCTTGGTCGGAGCTTTCAGCAGCCAGTCGTCCAGGTAGGGGAAGACTTGAAAGTGTTGCCTCCTGAGACATGCTGCCACTGGCGCTAGCACCTTGGTGAAGATCCGCGGAGCAGATCGAAGACCAAAAGGTAGAACTTTGAACTGGAAATGGCTCTTTTATACTGTGAACCGCAAAAACTTCCTGTGGGCTGGATGGATGGGTACATGAAAGTACGCGTCCTCGAGATCGAGAGTGGCCATAAAGTCGCCTGAGTTGAGAAGACGTAGAATATCTTGGAGAGACACCATCCGAAATGATTGTCTTATGAGATAGGTGTTGAGCTCCCCGAGATCTAGAATAGGGCGCCACTTGTCCAGCGTCTTCTTGACCAGAAAAAACCTGGATTAGAACCCCTCTCCCCGCTGAGAGAGAGGAACCGGTTCCACTGCCCCTTTGAGGAGCATTTGCTGTACTTCCAATCGAAGAAGGCGCAGATGTTTTGAGGCCGTGGCGGCAGGGGGCTTGGATGGTGGAAAATGGACAAATTCTAAAGTATGGCCACACTGAATGATGTTCAGCACCCAACGGTCTGATGTTATCCGTTGCCAGTTGTGGAGGTATTCTGATACCCTGCCTCCCACTAATGTCGTAGAGGGGGAGGGTACAGTAAGAAGAGCCAGCACGCCGCTATTGTCGCTTGGAAGAATCCCGTCCTTGGCGACCTTGCTTCCCTCTGTTGATGAACCTGGAGAAAGAAGAGGACTGGCCTTGCCTCTGATTGTAGGACGGACGATACGACTGGGATGTTGACCCATAGGAGGAATATCGTTGCTGCTGGTATGCACCTCTATAGGACGGAGTACCTCTTCCCCTGGCTCCACGGAAAGGGACCTTCCGGTATTGCAGAGCCCCTAAAGAGCTCGCTGTTTCCGTATCTTTTTTATTATCTTGGAGTGCATCGTCGATATGTTTACCGAAGAGCGCCTCACCATCAAAGGGAAGGTCAAGTATTTTATTTTGGACCTCCGGACGGAACCATGTCGCTCTCAACCAACCCTGGCGACGAAGGACCGCTGCGCCCGCCAGCGATCGGAATGCAGTTGTTGCAATGTCCATTGCACAGTCAATTATTTCTGCTGATGTTACTTCCCCTTCTTGCAGGATCTTCTTCGCTTCCACCTTAGGATCCTCTGGCAACTGGTCTAGATATGGGGACAGATCGCACCACATTTGGCGATCATACCTGCCCAATATTGCCAAGGCATTAGCTGCCCGAACCAAGAGGCTCGCCATTGAAGAGAATCTTTTCCCTGCATTATCGAGGTGTCTGCCCTCCTTATCAGGTGGCGTAGTGAGAGGGGCCGAAGGGTTGCGCGACTTCCTTTGGGCAGCCTGAGATTACCGAATCCGGTTTCGGCTGACTAACCAAGGAGGCTGGACTGTCCTCCGGGGCCTTATACTTCTTTTCCAGGCGAGGTAAGACTGGCATCACCGTGGCAGGATTCTTCATCACCTTTAATCCTTCATCCCAAACATGGCCCACAATGGGAATGGAACGCACAGTCTTTTTATACGGTTCCTTGAAGTCGTAGAGTAAACATTCCGACTGAACCGTGGGCATAGGAAGATCAAATCGTTTTGCGGCCCTTTCCATTAATTTATGAAAACCCCCAATGTCGACAGGGGGGGAATCGAGAGGAGCTGGGGATGGAGAAGCCGGGTCAGGTATAACAATCATCCCACTCTGTGTCCTGGTGAAGCGGAGGGACATTGCCCTGATCCTCATCCGAGGTGTCATCCTGTGCGGGTGGCCCAATCGGAGGTACATCCGAAATCTGTAAGCGATGCTGAGGCATTGGTTGCGACGGTGGCAGTGGAGGAGTAATAGATTGAGCCGGAAGAGCAGCCGCAATCGGCCCCATAGGTGGAGGAGGTGGTTGTGTAGAAAATCTCCTCCTATAGTCGACCAGCATACCTTGGAGATCCGCCAAAAGCGAGGAGGGCACCGAGACCATCTCCTGGCGGTAGTCCTCTTGATAGCCTATGGATTGGTCATATGTATGCTCTTGGAGATATTCTCCCTCTGAGTCAGTATCCTGGCATTTAAGTCGCAGCTGCGAGGGGCTATGTGCGTAGTCAAAAGGCCCATCGTCGTCAGACTCTTCTTCTTCAAGCAAAAGAGCCGGAGGCAGAGGAGTGACTTCTTGGGGAAGTCATGCCCGGTGTAATTTGCCGTTTTTTTATAATTTTTTCATCGTCGACGATGTCAACAGAACCGTCGACTGAACCGTCGTCGACGAGGCTGTAGACAGAAGCAGCGACGACGAAGAGTAGGTCGTCGATGAAGAGATAGGCGTCGCTGTCGTTGACGAGACAGTCGACATCTTGGCCGTCGACGTCGTCGTGGTGGTCGTCGTCGTCGACGCTACTCTCGTCAACATCTTCATCGACGTCGACGAAACCGTCGACGGCGAAGCTGTAATCACCCACGTCGACACAGAAGGTACCGTCGACGAGCCCGTCGACGGAGGCATAGATTTAAGCTGTACCTTGGATGATTTCGTCGATGGTTGTTTGGTCGCCGTCGTCGAGTGGGCGTCCTTTTCAGATTTTCCGTCAGAAGTCAGAGAAGAGGGCTTTTTGAAGGGTTTTACAGCCACTGACACTACTGCTGTTGCTGCTGACTGTCCTTCCCTCTCCTTTACACCGTGGTGAGGAGATACGCCAGGACTCCGTCCCTCAGACCCCTGAGGGGTCTTTTTTGAGAGCTTAGCAGGACGCTCTTTAGAAGGCGAATGGGAAGCCCTACCCCTTTTAACTGACCTTCTTGAAGAAGTGGCAGATGACGACTCCTCGCTGTCACTGGAGTGTGGGTCTTTCCTAGACTTCAGTTTCTGGAGCCAGGTCAAGAGACGACCCTCACGGTCTCGTAGTGTCTTAGTTGAGAAAGTGCGACAAATCTTGCAGTCCGCTGCTTTGTGGTCTGGATACAGGCAGTAAATGCAGTCTTTATGCCTGTCCTCCACATACCTCTTCTTGGCACAGGTGGCACAAGCCTTGAAGAGAGCTTTCTTTTCCTTGTCTGACATCCTAGGAGAGAATATCAGCAAAAAACCAGAAGAAAAAACTGTAGAAATGTATAAATGAGCAGAGCTCAATTGGAGACTCCCTTGCACAACGTGCAGTAGAAAATCTGAGGTTCTCTCAGCAAGGTTCTAGAGGGTGAGGTTAATCTGATTGGTTGTTCGTTTTATTTGGTCTCTTTTACAAAAAGGTGGATATGTTACAAAACTAGAATGGGCCTAGGCCTAGTTTCTTTCTTTTGTAATGGTTTCTATTGCTATTTTATGTATACCGGGGACTCCCATCTCGACGACGGGGAATGATTCAGGCATGGGAATCTATGAAAGTTCCAATACTGGAGTAACCATGCCACCTTCGCGCTTGCACCCTTAATTTATCATCAAGGCGACCTTCCTCCTTAAGTCCCTCACAATAATTCCAGTCCCACTGCAGGACTCCTTGCTGTCCTCCTTGGAAAACATTTGTGATTCCTAGTCCTCTCGCCTTTCAAGCTAAAAATTGGGTTGGATCCTTATCACCATATCTGCTTTCATCTGTCTCCCCATATCCAAATGCTCCAAAACAAAATATCATGTGAACCAGAACGAACACTGGACAGATTTCATTTTAACAAAAGACAAATCCAGACAATCTTGCACTACCTCCAGAAAACCTGTCCGTTTTTAATACAAACACCATATGTTGTTCAATATGGTGTTTGTACAGTGATAAGCAGAAAAAACAACCTCTAAGCTCCACATCTTAAGACATTTTGGGGGATACAATTGAGTTGGTTTCAAATCTCACCATCTCCTCAGCAACTTCAGTATCACTGTCTCCCGCCCTCCGCAGACAGCTGAAGACATGTGAGCCCAACAGGTAAGTGCCATACCACCCAAGCACTTATAAGCAGGTCTTCAATACCATTTACAGAGCCAAATTAGTGACTACTGTGACCTTTTTGCCTAAAATTCAATCCTGCAACAAGAACAATTGATGGAAGGAATGCTGAACAATGTCAAACACCCCCCAGTCAGAGATCTGGGACTAAATCCATTTTTTTTTCACCATGCCTTCCTTTTTATGGATGAGTGTTTGACATTGTTCAGCATTCCCTCCATCAATTGTTCCTGGCTGATGTCCAAGACTGGCACACCACGCACCAGCACAGTGGTAGCAGCCTTTGCTCCGATAGAATGAGCACACAAGCCTTCTGTGGGCTGCCTTTTTGGCTAGCGCATAGCAGATCTCAATACATGAAACAATCCATTGGGATATAGTTCTCTTTTGCGCTGCTTTGCCATTTTTTGATCCAGAGAGACAGATACAAAGTTGCTCATCCTGTTAGCGCTCTCTGGTATGTAGAAAACAAGGACTCTTAGGGTCAAGATGGTGGAGCTGCTCCTCTTCTTTGGAGAGGTGAGGCGGAGAATAGAAAACCGACATGGTGATGGATTGCCCAATTTCAGCAGGAATTACGTTTTTGTGTGAAGGACCAGTTTGTCTGGGAAGAAGTATGTATGGTTACTGTATGTACAAGAGCTGGAAATTGCTCACTCGCCGAGCAGATGTAATAGCGATGAGAAACACTATTGATGGTCAGTAGACAGAGAACTGTGAAATACGTTCAAACGGTGTGCACATCAGGTAAGTGAGAACCAAATTAAGGTCCCATAGCATCACAAAAGGTGTCAGTGGGAACAAAGGGCTCAACCTCTTCAATAAACGCATCTCTGCAGGTGACTTCAAGAGGGATAGTTGGTCTGGCAACAGTAAAGAGGCTGAAATATAACCTTATACTTTAGGCACAGTCCAGGAAATGACAAAACAGTAAAATGTCTGACAACTATGTGTTTAAGGGTTGGATGTCACAAGAGGAACACCAGTTAGACTTCTCCCAGCACCCTGCTTACAAAGTTTTAGTGTAAGGACGCCTGGCTGCCAAGATGACACCAACTGCTTTGGGAGGGAAAGCAAAAGCCATCAATTGCCACTGTTCAATCACCAAGCATGGAGGTGTAGTTTATGTAGGCTTGGGTGCAGGACCCCACCCTGCTGCTGGTTTGGAGGACATCTGCTTGTGGCCAATAGTTTCAGGTACCACACTTTCTTGCCCAGTTTGGGACCACCAGGATGACTTGGGCCTGACCTTCCTTGATCTTTTGTGGTACTCTGGGCAGGCGAGGGAGGAGCGGAAAGGCACACAGGAGTCCTGACCACCTGCTTAGGGAAAAGGGTCTCCAAGGGAGACCTGCCCTGGGAACTTCAACATGCAAACGTTTTGATACTGGGTTCTCTGCAGTGGCAAACCGATCCAGCCAGGGTTCTCCCCATTGCTGGAAGGTGCCCTGCACAACCTCCAAGTGCAACTTCCATTTGTGATCCGCTAGGCAACAATGGCAGAGTTCACCCGACCTAGTGTTTAAAGATTCTGCCAGGTATCAGGCGATGAAGGAGATGCTTGAGCGTTCAGCCAACATTAAAGACGTAGCACCTCCTGGCACAGGACCCACGATCCCACACCGCCCTGTTTGTTGCAGTATCACATGGCAGTCATGCTGTCTGTAAGAATCTGCACCTCTTCCCACTTGATGGTTGGATGAAACACCTTCAATGCCAAGCAAATCGCTTGCAAGGCCAACAAGTTGATGTGGAGGTGAGCCTTCGCAGGGGGCCAGGTTCCTCTGATCTCCATCTCTCCCAGATGACCTACCCAAGACAGCAGCGATGCATCTACCACAACCTTTAGCTTGGGTAAGGAGAGGAGTCTGCCAACTATGGTCGAGCAGCCTCCACTACAGATCTTCCCCAGTGTCTTCTGATACTCTGGTAGAATCTGACAGGTTCCCTTGGTGCAGAGACCACGGAGACTTCAAATCCCACTGTAGACCCTGCATGTGCCACCTGGTATGGTCCACAAGCATCATGCAGGAGGCCAAGAGGCCCAGAAGTCTCGGAGTCATTCTCACTGAGATCCAGGTCAAGGGCTGAATCACTGGGATCATAGACCGAATGTCCTAGACTAGTTGAAGAGAGAAAACATTTGTTGTTGGTTGATTGCTTTTTCAAATACTTTGACCGGGTACGGGAGCAGGGAGATAGGTCGGTGGTTGTTGAGTTTGCTGGGATCTGCCAATGGTTTCTTCAGTAGGGAGTTGACTTCTGCGTATTTCCAGTCCTCGGGGAAGGTGGCCAGGGCAATTGAGGTGTTGAACAAGGTGGTAAATACGTGGCGGATTCTGGCTTCGCCTAGGCTGAAGATGTGGTGAGGGCATGGATTGGTAGGGGCCCCTGAGCTGACCGAGTACATGATGGAGGCGGTGCCCTGGGGGGCGAGCTAGCTCCATTCAGTTAGTCAGATGCCTGTGGTGGTAGCAGGGTTGTTGTGTTGCTTGAAGAAGTAGTCGGTGGCCTTGGGCTGGGGTTTGAAGTTTATGTAGATGTTGGCGATCTTGCCGTGGAAGAAGAGTGCAAGGTTGCCGCAGAGTTCCTGTGAGGGGATAATGTTTGTGCCAGCTGAGGGGTTGGACAATTCTTTGAGGATGTTGAAGAGTTATTTGCCATTACTGGAACTTGATTCGATGACTGAGGCTAAGGGCTTTTTCTTCGATTCTCTCAAATGTCTGTGGTAGAGGTTGAAGGCGGTCTTGTCAGTCGTGTCTTTGCTAGCGCACCATCTCCTTTCCAGTGTCATTTAGTGGTTCTGAGGTCTTCAGTGTACCGGCTAACCGGCTTGGTGGACCTACTGTAGGTGTTGTTGCCAAAGAGTGACACCGTCAGCGCAGTTAGTGATCAAACTGTTAGGGTTTCTGACGTTCTGGTCTAGGTTGTTGGAGGAGATGGGGTGGGTGGTGTTGATCCATGTGTCTTTTCTGACTGGGGCAGAGGTCAGTGAGCTGCTGATGTTTAAGTGGACGATGAATAGTTCCATTCTACACTGGAACTATTCACCTGAAGAAAGCCTTATTGTCAACGTTTCATTTTTTGTTCGAACATTTCCCCAATGACATTAGCATAGAGTACTGAATAATTATTTTAAAATGGTATAATGCTTAGTTGCTAAAGTAATATGGCGTTTATTCTCTACGTGCTCTGATTTGCTAAAGAAAATGCATTTGCTCACACCACGCTGAAACCACAGAATTGTTGATTTAATACGCATCGTGTATATAAATCCTTAGTTTTTGGGGGGTAAGCCTGAGATTTTTCTGACTTTTCCTCTGTTGCTCGGGATGCTGCCCGATTTTCTATTAATTTTGGTGCACATTTGAAACGTATAATATTTTCTGAGTTTTACTTACTCTGCATAAATTTGCATCCGAGAGCATTTATGGCATTGAATCTGCATTGCTTATTTTGAATTTTTGTAATAAAACCCTTTAACTTTTCATTGATCTAGAACTCAGTTATTGGGTGGACCCCATTACTCAATGAGTCTTTTACTCTGCTGATTTGATGTTTGGGTAGATGCCTCAATGCAGGGACACATTGCCTCATGAAATTAAGGCTTAACATGGTCTCCGATCCAGTAAATGTGGGAAGTTTGATTTAGGTAAATTTTAAGAATGCCTAAAGTTTGGCGTAGCGTTTTGCTCCCACACAGAAGTATGCAAGTGCTCTTTGCTGCTTGTGAACTTCCCTGCTATGAGAGGACGATGAAGTTAATACTGGCTAAGGCCCCTACCCCATGCAGGCAGGCGAGGCTCAAGAGAAGAATTATGCATGCAATATAAACCTTTTTTCTATATGATTTGGGACATATGACAAGGAACAAAATCACCCATGGGGAACATATAGATGATACGTCTACGATATCACTGAGAAATACAGAGCAAAAAACATCCCTTTCATTCACAGTTACCCATCTTTAATTTTATGCTATGCATGGCTCCCATATATGTACGCCATTAGTTATGGGCTTTAAGAATTTTGGAACTTTATTCCTGTTTGTTGAGAATATTCTTAAAAATGCGCAGAAAATGCTGCAATGCTTGAGGTAATGAAAAGTATGTTTATTTCAGATATGTACAGGGTTTCTTAGATGTGTATTTTTTTCATTACATACTCAAAGAAAGGCCCTTTGGTGGTGCTTTCTTTTGTTTTCCATCTGCTTAAAGAGACTGGTCAGCTGCAAATTGTTACATCACAACAATAGAACATAATCTTGGTTTTTCACTGCTGTGACATAACTACAGAGAATATCGGGATTTTGATAAGGCTCTTCAACATAGTGGACTGCAATGCGACACAGAATTACAAAGGGGTAACAGTGAATAACAAGGATTTTATTTTCACAAAGCGGTTCTGAGTGAAAGCAAAAATATGACGAGAGCAATGTTTTAGTTGCTCTCTGTCACTCGGAATTAAACGATGAAAAACATCCCAGCTGTTCTCTTTTTACCAATGTTTAATTTTATATTATACCACACAAATTTCAACAGAAGCTGTGGCAACAAAAATAGCACTTCCGTGGCCAGTGGTTCTGTGGTGCGTCTCCAATTCATTACCCAGCTGCAACAGGTGCTGCTATTATCACAAAAATACATTCAAATTAATGGTTTGAAGTGTATTCATTTAAATGAGCTGAATTCAAATTCATTGAATGAGTTCATTCCAAAATACTGATTTGATAATTGTATGTTATCTAAGGCCCCCAATATTATCTGCCCGTTACAAATGCTACCTACACACAGGAGTATCAAATGAAAAATAATAACTGGCTTCAAGCCACGCGACTCACCACCCTCTGTACCATCCTACACCCTTCTATCCTAAAGCTGTGCCCTCTATAAGAGCAGAAAGCCAGTGCTACACTGACAGGCTTTCAGAGAGGCCATCAGAGCAGCCTGGAATTATTTTATCACATTGCTATGAGGTACCAAAATGGTTACCTACTGTTGCTATGAATAACCAGATTTAGAATCTGGCACGCACCTAGACGCTCTCCGTGATGGCATAAAAAACAAGTTACTTACCTGTACAATGCGGATCCCTAATGTTGATATCGGTTATAGATTCACATGCTTGAATTTTCCGTTGTCATGGTGGGAGTCGCACGGTAACAGTAATAATAGAGTTAAATCATTAGCACTGACTCAATCGAAAAACAATAGTATTTTGTAACTTTTTTACATTGTTTTAAATCGTTTGCATGGTTTTAAAACATTCAAAATTCAGCCAATCAGAGCTGAGACCCTGGAGCACTCATCCCCTGCAGAGCCTCCATACCGGACCATGGTGAGCCTGACCAGGGAGGCGGAAGGGTCGCATTTGAATCTATAAAATATATCAATACTGGAGAACCACAGTGTATAGGTAAGCAACTTGTTTTTCTCCAGTATTGCATATTTTATAGATTCACATGCTTGAAACAGGCCATTAAGCAGTACCATCCCACCATGATATACCACTGAATATGAGTGGCTAGTTACATTTCTGTGAAATTTGCACAAAATCAGAAAAGACATTCAGCATAACTAAATGATTACTTAAATAGTATAACAGAAGAAAATACAGCTGAGTGCAGAACAGTGGCACACCTTATGGAAAGAGTCACGGTAGAGCAGCCTGACCCACAACTAGATCAGCTTTACTCCAGCCATCAAGGCAATAATGCTTTGTAAAGGTGTGGGCGTTCACCCATGTCGCTGCCCTGCAGATGTCCGGTAGAGATACTCCTGCGAACAGGGCTGAGGAGGCTGCAACCTTTCGAGTGGAAGGAGCCTTCACCTTTGCAGGTAGTGGATGTCCTGCTTTTTCATGGCAGAAGAGTATAGCTGAGGAAACCCAGCGAGCATACTAGCCCGCGTTAAGGCCTGTTCTTTTCTAGGGGCAGAGAAAGATGAGCAACTGAGTTGATTTATGGAAAGTATTTGTTCTTTGCAAATAGAATTTCAAACGCTTAAAGTCCAGAGAGTGCAAAGCTCTCTTTCCGTTGAAGGAGAATTGGGAAACGAAGGCAGAATCACTGGTTCACTGAGGTGAAATGCTGAAGGCAACTTGGAAATGAATGATTGATTAGTGCGGAGTACTACTCTGTCCTCAAGGAATTGGAGGTGAGGCTCAGTTATGGTGAAAGCCTGAACTTCACTAATACATCTCACAGATGTGAAAGCTAAGAGAAAAGCCACCTTCCAAGAAAGGAATTTCAGATCGCAGTGTTTAACTGCCAGAGCACAGGAGGAGGCTTAATATGGTTTTTTTATACGCCTGCTGAACCATAAGGACAAGTGACCAGAATGCTGTCCGTACCTGAAAATGGAAGCCAAGTGTACCTTTATGGATGAATGGGAAAGGCCTTATTTGGCAAGATAAGGTAACGGCTGCTCCGGTGTGCAGGAGAAAAGGATGATACGCCTGTGAGGCACACCATGCACAGAACCTCTTCCATCTCGCTTAGTAGCACTTAAGGGCAGAACGAGCTTGAGCTTTGTGAAGTATTGACTTACATTCCCCAGAGATTGTTAGAAGCTGATAAAAGAAGCGTGCGAATCTGTGGCTGAGCCACTTGGACGTGGTTCACGGAGAGGTGATCCTCGGTCGGATTAAAGTGAATGGGAGAACACTGATAGGCGATGCAGCTCGGTGTACCAATATTGTCTCGCCCATGCAGGTGCAATGAGAATGAGCCAGCATGGCTCCCGTTTCATTTTTTTGGAGAATCCTGGGGATGAGAGGGAACGGGGAAATGCGTAAGCAAACATCCCTTCCCATGAGAAGTGGAAGGCATCTCCCCAAGATCCCGGCTGAGGAACTCTGCTGGCAAAGCAACTGCATTTTTTGTTCAGAAATGTAGCGGACAGATCTAAGATTGAATAACCCCAAGATTAAAAGAAATTCGCAGTTGCTGGTCGTTGAGCACCCACTCATGACACTGCTTGATGTCCCTGGCTAAGGGAGTCGGCCCACTCGTTTTGTACTCCCTGGGACATGTTCCTCCATTAATGAGATGCTGTTGGCTATCAGTCACTGCTATATCTGCTTCAACTGGGCTGAGAGAACTTGAGCTCCACCCTGTTTGAGCAGATAAAACATGGTGGTGGTGTTCTCTGTCCAGACTAGGACCGAAGATCCCCGGATCCTTGGGAGGAAGGCTTGGAGGCCGAGAAACATCACCTTCAACTCTAAAAGATTTATGTGGTACGAAGATTCCTGCTTGGACCATTTGCCGTGAATGTCTAGATCCTGAAGGTGGGCTCCCCCATCCTTCCATGGAGGCACTCCAAGTCATCACCATCTGTGGTGTTGTCCGGAGGAAGGAGAGGCCCCAAGAGATGTTGTCCTTGAACTTCCATCAGAACATTGCGAAGTCATTTCTGAGGTTATGGAAATTATGTTGAACAATCCCGAGATTGAGTCCACTGCGCATCGAGCTGCTCCTGCAGGGGCCTCATGCAAAGGCAGTAATAGGGGATCAATGGGATGCAGGATGACATCATCCCTAGCATGGATAGTATATCCTTATAGAAACGGACTTTCTTGAAGACAGCAGAGACTTTTTTGGAGACGTGGAATCCTTTCTTCTGTGGGAAAGGCCTTTGAGCTCCGTGTTTAGGATCGCCCCTCGAAAAACCAGCGACTAGGAGGGGACGAGAGATTATTTTTCCTCGTTGAGGCGGAAACCTAGAGACTGAAACACTTGCCTACATGCTTGTGTGGATTTCTTGGCTGCTTGAAAGTATGGAGCTTTGACTAACCAATCGTCCAGGTAGGGGAATACCTGGTGACCAGAACGTCGTCGAAAATCTGCATCAGGGCCATGCACTTGATGAAGAACCTGGGTGAAGACTCAATGCCACCTCGACCCTGAGAAATCTGCGGTGTCTGGAAATGTGGAAATATGCATCCAGCAGATCGAGGAAGGCTAGATAGTCTCCCACATCAATGAGAAGCAGGATCTCCTGAAGAGAAAGCATCTTGAATGGTTGATTTTTGATGAACATGTTTAAGAAACTGAGGTCCAGTATCTGCCTCCATTTCCCAGTTTTCTTCTGGATGAAGAAGAGTAAGTGGAATCCCAGATTGCGCTGATCGCGTGGTACCTCTTCTATTGCGTGTTTGGAGAGTAGCAATCGTATTTCTTTTCTGAGAATTGGAAGATGACTAGATATCTTCCGTGGAGGAAATTTTGGAGGCACCTGACAAATTCCAGGGTGTGACCATGCTGGAAAATGTCTAACACCCATTTGTCAGAAGTTATGGACTTCCACTGATTGAAGAATTTGGACAAGGCGGAAACGAACTGAAGTGAGACTGAAACGAGAGGGGCCTGCGGCTTCTCATTGTCTCCTGTTGGAATCTTGAGACTTTCCGGCTGATGGTGTACATCTGCGTCCTGATGTCCTCAAATAAGATGGCGTTGTATTTGAGCGGTAGGACTGACCCAAATAGGATGGTCGATAAGTCTGGTGGGAATATGGCAGGAACCGCTGCTAGAACTGCGGTTTAGAGAGGTACTGACCTCTACCCCACCTCAAAATGGCTGACATTGTCGCTGCTGTAAAGTAGCAAGCGATTTGGCCGTGTCAGTATCAGATTTGATGCATTGGAGTGCATCGTCGATGTGCTTCCCGAAAAGACATTCGCCATCGAACGGCATATCCAACACATTAACCTGAACTTCTGGACGGAAAGTAGTGGCTTTCAGCTTTCCCTGACGACGTTAACACCGCCGCTCCAGCCATCTGTCTTAAGGCTGTGAACAAAATGTCCATGGCAATATCAATCAGCTCAGAAGAAGCCCTTTCACCTTCTGAAAGAATGTTTTATGCCTCCTCCTCTTTTTCCTCAGGGAGATACTCCAACAGAGACGAGATGTCGGACCTCATCTGTCGGTCGTATCTCCCTAGGATGGCCATGTCATTGGAGGCTCTACTGGAAATGGCCGCCAAGGCAGAAAATTATCAAGGCCGCGCCCTTCCTTACCTGGCGGGGCTCTACATGGAAATGATGTATTCTTAGTCCTTCTCTGTGATGCCTGCATGATGACCGAATCCGGTCGAGGATGACCAATAAGACACATGGGGGAGTTTTCAGGGGCCTTATATTTTCTGTCGAGCTTCGGTACGACAGCAGGAATGGATGATGGCGTTTTCTTCAATTTGAGGTCCTCCAGCCAAAAAAAAAACAATGGGGACAGATCGAGTGGTGCGCTGTGTACCAGGTTTAAAGTCGTAAAGAAAGCACTCAACTTGCTTGGCTGGCATAGGAAGGTCGAAGCGCTTTGAGGCCCGCTCTAAAAGATCGTGGAAACCTCCAATACATGCAAGTGGTGAATCAGCAACTGGTGGGGTAGGAGACTGTGGCATTGGGGCAACATAATTGTCACAGCCATCTCAAGCATCAGGATCTGTATGCAGCTCACCCTCCTCCATTTGCTGATCACCACTGTCTTGCGGATCATCATACTCTGAGGAGCAGGTTCGGTGATACAAACCTCTTGTGGAGGTGGAGCCCGCTGAGCGGAGTTGGCATCCATGAAGTGCTTATAATAGTCACTGATCATGAGATGCAAGTCTGTAACTAGGGATATAGGGACACTGAGGGTTCCTGTAGTTGGTGTTCTTCCTCCTGCTCCTCATAAGGATAATGCTCCTGGAAGGAGTCTACGCACTGAGGGGAGGGAGGATCTCTAACAGTGAAGTAGTCACCCTGTAAATAAACAGATAGATTATCGTCCCCATCATCCTCTTCCGATTCTTGGCATTTGACTCATTTGGGAAGGACTGTACGCGAGCTAGTGGCAAAGGAGAGATTTTTTTAAAATCCTAAAGCGCTGGCAGAATCAAAATGTTTTTTCCTTCCGTCGACTGGCCCGTCGACAATGCCTTCAGCAACATGGCTGACGATTACGCCGATGACATGGCCTGAGGAGCCTTAATCGACGGAGCAGCCATGGACACAGTCGCCAATGGTGAGGTGGTCGACGAGCTAATCTTCATGGTCAGTGACTACCTCATCGCCGTCGTCAGACAGGGTCACATCTTTGCTTGATGATGCTGTTGACATTTTGGTCGTCGACATGGTAGACATCGCCAACGAAACGGTCGACGGTGCGCCTGAAATCGAAGTCTTCGTAGTAGACGGCAGAGTCTCCGACGACGGTGCGGCCGACTGACAGTCGGTCAGTGAGGACGGCTCCTTGAAGGGGTTGTGAGGAACAGACGGAGGCCCAGAGCCAGACCTAGGAGGAGGAATGGAAGTGCCAGCCTGATGTCTCTTAGATGTTTTCTCCTCAGAAGTATCCTTTACATGAGACTTGGATCTTTTGGTGTGTCTGTGGGTAGAGGAAGATTCCCCCCCCTTTCTTTTTCTGAAGGCACAGAGCCTGAGGCGGACTTCTTTCTCTGGAGCCATTGAAGCAGTCTACCCTCTCTGTCCTTGAGGGTTTTGGCAGAAAATGTGCAACAGTACTTACATTCTCTGGGTTTGTGGTCAGGCTAGAGACAATATAAACACTCCTTATTAGAATCCTTCGCAAAAAGTCTGCTTTTTCCACAGGTCTTACAGGGCCTAAACAGCCCTTTTTTCGACTGACATTTTGTGTGAATATACCTAAACACTTCAAATTTACCTCAGATGTTGATAGGTGACAAAAATGATAGCTGGAAGCTAGTGGTCAAAAGGATAAGAGAGCAACACTGTGCCTGAGCAGAGCTCAGGGAGACTCCTTTACACACAACGCGCGGTAAGAAATCTGAGGTATGGTAGCTCTGCAGGGGATGAGTGCTGCAGGGTCTCAGCTCTGATTGGCAGAAATTTGTATGTTTTAAAACAATGTGAACGAGTTACAAAATACTATTGTTATTCAATGGAGTCTATGCTAATGCTTTAACACTGCTATTGTTACTCTTAGACTCCCACCATGACAACTGGGAAGATTCAAGCATGTGAATCTATAAAAGAAACAATACTGGAGAAATAGCTAAATGCTTAACTACATAATTAAGTATGATTTTTTTTTTATTGTAGACTACCAAACAGCAGAGACGGGTATTTCACTTACTAATTTTAATAAACATTTCCTGTTTGAAAGGACAACTTTTGCAAGTTAACACAAATTTTGTACTATAGAGCATACCTAACAAGCAAAATGAATAGTATGGACCTACATTGCTTTTTCAAAATTTAAGTCAAACCACTCTGCCTCTCGAATCTTAGTTTAAGATATTACATAACACTTCAATGACAATATTGCACAATACAACATCGTTACCCAATTATGAATCCTCACTTGCTCTAGTATTCCATATAGTTAGATGCTTTCATTGTACAAAATGAAGTGGAAAAACACTTCAGACACCTCTGACCTTTTCCTTAATTCGTAGAAATTACATTAGAACGACAGACTCTGAAGAGTTTCAGCATTGCCCATTGTTTAAGGAGTTACCGCTTCAAGAAAGCTCAAGTAAACTCAATATTCAAATTGTAATCAGGGCTCATCGAAAGATTAACACTGCAGGCTAATCTTCAAATTGCTGTTTAATTAGATGTCTAGTTTTGAAAGCCAAGCAAAACCTGAGCATTCTAAATACAGTCAGAGCCCATTATTACTTCTGCCTTGCTGGCAGTCGCTTCAACCATTTGTAGCATAGCCACTTTCTATTGTTTAATCAACAGTCTTTTCAAGAAAGATGAACATTCTAATTACAATTAGAGTCTATTGTTTAATAGCCAGGTGTATGTTTTTTAAAAACTCAAAGCCTGATGTATCTGAAACCTGTATTCTGTACTATTAAATAATTTTTTCATCAATACAATAGTCGAGTATTTTACGTACTGTTTTCAATAGTTATCTGTTATGAAAAAAGCACTGCTTTCATGGTACTTGCAACAAAATAAACACGTAATATAAACAATACATAACCGGTAATGTGTGACATGTTTCTCTTTTGCCATCTTGGAACTCTGATGACATTTAAAACTCTTTTGGCCTTGAGGTTTAGGGCGTCACTAAAACCCTTCGGTGGCTATATACGACCAAATTACACAGTTACCCCCTATATACACATTACAGGTTATGTATTTTCTATACTGAATGTTCATTTTGGGCTAGCTAGATTCAATACGCTGTTTTCTTCAAAATGAAAGCTAAAGATGGGCTCTGATTCAAACTAAGTTTGGTTTACCTTTCATGAATAAATTAACGAAAAACCAATGGACAATGCTAGTATATTAATGTTGTTCTGTGACTGCAGCATTTACCACAATCGCAAATTTCGCAAAAAATGTGGTTTCGAGTTGTAATGGATGAAAATACTACCCCACAATGTGCCACATAATTTACATTTTTGCTGTGTTATTGAGATAACCTTGCCATATATTTTGGTACTCCATGCCACATAATCCTAGGTGCCCTGTAAGCCTCGTAATGAAAGATTTTCACCTCCGAGTAAAGGCACGAACAGAGCAGAAAGTAAAATGTTTATAGAGGAACACTTAGACCGTAAACAGATTTCAGTTTTCTACCATTCACTAGTGTTGATATTCACTATTCTCTTACAAGACAAAGCTGAATAATTTAGGTACATCTGAGCTACAATGACGCGTCTATGCATCTTAATGGTCTGGCCACAAGGTGGCAGTGCAGCGTCATCTCTATAGGAGGAAGAACGGCGAACCAAAATCATAAGAGAAAACCAGAGCTGCCAACACTGTAGAAATAAATAAACAGTAAAAAAATTAACACTCCCGTTTTCGCTAGTGGACTAAAAGAAATGTGTTTACGCTTAAATATTGACCAATCAAGCATATCATACTTTGCCTATCCGTAAAAAAATTGAGGGCAGTAATATTCTGAAAATTTTAGGGGTACATTATATTCATGAATAGTCCGTACCTGCATATATTCTTATGTGTGTGTTAATCTTAGTTAGAATTCGTGTTGTAATAATCAGTGGTAAATGGAGTGTTAGGATGAGTAGTGCCATTCATGAAACGTAAAATGGCATTTAGAAGGAATTATGTAATTTTCAATGTTCATTGCAAATGCTTAATGAAGTAGTCTATATCTAATGTAATACAGTAGATTTAACGTGCATCATGTTGAAGTTGCACACATATAGGTGATTAATTGTGTTCAAATGTGACGAAATGTAGTGTTTATAGATGTAACATTCAAATGCGTGTTTAATTTGAAGTCAAAGGCCTAGATGGAGTATTTACTCTTTCATGCTAAGAAAGGCCTATTCGTTTTCCTTATGTTAGCTAGTTTATGTAGGCCCGAAATGCATTTTCCCCTGGTGAGGCTCTCATTTGGAGGCAGTCAGCGAAATTTGTGTGCGTGCAAGGTTGTTCTGTTCTCATGCTTCTTTTGCAGGTGCAAGGACATCGTCCTCGTTAGTTAGAATAACGCTTTTGTTTTAGGAGTTAGGTATGGAGGAAAACTGTTACAAAGTCCTTAGGAATACGATAATTGGGAGTTGTGCTGAAGAAGCCTGAGACCCAAGGACACACCAACTGTCGCTGGACCGAGTACAAGTTTTGGTGGAAAATTACCTACGAGAGGTGTCTGGCCAGAGGTGTTGTTTCAGGGGGGGCATGTTTGTACGTTTTGTATTAGGGACAGTGCCCCGAGGGAGAAGAGGCAGAAGTGTCGGAGAGAAGAGAGGGAGCAGAGAGAGACGTTCGGGGATAGAAGGAAGGGATCGATTCTTAGGATGAAGACTTAGAAAGATTTGGTGATTTGGGCTTCTGACCTATAGAACGTGAGTGTACTTCTTAGGAAGTCTTCACAAGCTGACACCTTTTCTCGATCTTGCTTGGAAATTGCTAAGTAGGGATGCCACTTTAGGATAGAGTAGGGATAGATTAATGGATTTCCTTTACATCCACTAATGAAGACTAATATAGATGTTGGTGCAGTTATTGCCTGTTTAGTATTTTTGGAATTACTTATTCTCTTTATGCTATATCGGATTAGATTGGTTCGTAGGATGGACTTTGTATTAGTGCCTTTGTATTTTTACAACCTCGTCTTGGTGTTTGTATGTTCAGTTATTTTTGGTTTTGTAATAAACCCCTAAACTTGGAATTCAGAGTCAGTGATCCTTTCCGAACTACTTAAATTGATTCATGCTAAGTTGTTATGAATACTTTGTTTTTCCCCTTTACACTTCTCAGCAGGTAATAAAGATCCAGTCGACCGAGGGTTCCTAGAAACTTTTATAGTGGAATCCGGCGTTATCAAGATTATTCACAGAGATTTTTCCAAGCAGTGTTTATGCCGGTGTTGCAGTTTACAACTGAACATATGGTGTGAATGGTTATATATTGGCCCCCCGCCCTACGCAGAATCTAATTAGGCAATAAAGTTCTACAATATCACTTGTGTCCTCCTATCTTAACTCTGATAAGTAAGAAAACGTACAAGCGATCGAATGAGAACATGGCAGACAGAGATCTGTGCATCCCGCGGGATATTTACAGATTTGTTTTCAAATATAATCACGATAATGTTTGTGCCATAACTTTGCTATTCTGGTCAGATGACACTTTTTGAGTAGGGTCCCGTACAATATCAAAAGATCGGGCCCTTTCGTGACTGACGAGACAGAGGAGAAAGAAGCAACAACTTGTACAAGCCATAAAGTTAATACTATACTTTCGCCCCGACTTGATGGTTAGGAGAATAAGGAGGGGGATGTTCGAGGCAAACGTAGGAAGTTAATTTGTGGTTTTTGATCCAACTAACTCATTTCGTATTCTAATACCAAAATATATCAGTGTGTTGATTTTAAAAATAGTTTTTGATTGATGCCACTGACAACGGTTTTTGAGGGAAAAAGTAATGACAGGACATTAGTGCAAGCTATATATATCATAGCTTATATATTATAAGTATTTTAGAATTAAACTAGTTAATTATAAACAGTTTGTTTAGTTTGTGGACCCTGAAAGTTACTAAATTAACTTGAGCTCCCCAGGTAGCTATGGCACAGAGCGGACAGACTTAATTAAGAGGCAACGTGTAAAGTATTTATGCACCATTAAAACAGTAATTAAGTCAAAATGCACAACAAAAATCTCAAAATGAAATTTAAAAAAGTTACATTTAAAATACAAAATGAAACCAAAATGACAAAAAGGGAACCGGAGATATGAATTAAAAAAGTTTTATACAGAAATTGCACCAAAAAGTATAAAGTGCCTATGAAAGTCTATGGTCGCGATAGAACAGAACCTGCGCGTAATTTGATGCAGACCACGATGGAGCGCGGGTCTGATACACTAATCAGGTTTGTACTGGTCAAAGATTTTACTTTCGGACTTGTATTTAAGTCGAACTACACCACAGGAGTGCACTTCTAAAGCCCCCAGGACCTCAGAGGAAGCACTTAGAAACTCACAGGGTGGTAGGTGAAGGTCAACAGGACCAGTCCAGGTCCAGTTGCCACTGGACAGCTGCAAGAAAAGGCCTTTTGCAGCTTGTTGGCGACCTGTAGCTTTAACGAGAGGTCAGCTTAAGGACAGTTGGAGTCCACTTCTTTGTCCTGGGAACAAGAGGAAGAGCAGGTAATTACAGTCTTCTAGGCTCTTCGCAGGTCTCAGACAGCAAGGTCAGTCGTCTTCCACAGGTCCAGGAGTGCTCGGACGTGGGTGCCTGAAGATGCTATATTTATGCCTGTTATGATGTAGTGGGTGAGAATGACAACTGGGAACACCTTAGCCAATGTGGTAACCACTTTGGCCATTTTCAAGATGGCTACGTTTTCGGCCACACTAAACTTTTGCTCGGAGGCTGGCGTGGAGAGTCAGTTATAATAAACCTAGTAAATTCTCACATTTAACAGCAAATCCAGTTTGTGGCAGTCCCTGTACCCACAACATCTTCAGAGACAGAAGTCTGGCAGAACAAAGCTGAGTTTTCAGCAACCAGATCTGGGGTGTACACAAATTGTTTTGGCATCCTTCCTTCGCCCTTTGAAGTGCACCCTAAATGTTATATGTAAACCCAGCAGACATGTCAAACTGGCTGTGACACTAATATGGGAGGTCCACTTTGATAGGGGCAGGACTGGCTGGCGGGACAAAACTCCAAGGGTCAGCTAACATTGGTCTGTGACAAGGTAGGCCTCTTTTAGGAGCGTCCCAAGTGAATAACCCCAGCAGACCTGTCAAGCACGATGTGCCGTTCAAGCAGAAATTTAACAAATGTCAAAAAGGATTCTCATACCCCATCCCTTACATAATCAGCCGAGATCAGATGGGTAATCTCTGCCCAATGAGTTCAGCCTAGGGAACACATTCACACCTGTTATGTATTTAAATGCGAATTACTGGACGGCTGGAGTAGGAGAGCAAACCAAAGATGCAAAAGGAAGATTTAGTTCCAGGGACTCCAGGCAGGACAAAGGTAACTTTCTAGAAGTTACTTTTCAATAATATTTAGAAAAGATCCGACTTCACCATTGAATTTGACTATTAAAAATAGTTATTTAATTATTTTTCTAACTAGTCCGGTTCCCGGGATACAGTATTAGTATTTACGATTGCATTCCGGTGTTTTCCTATGGAACTGCCAGCTTTCTATAGCTAAAATAGCTTTGAGGTGCTACTCACTGTATGGACATGTTAACATTAAACTTTTACACATTTGCTTTTTAAATGCCATGCATCCTTCCTTATGGACAATAAGGCATTCGGGGGGAAGGGAGTTGAGAACTAGTAAATATTTAAAAGGAAGTTTTAGGTCTGTCAAAAGTTATTTTGACAGGTCGAGTTTATAGGTAAAACCTGCACAGCCATGCTACTGGTGGTAGGACTGCAGCCATGTTTACATTGTCACTGTAGTGGATGGCACAATGGGTAACGTATAGGCCCTGTGTACACATTGGTGCCATATACTAGGGACTTATAGGCAAGTTAAATACGCCAATCAGCTGCATTCAAATTTCATCCTGTTGAAAGAAGGCACTCAAGCATTTCACCACTGGTTAGCAGGGGTGAAGTGCTTAGAGTTCTATAACCGCCAAAAATAGAGTTCAGCAAAAAAGCAAAATAATCCAGGGTATCCTCCCAGAAAGTGCAAAATTTCCAACATTACTACATTAAATAACAATTTGTATGAATAAAATAAAGGAGAGCCAGCCACCCACCCCGCATATCACTAGTTTGGCTTAACATATTTAATTACAGCATTCAAGCTCCTCTCCTACCCTGATACTAAATTGACTTCTAATCGTATTTAGGCTCATTTCACCTTTTGTGTATTTATTTATCGACTTTCAAGTCACCCTTACGGCACAGACTTCAGAGATGGAATTTTTACTAATGGTGGTAGAGGCAACCATGTGGATGTCATGTATTTGAAGTAAAGGGGTGGCCGCATTTATGGTATTTGTTATTATTCTCACTTGTAATGTGAAACATACAACCGTGAGGCTACTTGGCGCTACATTAGAGACCTAACAGTTATTCCAGGCACGATTTATAGAACAGAAATGTTTCTGGAGTTTTTATGGCTGCTACCCGGCGTTGAAACCCTATGGATGGTCTGCAAAAAATGTATTCCAAAGCTTTGAAGAGAGGACTGAAAATGATGAAACACGACGCAGAATTTTCAGAACCAAAGCATCTTTAACAGCAGTGAGTTAGCCAAGCTCAAGCGACGTTGCAGCTTGAGGTGGACAATTTTCAGTTAAAAAACACCACCTATAGAACACTTGGTGCATCAGACAAAGTAACAAGTTCTTTACTTTCACAGGTTAACAAACAGTGGACCTCTTCTTTAAGTGCCACCACCTGTAGGAAGTGTGCAAATAACTGAAGGAGGTGTTCACTAGGTGTTGGTTTACCAGTAAAATTCTTTAAAAAATGTAACAATTGTAGATGGCGCTAGCAATAGGGAGAAGCAGAGTGCTACTAGAGGAGGAAGCAGTATGAACAGGGTTGCATCAAGACGACATTCTAAATAAATAAATTAATTGCTCGCCATCACTTACCAACACTACAAATAAAACTGCTACTCAATTTAAAGTTATTCAATTTAGGATCACTTGGGTTAAAAAGAGTGTGGACTGCGGTCAATGCTACCTATTCTACCCTATCCCGCCTCCCCTCAATTCCGGTCATCTTTCTCCTGCTTTGAACACCCCCAGAGAGAACTCTCCCCTACCACCACAAGCAGATTGCTATGAAGCAGCAAGCCTCAATCTTTAGAGTACAATTAAACGTGCAACATCAAATCTTCTCTATTTTGATACCAACCTTTTGTCAGACTTAATTGTCAAGTGGACTAAATACTCAGAATTGATCACATCTGAACTGGCTTATTTTATCTCAATTACATCTTCCAATGCTGTTCCAAACACTGCCATGCCAAAGGCTCCGTCCTCTCTCTCTTTCTCTCCAAACAGGAATGTGTACAAACCTTAAACGGGCTTGATCATTTTCTGATCCATTTCCAAATACCCTCTCCACACTAAGTTGTGCTAGGGTTCAAGTCAAGAAAGTATACTTGTGGTCACAACTTTCAGCTTGTTGAGAGACCATTTGAGCTCTTTGATCTCTTCCTCTTTCATTCAACCTGGAACAATCCATATCTTCTCTTTCATGACTACAACTTCTTCCAAAAAGCCAGTCAATGGCCTTCTCTTCCCTCCTGGAGTACCGTGAAAAATAAATGCCTCTAAATGGCTTAGTTGGTCTTAGTTTCAGAATACACTATTGAAAGAGCCGAAAGGTGTGCAGAGTATCCTAAGTCTGCTGTCACTCAACAAGCTAAAACTAAAAGTAAAGTGCTACAAGTCACAGAAAGCAGTATGCCTGAACTTAAAAATAAAACGCTCTAAGAGTGAAGAAACTTTTATATTATCAAATCTCAGACCAATAACTCCCTCCTCCCTCTTTTCTGGTGCTGATACACTCAGATTCAACAACGTTATATCTACTAATATTACCAAAATTACAGAGGAATCAGATGTCTCTAAAAACAGCTCTATGAAGGGAGAACTCTGACATTCCTAACCTGGTTCCATCATCCCATTCTCTGGAACTGCTTCCTCCAAGTTTCTGATCAAACTGTTCTCTCTCTGTTGTATTCAACATAAAACTTATAATAAGTTCACGACCTGATTCCACCTTCACTTGCCAAATCTAACCTCAATCCCTATAATGTTAAGCACAAGCATCCAATATCTGGTTCACTTTTCTTGCGAAGGTCCTGGAGAAAAGGGTTTCTCCACAACCAATTAGCCATTTTTAGGAGAATGAGCCTCTGGGAGTGCTTGTAATCTGGTTTTAAAAGATGCTACAGTACAGGATCTGTGACACTAATGGTGATTTACTATATCCTTTTGCACTTTTGAGGGCTTCATCTAACTGAATTTAACCACAGCTTTTGACACTGCTGAAAATTCAAATCATCCTTGACACATTTGCAAACAGAAGTAGCCTGAAGGAAACTGGCCTAAAATATTTTTTTCTTATCAATGAAATAACTCCCAACAAGTGGAAAGAAATGGGAACACTCTTTCAGATACCATCCGTACCTTGTGGTGTGCTACAGGGTTCAATGTTTTCAGTCTGGATGCTGAACCATTGAGGGAACTTTTCAAAGATATTGCAATTTAGCTTCATCAGTATGCAAACAACAGCCAGGTCTATCTCAAACTGGACTTCACTGAATCAATATATAAGATTAAATTGACAATCAATTGCATATACAAATGTATGGAACAAAAACATCAAAAATGTAATGATTCAAAAACTTAATTCCTTCCCCTAACGACGAAACTATTCTGGCTTGAATCCCTAAAGATTGTGACAACTTTCCCAAAGATACTACCACTGCAATATCCCTTAGTTTTCTTCTATATGAAAATCTAAACCTCAAGGGACACATCCAAGCAATGGCTAAATCGGTCAGATTTCTTCACCTACTTAAAACATAAAACACATTCTTCCCTTCAGAATCTGAGATTTGCAGTTGAGGGTAGGGTAATCTTACCAACTTGATTATGGCTCTGCCATCCTCACTGATCTCCCCAAAGACAGACTTACCCCACTAAGCTGTTTTTCATGAAGCCACGTTTGTCAACCCTAAAAAAAAACATGGAATCATATCACCCCTGCTCATGCTTAGCTAAATTGGCTCCCTATTCAGGCACACTGCTTCAGGAGGACAGCAAGTCTCCCACTTAAATTTTTGAACTTTCAACCCCCAGGTATCCAGAAATTACCAGTGGATAGAGGCTCTTAAAATCCTACATAGCAGAAGCAGCTCTCTCTATACATCCCTTTTTAAGGAGAACAAAGAGCTATGAAGAGCCTTCTCTAGCATTGCTCCTATAATATAAAATGTCCTCCTCTTCCATATTAAAAATGGTCACTTTCAGATTTGTAAACAGTTAAAGAATGTGATACTTTGTAGTTTTGGTTCACTTGGAGAGCCGATGGGACTAAAACACCTGAATAATGAGATGTAACAGGCAACCTTGACAGTAGTACACGCAACCCTGGGAGACATGGAGACCCGAGAGCTCAAGGGCACCGGGGACTCTACCAGAGGCCTGAATAAGCTGCACTTGCCTGCCGGACTCTGTTGCTGCACGGCTGGGTGTGAAGAGACCATAACTCCCAGCATTCTTTGCTCGGCCCGGAGGCCGCGAAGCAGATCCAAGGAACCGGAGCGCCTTAGAAAGCCGAGGTGCTTCCCGCAGCAAGTGACCCTCTAATTACTGCACTTGCCTGCCAGACTCTGTTGCTGCACGGCTGGGGGGAAGAGACCATACCCCCCACCAGGCACGAAGGCCGCGATGCACATCCAAGGCGCTGGAGCATCATAAAAAATGAGGCGTCCCGCTGCACCCGTCAGAGACCGTGCTGGGCCACCCCTCGAACGTTTATTTTTTAAGTTACTTTTGTATTGGCGGTGATTCCCCAAAATGCATAATATGTATTAATACTGGACCTTGGAACATTTTAAAATCTAGATTGGGACACTGGGACTCTGTACTTTTCACCCAGTATCTTGTGTGTGGTCTATTTTCATTTTCTGGGTTGTTTTAAGGCAGATACTATGACAAAATGGAAAGCTAGGGAGGGTGATCTGGGGATTGCAAAAAGCAAAAAAATCAACAACAAAAATCTGTAAATTGGCAGGGGATAATTGCGTAATAGCCAGGATCAATAATTTATTGGAAGAATGAGAGCAAATTCTGGTTCAGGAGGCCACCGACGCTGTTACTAGCACAAAAATTTCCCCAAACCATGCAGTGTAGCAAATAAGCGCAGAATTCCAGTGATGTTTGTGAAGCCTAGAGACCAGGGCTCTGTTACTCGAACTGAGGCACAGATTATTCCATGTCCAACCTCACCTGTTGCCCCCTCAACTGTACTACCCCGTTGATCTGGAAAGCAGAGTGGAGGGCTTTCTTTATAGCAATTGTTTTGCCCCCTTAAGTGAGCTACAGATAGGGCAAAGCAGGATAGGGATCCTGAAAGTCCTGCAACTGATGCTTTCTTAACACTGCTTAGGTGACCAGTTGCAAATGAAGCCACTGTGACCACCCTTGTAACACCCTTAAAAAAAGAGGTGGGTGAGCTGAAATCTTTGGTGGAGTCTTTGCTCGCCACAATTAACAAGCTCTTAGCTCAGAGTAGATCTTCTGTGCCATTTACACCCTCAACAGCAGTGGTGTTCTTTGATTAAACCGCCCCCAAAACAGCACAGATTCCATCTACGATCACTAAATTGCGACCCCCAGATAGCTCTGGGACAAGAGCTAAGGCTATGAGGGCTAATGTAGAACTCAAACATACAATGGACATCCCAGATGATAAGCCTCCATACACAAGAGAGCAAGTTTTTCCCATGGGCCATGTATAGCCACACAGGGTCCCACAGAGAGGACATAGGAGAATTGTCCCCCAAGTGGGTAGAAGGGAAAATGCCACTTTTGGCTACGTCACAATGACTAATGTACCAAAACTTACCAAAACTTCGGCCATAGAGACTGAAGAATCATTATTGAATAAGTTCATTAATTGAATACGTTAAATCAAAAGCGGGGGGACACTGTTCCGGAGGAGGGGTGCAAAGTGTCACCCACTCACTGAGAAGGGAAAGAGAAAGTGGAAGGAAGGAGACCGGGAAGGGGTCCTAGGCCTAGAATCCACTGGTAAGAGGGAAGAGCAGGTCTTGCCTCTTGTTGCCCTCACACACCCTGAAGGATGTCATGCTTCATCGGGCGTTTTGCTCCTCGTCGGGCCGGCGCTGCAATGCCCTACGGGTCCCCCGAAGGGTCACTTTAGCGGAGATCTTCTAAGAACTGCCGTCTGATGCATGCAAGTATGTGGGGCGAGTCCTATGTGGAGGGTGAGTCAGTGCGTGCAAAGTTTAAAACGGACTAAGGGTTACCAAATGGGGTATGTTTTAATGTGACGGTACCCTGGTCAGAATAAAAAACCCGTAGGTTGTATGTTACCCCAATAGGTGCAATGTGACCAGGTAACTAAAAGGCCAACATGTTTCGCGCCTGGGTGGTCACAAGGATCCGTGGCGCTTCATCAGGACCAGAAAAACAAAAAGGTGGTGTTGAGTGCACGCGAGTAGTGATTAAAAGGGATAAGAACCCTCTATGAAATCAGGGCGGGCCTAAACTGTGTACCCTACAGTAAGGCTACAACATAATAGTTGAAAAACGCTCCTGATGGCGACCTAGGAGAGAAAACAAGCAAACAACAGAAAGGACATACATCAGACAGATATAAGAGGCATCATTGTGTGCCTCAAGGATGTACATCAAGGGAGCGCACATCGCGCATAAAAAGACGGAGTAGAAAAACCATGGGGCAAGTACTCAATGCGGTGACTACCCAGGCGTGCGAAGCAGGCCCGCTCCAGGTGAGCGCCAGAAAGCTGGCGATTCCAAGTGCGGCCCAGCCGGCACCCCAGGAGTAACCCACGTCGGGCAAAACGCCATTACAGTGGCAAACCAACGTGTGGGGCCACTCACGCACAGGTCATGCAGGGTGAGCATACGGTTTAGTAAGCGTGTGGTGAGGAACTGGCGCGTGGTGCAAGGTCAAAATCAGAGCAATTAGGCATATATCACTCAACCAGGCCGCCCGTCTGATGGGTCAGCGCAGTATCACAGAAAGAAAGTGGTGTCTCTAACTCGCCGAAGGATAGTGCGTGGCGAGGAAGAGGACCCTTACCAAATATCAAGGGGAGAAATACTCCAAGGGCTAATGGCGCAGGATGCCCGCACCTTACCGGGCTGGAAAAGAGAAACAACATAATCGAGCATAGAGTGAGATACAGATAGGCCCCAAGCCCGTTGTCCAGCGACTTACTATGGCAGGTTCCCAGGTCCATGCATCTGGTCTCTACTTACAATTTAGCTCGGGTGCCGGCTCGTAAGCACCTACCCAGTCCATACGCCTGCCCCAATGTAGAGTGGCCATGGTGGAGGTTGCCTAGTTATAGTAGCGTTGAGGCTTGGGCGGTCCCTTCTTCCGGGATGCCGAGTCACGCAATGAAGTGGTGCGCATGTGCGTGCAAGTAAAATGAAGTCCCTCAGCAGTGCGCATGTGCTAAGAGGAGCGTACTATTCCGAAGGACCTGCGCGTAAGTGTGCAAATGGCTAGAGATATCAGCGGTTGTCATGGGGATTGGAACGCCACTATCATGAGGAATGTATGTGTTTGGAGGAGCAGACTGCTCCTGATGACCTGCGTGCGAGTGTGCAAAGAGCTGGCAGTGTTAGCAATCTGGTAAGATGATGAGACGCCAGGAGATAAGGGCGTGCATTACATAATGAGGAGAAAAAAAAGGAACACCCTGAGTATGAAGGGAAAACCTTTTTAGGTCTCGCCTGAGCCAGCGCATGCGCTACTCTGGTGAGACATTTAGTGAGTGGGCTTTAAAAAGCCGACCACAGCTTTTTGTCTGGCCTAGAGCGTGCGGTTACGCGCACAGTATCGCGCATTTCTCGCGGGCACCCTAACAGAGCACGATCAGGCGCCATCTGGCTTTCCTCTCGCTTGCTCTCCCGAGCGCGCGCTTCAACGCCCCTCCCCCACCACAGAGCGCGTCTCGCAGCCGCGCGTCTTTTAAGCTTCTTATCAGCCGTAGCTGGAAAAGACCAGCTGTTGTGCTTCGATCGAAGCTGCTGCGACCAGGGAGCTCTGCTGCTCCGTTTGAGTTTAGTTTCTAACAGACCATTTACATTTGTACGAACCCTTTTAAGAGATTAAAAAGTGTGTTTTAATTTCAAACAATTTAAGGATTTGACAACAAAATATTCCAATGCAAAAAAACGACAATCTCATCAAGCCCTCAATTTCCATTTGCGTCGGTTTGCTCTCACCCTTCTTTCATCTGTTAGAATACACGTTTCTCCCTGCCCACTTCCCTTACAACTTCATTGTCTTGTTTCTATAAGCCGTGCATGGATACTTTGTTTGCTTGCTACTAGTTCGCAACCACAAACAGTGCATGGACAGAAGCACAGGACCCCTTTTATGCACCGGGGTACAACGATAGCGCCTTACCCATTTCTTCTTGTATTTGTATCGGCAGAATGTCAATACTGGGCCGCGCGCCCTCAGAATGCACCGACACCCAGCCAGCGCCGCCATTTAAAAGCTCCGCCCCCTTTGGCCAAGACGTGACTTTCCCGATAAATGTACCTGGTGTGAACCGTAGCGTCACCAAAGAGGCGGCCATCTTGGAACGGTATTATTTCACCGCAAACATTTGGAGCATATATTATTAGGTCTAGCAATAACTATGTTTTTGTTTTTAATTTAAAAAAACATACTTACGGGTTTTCAGTCAGTTTTTGGTCTGATTAACTTTAAATAGCTAAATTCCAAGATGGCTAGATTGTGCTTTTGTGTCTTGGTATGGAATATATCAACTCTGTTGGTTTAACAAGCCTGTCAAACATGGCAGCTTCCACCATGCCTGAAATGACATCTTCAGTAGTTGAGAGTACGTCTGCTTCACACACGAGAGCCATTAGAAACATTGACACCTGGTATTGTGTATATCTGCAGGAATAATGTAGGTATTATTTGCTCTCGTTGGCAGGGAAGAGTTCTATTTTAGGAGTGCTGTACTCAGAAGAAAGTCATCACCACCCCCTTGCACGTCTCTTGATGATCCCTACTTCATAAAACTGCAAAATTATTGGCCACTTAAGAGGAGTTATCCACCAACAGATGGATTTGACAATATTAAGCCAAATACTGTGCCATCATTGGGTACTGTAAGTGTAGTGGGTTTCACTGCGTTTCTATTTAGTGCGCTATCAATGTCGCCTCCCTGAACTAATATTGTCTTGTATTTCAATATTTTAAAGGTTTTTTAGAGCTAAACTGCTCTCAAGTGCAAAACGTTCTCATGCTACTGAACCTCATATGGAGACACATCCCTTGAATCAATAAGCTGAACATGTGTGAACCATCCTGTTTGTGAGGCGTTGGTGGTCACTAGCATCATTGGTTGTGCATTGCTAAACGTGCTGCCAAGCATTAGAGATTTCTAATTCAAAAATATCAACCTGTGCTTTACCTTGGGTGATACCAACACTAGATTCTCCCAGTGACTGTTGACCTTTGTCATAATGATTCCTGCTTTGGTCGGCTTGATAGCCAGGCAAGAAGCCATCATCCCGCTACTAAAATAAATAACAGCATCACTCAGCGCCACCACAGCATCACTCAGCGCCACCACAGCATCACTCCGCGCCACCACAGCATCACTCCGCGCCACCACAGCATCACTCCGCGCCACCACAGCATCACTCCGCGCCACCACAGCATCACTCCGCGCCACCACAGCATCACTCAGCGCCACCACAGCATCACTCAGCGCCACCACAGCATCACTCAGCGCCACCACAGCATCACTCAGCGCCACCACAGCATCACTCAGCGCCACCACAGCATCACTCAGCGCCACCACAGCATCACTCAGCGCCACCACAGCATCACTCAGCGCCACCACAGCATCACTCAGCGCCACCACAGCATCACTCAGCATCGACTTTGCACTAGTACACCACCACATCACTCAGCAAGACCAGAGTATCATTCAGCATCACCTCAGCATCGTCTCCACACCAGTCACCACCACCACCACCACTACCACCTCAGCATCACTCAGCACCACCTCGGCCTGCTCTCGGAATCTGGCATCTGTTGATTCTCCCCTAGCTGGCAGCTGCTAGTGTTATAATACAGGTACTAGTTCCCAACCTTCACCCTCCGTTTGTTTATACCCCCTCAAAAAAAGCTTTAACAAACAACCATTGTAATAGGCAGAAACAAGTTACCAGCATTGCAAGAACAAAAGAAAACTGAGGAAATTTTTTATTGTAAATACTTTTTTTAATATGGTCGTTCAGTTGTACATAATGCCTACTTGGTCATATATAAGGTAACAAAAATGCTTGACACTTTTTTATTATAACTTTTCAGCATGCTGCACAGCAGCCACACTTCTCTACAGCACAGCTTGAAGACATTGGCAAAGTCAATAGCTCTGGCTAAACACTTATAAGGCCCCAAAGGCGAGACCTATTGGCTATGCCAATGCTTGTTATATATTGGTGCCGGTGTGTAATGCAAGGTCCTGACGGTGTTTAGACCAGGATCGTGTGTTGGGTATAAGGGGAAAGAAAGCCCGAAATTAACAGGGCACACGGGTGGGTGAGGATGAAGTTTCCACTGTTGGTGCAAGGGGCAAACAACTAAGATACATGTGTGTATATATGATGGTACCGGTACTCCCAGGCCAGGGTGTTGAGGGTGGTCAGGGGTACTCACTGCAACTCAAAGGTCAAAGGGAGAGGTGACCCAGGTCAGTAAGAGAACAGAGTCAAAGTTCAGTCCAGGGTATCTCATCATTCAAGCCCCGAATGTCAGTGTGAAGACGGTGGACCCACCGTTGTTCACGGCGTAGGAGAGAGGTACTACTCCACATTTGATTAGCCTCTAGGATTGTCCACTGCATCTCCTCACAGGAGTGTCCCTTTTCAATAAAATGGTTGGTCATTCTAGTTGCTGTCCGGCCGCGTCTGATGGTGCTCTTGTGCTCACTATTCCTAACCTTCACTGGTCGGGTGGTCATCCCCACGTACTTCAGTGGGCAGGGGCAGGTGATTAGGTACACAGTTTTTCGTGTTGCAGTTTGTGTGCGCGCGCTGTTCCCAGATTAAGTCGTCCAGTTGCAGAGATTTTGAATGTTGAGTCGAAGAGCAGGCACTGCCGGTACCGCATGGGTAGTGACCTGTCACAGGTGGCAGGTTCCACAGAGTGGTATCCTGGGGTTTCTTTTTAGGCAGAGGTCCTGTATTGACCAATTGGTCTCACAGGTTCGAAGTCCGTTTAAAGGCAAAACGTGGTAGATCATTATTGAGGGAGCCGGTGTTCAGGATCCTCCAATTGTGCTTGATAATGTTCTTTATCTTGTTGGACAGCGGGGTAAAGGTCGAAACATGTGATGACACTGCTTGTCTGGGGCTCTCTTAATTAGAGTAACCCCTGGCGGTTATTGTTTCTGGCGCGTTTTCTTGCCTTCCGGATGACATCACTAGGGTAATCCCTTTCCTGTAGGTTATTGGCGAGCGAGTTGGCTTGAGCGTCAAATTCTTGGATGTTGCTACAGTTCCGCCGAATCCTCAGGAACCGACCATAGGGTAGGTTTTCCCTGAGGGCTTTTGGGTGGAAACTCCTGAAACTAAGGAGGCTATTGCAATCGGTAGCCTTCCTGTAGGTCTTCGTGTGAAGGTATCCCTCCTCTAGAGTAATGAGTAGGTCCAGAAAGGGAATAGCAAAACCAAAGGGGATGATGGACGGAGTGTTGAACATTGCAACTGATCTGGGTTTAATCCATCATCATTCTTTAGCTCACTCCACCACCCCAGTTCAGACATGGCCATATGCAAATCAGTCTGACCCTGTGCCTCATGGGAACAGTCCAGCCCGAACTGCCAAGCCATGTCTTCCCTGGACCGGAAACAAGCATCCTGGGACCGGTTTCTGGCTTACAGCCGTCATCAGCCAGGCTATCTTGAATCCAGTGGCAAAGTGAGCAAGGGAACCACGTCAGGGCATACCCTGCCAACTTAGGGCGAATATAGCAAAACCAAAGGGGATGATGGACGGAGTGTTGAACATTGCAAGCACTCACCCCCAGTCAACTGATCTGGGTTTAATCCATCATCATTCTTTAGCTCACTCCGCCACCCCAGTTCAGTCATGGCCATATGCAAAGAGTTGGTTGGATTTGCGGAACGACTTTGTCCTGTCAAGGTAGAATTTAAGGCAGCGTTTAAGGTCTAGAGAGTGTAGAGCTCTTTCTGCCGGCGTTTGAGGATTTGGAAAAAAGGTCCGTAAGACTATGGGCTCATTGAGGTGAAAGTCTGACGGGACTTTGGGCACAAATTTAGGATTAGTTCGCAATATAACTCTGTCATGTTTGAACTGAAGGAAAGGGTCTTGAATTGAGAATGCCTGAAGCTCACTTACTCGCCTTGCAGAGGTAAGGGCTAGAAGGAGTGCAGTCTTCCAAGAAAGATATTTAAGATCAGCTCTGTGGATTGGCTCGAAAGGGTGTTTCATGATCTGAGCAAGAACTGTGTTGAGTTGCCAAGGGGGAGGCAGAGATTTGACTGGAGGAAAAGTCCTGAATAGGCCTTTGAGAAATTGTTTAATCAGTCTACTAGACCAAAGAGAAGGACCTGCAGAAGATCTCCTGAAACGGGATATAGCTGCCAGGTGAACTTTAATAGAGGCATGAGCAAGACCTGAAGCACAAGTTACTAACTTGTGTAACGATATATCTGTAAGAGACAGTAGTTAGTGACAGATTCCTTACCTTAGAATATCCCCAGGCGTCAGGCTGGATCCGGAAAGTTTTTGCATAGCAGTACCCTTGCGCGTCAGTAGGCGGCGTCGTGCGGCTCCGCGTCCGTCGTCGGCGTCGTGATCGCCGGGATGACGTCGCGGGCAGTACTTAGGCGCCGCCCCTGCGCGCTGACGTCAGTTCTGTACACGACTTTCCGCGCCAGGAACGCAGAGCCATGCAAGAAGCTGACATAGGTGTCTGAAAAATACTAGGGCCCTGAAAGGGATGTCCTTAACCCTAGAAATCAGTTCGCAGAACGGGGAGGATGGGTGGGGCGGTAGGAATCTGTCACTAACTACTGTCTCTTACAGATATATCGTTACACAAGTTAGTAACTTGTGCATCTGAAAGAGACACGTTAGTGACAGATTCCTTACCTTAGAATAGATACCCCAGCAATACCAACCCCAGTGGTGGGTCTGCGAACAAAGATCAGACAAGGAAGTCCTGGAGGACAGAACGGCCAAAGAAGCCGTCCCTCCGGACCGGACTGTCAAGGCAGTAATGCTTTGTAAACGTGTGCAACGAGGCCCACGTAGCTGCCTGACAGATAACCGGCAGCGGAACATCGCGGCCCAAGGCCGTGGTAGCAGCCGTTGCCCTGGTGGAATGGGCACGCAGCCCAACAGGAGGCTCCTTCTTAGCCAAAGAATAGCAGGTCTTGATGCACAAGGTAACCCAGCGGGAGATGGTCCTCTTGTGCACCGCCCGACCTTTTTGGCGCCCACGTAGCCAACAAAGAGCTGGTCATCCACCCGGAAGTGTTTTGTGCGGTCGATATAGAAGGAGAGCGCACGTTTTGGGTCCAGACGGTGGAGCCTCTCTTCCTCTCTGGAAGGATGCGGAGGCGGAAAGAAGGTGGGCAAAGTGATGGTCTGCCCAATGTGGAAAGCAGTAACCACCTTTGGCAAGAAGGACGGACGCGTCCGAAGAACAACCTTGTCTGGATGAACAGACAGAAAGGGAGGTTTGCAAGATAGAGCCTGGAGCTCACTCACCCGCCGAGCGGAGGTGATGGCCACCAGAAAGGCTGTCTTCAGAGTCAGAAGACGAAGAGGACAGTTATGTAGAGGCTCAAAGGGAGCACACATTAAAAAGGTAAGAACCAAGTTCAAGTCCCACTGAGGCATCACAAACGGAACAGGAGGAAAGAGGTGAGTAATGCCTTTTAAGAACCTGTTAACAACAGGGGACTTGAAAAGGGAGGGCTGATCAGGGAGCCTGAGGAAGGCCGAGATAGCACAAAGATAACCCTTGATGGTACCCAGGGCAGAACCCTGTTGGGCCAGAGAAAGAAGGAACAGAAGGACCTCAGAAAGAGGGGCAGAAAGGGGATTCACAGCCTTTGCTGTGCACCATGCCACAAATTTGTTCCACCTGCAGGCGTATACCACCTTAGTGGAGGGACGCCTGGCTGCCAGAATCACATCACAAACTTCGGGAGGCAAGTCGAAAGGAATCAACTGCCGCCGCTCAATCTCCACGCAAGCAGGTGTAGACTGGACAGGTTCGGGTGGAGGACCGTCCCCTGCTGCTGCGACAGAAGATCCTCCCGAAGAGGCAGACGGATCGGGGGATCTATGCTCATATTGAGTAGCTCGGGATACCAAACTCTTCGAGCCCAGTCCGGAGCCACAAGAATGACTTGGGCCCGGTCGTGCCGAATCTTCAACACTCTGGGTAGAAGTGGTATAGGCGGAAAGGCGTACAATAGACCGCAACTCCACTCGTGACGAAAAGCGTCGCCGAGCGAGTGCCGCCTTGGAAATTCCAACGCGCAGAACTGATGACATTGCGCGTTCTCTTCGGTGGCGAATAGATCTAACCAAGGCTCTCCCCACTGTAGAAAGAGTCCTTGCGCCACTTCCGAGTGAAGACGAAATTCGAGATCCATCATGCACCTGCGGCTGAGTTCGTCCGCCCTGGCGTTCAGGGAACCTGCCAGGTGTTGAACCATCAGGAACATGCCCTGATGTTCCAGCCATGTCCAGAGGCGCAGAGCCTCCTGACAAAGGGTCCAAGACCCCACCCCGCCTTGTTTGTTGCAGTACCACATGGCGGTGGTGTTGTCTGTGAACACCTGCACTACCTTCCCTTTGACAGAGGGAAGGAATGCCTTGAGTGCAAGTCGCAGCGCCCGGAGCTCCAGAAGGTTGATATGGAGCCGGGACTCCGCCGGAGACCAGAGGCCTCTGATCTCCGCCTCTCCCATGTGACCGCCCCATCCCAGAAGGGACGCGTCCGTCACAACTGTGTGCTCTGGCTGGGGAAGGGAGAGGGATCTGCCCATGACCCATTGCCGGTTCGAGAGCCACCACTGCAACTGTTTTGCAGTCCCCTCCGAGATCTGGACGTGATCGGACAGGTTGCCCTGGTGCTGCGCCCACTGGAACTTCAGGTCCCACTGCAGAGCCCGCATATGCCATCTGGCATGATTGACCAGCAGGATGCAGGAGGCCATGAGGCCCAGCAGCCTCAGGGTCATCCGTACCGAAACCCAGGATAAAGGCTGAAAGATCGGAATCATAGCCTGAATATCCCGGACTCGCCGTTCGGGAGGATAGGCCCGAAACTGCGTTGTGTCCAGAACTGCTCCGATGAAAAGGAGCTGTGGAGAAGGAATCAGATGCGACTTCGGCACATTGATGGAGAACCCCAGCGAGTGCAGGAGTTCGGCCGTAGTCTGGAGGTGGGAGACGACTGCCTGGGACGAGCCCGCCTTCAGCAGCCAGTCGTCGAGGTAGGGGAAGACTGAAACCCCTGCCCGGCGCAGGTGAGCTGCGACCACCGCCATCACTTTCGTGAACACCCGAGGGGCACTGGTAAGGCCAAAGGGAGCACGGTGAACTGAAAATGCTCGAGGCCTACCGTGAACCGAAGGTAACGCCGGTGGGCCGGCAGGACGGGGATGTGGAAATAGGCGTCCTGCAAGTCCAACGCTACCAACCAGTCTCCAGGGTCTAGGGCAGTCAAGACCTGAGCTAGGGTGAGCATCTTGAACTTCTCCTTCCGGAGGAAGCGATTGACGTTCCGGAGGTCCAAGATAGGACGCATGTCCTCCTTGTCCTTTTTGGGCACCAGAAAGTAGTGGGAGTAGCAACCACGCCCTACTTCTGGGGTCGGAACATGCTCGATGGCCCTCTTGGCCAAGAGGGCCGTGACTTCCTTCTGCAGAAGTACCAAGTGATCCCCTGACATGCGGTGGAATTGAGGTGGCATGGCTGGGGGTGGTCTCGAAGGGGAGGGAGTAGCCCCTTCGGACAATGTCCAAGACCCACCTGTCCGAGGTGATGGGACGCCAGTGGTGAAGGTGATGGCGGACCCTGCCCCCTACTGGCGTGCTGTGCACCGGAAAGGAGGGACTAGGAGGGCTTGGAGGCCGCGGACGGGTTGGAGGTGGTGGCCTGACCCGCATGCTGGTTGCCCGAACCGCCACGGCAGTATCCACGTCCTCGGCCACGCGAAGACGCCTGCTGTGCGGGCCGGTGGCTGGGCTGCTGACGTGACAGGGCGCCCCTTCCGTGGCCACGATAGGGGCGAAAAGCAGAAGTCAGCGGAGGGCGTGTAGCAGAAAGGCCCAGGGACTTGGCAGTAGCCCGTGAGTCATTAAAGCGCTCCAACGCATGGTCTGCTTTGGACCCAAAAAGACCGACTCCATCAAAGGGCATGTCCATGAGAGTATTCTGGACATCCCCTGAAAAACCAGTGGTTCTCAGCCAGGCGTGGCGACGCAGCGCCACCGTCGTTGCAATAGACCTGCCCAGCGAGTCGGCGGTATCAAGGCCACATCGTATTGTGTATTTGGCCGCATCCCTTCCTTCCGCAATGGCGCGGGAAAGCAGTGTCTGGACCTCCTCAGAACACTGGGGCAAAACAGTCGCCACCGAATCCCACAAGGAGTGGGTATATCGGCCCAAAAGACAAGCGGTGTTGATGGACCGCAAGCCAGCACTGGAGGAAGAAAAACCCTTCTTCCCAAATTGATCCAGGCGTTTGGATTTCCTATCCGGAGGGGCGGTAGGGAAGGCGGTTTGGGAAGCGGAGGCTTGGACAACCAAGCTCTCAGGAGTGGGGTGGACAGAGAGAAATAGGGGGTCGCCCGGAGATGGGCGATGGCGTCGGGACACGTTCCTATCCACAGGAGCCCCTGTGTTGGGCTTGGACCAGGCGCCCAAAAGAACGTCAGTGAGGGTATCGTTAAACGGCAGCACAGTCTCCGTAGAGGAGGCTGCCGGCTGAAGCACCTCTGTCAAGAGATTAGTCTTGACCGCCACAGTAGGGAGTTGGAGATTTAAGGCTCCAGCCGCCCTACGCAACACCGTTGCAAAATTGGCTCCCTCCTCCGTAGCCACGGGAGGAGACAGCATGCCAGTGTCAGGGGAAGTATCTAGACCACTAGCATCCCCTAGACCCTCTGTCCAGTCCTCATCGTACTGACACTGTTGTGCCAGAGGGTCATCAGACCCCTCCCAGTCCTCCTCTGGTTCAAAATAAGGAGGAGGAGGGACATTCGGGACCCAAGGTCTCATCGGCGCCGGAACCGGCGTCGAGCAACGTCGGTCCGGGTCCATGTCCGGAGCCGGAAGGAACTGGGGGACGACGCCGCCCGGAGCCCCAGGCGGTGTCGAGAACCGCACCGGAGACGTCGGTGTCGGCGGAGGCGTGGTTAGGTCGACCGGCGTCGATGGGGGTTGCGGAGCCGGGAACGAGGCTGGAGGCACGGGCGACGCCGGGGCCGGAGCCGTCGGCGACGCCGGGGCAACACCATCAGGGCCCGCGGGGCCCGAAGGTGCACCGGAGGGACCTTGAGGCCCGAAGAGGCGGGCCTTGGCCGACAGGAATTCCTGTATTTGGGCCGGATCCGCCCCCGAACCCGGGAAGGACGGGTATTGCGGGGGCGACTCCAAAGGCATGTCCGGGGCCACGGGGACGGTGCCGGGAGGGGCCTCAGCCGAGTCGCGAGACCGGCGAGGCGAAGTCCTAGAGCAACGATGCTTTTTGGACTTTTTGTGCTTGGACTTACCGGACGACGAAGACTTCGATGCCGACGACCGGTGAGGACTCCGTGACAGACCCCTCGACCTCTCACGCGACCGGGGCTTGGCGCGGAGCCGAATGCCGGGCCTCGAGGAGCTTTCGAGACCGCTCTCGCAAAGCTTTCGGATTGAGGGCCCGGCAGTCGGAACACGACTCCGTGTCGTGGCCTCGGCCGAGGCAGAAGAGACACTCCTGATGCGGGTCTGTGATGGACATCATCCGAGCACAGGCGCCGCAACGTTTAAAGCCGGGCATCCCTACGACACCTTGAAGTCGATTCGAAGAAACAGTGAAAAAATTCACCAAAAAAGTTAGTCAAAAAATGACTAGGGCACTGCTCTTCCCGGATCTGCGCTTGCTGGCGCGGAAAAAGAAGAACTGACGTCAGCGCGCAGGGGCGGCGCCTAAGTACTGCCCGCGACGTCATCCCGGCGATCACGACGCCGACGACGGACGCGGAGCCGCACGACGCCGCCTACCGACGCGCAAGGGTACTGCTACGCAAAAACTTTCCGGATCCAGCCTGACGCCTGGGGATATTCTAAGGTAAGGAATCTGTCACTAACGTGTCTCTTTCAGATGTTGCCAGATGGAGAAGGTAAGGCAATATTTGCTCTGGAGAAGACGAAAGAGGGTGTATGTTCGCCGACTTACACCAAATACAGAACCTCTTCCATTTTAAGGAATATGTTTTGTTAGTACTGTCGGCTCGAGCCCGAGCCAGAACTGCCCTCCAGTCCGGAGGAATGTTTAGGCCATGGAACTCTCGGAACTCAGGAGCCAAGCCGATAACCTGAGAGATGCTGGATCCGGATGTTGGACTTGTTCCCTGTTCATTGTGAGGAGAGAGGGAAACGGTTTCAAAGGGATCGGCGGCTCCAGGGAGAGAAGATGGAGCTCCGTGAACCAATGCTGGCGTGGCCATGCAGGAGCTATCAGGATGAGCGTGCAGGGTTCTGCCTTCAACTTCCTGAGGACCCTGGGAATTAGGGGAATCGGTGAAAAAGCGTATGCAAAGACGTTGAACCATGCGATCGAAAATGCATTCCCTAGAGATCCTTGTTGGGGATGCCAGCTTGCGAAGTTTTGGCATTTGGCGTTCTGCTTGGTAGCAAATAGGTCCAAGAGAGGAGTGCCCCATTGGGAGAATATGCGGTTGAGAGTCCGCTGGTTCAACTCCCATTCGTGACATGTTGTTTGTTGCCTGCTTAGTGAATCGGCCAGTGCATTGTCTGTTCCTGGAACGTATTCCGCCCGAAGGGAAATGTTGTGGAGAAGTAGCCAATTCCAGATCTTCTGAGATTCGTGAGAGAGTGTTAGTGAACGAGTACCTCCCTGCTTGTCCAGGTAGTGCATTGTTGTAGTATTGTCCGTTCGGACAAGCACTAAAGAACGTTTGATCCTGGGAAGGAACGCCAGGAGAGCCAGATAGACAGCTCGCAGCTCGAGGAGGTTTATGTGAAGCTTCCGTTCGGAAGGAGACCATTTTCCGCTGATTCGGAGCTCTTGGAGGAAAGCTCCCCAACCCTCCAGGGACGCATCTGTTGTGATGATTTGTGGAGAAGCTTGGAGCAAGAAGGGCAGGCCTTGAGAAAGATTCCGTGGACGAGTCCACCACTGTAGAGCAGTGACCATCTGAGGGGTCACCTGAATGACATCGTCGAAGGATCCTTCGGATTGAATCCATTGAGCCGACAGTGATTCTTGGAGAGGGCGCATGTGGAGGCGACAATGAGGAATTCGCAGAATACAGGACGACATCATTCCGAGTAGGCATTTGAAGAGGCGTACTGAGAGGGACTTCTTGGTTTTTATTTGGTTTGCCAAATGAAGTAGTTTGTTTTGTCGCTCCTGTGATGGGAAAGCTTTCTTTTGGGTTGTGTCGAGAGTAGTACCCAGAAAGGATATCCGCTGAGAAGGATGGAGGACAGACTTGTCCTGATTGAGAGTGAGTCCCAGGCGACTGAAAAGCTGTAGACAGGCGTTGGAAGACCTGGTCGCGCAGACTAGAGAAGGTGCCTTGACGAGCCAGTCGTCGAGGTAGGGAAAGACCTGATGGTGTTGTTGCCTGAGGTATACAGCCACTGGAGAAAGGCATTTCGTAAAAATCCGTGGAGCTGACTTGAGCCCGAAGGGCAGGACTCGAAATTGGTAATGTCTGCCTGCCACGGCGAACCTCAGAAACTTTTTGTGATTCCGGTGGATAGGGATATGGAAATAGGCGTCTTGAAGATCCAAAGACACCATGTAGTCGTTTGCGTTGAGAAGTTGCAGTACTTCTTGGATGGTTACCATGCGAAACGACTTCCTTTAGAAACTTGAGACCTCTCAAGTCTAGGATTGGTCTCCATTTCTTCTCCTTTTTGCGCACCAGGAAAAAACGGGAGTAAAATCCCTTCCCCCGTTGACGAAGAGGAACTTTTTCTATTGCTCCCTTCTGGAGCATAAGTGAAAGGTCCAGGAGTAAAAGGCGTAGATGTTTGTGAAGCATAGGTCGAGGAGGGGTCTGGGGAGGAATTTGAATGAACTCCAGGGAATGTCCAAATTGTATTAGTTGAAGAACCCAACGGTCCGTTGTTATTTGTTTCCAATTGTGTAAGAAATGGGAAATCCTTCCTCCTATTTTGGAGGGTGGAGAGGAAATGGAGACTGGCGGTAGGGAAAAGTCATTGCCGCCGAGTAGTGTCCTTCTGTCGTCCTCCTCTTCCTCGAAAGGAGGTCTTAGTGTAAGACGATTGCTGTTGTTGACGTTGCTGGTATAGTGGCAGATATTGGTTGGAGGAGGAATAGGAAGACCGATAGTGTTGGTAGTCTCCCCTGGAGGTAGTTTGACCTCTGCCCCTTGAGCAACGAAAAGGGGGGTTTTTAAATTGAAGGGTACCCAGAGCCCTAGCCGTGTCGGTATCCAGTTTTTATGCCCTGAAGACCTTCATCAATATGTGTGCCAAAAAGATGCTGACCATCGTAGGGCATGTCCAGAAATTTTGTCTGGACCTCCAGCCGGAAAGAAGTCACCTTCAGCCAACCTTGGCGTCGTAGTACGGCAGCGCCAGCGAGTTGGCAGAAACCAGTAGAGGCGATATCCATCGCACAATCGATGATTTCGGAAGCCGAACGTTCGCCCTCTAGCAAGATCTTCTTTGCTTCTTCCTTAGATTCGTCTGGCAAGGCACCCAAGTATGGAGCAATGTCCGCCCACATCTGTCTGTTATAGCGCCCTAATAACGCTAAGGAATTAGACGCACGCACTGTCAATGCAGACATGGAAGAAAAATGTTTTCCAATATTGTCAAGTCGTCTGCCTTCCTTGTCTGGAGGAGCGGACAGCGGAGCAGAAGGGTTTTTAGATTTCCGCTGAGCAGCCTGAGTGATGACGGAATCAGGCTTGGGATGTCCGGTAAGGCAGGCCGGAGCGGTGTCCGGAGCTTTGTATTTTTTGTCTAGTCGAGGTAACACTGGGGCAACCGAAGATGGATTGTGCATTATTTTAACACCCTGATTCCAGATGTAGTCTATAATGGGTATAGATCTTACAGACTTTTTAAAAGGTTCCTTAAAGTCATAAAGGAAACAATCCTGTTGGAGAGAAGGCATTGGGATCTGGAAACGTTGTGCAGCCCTTTCCAAGACATTATGAAAACCCCAGATATCCTCAGGAGGCGAATCAGCTTGAGTAGGCACCGGGGACGCTGGACACGGGATAACGTAGTCATCCCACTCATCATGAGTCGATTGGGAATCATGGAGTGCTCCTTCCTCTTGTTGGTCATCCTCATCATCCGTGGAAGGTGGAGGTGGTAGCGTGACATGCACAGACGGTGGAGGTGGAGGTTGTAGCCTTGGCGGTGGAGAGGCAACTGGAGCAGGAGACGTAGCAGAAGTAGGAAATCTCTGCTTGTAATCAGTAATTAGAAAATGGAGGTCAGAAACCAAAGACGCAGGTAGACAAACCATGGCAGGTTGGGGAGGATGGCTGTCGTCAGGAAAGTATGTCTGGTCTTCTGGTCCTTGTTCGTCATAGTCCGAACTCTCATGGTATTTGACATGAAGTTCAGAAGGACTTGTAGCCGTTCCGAACATACTGCCATCGTCTGAGTCTTCCTCTTCTTCCAAAAGGTGAGTCGGAGGTAATGGCTGGACCCTGCTAGGAGAAGTCAGGGCAGGTGTCAACGTGCGTTTAGTTATTTTAAGATGGACATACGCACTTTGTACTTTGGACTCTGGTGTCGTCGACGAGTCCGTCGGCGGTGTAGTCGTCGACTGTGAAGCACCGACGGACACAATTGAGGGTAACAGCGACGAAGCTCCCAGTGACGGAGCCGTCGTCGACTGTGTGGTTGTCGTCGACGGAGCCCTGGTCGACGGTGTGGTCGTCATCGACGGGGCCCTCGTCGTCATCGACGGGGTAACCGTCGACGGAACATTCCTCGCCGACACGTGTCGATGCGCTCATCGGCGATTGTAGCGTCGACGCTGGCTTGGTCGTCGACGATGATTTCTTAATTTTTATCGTCGACGATACAGGTTTAACCGCCGACGACGAAGTCGACGTGGACGATGCAGAGGACGCCAAAGAGGTAGAGACAGTTGTCGTCGACGAGGTCACTCCCACGGCTGTAGATGGGCATTTTCTCGTCGTTGAAGCCACCGTCGACGAGGCAGTCGTCGACGAGGTGGAAGTAGGCTTTTTAAAGGTGTGAAGAACCTCCTGTGGAGCAACCTTCGCTGGTAAAGCCTTAAGGTGTGCCTCTGAAGACTTTTTGTGCGTCTTTTTTGAGGGGGCTGCGACGAAGGTCCTGGAGAAGTAACTCTGGGCCTTTTTTGAGAGGATTTTGAAGATTTGGAGGAGCCCTCACTCTCTTCAGAAGACAAAACTTGGTCTTTGTCTTTAAGTCTCTGCAGCCAAATTAAAAGGCGTCCCTCCCGGTCTCTGAGGGTTTTTGAAGAAAAGGTACGACATACCTTACAGTACTTTGAAGAGTGATCCGGGTAAAGACAGTAGAGGCAGTCCTTGTGTTGATCGTCGACATGAAGCCTCTTTTTACCACAAGAAGCACAGGGCCTAAAAAGGCCTTTCTTAGGAGAATCTGTCATGAAGATACTGAGAACTTCACACAGAAGGAATGGTGGAGAAAAAAATCACTGGGAATCCAGAAACAAGGAAAAAACTGAGCAGAGCTCAGTGGAGACTCCCTCAGCACGACGTGCGGTAGAAAATCTGAGGGACTAGAGCTCCTTCCAGGAAGGTTCCACAGGGTGGTGATAGCTGATTGGTTCTTTTCTAGAGTTTGGTCCTTTTTACAAAAGGACATGGATATGTTACTAATGTAAGGCTCTTAGCCTACTACTCTATATGTTTAATGAGACATTACTTTATTTATGTACCGGGGACTCCCATCCCGACGACGGGGAATGATTCAGGCATGTGAATCTATGAAAGTTACCCTAATACTGGATAAGCATGACATCCTTCGGGGTGTGTGAGGGCAACAAGAGGCAAGACCTGCTCTTCCCTCTTACCAGTGAGTTCTAGGCCTAGGACCCCTTCCCTGTCTCCTTCCTTCCACTCTCTCTTTCCCTTCTCAGTGAGTGGGTGACACTTTGCACCCCTCCTCCGGAACAGTGTCCCCCCGCTTTTTATTGAACGTTAGTTCTAGGAGCACGGGCACTGGGCCATAACCCGCTCCTGGTCCCCCCCCTCTCTTTTTTGATATAATCTTTAACTGAATACATCACGTTCGGGGTTGTCAGCCACTAATTCGTGACAACATTGTTGGAGCAGTAAGAATAGCGAATTGAAGGACAGGGCTTGACACGGTTAAGTAAACTCTGACCTCCTCACTATAGACAAATAATTTGGTTGCGTTCGAAGCAAGAACTGCGCCAGGCCCCTTAAATATACAATTTAAATAGGAGTCATGTTTGCAGAAGCACTACAGGCCCCACCTCTCCCCTCAATTGTATTGATTGACTTAAGAAGGCATCACCTGTACACATGCAGCTGCCCAATACTCAGCTTGCTAGCACAGCGGAGGCACACTTGGGGGCGGACAGAGATAAGGAAGTCCCTATTTGTAGCAAACACAAGGAGATGATGGACGGAGCGCTGAAACTTTTCAGACTCAACCCCAGTCACAGATCTGGGTTGACTCCATCATCGTTCTTTAGCTCACTTCGCCACCCCAGTTCAGACACAGCTATATGCAAATCAGTCTTGACCCTGTGCCTCATGGGAACAGTCCAGCCCGAACTGCCAAGTCATGTCTTCCCCGGACCGGAAACAAGCATCCTGGGACCGGTTTCGGGCTAACAGCCCTCATCAGCCAGGCTAGCTTGAATCCAGTGGCAAAGCGAGCAAGGGACCCACGTCTGGGCATACCCTGCCAACTTAGGGCGAACAAAGCAAACACAAGGAGATGATGGACGGAGCGCTGAAACTTTTCAGACACTCACCCCCAGTCACAGATCTGGGTTGAATCCATCATCGTTCTTTAGCTCACTTCGTCACACCAGTTCAGACAGTCCCTATTTGTAGCCATTGTCAAATGAGCGCCTCTATTAGCACTCATCAACAGCAGGATAGTGATATTGTACCGCACGTGAGCGAACCTTCATTCAACAATCCTTATTCTATTAATGTTATTCTCCCTACTCTTAAAACAAGTCTAACTAAAACGTGGTCGCCACTAGGCCTACTGTTTTGGAAGCGAAGGTCCTTGCAGGCCCCACCCAGTGAAGAGTTCCTAAATCTGTATCCACTAAACAGCTAGATCGGCTGCATTTAAAACGCTGCACTCCTTTTAACTCCAACACTTACCTCATGGAATATAGCAGGGTTGAGGGCCAAATTAAATGATATTGATTGGGGACTGTATATAGATAACTTTGACATGTGTATGCAGGAGACATGGGCCACCTCAGATATTTTAGACAAGGTTTTACTGCCCATAGTAATCATGCCCCCGACACTACAGCAGGAAGGGCAATGGGAGGACTTGTTATATGGCTAGGAATTTCTTTGGGTTGTGCTGTAAAAAGATTATACATTGACTCCCCGGATATACTAGCTATTAGCTTATTGTTTAAGAATAGACCTCCTTATTTGGCAAAAAAACATATATAATACTACTACTCCCTTCTCACAGGAATCCAACTCTAAAAATCTTAAATGCATTTTTGGTGGAGCAGCCCCCTTCCTTTCGGATAATTATTGCAGGTGACTCCAATGTGCGTTTCAAGCCCTATGCACCATATTTAGAGCTCATTAAGGAGGAGGACCGTCTGTGGGGCATAAGTCCCCTTAATTGCTCACACACAATAACTAAAATAAGGGCTGCAGGATTCCAGATTGACACCATGGTCATGCTTGGTTTAAGAGCAGGAAATGGGTGATTCCCCTCAGATCAAGCTGCAAGGCCAACTTTCACCAGAGGAACTTACAATAGCCATATTGACTATATCTTATTGGATATAAGAATGTGGCAGGAGGTGTCTGACCTCGATGTTTGTGCACACCAGGATAGTGAATTATCCAATTCTATTACTCTGAGATGGGATGGCTTGAAAGAAGAGAGGGGTTTCAGATGAGTTGGCGGTCACAAATTCGATGGAGATCACTAGCTACAAACTAAGTCAAATGGGAGTCCTTGACCAAGTCAGAGGATTTGTTAGCCAAGTTACACAAATTTATACTTAATGAATTTATGGAATTATCCCAAAAGGAGCGGACTCCGAGCCAGATAGTGGCAGCCCACCTAGCCTTTTTTAGTAGACTTGGCCTACATTTTGAAAAAAGCACTAGGGGGAAAAAGGGCCCAAATGTTGAAAGATCTAATGAATGGTTTGGCCATATGTGCAGACGTGATGAACAAGTCACTTATTTTCGGTAACGCATTATCTGGTAGAGACTATCTAGCTGCAGATTCTTTACCTTTGAATTTCCCCAGGCTGAATCCGGAAACTTTTGCTGAGCAATACCCCTTGCGCGCGACGTCGGGTGGCTCCATTCAGCTCCGCGTGACGTCGTTGGCCTACATAGGTGCCACCCAGGCGCGCGGACATCAGTACTTTTCGTTTTTTCCACGCCGGAAATGCAGAGCCATGAAGTGACTGACGAAAACGTGTGCCAAACAAGGGCCCTGAAAGGGGAGAAACCCTAGACCTACAACATCAGTCCGCAAAGCAGGGAGGCATGGGTGGGGCTGTAAGGAATCTGCAGCTAGAGTCTCTACCAGATAATGCGTTACCGAACGCAAGTAACTTGTTCATCTGATAGAGACTTCTAGCTGCAGATTCCTTACCTTTGAATCAGATACCCGAGCCATACCATCCCGGCGGAGGGTTGCAGACTCATGAGCTAGACTAAGTCTTGCAGGACTGAGCGGGCAAAGTGCCCCTCCCTGCGCACTTGACCATCAAGGCAATAATGTTTTGCGAACGTTTACAGTGATGCCCACAAAGAGTTGGTCATCCACCCGGAACTCTTTTGTGCGGTCAAGGTAGAACGACAACGCTCTTTTTGGGTCCAGTCGGTGGAGACGCTCCTCCTCAGAGGGATGTGGGGGAGCAAAGAAGGTGGGCAAAGTAATGGACTGACCCAGATGCAATGGAGTCACAACCTTTGGTAAGAATGAAGCCCTGGTGCAAAGCACCACCTTGTCCGGAAAGGACATAAGATAAGGAGGTGAGCTGGATAACGCCTGCAATTCACTCACCCTCCGGGAAGATTTAATCGCCACTAAGAAGGCTGTTTTGATGGTCAACAGCCGGAAGGGACAATTGTGCAAAGGCTCAAAGGGAGCGCACATCAGATAAGTGAGGAACAAATTAAAGTCCCATTGTGGCATAACAAAGGGTGTAGGTGGAAATAAATGAGCCAACCCTTTCAGAAATCTATTTACAATAGGAGATTTAAATAGAGAAGGCTGGTCTGGCAGCCACAAAAAAGCAGACAGAGCAGAAAGGTAACCCTTGAGTTCCCAAAGCAGAGCCCTGCTGGGCAAGGGTAAGAATGAACAAAAGGACAGTAGAAAGAGGAGCAGAAAGAGGGTCAATAGACCTTTCTGTACAGTATAATACAAATTTCTGCCAACGGCAGGCATATACCGATTTAGTGGAGGGCCGCCTGGCCGCCAGAATAACATTACAGACTTCGGAAGGAATGTCAAAAGCCATCAACTGCCGCTCCTCAATCTCCACGCATGTTGGCGCAGCATTGACAGGTTCGGGTGGAGAAGCCTCCCCTGCTGCTGCGACAGAAGATCCTCCCGAAGGGGCAGCCTGATCGGAAGATCGACACTCATGCTCAGAAGCTCTGGGTACCAGACTCCCTTGCCCAGTCCGGCACCACAAGGATGACTTGGGCCCGGTCGCTCCTGATCTTCTTCAGAACCCTGGGCAGGAGTGGTATGGGCGGAAAGGCGAACAGGCCTGAGCTCCACTCGCGAGGAAACGCGTCGCCGAAACTCCAGCGCGCAGTACAGCTGACATTGCGCATTCTTCTTGGAAGCGAACAATCTAACCAAGGTTCTCCCCACTGTTGAAAGAGACCTTGCGCCACCTCCGACTGGAGATGCCATTCGTGATCCTGAAGGCATCGACGGCTGAGATCGTCCACCCTGGCGTTCAGAGAACCTGCCAGGTGTTGAACCACCAGGGTTATGCCCTGCTGTTCCAGCCATACCCAGAGACGCAGGGCCTCTCGACAAAGGGTCCACAACCCCACCTCGCCTTGCTTGTTGCAGTACCACATGGCGGTGGTGTTGTCCGTGAACACCTGCACCAACTTCCCCTTGACAGAGGGAAGAAATGCTTTCAATGCCAACCGAATTGCTCGGAGCTCCAACAAGTTTATATGGAGCCCCGTCTCTGCTGGAGACCAGTGACCCCTGATCTCCGCCTCTCCCATGTGGCCGCCCCATCCCAAAAGAGACGCATCCGTCACAACTGTGAAATCTGGATGGGGAAGGGAGAGAGATCTGCCGTTGACCCAATCGCAGTTCGTTAACCACCACTGCAGATCCTTCGCAGTTCCTTCCGAGATCTGAATCACGTCGGTGAGATTTCCCCGATGGTGTGCCCATTGGAACTTCAAGTCCCACTGCAGAGCCCGCATACGCCATCTTGCATGTCTTACCAACAGGATGCAGGAGGCCACGAGACCCAACAGCCTCAGAGTGAACCTCACCGAAATCCAGGATAGAGGCTGAAACATCTGAATCATAACCTGAATATCCTGGACTCGCTGCTCGGGAGGATAAGCCCGAAACTGCACTGTGTTCAGAACAGCTCCGATGAAAGGGAGCGTCTGAGAAGGAGTCAGGTGTGACTTTGGCACGTTTATAGAGAACCCCAGCGAATGCCATATTCTGAAGGTGGGAGATGACTGCCTGGGGCAAGGACGCCTTCAACAGCCAGTCGTCTAGGTAGGGGAAGACTGAAACCCCTAACCTGCGCAGAGAAGCTGCAACGACCGCCATCACCTTGGTGAACACCCGAGGCGCACTGGTAAGACCGAAGGGGAGCACGGTAAACTGGAAGTGCTTGTGGCCTACCTTGAACTGCAGGTAATGCCTGTGGCCCGGCAGGATGAGGATGTGAAAATATGCATCTTGCAGGTCCAACGCCGCCACCTGAGCCAATGTGAGAATTTTGAATTTCTCCTTTTTGAGGAAGAGATTGACGGTCCGAAGATCTAAAATGGGCCGAAGTCCCTTGTTCTACTTCGGAATCAGAAAGTAGCGGGCATAACAGCCACTGCCTACTTCTGAAACTGGGACCCTTTCTATAGCTCCTTTGGCCAAAAGAGCAGTAACTTCCTCTTGGAGCAGCTTCAAATGATCCTCCGCCAGCTGTTCCTGAGTTGGCGGAATAGGTTGAGGAAAAGAAAGGAAAGGAAGAGAATAGCCCTCCTGGACGATCTGCAAGACCCACTTGTCTGTTATAGATCTCCAGCGGGGGAGATGACGAATTCTCCCACCCACTGGAGTAGTGTGGTCCTGCAGAATCATCCTAGGAGTGCTTGCAGGCTGCGGCTGCTGGGGACAGTGTGGTAGACTACTTCTGGCCTCTATTCCGAGGACGGAATGTACCGCGTCCACGTCCACGCACGGCTTGGGCAGTCTGTGCGGGACGGTGGCTGGGATAGGGCTGACGCGGCTGGAAACCCCTTCCGTTGCCACGAAAGGAAGACTGGCCACGAGGAGTGGAGGAGAGGCCCAAGGATCTGGCCGTAGCTCGAGATGACCAGGGCCGAATCTGCCTTTTCCCCCAAAAGGCGGGTTCAATCAAAGGGCATGTCCATCAAATTGACCTGGACATCCCCCGAGAAGCCAGTTGTACGAAGCCAGGCGTGGCGCCTCAAGGCCACCACCATTGAAATTGATCTGCCCAGCGAATCGTCGTATCCAAACCACACCGTATGGCGAATTTTGCTGCATCTCTCCCGTCCTTGACCGCTTGAGAGAGCACAGCCCGGGCCTCCTCCGGGACTTGTGGCAGCACCTGCGCAACCGTCTCCCAAAGAGAGTGGGAGAAACGGCCAAATAAGCATGCGGTATTCACCGACCGCAATGCCGGACTGGAGGAAGAAAACATCTTCTTCCCAAATGAGTCCAGTCTCTTGGATTCCCTATCCGGAGGAGCGGAAGGGAACGCGCCCTGGGAAGTAGAGGCCTGCACCACCAAACTTTCTGGGGTGGGGTGTTGGCTGAGGAACTTTGGGTCGCCCGGAGCTGGGTGATGGCGGCGTGCAATCGTCCTATTCACAGGAGCCCCTGTGCTAGGCTTGGACCATGTTCCTAGAAGGACGTCCGTAAGTGCCTCAATAAAGGGCAATAGGGGTTCAGAGGTGGAAGCCCCAGGTTGAAGCACTTCGGTCACGAGATTAGTCCTGACCTGCACTGAGGGCAACTCCAGTCCAAGGACCTCAGCTGCCCTCTTAACCACCATGGAATAGGACTCCCCCCTCCTCCGTAGCCACTGTAGGAGGAGAAAGCATGCCAGTGTCTGGGGAAGTATCCAGACCACTGGCTTCCCCAAGTTCCCCATACCAGTTCATAGTCTCCTCTGAGACATCCTGGTTCTCTAATGGGTCTCCAGACTTCTCCCATTCCTCTCCTGATCCCAGCAAGTCCACAAAGTGCTCAGGCGACAACATAGAACCCCTGGGTTCTGTCTTCGTCGGAATCGGCGTCGCTCGACGCCGTTCCAGCTCCGTGTCGTCGGGGATGAGGATGGGGCTTGCGCCGCAGACTGACATCGGTGACGTCGCAGACACTGGGTTCGACGCCAGGGGAGGTCGCGCTGGCACGACCGGCGTCGACCCGGATCTGGGATCGGATCCCTGAGGCCCCACCGGCGCCGAAGCCGACGGCGTCGAACCCGATGGGGCCCCATCCAACCCCGAGGGCCAGAGGGCTCACCAACTGGGTCGTTCCGCTCAAATACACGGAGCATGGCCTCATAAAAATCTTTAATTTGAGCGGGAGTCGCTCCAGCTCCCGGAAAGGGAGGGAGGCGCGAAGTCGACGGAGGCTCCGACTCTGCAGAACCGTGCCTAGAGCGTTGGTGCTCCTTATCTCTCTCGACGACGGACGCCAGTTGAGGTGAAGTCGAAGTCCACTTGGACTTCTTCTTGTGCCTCTTCCCCGAGTGTCCAGAAGACCTCGAATGGGAGGAAGAGGACTTAGGGCTCCGTGAGTGGTCCTGCGACCTCCTCTTCTTCGAACAGGACCGTGACCTCCTCGGAGTCTCGCTTGACGGTGTCGACTGCCGGCCCGCAAGCAACTTCATCGCCCGCTCCCTCAAGGTCTTCGGAGCCATCGCCTGACAGTCTGAACACGACTTCGAATCATGGTCGCCTTCAAGACACCACAGACATACGCTGTGGGGATCGGTAACCGACATCATGTGGGAACAAGTCCAGCATGGTTTAAAACCGGTCTTCCTACCAGACATCCCTCACACACGAAGACGCTACTCAAAAAACGTTGACAAAAGTCGAGAAAAAAGCCTGCCAAAAAGCAGCAGAGGGGTAGCTCTTCCCGGATCAGCGCTTAACTGGCACGGAAAGAAAAGAACTGACGTCCGCGCGCCTGGGTGGCGCCTATGTAGGCACCGCGATGTCATAACCAACACCAACGACGTCACGCGGAGCCGAATGGAGCCACCCGACATCACGCGCAAGGGGTATTGCTCAGCAAAAGTTTCAGATCCAGCCGGACGCCTGGGGAAATTCAAAGGTAAGAAATCTGCAGCTAGAAGTCTCTATCAGATAGGGGTGCTCTCTCCAATACCTCGAGAAGTAAAATAGATCACACGTTGTCATGGTTAGGAGGGAGTATGCTAGCACTATCAAGAAAAGGAAAGCTGCATGGGAAGAGAAAGCCTGGGTAAATCTACTGGCTGCGGCAAGGGCAAAAGACAGCAAACGCTTTTGGTAGTTGCTATCCAAAAAGGGGCGATCAGATGCTACGGGGCCAGACTGCCACATTCCCCCAGAGGAATGGGTTACCTACTTTGGGGGGTCTTTATCAGTCAAGCACTCCAGCAGTTGAGTGTTGTGGGTGCATCACTAGCCCCAGTAAAAAATAGGGGGGAATACAGTGAGGAATTCACACTCTAAGAAACCACCCTAGCTAGGATAAAATTCCGGTTGATCTATATAGAAGTGAACCGCAGATTTGGGCACCATATATAAATTCAGCATCAAATGCCTTGATGGTTGGGGGGGGCTGGTACCAGACACTTGGAAAGGAGCCATTATAATACTGATTCACAAAAAAAGGAGATAAGGCTTCCCCGAATAACTACAGACCCATAAGTTTAATTGATAATATCCAGAAAATGTTTAGTTCTCAGATACTCAATATGCTACAGGATCGGATCGAGCAAGCTATGGCACTTTCCCACCTACAGGCAGGTTTCAGGCGCAAAGTTAGCACAACAGATCAAATTATATGCTTTTTAGCCATAAAGTGGATGAGTGTAGATTTGGAAAAGGGGAGGTTATTTGTGGCCTTTGTGCATCTCCGATCCGCTTTTGATCTGGTTCCAAGGACTAAATCATTCGAAACCTTGAGTAGGATAGGGGTACCAATGGGCCTATTGACCCTAATCCAGACATTATATATAGGCAACTTCGCCAGGGTTAGGTGGGGACTCGCAGGCAATTTGACAGACGAGATACCAGTTCGGAGAGGAGAGCGCAAAGGGTGTGTACTGGTTCCTACACTTTTTCTCCTATACATCAATGAGTGTCTCCCATATCTTTTTAATTGCAAGAACGATTCGCCTAAGACTAAAGATTAAAAAAACACCATGCTTGTTATGAGCCGATGATACTGTGCTACTGTCGAAAAGTCCATAGGGCCTTTCTACACTGCTCGAGAGATTTTCCTTATATTGTAGGGACTATGGGCTAGAAATCAATAACAACAAAACCAAGTATATGGTGTTTGGGATCGCAAGGGCAAAATGAGAAAATCCATATCAGTGGATGGGGTAGCCCTCGAGCCGGTGTCTGTTTGATTACTTGGGTGTTCACTTGGAAGATTCACATAGGTGGCCAGCTCAATTAAGGAAGAGCACCCTGTTAAAGCAATCTGCAGGATCCATTATAAGGTTTGTATATAGCGCATCATCTTTTGCCATTTCCCGTCCTTTGGAAATTTACAGGAGCCAAGCGTGTGGGTAGGCCTATACGGAGCAGATATCGGGGGTCACTGCAACTTGGAGATGTTGGAAACAGCAGAGAATCACTTTTTGAAATCGCTGTTAAATTTCCGCCTGGCACCCCCACATTACTTATACGTATGTATCTAAACCGGAGATCTATTTCGAATATTGCAGCAATGAGACCAATCCAGTATTGGCTGAGGGTCTGGGTGACAAGAGAACTGGAGCCCTATAGAGAGTGACTCAAAGGTTTCCTAGAGGGGTCGTTCGCGGATAGGATCCCTTGGAGTGCCTACATTAAGTCATGGTTATACAAGTTGGGCTTAGGGGACTTTTGGTCAAACCCCAATGATATATCGGGTGACGCCATAGGAAAGCTCAAAATGGCCTATTTGGCTCATGTTTTGGGAGAACAAATTAGCAGAACCACTTCGGGCAGCCTGACCAATGATTTTCTTTTATTTAAATGTGGTTTTGAGTTTGAACCTTATTTAGATATGGTCACAAACCTGTTTGCACGAGAACGAATAGTTTCTTACCTGTCGGTGTAGTTTTGCAGCTTGGAGACTTTCTGGATTCACTATGCTGTGCATTATTCCGCCATCTCGTGGTTGGGTCCGGATTCGTAGTCTTTTCTTTGTTTTTGTGTTTTTTTTTGTTGGCCCAGGTGGGAGGCGACGCCCCACCATTTGGTGTCTTCGGTGACGTCGTCGCGCTTCCGGCGGAAGCTCCCACCTTTGGTAGCCATCTTCGGATTCTTTTTTCTTTTCCTCTTACAGTTTTTTGCTGTCTATGTCTTTAACCTTTAATCCTTCAATTATTCTTTGATCCCTCTAAACCTTGTATGTAGTCTAGTTGTACCCTTAACCTCCTATGTTATCTTCCTGGCGGAGGCGGGTGGGATCGCTAGTGAATCCAGAAAGTCTCCAAGCTGCAAAACTACACCGACAGGTAAGAAACTATTCGTTTTGCAGCGTGAATCTTTCTGGATTCACTATGCTGTGCATAGACTTAGTAGCGGTTTTGTTATTGCGGTGGTTGGGTGGAAGATGAGCATTGGTTGCTGAAAATGTGCTGTAAGACCTTCTGTCCTACTTGTGCCTCTTTGTTCATTTGGATATCAACACAGTAGTGTTTGGTGAACGTGTGCACGGAAGACCATGTTGCCGCTTGGCAAATGTCTTGTATAGGTGTGTTCGCTAGGAACGCAACCGTTGCTCCCTTTTTCCTTGTTGAGTGAGCCTGGGCGGCTCCTTGTAATTCTTGTCCTGCCTGCTTGTGGCAGAGTTGTATTGCTTGTGCAATCCACCGTGCAATGGTATTTTTGGTTACTGGTCGTCCCAGGAAACTGCTTGCGAAGGAAACGAAGAGTTGTTTTGTTTTCCTGCATTCCTTCGTCCTTTCTATGTAGTGCATCACTGCCCTTCTGGCGTCCAGCGTGTGTAGCGCCTTTTCTGAGGGTGTTGAAGGTTTCTGGAAGAAACTTGGTATCTGTATTGTTTGATTGATATGGAACCGCGACACCACCTTTGGCAGGAAGTGTGGGTCCGTCCTCATGACAATTCTGTCCTTGTGTATTTGCAAGTAGGGCTCTTGTAGTGTGAGAGCCTGCAGTTCACTGACTCTTCGCAGTGACGTGATAGCCACTAAGAAAGCCGTTTTTAGTGTGAGCATGTGCAGTGTGATCTTGTGTATGGGTTCAAATGGTGATTTCATCAACTGTGTCAGTACAGTGTTGAGGTTCCAGCTTGGGGCTGGCATCCTTTTAGGGGGCTATTCTTTTAGCCCCTTCCAGGAATCTTTTGACCACTTGGGAGGTGAAGAAGCGTTTGACCGCTTCTCCCCTGGTGTAGGCCACTATGGCTGCTAGGTGAACCCTTAGTGACGAGTAGCTCAGCCCGCTTTGTAGTAGGTGTGTTAAGTATCGCAGTACTGTTGATTCTTTTGTTGCTTTTCGTTGCAGTCCCTCTGTAATGCACCATTGTGAGAACCTTTTCCACTTTGCAATGTAGCATTTTCTTGTAGTGGGTCTCCTTGCTTCTCTGAGTACTGCCATGGTGCTTGGAGGTAGTTTGAGGTGTGCGAATTCTAGGTCCTCAGGAGCCATGCTGCTAGGCTGAGGCCGTCTGGTTCTGGGTGGAGCACTTTTCCGTCTTGCATTGGGAGGAGGTCTTTCCTTCTGCTGAACCTGTGTGCTGGTTCCTGCGCCATTTCCATTATCTGTGAGAACCATGATTGTCTGGCCCACTGAGGTGCCACCAATATCAGTGTCATGCTGCTGCTCCTGCATTTGCTGAGTACCTTGTGTAACAGTGGTATCGGGGAAAAGCGTATGCAAATTCGTTCGACCAACTTATCCATAGCGCATTCCCTAGGGACCTTTGGTCCGGTTGTCTGGATGCGTAATGTTGGCATTTTGCATTGTGGAGTGTTGCAAACAGGTCTATCCGTGGTGTTCCCCACTTTTGGAACAGCCGCTGCACCTCCTGCTGGTTGAGTTCCCATTCGTGGGATGCAGACGTCTGCCTGCTGAGTCGGTCTGCTTCCACATTGTCTATTCCTGGAAGGTGTATTGCTAGCAGGTCTATCCTTAGAGGGATGGCCCATCTCCAGATCTCTTGTGCCAGGCTTGATAGCGGTGTTGACTGTGTTCCACCCTGTTTGTTGATGTAGAACATTGTTGTTGTGTTGTCTGTTTGTATCAGCACTCGCTTCCCGTAAAGCTGCTTTTGAAAGGCTTTTAAGGCTAGGAACACCGTTTTTAGTTCTAGGACGTTGATGTGTTTCACTGCATCTTGTTGTGACCACAGCCCCCTGACGCGGAGTCTGTCCATGTGTGCGCCCCAGCCCTGCTGTGAGGCGTCCGTTGTGATGGTCACTGTTGGAGTTGGCTGTGTGAATGGCTTCCCTTGTAATATGTTCTTTTCCTTCCACCACGCTATTTCTTGCTGCACTGCGTGTGTGACAACCACTAGATCTTCCCAACTCCCTGTCGCTTGTGACCACTGCTGCTGTATCCATTCTTGGAACGGTCTCATGTGCAGTCTGATATGTGGGACAAGGTGAATGCATGATGCCATCATTCCCATTAGTCTGCTCACCGTCCTCACTGTCAGAACTTGCCCCTTGCGGTAATGACGTGTTTCCCTCAGGAGCGCTATAGTTCTCTTGTCGCTGGGGAACACCTTGGACTGTGTGCTGTCTATTAGCGCCCCTAAGAATATTTTGATCTGCTGAGGTTCTGTTGACGATTTCTCCCAGTGTATTGAGAAACCTAGTTTGGACAGTGTTTGTATGACTTTGTATGATCCTGCTTTCACAAGCCAGTCGTCGAGGTAGGGGTATACATGTATGCTCTTTCTCCGAAGGTGCGCAGCAGCTGCTGCTAGGCATTTTGTGAACACCCTTGGTGCGGACTTTAGTCCGAAGGCCAGCACTGTGAACTGGTAGTGTTCGTGGCCTATCACGAATCTTAATAGACGTTTGTGTTTGTGGTTGACGGGTATGTGCAGATATGCATCTTTCAAGTCTAAGGTCGCCATGTAATCCCCTTCTTGGATTTGTGATATTACTTCCTGAAGTGAAGTCATTTTGAATTTTTGAGTTTTTATGAACTTGTTCAGGAATCTGAGGTCCAGTATTGGTCTTAGAGTTTCGTCTACCTTTGGCACAAGGAAGTATGTTGAGTATACTCCCTTGTTTCTTTGGTTTTTTGGGACTAGTTCTATTGCTCTTTTTGTAGCAGCTCCTCTGCTTCTAGACGGAGGAGGGCGAGTTCCCTTGCGGGTATTGTCCGATGTCTTGGTTTTTTCCCCGGCAGGTGTTTTAGGAGGTCTATGCAGTACCCGTGCTGTATGGTGTTTAGTATCCACTTGTCCGTGGTAATTTCCCTCCATTGTGTGAGGAATTTTCCTAATCTTCCTCCCACCGGTGTTGTATGCTCGGTGGTTATTTGTTGTATGTGTGTGTTCCTTATTTTGTTCCTTTGTGGACTTCTCCTCTCCCTTGGTGTTAACTGGGGAGGGTGTGGTTTGTGTCTGGAGTCACTTTGAGGTGGGCTGCTGGCCCCCTCTTCGGGTCTGTCCCAGTCCGTACCCGCGCCCTCGAAAGGACCGTCCTCTTGGTTGGTACTGCCAATTTTGCTGCTGTTGTCCCTGCAGGTTTTGGCCCTGGTTGTTCCCCTGATATCCTTGCTGGGGTGATTGGTGTGAAGTGGTGGGTGCATTGCCCCCTCTACCACTGGGTCGCCTTGAGGGGTTTCCTCTTCTCATGCCCCTGAACTGCAGCGCTCCCATGGACCTTGCAGTTTCGTTGTCCGTTTTCAGTTGAGTCAACTTGTTGTCGACTGTTGCCCCAAACAGTTTCTCACCGTCGAAAGGTGTATTGATGATGTTGCTCTGTACTTCTGGCTTGAAGCCGGAGATCCTGAGCCATGCGTGTCTCCTCTCAGTTACTCCTATCATCATTTGCCTGCTGGAGTTCTCTGCTGCGTCCAAAGCTGACTTTAAGCAAGTGTTAGCGATGGCCTTGCCTTCCTCCGCTAGGTAATTTGCCCTTTGTTGGTGTTCTTCTGGCAGGTGTTTAATGAGCTGACTCATTTCTGCCCAATGCTGGTACGCATGCCTGCTGATGAGGGCGTTGGAGTTGGCGATGCGCCAGTGTATGGCTGCGTTCCTCTCCACTTTTCGTCCTGTGAGGTCTATTCGCTTGCTCTCCTTGTCTGGAGGTGGGCCTGTGTTGGTGGGCACACCGGCCCTTTTTCTGGCCGTTGCAGCGATAATGGAGTCTGCTGGTACTGACCCTTGGATGTACGCCGGGTCTTTTGTAGAATGTTTATATTTCTTCTCGCTTCTAGGTGTAACCGCCTTGCAGACTGCCGGTTCCCTGAAGGCCTCCCTTCCCTGGTCGAGGACGCCAGGCAACATGGGTAGGAATTGGCTCCTTGTCTGTTGAGGGAGCAGGGTTTCGAAGAGGAAACCTGCCTTTGTTTTTTCTTCCTGCATTTCGACCCCATATGTCTTTGCAGCTTTCTGGACGACCTCATTGTAGACTCCGATGTCGTCTGGCGGCGAAGGCCTCGAGGGGTAAGAGTCTACCGCTTCTTCTGGTGACTCTGCGTCGAGGTCTTGCCAGTCTATGTCTTGTACCTCCGAGGACGCCGAGTCCCGGTAAGACTGCATCTCTTCTTCGCCTTCGGCTTCGAAGTAGTAGTCTTCTTCGTCCTGGTCTTCGAGTGGTTCAGGTGTTGTCGGGGGCTCGATGTATTCGGCTTCGAACTCCTCGAGCGCCTCGTGGGCTGTCTTCGATGGGATAGCGTATTGCTTCATCTTGTCGTCGAAGTCTTTTTTCCGTTGCAGGATGCTCGCCATCTGTGCCTCGAGCCTCCTTTTCTTTTTCGCCATCTCGTGGGCCTTTTCGGCGTCGAGTGGTGCAGTGCTTCTCTTCGCGGTCGCGGTCGTCGAAACAGACGCCGGGCCTTCCTTTCTCGGTGCCGAGGCTTCCTTTCGGAGGTGACCTTCGACGCCTTTGTTTTTTCGGAAGCTTTCGCCGATTGTGAGTCCTTGTCAAAGGATCCGCTCGACTGCTTGTCCTTGGACGCTGTTGCTTTCATCGAGGGTTTCGGCGGCAACGCTCCCTTCGAGGACTTTGCTACACTTCTAGTAGTGTCGCTAGGTGTTCTGGCTTCACTCTTTCGAGCGTCGCTCTGGTGTTTTGGGGTCGACGACTCCCTTACCTCCTTCGACGTTTTCTTATGGACCTCGACGACAGCGCAGTCCTCTGGTCCCTCAGCGATGTTGTCTTCCTCTCCGCTCGAGAGGCCCAGGTCTCGGAGCGATGGTGCTGGTCCCTGGCCCTGCATGTTGTAGTTCGCCCTTCTCTGTCTGTCTCTCACCCGGAGGGTCTTCGGGTGAACGCCGAGCACGCGTTGCAGTCTTCGCTGATGTGGTCGAGCGGCAAGCAGAGGTTGCAGACTGGGTGCTGGTCTTTTGGGCGTACTTGTGGTGGCAGTTTTTGCAAAACTTGAACGGAGTCTTGTCCATAACCGCGCTCAGGGAGCCCCCTGCGAGCGCATTCTCCGTAGGCGTCGAGATTTCGGTCGTGGACCTTCTACCTCGTCGTCCTTCTTGTTGTCTCCGGTACTTGTGTCGTCGTCCGGTGTCTCAGGAATCCATCCTCTGTGATGATATTTCGACTTTTCGAGATTCTTCGTCCAAAATTTTCTGGAACTTCTCGGCAACGATCCAGACCCCACGGCGGAAAAAAGAATCTGAAGATGGCTACCAAAGGTGGGAGCTTCCGCCGGAAGCGCGACGACGTCACCGAAGACACCAAATGGTGGGGCGTCGCCGCCCACCTGGGCCAACAAAAAAAAAAAAAAAAACACAAAAACAAAGAAAAGACTACGAATCCGGACCCAACCACGAGATGGCGGAATAATGCACAGCATAGTGAATCCAGAAAGATTCACGCTGCAAAACTTTTTATCAAGCTTAGGGCGCACACATTACCGTTAGCTCCCTTCACTTGTCGTTGGAAGAAGGGGTTAGGTACTCCAACTAAGTGCCCCATGGGACGGGAGGCCATAGAGTCCACTGAACAGGTTTTATTTTTTTGTGTGGCATATAAAAAGCAACGGAAGTGTTGGATAGTACCATTATGTAGAATGTCGGGCCACAATGACCGCACCACTGCACTTAAAATATGTATTACAGACGCGAGTGGACCAGATGTCTCTTCCATTTGTAAATTTCTGACAGCCATATGGTATTTGAGGATCGCGAAAATTAATTAGGGAGATAGAAATGTAAGATATCCATAAAAACCTAACTGTTTATATTTCTTGTCAAAAGGTCCAACCTGTTTTTATCATTTTTTAACCTACAGCATTTTTATATATGTATATGTGCACTGGCATTTTATATTGTTATTTTTTTATGGTTTCTTATGAACCGAATTAAAGGATATGATGAACACATCCGTTAGGCAGAGATTCCGCGGCACATAGCATTTTCTGCAAGTGCAATAATTCCCCGTCTCAGTATTTAATGCACTTTATGCTTTTTTGCCCATTTCATACACAGCCCCAGAGCCATTTACTCATCCCTCTCTTAAAGGATGGCGAATTTAAGCAATGCAGGCCTGTGTTAACTTACCTTACGATATTGTCAACACCACTTACTTCATATTCGGTGGCCAGATTTAACTGCTGCGGTTAACATTCGTAAATGTCATAATTTTTAAGATGTTTTTTTGTTTTATAGCACCCCTTGTTATTTTGGGAGATTTAAACAGGAGTGATTGACTTTTTCAATTAGTTGGACTTACATGGCGGACCCTTGAGGTGGTTTGTTTGTTCACTAGTTATGTATATGATAAACCCTACACTAATTGTTATATTATTACATTTTATATTAGACTCTGCCTATATCATCCTGAAATTGAAATGTTTGGTGCTGCACTCTGTCTCTCAAATACTAATCATTTTTGTTTAGTCTGTTTTAATCTTGCATTTTAATATTGGTTATTTTCTGTATATATGTATACTTTTATGATTGAGTACTGTAACCGAATAAAGTATTGATTGATTGACTGATACTTTGGAAAATTCTGCAAATGCATCCTTAATCACATGACGTTTGCACACCTTGTCAGTGTCAACTCTTTGTTCTCCAATTGCTGGGTGGGCCTAATCTCCTTTTACTCTTTTTTTCCCCATTAGCCATTTCCTCACTAGTTGTTTCTCTTTCTTTAAAGTTGCAATGTTCTATATCCTACAAACTGAACAAGACCACCACTGTTCCTCTCTACTGTACTTTATACAGTCATTCATGTATTCCCACCCTCATGCTACTGTTTCCACACTTTCTGCTTTAGTTTTCACCCCCGCCAGACTCATCACCTCGATTTAGCTCAGTCTATGCAATTTCAATGCTAACTTGTGCCTTTTCCGTCTAGCATCTTGCATGGACGACTGCTACATTTTTCACTAACCAGTCAGAATGATAAATGTGTTTGCTACCAGCCCTCGGGTCGGACTGTTTCAGTGCCTTATAATGTTATTTGTATTTGTAACGTTATGTTATTTGTATTTGTAACGCGCACAGATACTCCAAGGAGCGTCCCGGCGCGAGCCTTGAGGAGTGAGGAAAGCCAGTTTACATAAAGAGAAATGTTTTCAGGTTCTTTTTTAAAAGAATGGGGTCCTGAATGCTACGGAGAGCAAGAGGCAGCGAGTTCCATGCAAGAGCAGCTTTCACGGCAAGGGAGCTGCCACCCATCCTTTGCAATCGGAAACGGGGTACACAAGCCAAGAGTTGTGAGGCAGAGCACAGTTGTCTCGAAGGAATATAGAAAGAAAAGCGCTTTCGTAAGTAGGATGGACCGGAGGCATAAAGGGCCCGATGTGCTGACTAAGGATTTAAATTTAACCCGTTCTGTTACGGGCAGCCAGTGGAGCTCGCGCAGATGTTGTCTCATGCTGCTTCTAATGGGGATGTTGAGGAGAAGCCTGGCCGCCGCATTCTGAACCACCTGTAGTCTATTAAGCAGATAGCCCGGAATGCCAACATACAAAGCATTGTATCTGCAATACTTTCAGATAACGGATTATAATGTGGTATTTTATGATGCCGCTATTATATATATATATATATACATACATACACATTTTGCTTTAAGCCCTAGTGTACCGTATGCAACTGTGACTTATTATGGCTATTGAAAGCTTTGCTGATCTTATTTCATGTAAGCGGTCTAGCCCGGCATGCAGCAGGCTTGCTGTTCCATCTTTCTCTGTATCCTGCCATAATGGGTGTAAATGAATTGCCTTTGTAAATCTCTACCTTGGTTGTACAGTGGTCCGAAATACGCTTTGGGTGGAGTTTGCACTTTATAAGACAATACATAAATGAATAAATGTATATAGGTAAATGGAGATGCAGTATGGAGTGCATAACTCAGCTTTCTTACCACTGGGCACAATGCTCCTATTATGTGCATTCCTATTTACAAATGAGTTTAATCGAACAGTTTAGTTTGATTCGTTCAATGGATATAAGCAAATCACAACTCAAAGAAGGGATTAGATTGTTCATTCAAAGCTAAATAATGGCGCACTGCAACCGAAGACTAAGTCAGCAGGTACTATTAAGTAGGGCTTACAGGATGTAGGATGATTTGGAAAGAGAGAAAAAATGCAAATGGGGTGAAGCAACTATAGACGTGCAGATTGTGGTGAAAGAGCAACACTTTGGAGAATTTGTATAATGGTGTGCTGAAGGCGCAAGGCAGTGTAGGCGCAGGAGGAAGTGTCAGCATGTGGAGGGAATAAAACGCCATTTGTCAAATTCAAGGTGAAGGGTGAACCAGAATTAGATTTATTGGTTAATGGTGTGCGATGCAGGTATTAAAGAATTACAAAAAGCAAGAATTACCAATTAAGCCAACAGGAGTTTTGATTAAACTACAGCTAGAGTTGTCAAAATACACTGCTCGATTATTCCCAATTGGGTTTTAGGCAGCTTTGCAGCACTGAAACCGTGCTTTTGTCAGTAACTCGACGTATCCGCTTCACCCTGGACAACAGTGGTTAAACCGCCTTTGAGCTTTTAGATCTCTCTGCAGCATTCAACACCATGCAACATGTAATCCTGTTGTAACGTTTTGCAGGCAAAATCAGTGGTCTAGACTTGATGTGGCTCCACTTTTATTAAAAAGGTCCCAGAAAATTGTGTTTGGCCCTTGTAAATCTGACATTTCTTACCTATCCCCACCCCTAAAGCAAAAAAACTTGGGGTTCTTTTGGATCAGGACCTTTCAATTAATTTTCGGAATTTGTCTATTTCCTCCACTTGCCTCGCTTTTGTACTAAAGCTTCCGAGACATGTATCAATTCGAAATCATCTGTGAGAACTTCATTGGATCCCGATTCATAAGAGGGTGCTATTTAAGTCCCTGCTCCCTACTTAGTGTATGAATCAGGGAGTACTTGTGTATCTCAAAAGGCAGTTACAGTTGCACAGCCCAATAAGAATGCTAAAATCTACTGCCACTCTGATTCTCACCGTACACAGATTCCAGGGCTCAGAATGGCAGGGCTCGCATTTTGTTTCCTGGCTGCCAAACAATGGGATTTGCCTCCTTTGGAGCTACGTATGACACCATTCAACCTGGTGTTTGGTAAATAAAAAAAAAACATGGCCTTTTAAACTGGAATAGTAACTCCCTTTGGCTCTCTTTTTATTGTCCTGTAGCGCAGGTAATTTGTAAATCACTTACAGCTACCCTAAGGGTAGCTGTAGGTGATTTACAAATTATTCGCTCATTCATCTAGAAGCATAGAATTAAAAAGTGGTTAGGATTAGATATTGGAAATACATATCTGATAAATAAGAACACAGAAAATACCCAAGGGTATAAATCTGGAAACGACAGCCTGAACATCTTAAAGTCTGGTGTTATGTAAGCCTCTACATTACCACCAAAAAAGAAGAGGAGGGGTGTGAGGAGATGGTGCCTCCCTTTGACGTACCGGTAACGGTTAGCAATCACAACTATCAATCACAACTATCAATCAGTTATATGGAGACCTCACATCTATAAGCCTCAGCACATAGTTGTCTAATTCCAATTAACACTACATGCCACCACAAAGATAACTGCAAGTTAAGCACACAGACTACTCCTTGGTACATAAAACACCACTCATTACATTGTCTGAACACATCACCCAGTCTATAGACCAATGCAAGCACCTCCGTCAGTGTGCTTCTTCCCCTCTCGCCGCCGCCCCCACAGCCGAGCAGCTCTAGTGCCCGTAAAGAAAGACATTCCCAAGTTAATTCAAGTAAAGCAGAACACACTTTTTAGATTTTGCCTGAGACAGCCTATGCGCTGCGGCTTGTTAGACATATTGTTTACGTGCAGAAGGCTTAAAGAAAATTGCTTACCAATGGTTGGCAATGTCACTCATTCCCTTGCTTTTCTTTAATCAGCGCATGCAGGCTTCACTTCCTCTTTGTGCGTTTGTCCCTGTCCTGGAGCACGGGCCAAGTACTGCTTTCTTGCCCAATGTCCTTCCGATGCTCAATTTTTGGGAGCTACCTTTTTTGTAGTTACAGCACTCCATAAGAGTGCATGTATTTCCCCCATCCAGCGTTGCAGTTTCTTACTTTAAATAGTACAAACGCAAACTGAGGGCATTGGAACACTTTTCATAAGCAACAGAAGACATTACACATGGTCAGATGAATTTCTTTTGTTTTTATTTTGTTTAGCCCCCAATCCACTACCTGTCGTTGTATTCCCATGCCAACACTTCTGTTACGCCCGAAAAAAAAAAAACATTGACAAAGTCAATAGGTTTAGCCTACACAACCAATTTGCTTTGTCAATGTTTTTTGTCATGTTGCACAGCAGCATGGCTGAAAGTTTATAACAAAAACGCTATCACATGGCCAACACTTGCCGCAGCTAGCGTTTTGTTTTTATTGCTGGCAGTAGGGCGGGCCAAGCGGCATCTATATCCCCCATGTTGCATACCCACCCTACTCCAAGATACTCCTCACCCTTCTGCCAGCAATTTAAAAAGAAAGCACTATGGTGTGGTCAGTGCTAGCCGCATCATCGCTTTTCTTTTTCTTTTTTTTTAATTAAAATTTGCTTTACTTTCAGCCACGCTGCAACAAAGCTGCTGGGCTACATGGCTAAAACCATTGACAAACCATTGACAAAGGCAGTAGCTTGCATAGGCGAGACCTATTGTCTTTGTCAATGCTTGGTTAATGATGGTCCACTTCTAAGCCTACATCAAACATCCCATGGCAATCTGGAGGAACATTTAAATACCATCCACTCTTTTCCCGGAACTTCCTAAGTGTAACCATCTATGCCACACTTCATCCACTCCTGGACTCCCCACATCATTGCAAACCACTGTCCAGTCACAGATGAGGGATTTCAAGGTCTGAAAGGGCTGTGCAAAGGCAAGCAGCAAAAGAGACCCCACAGAGATCACCAGGCCAGAACACTGATTCACGCAGCTGGGCAGTCACTCCATGATACTGACCTTGCTGAGGAGGGTGGCCCACCTTGCGCAGCTATCACTGATCAGTAACATCTCAAGAATGCACTACAAATTAGCATATTTTACAGCCTGCACTCCCCTCACAATTATGCCTTGCGATATGCGATGCATAATTTTGAGGGGAGTGCAGGCTCTAAAAACGGTATGGTAGACAGGCCCGTCCCTTTTGATAAATTTGCAATTTTTTATTTTTTAGCATATTTATCAAAAGGGGCAGGCCTGCTGGGAGATAATTATGGACACAATAACACAGGTCGGCGGGGCCCATGTGCCGCTAGAGCCTAAACAATGCCTTTTAAATATATGGGACGCTACTGACCTCACTCACAGCTCGTGAATGGGCTACACTAGGAATGACGATAGCCAAAAGGAACATTGCAAAGCACTGGGGGGGCACAACGTTTGCCGACTTTTGCAGAATGGTGCAACGATATGGATAGTGTGATGGTGGCCGAGAAGGCAGTGTATGTTCACCGGGGATGCCCTAAGAAATGGGTACGAAAATGGGGAAACTGGAATACATATAGAGGGGACATCTATGCACCACCAATAATAGAACCCTCGCTGGGAGAGAACTAACAGTTGAAAGCAAGTTGTACGAAAAGACTTATTGTATGTTTTTTATGTTATGGAAGTGTATAATTGTGGCCAGAATTGTACACTGGAAAATACGTATTTTCTATATGAAGATCTTACTGTATGCGTTAATTCACCAAGTATTGTACCCAATAAAAGAGTTTAAAAAAAAAAAAAAAAAAAAGAGGGAGCAGGCCTGTCTAACAAAGTTTTTACAGTCTGCACTCCCCTCACAATTATGCATCGGATATCGCAATCAGAATGAGTGCATGTTTTGTGAATTTATGATCATTTTGAGAGTCAGCACAATAATACTCATCTGTTTTATAAGGCTGAAAGGCGGAGTTAAATCATCAATGGTCTGGGGTGTTGGTTTCTTTCCGTCTCTCATGGTATTGCTCTCTATGTCCTGTAAAACAAACAGACTGATCTTTCTCTGTAGCAGGGGCTCAACTCAAAGGTACCTTCCCAAAAGCATGTTTATTGCAGTGAGGCACAGATCTTCATGATGAGATTGCATTCACACTGCGTGGCTCTAAATCCACTACTTGTGGTTTAATAGAGGACACTGCTAGTCAACGGGGATAGCCGTTTTGCTCTCCTGTCAATATTGCACTCTAGTCGAAAGCCAATGAAGATAAGGGTGGATGATTCGAACTCCGGCTGTTGGGAGCTGTGCTTACCTCTTCTGGCACCCATTGGACTACCAAGATGAGGGCAAGCTCTCAACAGATGCAACGCCACAGACTGGGTGCCTGAAGCACTCGCAAGCACACTGTGAAACACTGCTGTTTTCACTGGTGGAAGATCAAAAGGGCTGACTTTGCAAATCTGGTGTGTTGGTTGATTGTTTAGGGGCATGCGCTGTCGCTTGAAAGCCCTTTTGTTTTCTAACATTGGGCTTCGAGGCCACCAATTGCTTACCACTGGTTGACAATAAAGCCAATCATTTGCTTGCTTCTTATTGGTCATTTTCTGTAGGCTTCCTTTTTCTTTTTGTGTTTGTTCTTTCCCTGGAGCATTGACGCATTACTCAAGCCCTTCCACTGCTTATTTTTCTAAGGAGCCACTTTTTACTTTGTGAATAAGCATGCTACGAAAGTGTGTGTTTTTCAGCCATCTCCCTTGTGTAGTACTCCCTCCTTCATATTCCTACTGTCTGATGACCCTCCGCTTCTCCATCTGTTGGCCCCAACCACTCCCTCCAATGTCATGCAGCATTCACCTCCCCTCTCCTTCCCTTGTTTGTCTGCTTGCCCCAGCCCCTCCCTCGCACCATCCATTGTCCGTGTGTTTGCTCCAAGTCCCTTCCTACAACCACCTTGCTCAAAGCCCATCGCTAACTCTGTGATGACTGCTTGCTCCAAGCCATTTTCTCACACCCTACATTGTCCGTGATGCCTCCAGTCTCCTCTCCCCTCCCCCTGCAGTACAACTTTGCTAAAAACATTGGAAAAGTCAATACCACTCGCAGGCGAGACCTATTGGCTTTGCCAATGCTTGTGGTCTATGGAGCTACCGTATATTGATGACAAGCAGGACTTACATTATTCAGGGACACCAGGAATGCATACCCAGCAGATTTTGTGCAGTTATATATGTTGTGTATGTGACTAAGGGAGGGAATGTGGTGATAAGTAAAATCAATGCATGCATACACAAACGCAATGCTCCAATTGTCATGGACTCATCAAGTCAGAGGTCAGTCAAGATGAAATTGAGAACAAGACCTCACCTGTCTGGCTTACAGCTTCAAATCAAAGGTGTAATCGCTCAGAGATGTTTTGTGCTGTACTTTCTCTTCATCATCTTCTCAGTCTGTCCTTATCCATGGACGTCCTTGCGTCACATTTTCTTCACTATCTCCCCACACCAGTCTACTCCCCACCCCCCCAAAAAAACAACCCACTCACTCATCTGCAAGCATTACATCTCCTTTTCAGGCAATATTTCAATAGCTGCCCCTAGGATTAGCTTGTGCTATAGAAATACCATATAAATAAATGGATCCTTGGAGTGCCATAGATAGAACAATGCATGTTTGTAATATGGTCAATAGTTTTGTGATATCATGCATCAGGATCAGAGGTATGCACTTAAGTTCTGTTAATATCCCTATGCATGAATTTGGAGAGAACATGAGTGATAGATAGGTTCCTTGAGAATTGTGAGTGCAGTCTGGCCTATGTTTGAAGTGTTTCAGTGTGTGGATATGGCTGAAACTGCTGACGTGGTGTCAAACGTGCAGCTGTGCTTACGTAAGGGTGTAGGAGGGTGTAGGAGAAAAGTATAACAGATACGGCCACACAAGCCAATAATTGCCATATATGGAGGTGTCTGTGTACCTACAGTTAGAAACACACAGAATACAGTGCTTAGAAAGGGCTACTATTCAGAGGCGCAAGCTTTGGGGAAAAAGGCCCAAGAGTCTATCGAATTAACCCCAAAACACCCTGCTTTGAGGGAAAAAGCCAAATGAATGTTACAGTACAACAGGGTCAACAGTACCAACAATACACTCTGCTTACACCAATTACCTCGGATCCGGAAAATGGACAGGCTTTCGAGGGCTGGGGCATTAATTAGAATCATTGAAAAAAAAAAAAAACGACCGAATACATAATTTTGTTTTTTCCATTCCTGTTTAATTTGTTCCTGATGTTATAAAAGGATTCAAAGCATTAGGAAAGTAATACAAAGCAATATTTCTGCCACATATGTACTTTGGGTCTCTTAAGGGTTAGGAAAGTACGAAACAAATGGCAGAACAATAAATTATCACCACCTCTTTCTATTACATTCTGATGGAAAGTTGCTTTCTCTGTCTTTTGTTAAAGTTAAAGTGTGGTGAAATACCCTTGCTGAGTATTTGTGTATGTGGTGGAATGGGATAACTGGGACTTTCATCCCTGTTGAGCTATCCCCAGGCACGTTAAGAAGCCCACCATGGCAGTGATTACAAGTCGCATGGTACTGGCTGGGTGCAAACTCTGCACCAGTAATTATCAGTACTGTGCTGAAACAACCAACTAGTATGGTGCAATTATACGTTAAACTCTAAGTAATGAAGAATTAATGTACAGACCTGGATTTACCAGGCTGTACTCCACATGGCATTCCCTTTTCAATGGTGTTTAACACACACATTTACCACCTTGCTCAGAGCAGGAGGTAAGTGTGCAGTGGGCTGTTGTAAGGGGGAAGGTGGAACGAACATGTGAGAAGGGTGAAGGAATGAGTGGAGAATGAAGGCTGGCAGAATGAAGTATGTAATGCTCCCCCTTACCTTGTCTAGGGTTTGAGCAGGGGTTATGGAAGGGGTCCGAAAAATAATGGTGCCTTTCCCCATGGTGATTTTACCAGCTGATATTTAGTGCTACTCCCACACCCAGTAAATTCCGGTGCAGTATCACTGGACTTCTCATAATTGTGCGGAACATAGTTCCACATTGGAATTGCACTCTGCACAGTTCCCAAGGGGGGACCTTGGTTTTTAGGAGCACCTTGCCAGAGGACTGATTAGGCAGAGAGAGAATAAGGCCAGAGTAGCAATGAGAAAAAAAAAATACTCCTACATGTAAATGGCTTTTGGACGACCTCAGTGGCTGAAGAGTGGCATCTGGTGGCAATGACATTCCCAATCTTATTATATTTTTCAATTATTCTTGCTAATAAAAAAAAGAACATTCCAGAAACAACAACTCTGACGTTCAGGTGCCTCCGAATGGAGGGGAAGGGAGAAGGTGGGTAGATGTGCCTCCTGTTATGTGAAGCGAAGGTAGCGACAGACTGAAAGAACAAATATGCCTTGTTGTCAGGGTGTCTTCTACCTAAAAGAAATGTAAGTGTGTGCAACTTGTTTATCAGCAAAAGACTGACAAGTATATGGCTTTACATGCTGGAATCATTTAATGCTGCATGGTGGCAAAGATGTATTCATTTTAGGGGGTAATGTAAGGGTGTTATCAGCTAAGTTCTGGAGTGTGTACTTCTAAAGCCTTTTTTTGCCCAATTGAGGCACCTGCATATCTCCAATTGTCCCATGAGTTTACGCTTGCACCTACAGCTAGCATCATCTGCGGGCCACGACTTCGAATTCCGACAAGGTCAACACAGTCGGTAAACTAAGAACTATTTAACCGGGTAATAGTAACACCGAACACAGCGCTCTGAGGCTGCGAGGTGATATGAAACAACATAAAAACATGTTTTTATTATCACCGATCAAATCAAATTTATCACCATCAAAAGAGAGACATTAACACGAGAAGCAAGGCACCGGACGTCAAGAGTAGTACCGGTCACAGTTCATACATAAACGTGAACATCGTCTAGGGTCACTGACGGACCGTGGCCACAGGCTGACAACAGACTTGGCCGGCAGAGACTAGAGAAACATGCACTCTTAAAAAAGAGTAATGTCTCTTCAAACACCCGCAGGACGGATGCCCCGGCACGGTTTGTTCCAGAAGTCTGATGGCAATAGTGTGCCTGTAAACGTGCTCTCGCAGCAGCGCCTACTCGTACACCCTATTTCCGAAGCACTCAACACTCCACTGCGCCGAGCTGCTCCGCTGCTTGTTTCTATTGACAGCCCTCGCTTCATCAGACTCGTCGCCATGGAAACATCCAGTGTGCAACTTTCAATGCACCCACCCAATTCAAAGCTAAATTAAATTATCGCATGTCACCAATGAGAAATGACTCGTCGGGGGTAATTTTCTGTGCTGTGTAATACAGTTAGCTCTCTAAATGAATTACATTCATTAAATGCCACTCCCAGTAAATCAGAACCCATTACAGAGACGCTAAAATAAATTAAAAGGCGCTTTAATAAAGAGGACTAATAATAGCATTAGTTAACTTATTAGTTCATAGGTCAGTATTTTGATAAGGCTATGTGTCCTGTAGTAGCGAAGGGAATCGTGTCACTCGTTTTGAAAGCTGGTTAGGTTGCAGAATCTCTAAGAATTCAATAATTACATAAAGCCTTTACATCTATTTCATATATGAGACAATCTCTATTTAATAGCTGGCTAGAGATACTGCTGCCCGTCAGCATGCAAACACATCAAACTCACAGTAAATAGGTAAGTGCACTTTCACTGGTCGTGAATGGCAGATTTCATCTGTACGATAATCAACTAGGAAGCACCAGTGGTACCAATCTAACAAAATTTCCACAAAACCCTCCAAAACAAGTCTATAGTCACTTCGCCTAGATTTCCAAGAACAGGAGTAGCTGGATAGAGGACTCTACTAAAGACAGGCCTCTGCTGTCTGAAACATTTGCAGTAGGCTACCCTTCTTCTACACCAACAGACTGAAGAAACAAGAGTTTTATACGATGTACAAAACTAAAAGAAGACCGAATTGCACAGCCATCTCTGCCTGCGGTATGGCGGGGCCACTAAGCCAAAAGTACCAAATCATGATAAGATGTCATGCGGCAAAAAGCTTGGTTAAATCATTAGACACTAACATGGAGTTAGTGTTGCTTTGTGGGAACAATCCTATAAACAAGACGGCTCCCTCAGGGAAGGTCCACTACATCAGAACACCACCAGTCAATTACCAGCAATAATGAGGTCTGTACTTCTACGGCTGTATGCAAGTTTTGCTGCAACCTTCAGGAGCTGCAAAATGAATACCTCTACCATCTTGCTTATTCAACAAATAAGGTTATAATGTTCCGAAAAGGCAGTTTGCCTATGACATTTGACAATTAAATCATGACTGCTTCAAACCACTGCCTCCTCCAAACATGTGTTTCCTCTCAGGAGTACTGAGTTACATCGCAATTATTCATACCTGCTTGAGTTGTAGCGAACTGCAAGCTTGTGTAGAGTCAGCCCTAGCCTCAGAGCTCGAGTATTGCTGCTATACATCTTCAACCCCAGTTCCTTAGGCTCCGGTCCAAAGGCTGCAGTACAGCAAGCTAAGGCCTTGTATCACTGTTGGGGACCTGGAACGTTCTCCTCCGGTCGTTCCCTGCTCGTGGTTGTTCCCTGCGTGGAACGTAGAACGGGAGGGACGGCAGTTGCTGCCGGGGAGTTTCTGAGATGGGACGCAATAAATGAAGTACCTTACCTGCAACCTCGTACTTCTTTTCATTGGCGACGAGTTGTTCAGTCTCCAGCTTCCCCACCTTCTTGAGGATCCATGCTGTCAGCCAGTTTGCATCCTGACGTGCCCAGTGCAGAGTTTCCGGTGTGGGCACGGTGAGCTGAGCCTGCATCTGTAGCTCAACAGAGTTGTTTCTGGTCAGCTGGGGATTGTGAGTGGCGCCACCCGGCTACTCTCTTAGCGAGAGCACAAGGTACTCTTGGAGGTTTTATCGTTTGGGAGGAGATGCTTCGCTCGCTTCCCACGGCGGTTTCATGTACCAGCCAGTGACGTCACCCTGCAAGAGACGCACTGTGCTGTTCTCTTCGCCTATTCAATTTCTTAAAGGCGGCGTGCACTTTGACTCCCCTTGTCTTCTTAAAGTTGACGCGCTCACAATTGCTGCACGCTCATCAGCCGTAAGGATTTCCTCAGCTGTGCGCTCCAATTTCTGTGATGCGCTTACAATTGGTGGTGCGCACTAAGGAACCCGCATGTTCTGTGAAGTGCTCACAATTACAGCATATTGAATTTCAGTTTCTATGATGGATTTTGAATGATGCTGCGTACACGGTGATGCGCACACCGAGCTTATATTTATATATTCTTTATGCAGGATTTCAGCTCATTGAGTGTTATAGAAGCATTTTGCCTACTTTAACTCATTTCCTTTGCAGGCATTTGTAGTAGCGCAAATTTTGTGTTTACAGTTGTATTTTGTACACAAGAATCATACCTTATACTTGTACCTTTACGCTCTGATAAGTTAAGTTTATCACATTTGTGTGGGCAGCAACTGACCCAAGCACGGCCACACAATGGATTGAAGTTTAGCTCCACCACCTTTTTTTACAATCTCCCAGCACCCCTCAACTTATTTGGCAACAGTGGAAGGACACTTTTGAAGCGTATCTTGAAGCCATCGATGGTGATACTTTCACTGCTAAGAAGAAGAAAGCATTTTTAATTTACAATTTAGGGGCCGAAGGTAGAAATATTTTGAAAACTACCTCCTGAACTCGTATGTACCCATAAAAGTGGTGGTGATGAGGGTCATTCTTTAATTGTTGATGACTACGCATCGGTCATCAAAACTTTGGACAAAAGATTCAATCCTAAGAAAAACGTAGTGCTAGAACGACAAATTTTTGCAACGTGCTCAAGTTCCTGGTGAATCCATTGATGATTTTGTCGCTGCACTTGGAGCTCTTGCCACCACTTGCAACTACAGAGAATTTAGAGACGAAATCATTCGAGATCAGCTTATTGAACGCACATGCAATAAGAAAATCCAAGAAAAACTTCTGTCATCAGAAGACCCCGACCTAGAAACAGCGCTCACTCTTGCCAGAAGTATCGAACATTCTCAATTCTGCATGAGGGAAATGAGCGGACCTGTGCAACCTGGTGAAGTCAAACTACTATCCATGAAGCACAATCCCAAGCCTGCTAAGGCTACGACGATAACTTTACGCGGAGTTCTATATTCTCACCGACATTGCCCAAGAACAAGACTGGGAAGATGCAGCTCTCATGTTTTCGTTGTGGGAGCACATCCCATTTAGGAAACGTTCAGCTTTGTTTTGCCTTAAACCAAACTTGTTTTAAATATGGTAAAAAAGGACATCTTGCCCGGGTATGCAAGGCCACTGGGTTACACAGAAGCTCCACACAAACTGTCAAGTCTATTGAAGAAGACTTTATTGACTCTAGTGAAGAGAATGAAAATGTTTTATTAATGTTGTCATCTGTACAGTCCGAGGGGGTGGTTGAGATAGCGTCTATGGTTGGATCACGCAAGAGGAAGTCCCCAGCGTGTTATTTGTGTCAATGGCAAGAATGTGAATTTCTTGGCCGATTCTGGTTCCCCTTTCACTCTTATTAATGCAAAAGATTTTGGTGGGCTGGAGGATATTTCATCAGTCCAACATCAGGATTTTTGTTTATGGAGGAAAAAGAGTGGACGTTCTTGGCAAATTTGAGGGCAATTTGGAATTCCGTGGGGACTTAGCCACTGGAACTGTGTACATAGTGGAGGACGGTGCAAATTTGTTGGGGTGGGAGGAGCAAGGAGAGCTTGGTATCATCCTCGATCCCAACTATCCTGACAAGGTTTTGTCAAGACGTGAGGCACGTGAATTTTACAACAGACCTTCATCTTCCAACTCTTCTGATACTGTAATGGTTGGACGTCTAACTGGTGAAGAGTGGATCTAAAAGTATCCCCAAGTCTTTAACGATAGTCTAGGGAAGTTGAAGGGTTTTCAGCACTGCATCATCCTTAAAAATGGTGCAAAGGCAGTTGCTCATAAGGTGCGAAAAGTACCTCTAAGTTTGCGTAACGAGCTTAAACATGAACTGGAACGTCTGTGTGTCATGGATGTGATTGAGCCCATTGAGGGGACAGAGTGGTTGGCCCCTATAGTTTTGGCACGTAAGGCTGATAAATCTCTTAGGATGTGTGTGGACTTGCACGATCTTAATTCTAATATCTGGGTGGATCGCCAGCCACTACCCAACATCTACAAGATGCTTGCAACATTAGAGGGAGCCAAGTATTTTTCCTCATTTGACATTTCCTCAGCCTATCACCAAGTTGAGTTAAGCAAAGACTCCAAACACCTCACCTCCTTCGTGACACCTGAAGGTGCCTTCTGTTAAAAACGCATGCCGTTTGGTTCGGCGTCGGCCTCCGCAGTGTTTCAACGCCTTATGGGCAGTTTATTTAAGAACACTGTGGGGGTTGTGTTCTTTCAAGACGACATTCTCGTCTACGGAAAGACTGAGTCAGAGCATGACTGCAGGGTTAAACACGTATTGGAAATCGTGAAATCACATGGTTTGACTTTAAGGAAGGACAAGTGTAAGTTCTTTCAAGAGGGTGTAGATTAGCTGGGACACCACATTTCCAGCAAAGGAACGGAGCCCAAGGCGAAAATTTTAGATGCTATTCAGAATGCACCCGCTCCTACAAACAAAGATCAGCTTTGCTCCTTCCTAGTGGAGTACTATGCCAAATTTGTGAGCAATTTTGCTGAAAAAACTGCTCATTTGCGGGAACTCCTCAAGAAGAAGGCCAGGTATGTGTGGTGCGATGAGTGTGATGATCATTTTAATTGTCTGAAGAAAGAAATTGTGCGGGCACGCCCTCTTAAGTTATTCAACATCAATGATCTGTGCATCGTTTCTACTGATGCTAGTAATGTTGGTTTGGGTGCTGTCCTTATGCAAAAGAAAAGCGACGGTCGTGAAGAGAATTGCATTTGTCTCCAGCACTCTTCGAGGTGCTGAAAACACTTATTCCACCATTGAGAAAGAGGCTTTGGCTTTGTGGTGGGGCGTTCAGTACTTTCGGAATTCTCTGTGGGGGAATGAATTTATCCTTAGAATTGATCACAAGCCTTTAGTTGGCCTTTTTACCACCAAGGGTGGCGGCAGGGCTACTCCACGCATTGCCAAATGGCAATATAGATTACAGGAATTTAGTTATCGTTTGGTGTATGTGGCAGGCGTAAAGAACTACATTGCTGATTGTTTATTCCGCCTACCCCTCATCGAGAATGTTAGCGATGCTCCTGTGGATGATCTTGACATTGTGTGTGCTGTAGGTGCTGTTGTGGACACTGAAGGGTGCACTTTCTGAGCTTGAGTGGTTGCAAGCTCTATCCGAGGACGATGAGATCAAGATGGTGGTTGATTTCGTGGCACATGGTTGGCCTATCAACAAGGATTTGGCTCCTGAATTAATTCCTTTTAAAAGGGTTAATGAAGAGTTGTCATTAGTGGATGGTATTTTACGCAGGGGTGGTCTTTTAGTTGTCCCCGTATCCTTGCGCAAGAAGATTTTAGATCTGGCTCACGAGGGTCATCTTGGCATCTGTGCCATGAAACGCAGGGTTAGATAGGACTTTTGGTGGCCTGGGTTGGACAGATCCATTGAACATTACGTGTGGGACTGTTGTGCATGTGTCCTGAGTGACAAAACTCAAGTAACATATCCCTTACCCATCGATCCCATTGTTGTGAAGGATTCACCTTGGTGCAAACTAGCTTTTGATGGGGCTGGTCCTTTTGGTATCACTGGGAATTCTCCTTTGAATGCTTTAGTCTTGGTGGATTACATGTCCAAATGGCCCGAGGTGAAGTTTGTGGAGTGTGTCAATTCCTGGTCTATCATCAATTTTTTCAAAGAAGTGTTTCTTCGTGAAGGGTTTCTGGAAAAACTAGTGACAGACAATGGCACCCTATTTATTTCCTTGAAAATGCAAAATGTTCTCAAGGAACATGGTTTTGACTTCTCTTTATCACCCCCGCAGCAACGGTCTTGTTGAGCGCATGAACCGAGTTATTAAGGCTCAATTGCAGTTGGCTTTGGTGAACGGTATGCACTGGAAAGTGGCCATTGCCGACATGCTGTGGGCTGCGAGGACTACCCCTCATATCAGTACTGGCATTTCTCCTTTCACCCTTCTCAAGGGGAGGGTTGCGGGTTCCAAGTTGAACAAAGATTGGATGTCTAGGAAGTTGATCAGTGTAGATTAGGCAAAGTAGCTGATGTGAGAGCGGCTGTGCAATCTAAGTATGCAACTGTTTCGAGGAGAGTTTCCCCTGTTTGTGTTGGCGACTGGGTGAGAACCAAGAGACCCGGTTTTGTTCGCAAGGGGACTTCTCGGCTCTCAGCTCCGGTATGAGTGAAGGAGGTGAAAGATCACATGGTGGTGCTGGAGAATGGAAAAACGTGGAACAAATGTGCTGTCTCCGTGGTACCTCAATCCAAAGTTGTGTTTGTTGGTAGAAGATGGGTGTTCATCCTGGTTACACTTCCTCTGATGCACTTTCCAAAGGTGTTGGTCTGGATCGCACCACCTCTTGGAAGATTCCCACCAGGGTGAGTTGCTCCTGTCATGTTCCGAGATTGTCATGCAGTGATTATGTTTTGTTGGTTACATTCTGTTGCATTGATTTTTTTTGTTTTGTTATTTCATATTGTTATGTTTTCTTTTTCCTTGTGAAGGAAGGGGGGTGTGTTGGGGACCTGGAACGTTCTCCTCCAGTCGTTCCCTGCTCGTGGTTGTTCCCTGCGTGGAACGTAGAACGGGAGGGACGGCAGTTGCTGACAGGGACTTTCTGAGAAGGGACGCAATAAATGAAGTACCTAACCTGCAACCTTGTACTTCTTTTCAATTATCGAAAGCAGTACTGTCCACGCATTAATTCTACTCTTGCATATCCAGCTACATGTAATTGTCCTGCGTTGCAAATCTGGCACTCGGGTTTTTCATGTCTTGGGCTTTTTACTCCTGGTGAGACCAATCTTGTGTCCAGGGCTACTCTAATAAACTGAAGCATCTGGCAGGGCAGAAATACGGATTGATTCTGGCTAGTTCATGGAAACTCCCAAGTCATAGATGGGATCCAAAAACAACTTGCATGCCTGACAAAGCCTGTTGAAGTCAAACCTAAAAACATTCAAAAGAGGGTTAGACATGAATCCCACAAGTCACCTGCCATGGCTTCTCTGGCACATGAACATTTCTGCAATGCTTTGAAGTTGGGTGGTTGGAATCAATTCAATGTTTGTAGCAGGTTTGGCAAAATCCTGGTTAAAAGATTGTTTGAACCAATATCGGTCTTTTAAGGTCATTGTAAAAGACCTATTGTGGGCTTTCCAAACACTTGCAGGGATTTAAAGCCCGTCTTGCTTTGTCGCTCATTTGCTTTCTTCTTCATGCTTGGTTCTTATTTGATTGCTTTTCCATTTCCCAGCTTGTCCATCTTGTGTTTGTCCTCACCAAGGAGAACAGACTGTTACCATCTCTCCGCCTGGATGACTTATATCCTCACACCCATGCTTGCAGAGAACAAAATCACCCAATATTGACTGAGAATCATGAACGCTTAGAAAGTGGTGGAGCAGGAAATGCATTTCCTTCCTAGCAAAAGCAAACTGCTAGTCTCATATCTAAACCAAATCTTTTTTACACACAGGTATTCTCTAACACACCAGGTGCTGTAAATCATCCCAAAGCAAACTCATTTTCACTGACCAGATGCGCAAGATCAAATGGCAGAGGCAATAAGCGGAGTGTGGGTCACTCAAGAGGTACAGTAAGACCAGACGATTTTTAAGTTTCAACTGACATAAAATCACTAAAAAATATTGAGAGAAAGTCCCCAAAAACACACAGAATATAGTGGAATACACCTGCTCAAGACAAACAGAAGACACGAGCATGAAGCAAGTAGAGACGACCGTGAATGGTAAAAGGAAAGAAATCTGCTCTTCCCCTATTATGTCCCTCTTCCACCCACCCCTTCCTTCCTTGCCCGCTCTCGCAATCAATCCAGGAAGTGATGAGACTTAGGGTGACTTTGGCAGGCACATTTTGCTACACAGATACACAGCCCCCTGGGTGCTAGGGACCTAGGAGGATGCAGGATATTTTTTGATAGCACTACATTATTTTTTACACATGGTAGCACAGTCTGTGGAAGCATTTTACATCAATAACTGTTTAGCAACCAAGTACAGCAAAAGATAACTGAAAAATGACCAGCTAACCTTTGCGAAGGGCCTTCCACAGCACAGGAATACACGACAACGTTTTTATTAACTTTTGATCTATTTGTTAGAAACACTTTTTTTTTTTTTAAATCTGCAGATGCGGCAGATGATGGATTATGTGCCAAATCCAGAATTATGCGTAAAATGCAGTGACTGAAGAATCACATCATTCCAATGGCCCTGTATGTAACCACCGAAAATAAAATCAAATTATAAATAAAAAATAAAAACCAAAACAGACGCAGAGAAATTGGAGGAAGCTTAGATAGCCCTAATATATGGTACATGTGAGTTCCAATTGAAAAAATAGTTCCAGAAAGTGGAAACACTTCCTGCTAGATAGGAACAGGGATTGAGAGAGGCCACACACCAAGTTAAACATATTCCATGTGCCAATCCAATCGACAGTTGTATGTAGAAAATGGGGAAACCTGCAGCCTTACTATGAACGAGTCTGAGATTCCAAACTGATGGAACTAGAATCTGTTCTTCGTTTGGCATCTGGGTAATTACTCGGACATTAAAGCAGAATATATTAAACCAATCAGAATACCAGCCCCCTTGACAGTCTCAAAACTGAACGGTTAGGAGGGAGAAAAGAAAAGGGAGGCAAATTTTAATTTTTATGCGACAACACAACATGGATGGGGAAGGGGGAAGAGAAAAGATAAAAGACAAAGGATTAAAACAATGAAAAAGAATAGAAAATGAAGATTCACAAAGTGTGTGTGTGCGTGTGTGCGCGCGTGTGTGCGCGTGTCACCACCTAACCTAAGGCTGACATTCTACTAGCTGGTCTATGTTTTCTTAGAAAGCAAAATCACCTAAAAATACGCAACTCAAAACTAAACAGTATGTCCATTTACTTCTTAGAACTAAATGAGGTGGCAAACCCTAATGAACAAGTTACTTACCTTCTGTAAAGCATTATCTGGTAGAAACTCTATCCCGCCACATAATTCTTAGCTGAGAATAATCTGCAGATGTCAGACTGGATCCAGAATTTTTTTCTTAAGCAGTACCCCTGCACGCCGGTAGGTGGCATCGTTTGCTCCGTGTTGGGTCATCCGCACCAGAAGTGATGTGCACGGTTCCTATATAGGCGCCACCCCTGCGTGCTGACATCCGTTTCTTTTTGCGACTTTCCACCAAAGGAGCGAGGAGCTACGAAGAACATTAGCCACTAGTGTGGAAAACTAGTCCCCTGAAAGGGGAACAACCCTGTCCTTAGAAATCCGTTTGTAGAGGGGGAAGGATGGGTGGGTCGGTAAGGAATATGCAGCTAGATTCTCTACCAGGTAAGGCATTACTTAAAGTAAATACCTTTCATGTAATGGAGATTTCTAGCAGCAGATTCCTGATCTTAAAATAGATACCAAAGCAATACCTTCCTGGAGGTGGGCCTGCGAAACTGTTTCACACTAAAAAGCCCTGCAGGACCAAATGTGCAAAGTGCATGTCCCGACAGACCTGACTGTCCCGACAGTAGTGGTTTGTACACTTGTGCATAGAGGTCCACGTTGCGTCCTGGCAGATATCCAGGACCAGTACTGCGCATGCTAACGCAGTGGTCTCAGTCTTAGCTCTGGTGGAATAAGCACGCAAACCCTCAGGGGGTTGGTTCTTGGTCAATGTGCAGATCTTAAAGCAGAGCACAATCCATAGGCGGATGGTCAATTTCTGCATGGCCTTTCTTTTTTTCACTCCAACATACCCCACAAAGAGTTGGTCGTCCACCCAGAGCTTTCTTGTGCAGTCAAGATAAAACAACAACGCTCTTTTAGGGTACAGACGGTAAAGTTGCTCCTCTTCCTTGGAGGGTTGTGGCAGAGATTAAAAGTAGGCAGGGTGATGGACTGGCCTACATGAACGGGAGTGACAACTTTTGGCAGAAAGGAAGCTCTTATACATTTAAACAGCTTGTCTGGATAGATGTTCGAGTATGGAGGCTTGGACGACAAAGCCTGATGTTCACAGACCCTCCGGGCAGATGTTATTGCCAGCAGTAAGGTCATCTTGATGGTAAGGAGCCCGAGGATAGTTGTGCAACGGCTCAAGTGAAGCGCACATCAGAACAAGTATTTGCAATAGGTCTCAAATTTACGCAAAACCTATTGCATTGTAAATGGTTGGCAACTTGGCATCACGGACAACGGGGGGGGGGGGGGAAGAGTGCTGAAGGCACAGACATCGGTAGGGGGGGGAGGCACGGACAACAGGACGGGGGGGAGGAGAGGAGAAAGCTGCGTGACGCTACATGTGCACGAAGGAAATAGTACATGCCTGGTGTAACAACCAAGTAAAGGGGCCAGTAGCCATGGGAGGATACAAATGACGACATCGCTGTACTAAGGAGGGACTAACAAGCCTCATGATGAATCAGAAGTCAGCATTTACAAAGGACAAACACACCAGCTAATGAAAAATAAGGGCAGGGGAGTGGGCATATCTTCTCTCCGTACTCAACTACCACAGCTCTTCGCAGAGCAGCGCTTGCACGCTGGCTCAACACGACCTAAAAATTAGGACTAGATTAAGGTCCCACTGAGGGATGATGAAGGGCAAAAGTGGAAACGTGCTGCAAATCTTTCAAAAACCTATTTACAACAGGGGATTTGAAGTGGGATGGCTGATCTCGCAACCACAGAAAGTCTGAGATGACAGAAAGATAGCCCTTTAAGGTGCCCAAAGAGCCCTTCTGGGCAAGAGAAGGGATAAAGAGAAGGACCTGAGAGGGGAGCAGAAAAAGGGCCAACTTGTTACTCTGCACACCATGTCACAAACTTGCACCAGTAGGCATATACTGTTTTGGTGGAGGGACGCCTGGCTGCCCGGATAACATTGCAAACTTCAGGCGGAAGGTCGAAAGCTGTCAACTGCTGCATTTTTCCGAAGGGGCAGCCTGATCAGAGGACCGATGGCCATGCTCAACAGCTCGGTATACCAAACTCTCCAAGCCTAGTCAGGAGTCACAAGGATGACTCGGGCCCGGTCGTTCCAGATCTTCTAGAGAATTCTGGGCAGGAGTGGTATGGGAGGAAAGGCATACAGGAGGCCTGAGCTCCACTTGAGATGAAGAGTCTCCAAGCGAGAGCCACCTTGGAAACTCCAGTTAGCAGGAATGCTAACATAGCGAGTTCCCAGCGGTGCCGAACAGATCTAACAAAGACTCACCCCACTGCTGAAAGAGACCTTGCACCACCTCCAGATGGAGACGCCATTTGTGATCCACTAGGCATCTTTAGCTGAGTTTGTCCGCCCTGGCGTACAGAGAGCCTGGTTCAACCACCAGTGATATGCTTGGTCGTTCGTCATGTCCAAAGACACAGGCCCTCTTGGCAAAGGGTCCACGACCCCACCTGCCCAGATTGTTGCAGTACCACATGGTGGTGGTGATGTCCGTGAACACCTGCACCAGCCATCCCTTGATGTAGAGTAGAAAGGCTTTCAATGATCCAAAAGGTTGATGTGGAGTTCAGATTCCGTCAGAGGGATCTGATAACCACCTCTCCCAGATGGCCGTCTCATCCCAGGAGTGATGCATCAGTCACCACTGTTATATCTAGTTGGGGAAGGAAGAGGGGTCCGCCGTTGACCCAATCACAATTTGCTAACCACCTCTGAAGATCTCTTGCAGTTCCCTCTGACATCTGGACCATGTCGGAGAGATTCTACTGATTCTGCGCCCACTGGAACTTCAGGTCCCACTGTAGAGCCAGCATATGGCAGCAGGCATGTGTCAGAAGCAGGATGCAGGAGGCCATGAGGCCCAGCATCCTCAAAGTCAGTCTCACCAAAATCATTAATACAAGCTGAAACATCGGTATCATAGCCAGAATATCCTGTACTTACCATTCGGGAGCATAGGCCCCAAACTGCACCATTTCAAGAATAGATCCGATAAAAGGGAACGTCTGAGAGGGAGTCAGGTGTGACTTCGGCACATTGATAGTGAACCCCAGCGAGTGCCGGAGGTCCGCCGTAGTCTGGAGGTGGGAGATGACAGCCTATGGAGAGCCTGCCTTCAAAAGCTAGTCATCTAGATAAGAAATGGCTGGCAGCTGTAACCACTGCCATCATCTTGGCGAACACCGAGGGGTGCTGATAAGGCCAAAAGGGAGCACGGTGAACTGAAAGTGCTCGTGGCCTACTGTGAACTGCAGGTAACACCTGTGGGTAGGCAGGACAGGAATGTGGAATTTCTGCAAGTCCAACACGAACATCCAGTCTCCCGGGTCCACGGCAGACAGGACTTGAGTAAGCGTGAGCATTTTAAATTTCTCCTTTTTGAGGAAGAAATTGAGAGGGCGCAGATCTAGGATAGGACGAAAGTATCCATACTTTCGGAGCACCAGAAAGTAGCAGGAATAACCATCACGACCTACTTCTGGCATCGCACTCTCTCTATGGCTACCTTGGCCAAGAACGACGCCACTTCCTGGCAGAGCAAGGAGAGATGGTCCTCTGTCATCCTGTTGCAAGTGGGTGGTATGAGTGGAGTGGAAGTCACTAAGTGAGGGAGTAGCCCTTCAAGAACCAAACGGTCTGATGTTATCGACCTCCAGTGGGACAGGTGATGGCGTATCCTGCCTCCCATTGTGCGTCTATGATGACAGGAGGGCAAACTAAAGGGGTATGGAGGCTGCGGCTGCCAGAGGAGTGGGGAGGGTGGACTTGCATTACCTCTAGGTGTCCGACCCACTGGGTCTGTAGGTACTGCGTCCATGGCCATGCAGAGCCTGGGAAGCTTGAGCCCTGTGGTGGTTGGGCGGGTAAAGACACGGCTGGTAGCATCTTCTGTGGCCATGAAAGGGGGACTGGGGTTGGCGAGGGGCCGTGGAAAGGCTCAAGAACCTGGCCGTAGCCTTGCTTTCTTTGAAGCGCTCCAGCGTTGAGGCTGCCTGGTCTCTCAAAGGGCATGCCCATAGCAACACATGGATATCCCCGGAAAAGTCAACTGGTCTCAGACAGGCTTGGAGCCGCAAGGCCTCTAACGAAGAAACCGCTCTGCCCAGCGAGTTGATCATGTCTAGACCACATCGGATCGCAAATTTGGCTGCATCTCTCCCGTCTGCAATAGCTTGGGAAAGTAGGGCCCGAGCCTCCTAGAGGACAATCGGCGGCACCCGCACAAACGAATCCCACAGTGCATGGGAGTAACTACCCAAAAGGTACGAGGTGTTTACGGACCACAGTACCAGGCTAATGTAAGAAAACATTCTCTTTCCTAATGCCTCTTGGATTCCTTATCCGGTGGAGAGGTAGGGAATGCGCCAGGATTTGCACAGGAGGTGGAAGCTTGGATCACCAAGCTCTCCGGGGTAGGGTGGAGTGAGGAAACTGGGGTTCCCTCGGCAGAGCAGTGGGAAATCGTCCTGTTCACAGAAGCCCCTATGCAGGGTTTGGACAAAGTCCCAAACAGGATGTCTGTGAGGGCTTCGTTAAATAGGAGTCTCGGGTCCGAGGGGGTCACTCCCGGCTGAAGCACCTCTGTCAAGATGTTAGTCTTCACTACCACCGACGGTAGGCTGAGGTCCAGGACCTCGTCCACCCTTCTCACCACCATAGCAAAAGAGGCTTCCTCCTCCGTAGCCAGGGTAGGAGGAGAGACCATGCCAGTATTTGGAGAGGTGTCTAGTCTGCTGGCGTCCGCCAATTCCTCACACGAGTCTATATTAGGGTCTAGAAGCTAGTATTCTTCAGGGTCCAGCAACCCCCTCCCAATCTTCCTCGAGTTCCAGCCCATAGGAATAGGGCTCTGGCTCCGGCTTGGAAGGCAAGGCTCCAGTGGGACGATGCTCCTCTGGCTCAGTGTCGGAACCGGGAATGAGAATGGGGACAGCGCAGGGAGCGAAGGCATTGGAATCGGTACTGGGGATGATCGAGGGGGTACGACCGGCGCCTGTCCCTATCCATATGTGGATCCAATGGGCCAAGCTGGAGCCGGGGACGGAACCGCCAGCTGAGAACCAGTGGGGGCCCCTCCGGAACCCAGGGGGCTCAAAGACGTGCCAGAGGGAATGGGCCGCCCAAATATGAGGTGTATGGCCTCACAGAACTCTTGGAGTGGTGGTCACACTCGAGGCACCAGAGTCAAACAAGGAGCAGGCCGGTCACCGACATCTGTTGGTGACAGGCGCCGCAGGGCTTGAAGACCGATTTCCTACTTGACATTCTGCCACACTAGACGATATCAAAAAAGACCAGCTAAAAGTTGAAAAAGGTCAGTGAAAAATTGACTGGGGGTAGCTCTCTCTGGATTGGCCCATATTGGCGCAGAAAGAAAAGAACTGATATCAACGTGCTGGAGTGGCACATACATAGCCACTGTGCACATAATTTCCAGTGCGGACGACGTCGCCACGTGGAGCCGAAAGACACCATCTACCGGCGTGCAGGGGTACTGCTCACGAAAAAAATTCTGGATCCAGTCTGACACCTGGGAAAAATTCTAAATTAAGGAATCTGTGGGTAGAAGTCGCTATCAGGTAATGTGCAACTAATGGGGATAAAACGCACAAATTATTTTTGCACCTCTTATTTCACTTGATTTATGCTTTGCTCTTAAGGTCTGTTGCCCAACACAAGTAGGCTCAATTTGCTCGACTCCTTTAACTGCAGCAAAGGTAAAAAACATGGGACAAATTTTATGACCATTTTTCAACTTTGGACTAACATCTAAGAAAGCTCTCCATCTTAAAACAGCACTTCAAGTCAAAACTGAACAGGAACTGCGTCTGATGGGCAACTAGTTAAATTAGCCATACAAGCAGATATCACTTAAAAATCACAAAATAAATCACCCCACTCCTCCCGACTGCAGAAAAAAAAAAAAAATCCCCATCTCGGGACGCTGTACCCCGAAGACTGCTTCCAGGTATACAAATTAAACAGCAAAATAGACCCTAATGTAACAAAACTTGTTTCGATAAAGGTACCGAGTCAGAGAAGTGCCCATTCTACCTCTGTTAGCAGGGAGGTGGTGGTTACAAACTATAGCGTGCGCCACTTTTAACTTAAGTATACATTTCCACACAGTCGGTTCCGAATATAGGCTATCCATTTTTGGGCTTCGTTTTTTTAAGCCAAGAGTGTTTAATACAATAGTGGCTGTGCAGTTAGTATCTCAAAAAGAAAAATGATTACTGTGAGCATGTATTAGATTATGTCTAGAAGGGTTTAATATTCCATATTAGCTTGTGAAACGACTGAGTGCAGAGATTTAAATTGCCAAATTTGTTTCTGGTGAATCTCTGTCCCTCGCTGTGGCTTTGATGTATGGGATGTTTTGTTACTAAACCTTTAAGCAATTCGCCAAAAACAGAATGGTTCACATACACAATGTAGGATGTCGATATTGACGCAGAAGCTGAAAGCAAGGGAGAGATGTGCCCTGACGGCGACAGCTGCCAACTTTGGAACTGGGGAACCAGGTTAGAGTCACGGCATCTGCTCAACATCCTGTGATTCTGGCAAAACGCTTAATCTGAAATTACGTAATTTCATCTGGAGCTCATGTACGGTGCACCATTGCCCTTGGGCTGAGTTTGTGCTATATAAAACTGCAACAAAAAAAAAACGTTCTAACCAGTCTAAGCCAGGATGTCACCTATTCATGGTGAGGAATGCTCTGCTGCATGCGGAAATCGATTTAAATTTTGCAAAAATCTCTTCAAATGGCCTTCTTTACCCTAGTGCAGGCTTCTCCAACGAGGACCTAGTGAGCTATTGGTAGCTCTCCAGCTACTTGGAAGTAGCCCAGCCTACTAAATGCTTGGTTGTAGTGTGTGTACCAAAATTGAAAACCGTGTACTCAAGATGAAAATGTGTGGAATTTCACAACTCGTAACCGGATGTTTGGAGAAAAAGGATTGAATTTCCAATGTACATTTAAAGTTGATATTTGAGTGATGATACATGCTGTGTAGTGAAGACATATTACTGATATTACCGCCTTGCGGCCAGGAGCATTGCAGCTATGGCTGTGAAGTATTCCCAATGTAGAAGCATTGCATATTGACCAATCATTTTTTAAGTTGCTGCTGGCAACCATGCCTGATGCACTGAGGTCATCACTAATGGTAATCTTGCACATGGAGGCCACTAAAGTAATCTTGTCTGTTGTGATAAATATTACAACACTAATAATAGTAGTGCAGAATGATTTTCATTGAACATAAGTACCTCTTATTACAGAAAAGGTTGAAGACCTCTGACCTAGCGCTTTAAAATGTTCCACAGTGGCTCCTCTTAATTCCAGTCTTATTTCTGGCAGGTCGAAGCCCAGTTTGGCCTAATGGAGTGGCAACCTGGGGAAGATGGATCTAAGTTCGAAACTAAGGAGGTGAAGTTTGGGAGCGAGTCACCCTACTTCACTTGGCATGCTCATTCACTCACTAGTTTATTAAATACACACAATTTATCTGCAAATGTTGCTTTCTCTTAAAGTTTTTTTCTGGTCATTCCTTATTCCTGATCCTCTTTATTTGATGACCCTTTAATTTCTTACATCCTCACTCAGTGCTTTCAGGGTGACCTACTGATGGAGGAGCTTAGCCTAGAAGCCATTAAAAGGTGGTGTGCGGGCAACAAATAAACCCAGTTACCCACACCCCACAACAATAACATTTAACAATAGTGGGCTGTAGTGTTGCTCTTATACATACTTTGCATATTCATTGAAATGCATTGTTACTTGATCAGACTCCAGAATGTTGATGGAGTTCTAGACGGGTTTACTGGGGAAGCTTTGTGCAATTGGAAAGGGAACTAGAAGGTGGATGAATTCTTTACCCGTCCTCTCTCGTGCCTTGGATATTTAAGAAATAAAGAAGAATCCAACATACTACTCGCCTGTGAGTCAACACGCAACAACCAATACTATCGATGCATTTAATTTTTTATTATCAAATAAACCTTTGGCCCACCTTTAGGCTCCTTGGTATTGTGCGCACAACGATTGCTACTGCGTGCTGGATGGACTCACCCTCCCCCATGTCCCACGGATACAGACGGCTCTGCATATGCAACTCTGACGTAATGAGCGTCCCCTTCATCACATGGTTGACGATTTCCTCCACCTCCCTCATACACGTTACCGGGCCGCATGGTTTGGCCACTGGAAATCTTACAACGGTGTTTCTTCACACTGCATTGCCTAGCTACTGTCATTGTAGGGCATTATGGACAATTTTACAACAAGCTATTCCTGTACTGTTTTACTTTCAGCATCCAAAAAGTGTAGATACATGCATCATTCCCATGATTCATGTACTATTGTTGTTCTTGCTAAAATCTATAGACAATCATTGTGCATGCACCTAAAGTGTTGGAAAAAAACATCTTGTTCATATAGTTTGCAACTTCAAAGCACTTCATTAAAAGCAAGGCACTGCGTTTACTGACTTTCACATAACTGAAGGATTTCAATTCAACTGCAGCATCCTCATTTATTTTCTACTGTGCATCTCCGCTCTTATGCTAAACATCACAGAGCTATTGTCAGCAACTTTCCGTTGGGCTCTCATAATCTATTGCAACATGTCAAATGCTAACATCCAAAGTCAGCACGTCATAATTAGGCCAAAAAAAGAATTATTTTCTGGTCCTGGACCTCCAATTTTGCGTTGGCCTAAATGGGAAAATTACTCTTATCTCGAAACTTGAGGGTGAGGGGACAACAAGAGAAACTATGGATAAATGGTGATGCAGAACTAAAAGAAATAGTAACCATGGTTCATAATGCTGAATTATCTGAAAAGATGTGCCAGGGCTGCTCTTCATCATTCAATCAAAACTCAAGTCTGTGAATAAATTCTGATCAGAAAAGCTGTTCTGTTCCACAACCTAGGCCTAAGTAGCAAAGCGGCCTTTCACCTACATTTGTCCTAGCTTGCTCTGCATAACGGTTCTAGCACTGACCTTTTACCCAGTTATGTGCTGAATAAATGTCGATTGGTTTCCTTGAAACTAGCCTAATTTATTATGCATGAGGATCCTTAGTACAATCCCCTGCACATAACGTACATAACAGGATTAACATACTCTGTACAAAAGTCATCGCTATTTTCATCATAGGGCGACAGAGCTACTTTGCATAATCACAATTATTGATTTAGGCTCATTTACATAATTGTAGTCACAACATATCAATTGTGGCAGGAAGCCCGAGGCTATCTTTGTGGCATAAAAGAAGCGCACCTTCACTAGGTAACTAGAGGAGACGCTTCCATGCGGACACTGAGGTCCCTGCACGCTGAAGCTTCAACACGCGCCAGTCTGACATCCCTTTGCGGGGTGTCCAACTCGTGACCAAGACGGGGTCCTTCATTCTCCCTCATCGGGTAATGGGGTTGACTCTTTCCTAGGGGATTCTTGGCTAGTTACACTTAGGTAGGGTCTGCATCGCAGGAGTACGCTTGATTACCGTCATGTTTATATGCCTGCATATATTCACTGTTTTAGCACCATGGGACAATTCTACCTTCTATTTACTCTATTGGTGCTTGTAATCTTTTACATTTGCTTCTGTCTAATGATTGTCGGCTGCAAACATGCTTTATAATAGAATAAAGTCTGTTCAATAAATGCTTATTGAAAACGTCCAACATTTATTCTGTGCATCTCTCTGAGACTAAGTGAGCCCGATTGACTGAGTGAAAAGTACTGTTTCCACGATCCCTGAAGGGTCAAGGGTTGTCATGTTCGATGGTGCCAGAAACTATTTGCTCCTTGGTAGGGTTAGGGGGCTTATGGTGGCACTGTCAGCTAGCTGGTCTACAGGCTGACATCCTGTGGGGGTGTCCTGAAACAGTCTCACCAATCCCTCAGCTTATGCTGTCCAACAAAAATGCAGATCCTATGTATTTTTAGGAACTACACGACAAAGCGACAAGGAAAAATACGAAATTAAAAGATATCCACAACTGCAAAGAAAATCATCAAATGCATGTTATAGATGTGGCAAGACGCAACTTTCAGCTAATTATCCATAACGTCCTCCTTCCTCCAGTCTTCGCATGTTATGTATCAGCATTTGTAAAGTGAAGCTGCCAGCCCCGAATGGGGGTTTTCAGGCATAATCACACCAATACAAAATACTAACAGAAAACATAGGCTAAATCAGGCTCAAAGTGCCTCTTAGTCTAGAAAAGAGCCAGGTCTTCAAATCTGTCATGTGTTCCCTACAGGGTCTATTGTAGTTTTCCCTATGTTAGCCTGACGCATTAGCTTTGCATACGTTACTACATAATCTTGTTTGCTTTGGTCCCACATTATATTTTCACACAGATCCTGCAGTTGTTTTCTCGTTCTGTTCTTTTCTGGGATTTAGTCTGAACAGCAGACAAGGTCAAACAACAATGTCCCTTGTTGTTATGTTCTGGTCAGGCACTCGCACCTAGACAACACAGAAATGCAGCTGTTTATGAACATGCAAACCTTGTCATATAGGTATGCACATCACTGTAATACACAAATCTATTTTTCCTGAGAGGAGATCACGGCTATATCTGAGATGTAATACATTCATCTGTGTATGCTAAGGTACAGGGTCCGCTGCTAAACTCTGAGATCTTTACGGTATAATCAGTTTTGCTTCTGTAGAAGGGGAGGGGAATAGGCTATATTGTCTTATAATATGACAGGGCTTTCCATAATATATGATTTATTGACCATGCTGATGGTATTTTTGCTAGGCAGTTGTTTTGTAAATGTGGCACATATACTGCATTTCAGAGCACGATAGTTTAAATAAACATTTCAAACTTCCTTTGTGTCTCGCTCATATCTTATTGTGTACGAGTGTGTAAGCAAAGTGTCCTGTCACCGTGATCCCTGAGAGGGTTGGGAGTGTTGTGTTCTGGGGTGTCAATTCACTTGTTACTCTGGTTATGAGTAGGAGGGCAAGTGAGAGACTATAGCTAGTCGGACTTGGGGTCATGGTACTAAGGTGGTATGGTGACTCAGTTCCTAACTGCTGATGTTCTATGGTACCAAGCATAGTTCTGATCCTGAGCAGAATCCCTGCAACAAATCCTTTCTGAATTTTAAAAGGATCGATTCCTTCCTAGTTTTCAGGGGAAGTCTGTTCTACCTTTGTGCTGCAGCTATTGAAAACACTTCAGTACCATGGGAAGAGCAATAGAAGTGCCTCACCTTCAAAAGAGCTTGGTCATATGATGTTAATAACTGAAGAGGATGGTACCAATTAAATCTGCTGGATAGGAAGGAACCACCTAACAGCAATTTAGAAGCAACCCGTTCCTTCATGGGGAGGTAATGAACGGAACCAGTCCATGAGCAACATGATCTCTGGTTTTCAGATTCAATACTAATCTAGCTGCATAGTTCTGGACACATTGGCGCTCACTGAAAGTACAACTCGTTAATTCCACGTGCATGGGATTACAATATTCTAACCTGGCAGATATAAATGCACTGAAAATCATCACCATGTGGAAATGAAAAAACATAACGAATTCTTTGAATGCATAGAGTTGGAATAAGGAGGAATTCACTACGGATTTTTCCCGCTCCTTGAGAGTCAAGGCAGAGTCCATTATGCCTAAAATCCGCACGAGAGACACGGGTATTGGTTATGGACCAAGATAGAAGGGAAAGTTCTAGAAAGAATAACTACTTTGACAACCCAGTATCCCCTTTTGGGACATTTGCCTTTAAAAGGTAATTCTTCATCCAAAATTCAACCAGTACTTAACAGGAGAAAGGCTTAGAAAAAGTGTTTCACAGATGCTCCACAATCATTAATAGGATCTCGGTATCGTCTGCATACAGATAAAGGTCCAAACTGTGGACTTTGATAAGTTATGCATATGGGGTCAAATGTAGAGGTCATAAATAGATGAAATAAAAGAGGGAACAATTTGGAACCCAGTAGCTTTTCGGTGGACATCGCTCCATTGCACACTAACTGCTTTGGAAATTGTCTGAAGATCAATAAAATATAGGCGTGAAGCTCCAAATCCTCGTCAGAAGGTCGGAAAGAAAGAACTGACGTCAGCACACAGGTGTAGTGCTTACATGCGGTTCTGTTGCATCACTTCTGGGGTGATCTGGAACCAACATATGGACTCAACGCCATCTACCGGTGCACGGGACCACTGCTGTTGAAGTTCTCTGGATCCAGTCTGGAACCTCAGGATAATCCAAATGTGAGGAATCTGTTGTTGGATGTATCCATCCGAATCGCTGGATATTATGTACTATCTATTCAGGCTTATTGGTGGCTAGCCACATATACACATGCTGCCTAACACAAGTTCGTTTTAAACAACTGGTTGGAATTTTCAAGTTCCTGCACCTATTATTTAACATCTGTATCAAGGTTGTAGGCACATGGCTGTCCACATGAGCTTGTTAGAAATAGCTTGGTTTTGAGGTGCTTACTTTATCCATCCCCATCATTTATCTTGACCGACTGCCTTATCGAGCGTCAGACCCAGCAAGCACAGATGAAACTGGATTTAAGACATCATAGGTATGTTTCTATTTAGAAATTTGTTTATTAATTGTTTAACATACTAGGACAGTTTTGATCTTTCAAATAATCAAGGATCACTGTTTCGATGGTTCTTGGAACAATTGGGAAAAAATAATTTACAATGGCATATAGTGTTTACTCGTGTGATGCTTTCTGAGTATGCCCCAATACATTTGAGGGATATTCATTATATACTTGATGATCCATGTGCAGAATAATTATGAAAAGATAGGGGGGCGTGGCTTAGCCGCGGACGAAGATGGCCACAACTTAGCTGAGCTCCGCTCGGCTGGGGATCTAACCCCGCAACCCATCACTAATCTGACCTCTCACTTCTGCCCAATTGTTGATTCCATACCGGGACAGACGGAGGGATGCGCCAGCCACCGCTAAACATCGAAGATTGCCCCTCAAGGGGCAGGAGCCGACCTGGTCAAGCATATGGCGCCGTAGGATCGGAGCAGAGTTGGGCGGCTGCAGCCCTTGAAGCCGGACTGGAGTCATTGAACCACACTGCGCAGGACTCCCAGGAGCTGAACATGCGGTGGCGCGGGTGCTCCTCCGATAGATCCTGAAGGGACCACGTAGAAGAGTCCTGTTCGGTAGAGGAAAGGAGTCCGCCTGGGCAAAAGATTACTGGCCTGGCAGGCCAGGGGGAACCCCGAGGTGACAGGAAAATACCATGCCAATGCGGCGGACACTGCAGCGACCCAGGCGAGGGCGATATCAACACACACGGCCGGGCAATCGGCCGCCAACAGGACAACGTCAAATAAGTTAAGGCCGCACACCAGCTACCGCGGTAGGCGGTTGGGCTGCCCCCGTGCCTGGTCATCAGGTGGGGGCAACAAGCCCGAGGGGGCTGGCGGGGCAGTGCATAAAGACATTCTGCACAACCGGGACCTTAAGTGACTAGTGCGGTGGTGCTATGCTGGGTGCCGGCACAACGGGGGCCTGAAGTGACTCGGGCCCGGTCAGTGAGTGCAGCGGGAGGCTACACCAAAGGGGCAAAGGAAGGAAGAGCACGGTCCGGAAGCGGCGAGAAACCCTTCCATATTGACTACCTGGCCAGTGACTGAAGAGGCCACCAACCCGCCGAGCAGACTGGTGGAGGGGCCGGGGCGGTGGGAGCAGGCTCCTGCCATCTTCTCCCCCCCCCTCCATCCCTCCCCCCCATCCCAGGAGGGGATTGAGTTATGGGACAAGCGGCCCTCGATTCTGCAAAGATAAGTTCTCCTGGATTAGACCAGCTGTTTGGGGCATCACATGGTATGATAGGAAAACCTAAGGGCCTAGGAGTTCCCCTGACCAACAAGATGGTCAATTATGCGGTTCCAAAGCCCCATGCGGCGCTGGGAGAGGCGGTGGCAGAGCCCTCGCTCAGAGCGATCATGGCGGCAATTCAGGATGTGAAGGGCACGCTGGAACCCAAAATAGATGTTGCAACCATCTAAGTTACTCTTATCAGGGCAGATCTTCAAAAACCCTGAGAAAGTGCTGAGACACACATAGCCCAGCTCCAGTCCACGATGAAACGTCTGGAATCCAAAGTTCAGACGCTAATTCAACAAGCCGCAACCATGGAAGCAAGGCTTGAGGATCAAGAAGGGAGGGCGAGAAGGAACATCAGGATGGTGGGGGTCCCAGAGGGAGCAGAGGGTCACAGCGTGGACCTCTTCCTGGAAGACTTTATACTGAATACCCGGCGGCTCAAGAGACTATATAACTTTTTATCGGTTGAGAGGGTGCACCGCGCCCCAGTCGCGGCCCAGAGCCCCCCCACAGACCATTATCGCAAGAATCTTCAATTATTGAGACCGTGATGCGATCCTCTAAGCAGCCAGAGCAAAGGGGGACATTCACTTTGAGAACACCCAGATTCGATTTTTCCCTGACTTCATGTTACAGGTGCAACACCAGAGGAGGAACTTCGAGGCGGTGAAGAAGGAACTCAGGAAGCGCAGACTCAAATATATGATGCTCTTTCCGGTGAAGCTGCTGGTCATAGGGTAGTGCAAAACCAAGGCACATCGCATCCCCTGAGAAGTCTTGGGAGTGACTGGAGGGCTGGCGGACAGCAACCCGGGGTGAGGCCGGGGGCGAGGCCATGGACAACCGAGCTGTGGAAAACATCTCGAGCAGCCAGAACAGCGGGCCACAGAGCAGGCCTCAGAGACTGATCTGCACTAATGACCGAAGTGCTCCGGCAGGTAACAGAGTTGAGGGCTGGGAACTACAAAGTAGCCGTAATGGGGGCACAGGAGTGACAGCCTGACACCGAAAAGCCATTAAAAGGTTCTGGAGACTACAAACATGCTACCAAGGTCCATGATAGCCGTTTCACAGAGGGGACTTTGAACTAGGATTGTTCCAACAGGGGTTTATCTCATTTGCCTTCTCTTCTTTCCTTTCTTGCTTATCCACACTGATGTGGCTGAGACACCCCCTCGTATAATTGTTCTATGCAGGTTTTGGGGTGACAGGCACTGGGGTTGCGACAACCTTAGTGGCAGGGTAGCAGGGGTGGAGGTCGGGAAGCAGTTGGGTAAAGTGGTTTGGTTACGATGCCATCAGTTATATGGAATTAAGTGCTCGAGGAGGGTGCGGGGGGTGAGGGGCTTCCCGCAATTGACGCACAGTGTCAGTCATCTAGGTATTAGGGAATTTGGGTATTCATATGTATGGTTCACGCTGAGACCTATCTACCTATGGCAGGACACACGTTAACAACCCAACTGAGGATGCGGTCCTGGGATATAAATGGCCGTAATGGTAAACAAACGGTCAGTGGTCCTGCAATTCATTAAGAAAAGAGAAAATCTCCTCGCCATGGAGATGGTGCAACTTGAATTGCCTAGAAGGTATACTTTCTGCTACACCAACCAGAACAATATTCATCTCTTTAGGTAAACTTTCATCTTTTGCAGCGACCCTTATCACAAGAAGTGTGAATATAGGTCTTGAGGGAGCTAAGAATTTATCATGAACGACCTTCCACAAGCGATCAATACCTTTCTCAGTCACTTATCCGAAAATCAACATCTTGTCTATGTCAGTGGTAGTGACCACTTCGTCTTTTACAGATGGCTGGGGCATTCTGCCTTAAGGCAGTTGGAGACTTCAATGTATCAATCAATCAATCAATCACGGCATTTATAGAGCGCGCTACTCACCCGGGAGGGTCTCAAGGCGCTGGGGGAGGGGGTAAGTTACTGCTCGAACAGCCAGGTCTTGAGCTGCTTCCTGAAGGAGAGATGGTCCTGGGTTCGCCGAAGGTGAGTGGGGAGGGAGTTCCAGGTCTTGGCTGCCAGGTAGGAGAAGGATCTTCCTCCGGCGGTGGCTCTGCGGATGCGTGGTACGGTGGCGAGGGCGTGGCTGGTTGATCGTAGCTGGCGGGTGGGCGTGTAGAAGGTCATGCGGTCGTTGAGGTACTTGGGGCCCAGGTCGTGGAGGGCCTTGTGTGCGTGGGTGAGGAGTCTGAACGTGATTCTCTTGCTGACGGGGAGCCAGTGCAGGTCTTTCAGGTGTCCGGTGATGTGGCTGTGTCGGGGGATGTCCAGGATGAGTCGTGCGGAGGCGTTCTGGATGCGCTGGAGTCTTTTTGAAGTTTGGCTGTGGTTCCGGCGTAGAGGGTGTTCCCATAGTCCAGTCGGCTGGTGACGAGTGCCTGGGTGACGGTCTTCCTGGTTTCAGTGGGGATCCATCTGAAGATCTTGCGGAGCATGCGCAGGGTGTTGAAACACGAAGATGAGACGGCGTTGACTTGTCTGGTCATCGACAGGGAGGAGTCCAGGATGAAGCCCAGGTTGCGTGCGTGGTCCGTTGGTTTGGGCGCGGTGCCCAGGGCCGGGGGCCACCAAGAGTCGTCCCAGGCGGAGGGTGATGAGCCCAGGATGAGGACTTCCGTCTTGTCTGAGTTCAGTTTAAGGTGGCTGTTCCTCATCCAGTCGGCGACGTCTCTCATCCCGTCGTGTAGGTTGGCTCTGGCGGTGGTGGGGTCGTTGGTGAGGGAGAGGATCAGCTGGGTGTCGTCGGCGTAGGAGATGATGTTGAGGTTGTGTTGGCGTGCGATGGCTGCGAGGGGGCTCATGTAGACGTTGAAGAGGGTTGGACTGAGTGAAGATCCTTGTGGAACGCCGCAGATGACTTCGGTGGCCTCGGATCTGAACGGGGGGAGGCGGACTCTCTGGGTTCTTCCGGCGAGGAAATGTAGAAACAATTCATAAATTTATATACGTCGTAGTTAGTGTTATTCGATTGACCTTGCATGGAGAGCGTCCTCTGGGTTGAACGTTTAGTGACATTGAATGTGGTTTATGTGCATCAAGAATGATCATGGTTGGTGTCAGAATCAGTGTCTCACTTTTTCTTACCCCCTGAAGACTGTGGGTGCCAAGGGTGGTCCGAGTCATTTGACTGATCAGTGGCACTGAATCATGAGAGTTAAATAGGGGTGAGATTGCAAGAGTTGGTTTTTGAAATATTTTTCCTATTACATATTTGTTTGCATTTTACCTCCTTTCTGTAAGCGGCTTTATGAATATGAAGGAAATGTAACTTCGAATGAAAGGCAGCATACAATGGGTACAGTCATGCAGAGCGTTAATAAGGATATCTCCAAAAGTGCACAGCTGTTGGCCCTATTTTCAGATTGATAGAGGATAATAATCCCCCCTTTTTTTTTTTTTAGTTGTGGGGGGGCGGGGGGTGGGGGGAAAGAGACTCACCCACACTTCTATGTGGCATGCATCATCATTGAGTCCTTGTCCGGTAAGTCCAGTCTTACTGGAAGGGCTCTCCTTCTCGAGGGAGCACTTAGATGTAGATTTTATACACACTCTCGGGATCCAAATATGGGTTAAAAAAGTCTTGGTGTGATATCCTGTTGATTTTAATGTTGGGGCACCGTTTGGCAGGGTAAAAACAAAACGGGCCATAATTGGAGCGTCTATTACTCCTACATGCACTGGTCAGCATATTTCAATTGGTTCTGCACTGCCCATTGGGTCATCCAGCATTTGCAAGGACCATCACAATCCCTTATTAATTATCCAAATCATTATTGTGAAAAGTTACTGGTTGTGTGAATACTTTCAGTCACACTCAACTGTGATATCCATGCAAGCACTCCATGCATACAATTGTACAGTACAACCCTCGATATCTGGTAGGTCTCGTAATTGGATATTACCTAGCATCAATTTCTGTGAAAATAGGAAACAGTCATTTTCATCTTGATATAATGCAAAATGCCGTTTAGATAAAATGCGTTGTATATTTCTTTGTCTGTTTTTTTGCATGTACTTCAATCTAATGATCTCGCATTATATGTAAAGCGCTCTGATACTCTTCGGGTCTAGCTAGCGCTATAAAAAACTTATAAATAAAAATAAATAAATTAAGAGACATGCCCTGGATATTGTCCTCCTACAAGAAACACATCTACAAGGTAACCGCTGTAAGGCACTTGATAGATTCAGTTACACCCTGATAGCACATGCAGGGTACACAAAGGGTTCCAGAGGGGTAGGACTGCTTTTTAAACGGACGCTACCCTTCATCCAAGGGAACATGTGCTCCGATCTGTCCGGAAGATTCGTTGCTCTAAGTGGGAAGAGAGAACTCAATATCTGCTCGGTTTAAGCCCTGCCAGGTCTGCAGACCCCTACACTGGAGGCACTGGGTGTACACAGCTCGTGGGATTCCCAGAGGGCAGCTCGATACTGGGAGGAGAATGAATTATGTCCTCTCTACAGAGATGGACGTGGCAGGGGGTTAGCGTGGCAGGGGGGAGCCATGGGTCTAGGTGATATATGGCGACACCAACATCCCAACATTAGGCAATACACTCATATGTCAGCAGCACAAACAAGCTTATCCAGACTTGACTACCTAATCACACTGTTGCAGGGATTAGGGGAGGGGGGGGGGTTACGGGAGCAACACATAGCTCGGGGTATATCTGACCATTCCCCAGTAGAGGTGAGGCTTGAGGGCCTTAAGAGGGACTATGCCCTACCTCCAAAGTTAGACCCATGGTACCTTACGGACAATGAGTTTAAAGATATTAGGAAGAGCGCAGAACTTTTCTTCACTAACGTGGGTTCGGTGGCCTCCAACGTTATGCTTTGGGAAGCGTTTAAGACAGTGATCAAAGGTCGGGCCCAAGCAAGGGTGGGTGCCATGAAGAAAGAGAAACACTCCTAGGCTGTACTCTAGAGCAGGACATATTAGGTCTAGAGTCTCAAGTGACTGAAGTGGGTCGCAAGATTAGAGGACGTGAAGCACCGACTGAGGATGCGCCAGAGGGAATTAAGTGAGATACTGGAAGACAGTGCCAGGTCACAGGCCTTAGCTACTCAGAACAGATTATACGATGTTGGAGAAAATGCACATGAACTACTGGCCTGGCTGGAGAAGAGGAGAGTGAGTGGTAGATCTGTCCCTGGGATAGTGGACGAGGCAGGAAATAGATACATGGGAAAGAGGTGGCGGAGGCGTTTACCGCCTATTATGAGGCATTGCACAGGTCTTCATCCAAGACCGAACAGGACTCCCACGAGTTTCTGCATGACATAACCCTACCACGATTGTCCATGGAAGATAAGGCATTGCTAGAGGGGGAACTGACGGTCGAGGAGATCGCTTCAGCTACACGTTCCGTGCAGTACGGTAAAGCAGTGGGACCGAATGGTCTGCCAGTAGAGCTGTATAAATGCATGTTGAGTAAAACAGCTGAACATATTTTGGGCATGCTGACTGAGGCTACAGTTCGGGGTATCGGCCCTCCAGATCAGAGGACAGCAGTAATAGCAGTAATTCCCAAAGGGGCAAACCCCCATCAAATTTTGGGTCCTATAGACCAATCTCCCTACTTAACTACGCAGTCATGGTCTTGGCTAAAATCCTGGCCACACGCCTGTGCGGGGTGGTCACCTCCCTCATACACCCAGACCAATCCGTATTCATGTCACATAGGACGACTAGTCTAAATTTACGCAGACTGTTTGGCGTCTTCCATGTCAGATACGAGCCCAGAGGACCAGTCAGCCCTATAGTCCCGAGCTGCCAGGATGGCCTTTGATAGTGCGGAATGGAACTACCTTTTTGCGGTACTGGGCCGGCTCGGTTCAATATCTAATTTCATTGGATGGGTGAAACTCCTTTACCAACAACTGTTAGCCAGAGTGAGAGTTAACGTCACAGTGTCCTGGGTGTTCCCCTCTTCAGAAGGGAACAAGGCAGGGGTGCCCCTTGTTCCTACTCTTATTTGCCCAGGCCCTGGAGCCAATGGCAGTGTGGGTGAGACAGGACCCCCTGATCGGGGGGATCTCGGTGGGCGGGGAGTGAGAAGAGCAAATCTCTTTGTACACGGATTATGTCCTTCTCTATGACAGAAGACTGAGACCATCAATAGACAGAATATTACAAATTTTCCATATTTACGGGGATTACTCGGGACACCGTATCAACTGGGGCAAGTACCTCCTCTTCCCCTTGGCGGAATGGATCCTCGATCTGACCTCCAGGTGTGAGTTTCTGATTGAGAGACAGGGCTTCAGATACTTAGGCATCCACAAAACGAGAGACTCTCGAGAGTTCTACAAGCCCCATTTAGGTTCCCAACTGGACAGGGTCACAGAGAACGCCAAGCACTGGCGGACCCTACCACTTACACTCATGGGACGGGCAGCTTTATTTAAAATGATGACCCTCCCACGTCTACTTTATGCCTTGCAGAATACACGCTATGAGGTCTCACTAGCCTTCTTTAGGAAGGTTGATGCCGAGCTACGATCCCTTCTGTGGAAGGGTGGCGCTCCACGTATAGCATTACGCAAACTTCAATGGGGTAGGGGTCTATGATGGGGGACTGACATTGCCTGACATTCTGATGTACTACTGGGCCTCCCAACTGGTCACAGTAAACGGCTGAGTATTTGGTGACCGGTCGGAACCGGCTTATAGGGTAGATAGAGCAGCCATGGGCGTTAGGGGAGACTGCCCCCTACTACACTCCAGGAGAGTGGTGAAGGGCTTACTACCGCACACCTAGACGGTGGCACTGGCATGGCAAGTGGCGACCAAGTACCGGGGGTGGGGAGGGGGGGAAATCATGGGGATGATCCCTCTGGGACAGCAACTTACTGAATAAAGTGAGAGAACTGCGTGGTTTCAATAAGTGGGAGCTACCGGGCTTGGAGAACCTGGGAGATGTGTGGAGAGGGCAGGCATACATCACTCTTACTACCCTGCAGGTAGAGTTTTAGATGGGAAAAGGGGAATGGCTAAGATACCTACAGCTAGGCCATACCTTCCAAAAACATATCTGTGAAGGCTCTGGAGGAGGCCTCACCTCTAGAGGACAGACTGCTTACCAACCAATTGCATGAGAAAACTCTCTCACTATTGTACAAGAAAATAGTGAACAATTCACCGGACATATTGGGTCCATTGCGGACGACATGGGAGGGCGATTTGGGCCCACTCGAAGCCAAGAACTGGGTCAAGGCGATACAGGGCCCAAGGGAAGTGGAGATCCGCTCTAGGTTCCATCTGATCCAACTCAAAATTCTACCCTGGGTGTACTACACAAGATCGGTGTTACATCCGCTGGGGCGTATTGATGATGCACTTTGCCAGAGTGGGTGCGGGCTAGAGAGGACCTTCTACAATTTGCTAAGGGAATGTCCAGTGATACAGTCCTATTGGCTCAAAGTGGGGAGGGTGATGGCCACAGAGGTGGGCACGGAGGTACCACTAGAGGCTAAATGGTTCTTTTAATGATCCCCGGAGAGGAGACCTGGCCACAACACGTGAAGCAATGCTTAATGCTGGCAGCAGTGGTCGCAAAGCGAAATATAGCAAAGAGTTGGGGAGCTACCACCCCTCAGACAGTGGAGTGGAAAAATGACCTATACTGGTGCTGGCAAGCAGAGCAAACGATTTATAGGAGCCGAGGGTGCCCTAAGAAATGGGAGAGGGTATGGGAGTCTTGGCAAGTGTATCGGGGTCTGTAATGTGATCAATCGTGGAAATGTTTTTTCCCTTACATTATGTTGATGACAGTCAATAACTGTTCACAAATTCACTAAGTCTGGTTTGTATGGAGAGAAAATCCATTGTAATTGCTCCTTTACTGTATCGTTCGCTGAGCACATGATAAAAAAATTCCCCCAAAAAATTATGAAAAGATATGCGGTCACCTTCTTTGAGAATTTCTATTTGTTTCAGTTATTCTATGCAAAGTATTTCTCTGAATAAGTGCACATAGATGCGTGAAATGCATTGTGAAGACTATATTCTACAGGTTTGGATTCGTTTGAAATTATTTTAACAATTGCTTGCTTAAAAATAAAGAGAATTCACCCTGAAGCTTCTTAAATTTATTTGAAAGAACAATCCCAAAAATAGATTAGCGTTTAAGATTAAAGTACATAGAAAGTGATAGGAATTTCTTATTAAATATTGTGCTAGACAGCGAGGAAGTACAAGGAATCTTCAGGGAAAGAAATCCATACTCGAGGCTTGTATGACATGTTGAGTGGCATGGTGTAAGGGCACTTCCCTTATGCACCCATACTTTAGGTAAAATCATCGTTACTCTACCTTTAGTGGTAAATATTACATAACCAAGACATTTAATTAGTGCTCCCAGTAATTCTTATTATGATTGGAATCTACATGAATGCACATACAATCCTCAATTCTCTTAAGACAGCTAATTAACGAAACAAAGCTCTGAGACGCTATAGATCTACATTCTTCTGACTTCAACAGCTGGCAAAGATTCACCCCCCTTTGCAAGGCTGTCATTTATATTTGACATACACTAATCTATGAATTTCTTTCCAGTCTTTTTTCCATTTCATCTTAAAATTTAAAGTTGCATTTAAACTGCGCCATTATGCAATTTAAAGTGGTACGTGTGTGCAAATTCTCAAATTTTCAAACCGTTCACATTGTAGTGTATTTTGTACATAAAATGGTGGTGCAGATTTGTCCCTCTGAATGCAGAGTTATCGCGGGACTTCTCTGAATAAAACAGACAAGAGGTAACAAAACAATTGACCAGCTTGTGTAAAATAGATGGTCTGCATTTGGCTAAGCATCTCAGTTAACTGGCCATAACAAGATACAAAATGTAGCCTTTGCTGTAAATGTTTCGATAGCTATCAGCAGCAGAGCGGTTCCCTCTTGTATTGTAGATAGACATATTCCATTCAATAATGTACTGAAACAAAACGCTGTGTGTGTAGAAATGACTTTTCTATACACATGTATGAATAAATACATCCGGGGAGTCTTTGAAAGCGATAAATACGAGGTGACAAACGTGAGAGCTACCTATCTGCTTTTCAACTGACTGCATGCACCCTCCCAGAACATGACATCCCACTTTAAAGGAAATAAAATGAATCGGCTGATAATAAACAGACACGAAACAGAAATAATGATACAAACAGCACAAAGATAATATGACCTTTTCTGGTGCTCAGTCAATTTAATTGAAAATGTAACTGAAATTTTCAATTAACAAATGAAGTCGATTAGTTTTGGTTAATGATATTATTAAGTAGTATCACTGTACAGTATTGATGCGGCTTGTTAATAAATGAAAAGAGAAGGAGCTCAGCAATGATGTACGTGCTCTTCACACCATGAACAAAAATGGCAAAAAGAATTTTCCATTATGAGTAGATGAGTTTTTTTCTTTTTATGGAAAGCCATTCATACCAGGAAGCATCTTAATTATAGGTATTAAACTTCTTCATAGGCGTCATATGTGATTCCTCAACTGCCTAAATTTATATTTCTTAACACCTTGGAATTAGCGCCCCATCGTGGAGCAGTGGACCTGTAGTCCAGCCATAATGTTCTGTTTACCTCAAGGTATTAGTACTATGATAAATTTGGGCATTTTAAGCCTTAGTGATTATCTCAAAGTTGCGTATTAGTAGGTTTACCATTTTATTTTATATTAAGATAGCGACCCTAGTTAGAGGTTTTTGTTTTATAGTGTTTAGTGTTTAACCTTCTTGCCTTTTATCTCCAAGTCTATATGAAACTTATGGTGTCAACTTAGTATGGCAATCACATTTGTCGATGCAAAGTCTCAATTGGACCCATTTAAACTTATAAATTTGCATTAGCACTTTATGACACTATAGGACTGGAAACTGCACTAGTACTTTACAATGAGCTGGCTAGTCGTACATCCTACTTCTGTAGTTTTTAGATTGCCATTTTTCAGCACTTCGACGATTAATTTGAAACGTCTTATGAATCATGTGACATTCCGCATGTATTGCCAGACCGCATCATAGACCAAATAGCACCTGAATTAAAGCGCAAGCAGCAGATGGCCAGCGTAGGGGCACTAATCACAGCCAATTAATCTGTACTTGGTCCGTGCGCCATGGATCGAAAAAGTAGTGACGTATGGCAAGCACTGCCCAATGAGGAGGCCGAAAAGAAGAGCACCAATGATGACAACAAATGGTAAGCAATGTGCGGGTTCCAAGCCCATTACTGAACACAAAAATCTTACAAGCGAGAGCGAATGCACTAGTGCATGCTCTCGCAGGCTCAACATAAAATGACAACTTCTAAAACTGGGATGCATTACGGCTCCTCTACTATTTTCTCAATACATATCAGACTTAGCACAATATCTTGATCATGCAGGTGGTCTCACACCATAGCTTGAATTCCAAGCCCACCATCTACTTACCATATGCAGAAAGCAGTCATTTTTTCTCTAGCACCATCAGGCCTGCAATCCCAGCTACTAAAATTTCAAGAATATAATAGAGACAATGATCTAAAAATCAACCTGTGGAAAACCAAAGTCATGTCCTTCTGTAACACTCGAAAACAACTGAGGTGGAAAAGCGAGGACAACTATATTGAACAAGTTAATAATTATGATAATTTAGGCTTAACAATGGATAAAAAACTTTCATAGACTGACCACATTTCAAACAAGTAAAAGAAAGTACACAATTCAAAAACAATAGAGATTCTATAACATCTATGTAGAATGAGCCATTGAGCAATCAATTCAAGTATTCTAAACAAAGCTTATCCCAAATTTTCTTTACGCCTCTATTGACTTCAATGACAAAATAATAAGCGACAAACAAAATCTACATGAAAGAGATCAGATCCTTATTTAACTTGAGTTCATCTACTTCTCATTGTAAATTAAGTCTTGTGCTATCGAACATCACTATCCTTTTTTCATGTAGGGGTTATGCCAAACTTTATAAATGCTTCTCCGCAAAGGAAAACTCCTTAAAGCAATTGATACATACGGAACTAACACAAACGAGAGGATCTACTACTGACTTGAGTCTCTTAACTCTAGATAACATTATTACAGACAACCTTCTGTTAATAGATCTAATAAAGATCCCGTGGCTTCTCGGCTTAAGGTATCCCTTTAAAACAGTAGAACTTTAAGACCAACAGCAGATTGAACAATCTCATTTATCTACAGTCTCAAACATACAGATATCACAGACACATTAATCTAAAAGAAGAATATCTATCGTCGTCCTTAGAGCCTGTCTGTAAACTAAAATTTTGCTTAATGTATATGCGGATGTTTCAGTTTGAGGGTGCATGGAATCTGCAGTGTTCAACATCGGAGATCTGCAGACTCTACAGATAAAAGGAGGTTATTTGCTATCTGTCATCACTAAACTTAAGGAAGAAATATTTAAGGACGGCATTCATTACAGCTAACACCAGAACCATTAGCCAAACCATTAAGTACTGATTCTCGTCAAAAGGCTACCTGTTTATTGGAAAGCTGACAAATTTCTTAGATCTTACCTATTACCATCTACAAAAAGACGGCACAAAATAATCTAGACTGAGCTATAGGAAGAATTGTCCTGTCTTCTTTTAAAGCCATATTTACCCAATTATTTTATTAATTGTGATTTGAAATGGAATTTTTTTTCCTATGCAATAACATGTATTATTATGTGCGTTATTTATACACCAAGTATCCCAAGATGAGGCATTAATGATTCAAAATTGGGTGGCAACAGCTATTTATGATAAACATTCAATGAGTCACAAAGTGAAATCGGTCTGTTCGCCGAGAAACTGGTCATAATTTCAAATTGCGCTGAGTGAGATAAAGTCCAGCACTTCAGATCTGAAAAACTGGGATAAGAATAGCCAATACAAAAAGTACTACAGACTACTCAGAATGAAATAAATGATTAGGAAATTAATGGCAAGTAATATAAAAATACTGAGCTTAGAGTTCAGACAGTGGTTCCACCTCATTCTAAGCATTGCAATGTACATAAAGCAGAGCACTGGTTCATAAACGAGGTGGGAGGTAACCACTGTGTTACCACCAAAGTATACAAGAGTGCACCATCATAGGAGCGATCATAAGAGGTCAACCCTCAAGTCTACTGAAGCTTTGCGCCATCAGAACCCATTAGCAGAGAGAAGAGATGCACTGCAATCATGGTTACATCTCTAGGAGTAGGGTAGGTGTGGATTGTTAAGTCTGCCTCAATCTGTCAAAGGGACTTAAAGAGATGAAGACAGAGACTGCTTCAACCACAGGGCTGAATCCTGGATTGCTCACTTCCTCAAACTCCTCTACTTTATATAATGTCCGATAAAACTCATAGTTTTGAAATTGAAAGCCATAAGACAGTGCACAATAGAGGCGAGAGCACTGAGAAAACAAAAACTGGCCCGCAATGAGCAATATACAAGCTTAACAGTGTCCCTTTCAAATGGAGCTCAAGAAAGCCTTGTTGAAAACTCTTCCAAAATCATTACTGCCTGCATCAAAATGACGAGTTAAAGAGCATTTTTCAGCAAGTATTGTAAAAGCCAATAAGGTCTGGCACTTGTGGTCAGCCTTTTAGATTTGTCAATGCTTGTTTTATTTTGTCATGGTTTTTGTAAAAAGTTAGTGTTGGGAGGGCTTCTGGGCCCTTGCAAATATATATAAAAAAAAAGTCTAAATTATTTTCAGGTCTAAAAAGCATGTGTTACGCCAGACCCCCTTACTGACCCTCCGAGAAACATGGGCTAAAGACTTGGGTTCTATAGACGATGAGCAGTGGCAGGAGGCAATCCAGAGCCCAAAAGAAATCGCAATCCGCTCCCGATTTAGACTGATACAACTCAAGATATTACATCGAACATACTACCCCCGTACTCACCTATACGTATGGGGCAGGCTCCCTACGGCGTTGTGTGTCAGGGGATGCCAGGGGAAGGGAACCTTCCTACATATTTTATGGGAATGTCCAGAGATTGCTAGGCACTGGCAAAAAGTCACGGATATTATGTCTAGAGTAGTGGGAGTGACAGTTCCCCTGGATGCGAAGTGGCTGCTACTTATGATTAAAGGTGACTCTGACTGGCCCCGGTACGAGGGAATATGGTTGGCTCTAGCAGCAGGGATTGCGAAGCGTAACATTGCCAGAGGGTGGGGGGCGCCTCTGCCACAGACGCTGGAGGAGTGAAGACAAGATCTCGATTGGTGTCAGCGCGCTGAGGAAACGGTCTACAAGAGTAGGGGGTGCGTTAAGAAATGGGAAAGAATATGGGCACCTTAGCGAAAGTACAGAGGGATGAACTTGGGAAACTGAATCTCATTGGGGGTTTTCTTTGCCTTCTATTCTCACGTGACTATCATTGTCGTAATACTGTGTCCGCCTCACTGTGTATCACTGAAACTGTCTATTGTACTGGATGTTCTCTTGAGCAATGTTAATAAAAAGATTTTTTTTTAAAAAAGCATGTGTTACCATAGTAGTACTTGTCATTGAAGGGAACTACTGTTTGCAAGGATATGCTCCTCATGAAAAAGCAGAATGCCCTCACGCACAGCAAACCAATGGATTTAGAGATTTGCAAAAGGTCTTGGCTATGGCCGGATCTAAAAAAATTGATCAAAATCATTTATCAGTGCAATTAAAGCACTACATATTCTACCAATATTCTATAAGATTCATGCAATTAAGAAAAACTGTGCAGCAAACATGGTGCATGGGGGAGAGGAGCAGGGTTTGCGGTATTTACACACAGCATATGGTCTTATAATTATATAGTAGGATGTGCAAGAATTATACAGCTGGCTATTCAATCATGTACGTTGCAGGGTTTGCAGTAATACGGTCTGTAAGGTGTGCATTAAAGAAACTATTTTAGAGTGATTATTGTAAGGTTTTCCGATGCCTTTGAAATAGAACATGCATTTAACTGTATACAGGGAAGGTACTGTAGACTCCAAGATATGCAGAAAAGTTGCATGCATGGTCTGCAGTGATTCAGTTTGCATCGTGTAACACCTTTTGCACATATTATACTATGTAGCTATACTGCATGCAGGGTATGCAGTAATCACACAGTGAAAACAATGCATCAGTTCCCTGTACACTTTCCAAATGGTCAACACACTGGACCACCCTACAAGTGCCATAGTGACCTCCTTTGCTTCATGGTCTGGCATTTATCCTTATGATTAGCCTAGAAATAATGCCTAACTCGAGAGCATTGAGTTAGTGATGTGATTAAACAAATACTTGCAATTTTTCTTTTATCACAGCCTCTGCGCACATAAAATGTGTAAAATAGAGCTCATTCACGTTCAGTGCAGTTATGAAACTTCATCAAAGTGCAAAATTACAGCTGTGATAGAGCAAGAGTGGTCATATGACCATGACTACATGAACTACAAAAGCACAGGTCACTTACTAATCTTTCAACTAGAATAATGCATTTTAAAGGGTTACTGCACTCCTGGGTAGGCTGAAATACCTTCATCTGTGGCATCACACCTCAACAAGATGGGCAAAAATGTGGGAAATAAGTAAAGCACGTTTTTAATCGCGCTTAACCACTGAACTCAGGAGTCCATTCAGAATTACAACTGAAAATTCAAAGGCAGCCCGTTCTACAAGTTTCCTCAAATTCTACTTTGTATTTTTGATATTTTATAGGATAACTGAATTTAGTTTCTAGCAAATACAGTTGAATCCATTTGTGTTCACATATCTGCATGAGAGAACAGCCTACCTTTCAAAGAGGCCGGAGTCAAAAGATGTGGTCACAGGTAAGATCATGTTACTTACCAATAATGTTAGAGCTTATCATGGCAGGTTTTTCCCCACAAATGTCTTAAATGAAATGTTCTCTTGGGACCAAATCCTAGAGCACTTTTAACATTGCTTGAAAACCAAGAGGCAGGCAGAAGTCAACATGTGCCCCTAGACAAGCTCACATATTACGTAGTGAATATTTTCAGTATCCATCTACCCCAGTTGGAGATACTGCTGCTCAGCGCACTACCAAATCATATGAAGACCTTGGAAAGCCAACAAGCATTGACAAAGTCAATAGGCTTGGCTTTTAGTATAATGCATGTGTGGTAACTTGTTCTTTTTTTTTTTTTTTTTCTTTTGTCCTCATTTGCCTTTAACCATAGTAGACAAACCGTCTGTTCATACCCCTACTCAACGACCTAAGATAGCACCGGCTCTTTTTGGTGGGTTCTCTCGATACCTTCAGCCTGTAGGGATATATTTCCAGATCGACATGCTACTTTCCTTCAGAAGAAAGAGTAGGTTTCGCTCCCACTTGATCTGTACGACCAGATGGACTCTTTCGATATCTCGGAGGAAGACCCAGCATAGTCCAAGGAGTATCCAATAGGCATAATCATTGGACCCGCCCTTCGTTATAACATATTCAAGATGGAAGTAACACAACAAATATATATAAAAAAAAAGAAATTCTTAAGCTATTTCCATTGAAGCAGAAGGTCCCAATATGCAATTTTCTTTCGACTACCAGATCTAGCTAAGTCCAACTTGGATGTTTCATATAAGGAAGTCAGCCAGACCGAATGTTTGGGAGGGGCAGGGTCTACCCACTGTATGCAAATTTGTCTCCTTGCCAATAAGATTGAATAAAATAAAAGTGATCTGGCTGGTCCTATGATATGGCTACTAAGACCAAAAATTATTAGAGACAGGTCCATTAAAATTGGTACTCTCAGAATACTCTCCATTGTTATCCGTACCTCTTCCCAAAATGCGCCAATTGAGGGACAGTCTTTAAACATATGTGAGTCCGATGCTTCTGCTAACCCACATTTTTTACAATTGACTTGAGAGTTTTTTAAATTTTGGAGAGCCTGAGGGGAGATAAATATGCCCGATGTACCGTGAAAAAATGATTCCTCTTCAACCAGGCAGGTTTAACTATGCTGAAGAGATTTTTAAAGGAATCCTGCCATAATAGGTCACACTGTACATTTGGCATCTGTTCACTCCAGAGGTCATGAGCCAACTTAAATTCCCCATCGACCACCTCTTCTATGGCCCAATACCAATATGAGACCTCCTTCTTCCCTACGGGCCTCTCCACCAACTGCTGCTCTAGACTGTTTCCCTCACCAATAGATTTTTTCTGTCTAATTTGAGACTGTACCCAGCTTTGTAGCTGAATATACTTAAATCTTGAGAGACCACTACCCACTCTCATCTTTAGATCTTCCCATGCAATAAACGATTTATTACTAACCAGATCTCCCCATATTCTCAATCCAGCGTCTTTAAGTGGCATCGCTAGCTTATCCCGAAGGCATTCTGGTGAGCCCGGAGAGTCCCAGAGTGGCGCTAAATTAGAAAAATAGTGCAGACCCGTCAGATTTTTTAATCTTGCCCATATTCTGGCAAATCCCTGCAGGACCTTTAGTTTGACTTTCTTAAAAAATTTTGGTCACCGAATTTAAACATAAAACCCTCCTCCGGTAGACCCGCCCCTTTTAACATAGCCAATAACATGTCTCCTCCCCTGTGTCAGTAGGCATTTTTAGCAACATCCGAGAGTATGTAAGTTGAAAAGCCCACGCGTAGTATTGAAGATCAGGTAACGCGAGACCTCCTTTCTCCTTCCTGCGCCTTAGCTTTTTCCAGGCTATCCTAGTAGATTTGTATGCCCAAATAAAAGAATTTATTTCTTGTTGAAATTTTTCTATAGTGCGCTTGTTAAAATGTAAAGGGATTGTATTAAAAAGGAAAGTGGCCTTAGGTACTATTGACATTTTAACAAGATTCACCCTCCCCAAGATGGATAAAGGAAGATGGGCCCATGTCTTCATCTGCTTGTGACACTCTTGAAGGACTCGTGTTAAATTGACATCTGCTATTTTATCTATATCATGAACAACTCTGACCCCAAGGTAACGCATATTGTAACTTGAGTGATGTACCGTACCCGAGATGTTCCAGGTCATAATTTCTGTTTTCCCGGGATTTATCTCGTATCCTGAGACCTGCCCAAATTCCTCCGCCAATTTGACAACTGCCGGAAAGGTTATATCCAAATCAGCTGATAATATCAGAATATCGTCCGCATACAGTGCCACCTTCCTCTCCCAATCCCCATGTCTAAAAGGCACGATGTCAAGGTCTTCTCTGAGCCTCTGTGCAAACGGCTCAATATACAAATCAAACAACAGGGGGGAGAGGGGGCAGCCCTGTCGAGTCCCTCTAGTGATATTAAATGCCTTAGTAAGACTACCATTAACCAAAAGCTTGGCCGATGGAGCCTGATATAATAGCTGTATAGTACGACAAAACTTGACACCCAAATTGAATTTTCCCAAAACTTCTGACAAGTAAACCCAATTAACCCTGTCAAAAGCCTTAGTAGCATCCAGGGTTAAAGCTGCCAGGGGAAGTGAGTAGGTGGAGGCAATGTCTATTGCGCCAACCAAATCGCGGGTGAGGTCTGCCAATTGTCTCCCTTGACGAACCCCTTCTGATCGGGGTGAAGGATATCCTTCGCCACCACCCCCAACCTAGTAGCTAAGATGGAAGTAAAGACTTTAAAATCGGCGTTTAAAAGTGATATCGGGCGATATGAACCGCAGCTAGTGGGATTTTTACCCGGTTTTAAAATCAGGACTATTGTAGCATCATTCCATGATGCGGGTGGACTAGAGCCTTCCAGAAATATTTTATTGAATAGACGAGTAAGTATTGGAATTATACTCTCCCGGAGTGATCTATATAATTCGACTGGTAGTCCATCAGGACCAGCCGCTTTCCCCTTTTACCACCTGCCAATGCCATCCTTACTTCCTCTTGCGTTATGCTCTGTTCTAGATCTAACTGTTGCTCAGCGCTGATAGATTTTAAGGTGATTTTTTCCAGCCATGTTCTTACCCTAGTTTTATCCTCTGTGGAGGTCTCTTTATATATCTCCTGAAAGTACTCCAGGAAAGCCTCCCCAATACCTTTGTCCGAGGATGTGGAGGCTGCCCCGTTACCCCCAGAGATTTCCTTTATATGGTTACGGAGCTGGTCTGTTTTGATTTTCCAGGCAAGTAATTTCCCCGCCCCTTCCCCGTACTCAAAATGGGCAATCTTGCTAGCCTCCCATCTCCTCACAAGCCTCTCCTGAAGCACACTCTCCAGCTTTTCCTTCAAAAGTTTACACCTATCAAGATCTTCCTTTTGACCTATTCCCACCTGGCTATTCATTCTTGTCTCTACTATCCTCATTTCTTGTTCCAGAGCTGAGATCTCTTCTTTATATTTTTGACGCCTGTAGCTTGACCTATTAGTTATAATACCTCTCAAAAAGGCTTTAAGAGTGTCCCATATAATATTAATATCAGCTGTGCCCATATTGGTCTCTAAAAAAGAGTTACTTCATTAAAGAGAAAACTTGTTTCCTCCTCTTCAAGTAACAGTGTACGATCGAAGGACCATGTTCTATTCTGTCGTGTCTGTATACAATCCAAGATCATCAAAATGCCAGAGTGATCAGAGAGATGTGATGGCAGATATTTTATATCCTTTACTCTCTCCCTAAGACTATAACTAATCATAATGTAATCAATTCGCGACTTATGTTTGTATTTAAAATTTCTATAGGATACCCCCAATTGTTGTCCTGACCTCTCTCTCCAGATGTCGCTAAGCCCCAATTGGGACATTATTGTCAAAAGGGACGCCCTAGATCTTGAAGTGACTATCGCTCTGCTGTTAGAGGATTTATCTAGTTTAGGATCCAGAAAGATATTGAAATCTCCTGCCCAGATCACAGGCTCTGGAAAATCCAATAAGTGCGAGGAGATAGTGTGGAGACTGGAGGGATCGTCCTGATTCGGACCATAGTAGCCAACTAAGGTAAAGAGGATACCCCTTAGAATGATCTTCAATATCAGCCATCTTCCCCCAGGGTCCCCCTTATATTGTAGGACCTGTACTTTAAGCTGGTTTTTTAAAAAGAATCAGCACTCCTCTAATGTTTGCCGTTTGGTTGGTGCAGACAAAAGAGTCCACCCATTTTTGAGATCTTAGTATTTCTTTCGTCTCTGCCTCAAGAAGGTGTGTCTCCTGGATGACCATGACCTGCGCTGGGGAATCTTTTAAATATTGTAAAATTTTTACTCTACGTGACCTCACACGCAGGCCATTCACATTCCAGGACAACAACTGAAGTATAGTCATATTATTAGGGTACAATACCCCCAATCCCTCCCTTGATTGAGGCAGAGGCGACATCTAAATCTCGGCATATCGGCCGAATCCCTCTTGAACAAGACTAGCAAATCTAAGCAACCTAAAAAGATCAAGGCGAATGAGGTGATTTTATTTTTATTCCCCCGTGCTCCCCTATCCCCCCTACCCCCACCCCTTGGAGAACCCTACCCCCATTTAACTGGACTAGTTGTTGCCCAGATATGGTGACCGTGAACTACTCCCCTCAACCCTCTAAACAATTTTGTGTGTTACCATACCCCCTGTGTTTTTTATTTATTGATCTTTTTTTAATTTTTTTTTATCCTATCTATTTCTTGTTATCCAAAACTCATTTATAAGATTCATGAAAGGAGTATTCTGCACCACTCACTTCTCCTCCCGCCTATGCTTCCCAAGGTAGGAGCCTAAAGGACCCCTTTGCTGATATTGGCCAGTAATTCATCTGCCTCCTGAATCGACCTAATATTGTGCATTTTATTATTATGCATGATTTTTAGAAAGGCTGGGAATTTAAGTTGTACCACAGCTCCGGCTTTCCTGAAGTTGTCCATCCTCTTTCCGAGCTCCCATTGCCTTTCTAACGTGTCTCTTGATAAATCCGAGCGGACTTCAAAGGTAAAATCCTTACTTCTTAATGATTTTGATTTTAGAGCCAGATTCAAGATTTTTTCCTTTACTGCGTAAGTAAGGAAATTGATAAGAATCTTTCTAGGTTTTGTCCTGCTTGGATTTAGACGAAAGGGGGCTCTATGAACTCTTTGAATGTCCTTTTCCAAGAACTCGGTAGCCTCTTCCAGTGGCAAAACTTCCTTAATCAGTTTGATCATAAAGGTTTTGAGGTCTGACCCTTCTTTCCCCTCTGGGACATTCAAGACGCGCAGATTATTTCTACGGGAATTGTTTTCCAGCGTCTCCATTCTTTCTCGCAGTGCAGCCTCCCTCTTTGTAGTGCATGAATTTTGGCTTCTGCAGTCCCTAAATTGGCCTTTAACTCGTCAACAGAGTGTTCTAAAGATTCAGTTCTGGCATTTAGGAGGTCTACTTTTTTTCTAAGATCTCACATGAATTCCTTATTTCTCCCTGATTAGCTGCTGAGACCGCAAAGCCTTGCTTGATGTCTTCTTTTAATGAGGTAAACAGAGCTTGCATCGATTCTAGTGGGGGAGAGTCTGCTCCCGCTTCTGCTCCTGCAGCCTTAATCCTCCATCTATACTAGAACCAATGGCTATAGCTGGACTCTGAGGGCCCAGTTCTATCGCCTCCGTACACCCTGTTCCTGAACTCTCTTCTATTCGCTCCCTGAATGCCTCATTTTCAATAGGCACTATTTCTGTAGACTCCATCATGCCCCGGGATTCTCCTGGTATACAATCCGTAAGGCAACAAACTAGTTGAGCCAGATAAGCTAAATACTCCTAGACCAGCGTTCTCTCTGTATTCAGCTCCCTGCTTTGTAATATTGAGAACCTCCGGTTGCACTCTAAAAAAAGACCTCAGCGAGGGGGTAATCTTAACCTTGTTTTGTAGAGAAGTGATCTTATTTCTCACCCCCTTTATACTTCTGGTCTTGGTCTGACAGTTTTGAAAAGCCGGATACTTGCAGGGCAAGCTAGAGGCACTGAGGGCACTAGGAAAATGTTTTGCCGTTGGAGCCTCCAAAGCCTCACCCTCTTCTGCCTGGTTTCCTAGCCCTCCACTCTCCTCTCCCTTTGCCTTACTTTTGCATTTCTTGTTTCTAGGCACACTCCCTCGCTTCCTACCTTTCTTTCTTGTATTACCGTCCAATTTACCTCGGTCTCCACCGTTCCCGGCTTCTTTACTGGCGCCTATCTGCACGCTGTTTTCCCTGCTTGCACTCCGAACAGGAGAGACAGCCACCACTCTGCCTGGAGGTACCTTCAATTCCTTTGACACAGCTACGAATGTGGAGCCCGGAGCCGCCCGCTCCGTGGAAACATCTCCGCCAAGACTCCCTGCCCCACCAGTGTCCGCAGCTCTGAAAAAACGCCCGATACTGGCGCTGCCACTGCCGACCCGGAGGAGCCCGCGAGCCGCCGCCCTGCGGCCGCGCCTTAGCTCCAGGGCGGCCGAACACCAGCGCGGGGAACAAGGCGGGCAGGGGGCGCCGACTGACCTCAGGGGCATTGTCTCCTTGCACCGTCCAACTTCGCCCTGCCCCAGGGCTCAACCACAGCTCCTCCAACCCCGGGAACACACAGGAAGGGACCATCAGCAGAGGTACTGCTCACGAGGTAACATTTCACGAACTGTTACAAGGGGCAGTAGCACGGACACACGCGGCTGCTCAACTAGCAGACGCCATGTTCTCCGTGGAAACTTGTTCTTGTTGATGTGTATTTCTTCATTTATATTCTGTGCCCTGCTGCTCAGTCCTAGTGTGAGTGAGGGCATAGAATGTTCATTTGTGTCTGGTTGAGTGAAAGGTCAGTTGGAGTGTGGGCTGAGCAGCTGGGATGCTGCTCCCTGTGAAGCTGCTACTTCAACTACCTTGTAACCTACTATTCCTGTAACCTAAGATGCCTACCTAATCTGAAGAATAAACCTTCATCTTGGGTCATCATCCTCATCTCTGCGTGCCCTCATTTGTAAGTTATTTTACTGGCGACAAGCAGAAAAAAAGGCCTGTGGAGAAAAGGCCACTACTGAAACGTAGGAGTCGTCATGATTGCTGAAACAGGGGAGGAGAGACAATAAGAGTACTCCTAAGAAAACATGTGTAAGCCTGCTAAGAGGAAATGCGCCTGGGAGCCCTACCGGTGTCCGTTTCCATCAGACAGCCTCAGCCCAGGGAATTTGAACAGGCGCTGCTTAGCTAATATTACTTTGGTGCTAATGAGAACTTGAACTCGGCCTGCTAAGGAAAATTGCAGGAAGCAGTGTGGATCCCTGAATCTGTCTACCCTTGCTGCCAAAGGGAGTTGGATTGATAATACATCAAGAGGAGCGGAGAGTTTTGCCAAGGAAAGTTGCTGCGGTGTCTTCATTTTAATCTGACTTTTGCCAGCCTTCAGCAAACTGTTCCTGGAATGAATCTGCTTGTGTACAATATAGTCGAAGGGGTTTGACAACTTGTTTTCTGGGTTGCTGCGAAGGGAGTAGACAAAAAGGCAGAAGTGAGTGCATTGTTTTTATCCGTTACCGCGCTCATCTTTTTGAATCTAGTCAACGCTGTCTCTCGCGCAAGCAGCTTACCTAGAGTCTTGAGGCTGCGTGGAGCGATCCTAGATATTCCTTTTGTGAGACAGCTACGAGTTCCATGGAGAATGCCTGACGTGTTGGTATCTCCGTATTGATCTGCTGGTGCGTGCACGATTCTATGTCAGGACTGGAGGCTTCTGATTATGCGGTCTCAATTCCTTTACTACTCACAGCAGCCAATGAAAGTGAAACATTAATAGAAAAACTACAATACCCATGAGGCTTTGAACCACGCCTCCTTATACAACATAGTAACAATGTCACTTCAATAAAACTCTGAGTCACCATCTTGACTTCCTCGTTCTTTGCTGCTCCGCAGTCAAGATAAGTGCCTCAGTTTTATTGAACTGACATTGTCTTTGCCATGATTTAGTACTGTATTGCGTAATAATTATGTTGGGGGACTGAAGTTAAGTGACTTGTATGGATGTTGAAGTATTTTAGCTGGCGCGCAAATTATCGTCAATACTAACTATTTGTGGTGTGCGCTCGCGTTCGCCTCTCACCGGTGCTTATTTCGTTCCTTCTCCCCCCAGCGCGTGTTGCGCTGTGTTCTCTTCCCGTTTGATGGTTCCTTGGGACGCGCCCGGTACTCTCCGGCCGTCCGCTTGTGCGCACGAGGGGTTGGCCCCCCCCCCTCTGAGGGAGCGAGACGCACGCCAGGAGCCCAGCTCGGCGCTGGCGTACGTCTCGGGATCCCGCACGCGTCAGTGCACGCGTTCGGACCCGATACTAACAGCTGGAGCCGATGCCTCTCCCGGGCTGAAACGGGAGTTCACACGCAGCGGCAGGAGGCGGAGCCGGTACCGGGCCATAAATACTAGCTATTTCGATAGCGCGCACATGCACAAGCCGGTGTAAATTTAACCCTTTAACGACCAGCTACTGCTGTACTGAGTTAAAAACAATTTTTGGAGACCCTGACACAGCAAGCTTTGGGGACTTACCCCCTTGTCAGACCTACTGGTAGGGCTTATTGGTACCTCTGTGGCCCCCCCTGCCCCAGCTTGCTCCCAACCGACGCCCGGGTTCCTGGGAGGACTTGAGGCTGTATAATTGGACTTACCCTTGGGGATTGAGAGTAACCACGTGTGTGGCTAAGGATGTCGGACTGGGAGGTCTATGAGGAGGAGGTGGCTGCGTGTGACACCCTGGGGGGTGATGCGGATGATTACTATTACGAGGAGTCCATGGAGGACATCATAGATAAGAAACTAGACGCCAAGTTAGATAAAATGTTATCCTCGGCGCTTATGCCCATCTCCCAGCGCGTAGAGCTTCTCGTTTCAGGAAAGCCCGCCCCTGCGCTTAACCCAGACCCTGTTCCTCCTCCTGAGGTCCCTGCTGATCAGTCATGTCCACACGCCTCTGTGTATTCCTCCATTTGCAAATCCAAAGAACAGGCCGCTCTGGAGACCCCTAACCCTATTCCTACCCCCCCCACCCCGCGACCCCCACCCCAGTGCTTATCACCACTACTGATGCTGGCACCGACACAGACTCCTCACAGGAGTCTAGACCGCGCAAGCGCGCAAAAAAGCGCAAGCACGCTGCGTCCCCTCCAGTCCCGACCACTCCTTTCCTATTTGACCCGTCGGACATTGTCCATCCCCGCTCCGCCGATTGGGCACCCCCTTCAGCGGTCGCAGAGTACATGCAAGCACACCTCCGGAAAGGGTTGGATAAGGATGTCCGAGCGAGACTAAAGTCCGAATGCCCCCGCCCCGACTTAGTGCACAAAGTAGCCCTTACTCCCGAAATTGATTCATCCATGTCAACTTTCCTTAAAAAGTATAAGAAAGACCCGAAAAAAGGCATTGACCGCGCCCTTAAGGCCTGTCAAGACAAAGTCCTTGATGTCTATGGGCCCCTATCGAAGATTCTAGAACTAGCCTTGCAAGCGCAGGAGACAGGGGCGGCCATTCACCCGGAGGTGTTAGCCGGTTGGACCCAAAGAGCCATTTGCCTGCTAGGAAATGCGAACTGTGCTCTCTCCTCCGAGCGCAGGAAATCAGTCCTGCTTCGAATTGACCCTCAATTGGCGGATCTGGCGGATGCGGAACCAGGCCCCCTCGCTGAGGGACAACTCTTTGGGGACAAGTTCGTCAAGGACATTGCCAAGTTTGTCAACACGTTTGCATCATTGGACAAATCGCAATCGTCACTCAAAAGAGTGTTCCACCAGGTCTCTGGCAGGGCCGGACGCGGCAGGGGACGCGCGACCGGCCGTTACTCCAACCCCAGTCCTCACGTGGCTTCACCCCGGACGCAGGGGGTACACACAAGAACCCGAACAAGCGGGATTCTATCCCACCAGGTCCCGTGGCTTCAGGGGCAGATTCAACAGAGGGGTCAATCGAGGATACAAGAACTTTGACAACCAATCCTCTGGTAAGTGCATCTCTATTCCCCAAGATTCCTTTGGGGGGCAGATTAGCATTTTTTGCCAAGAACTGGAGGCAAGTGACGTCGGATGCGTGGATCCTGCAGACTGTGCAGGGCTACCAGATAGAGCTCACGCAGTCTCCGGCTCAGACGCAGATCCCTACCCCTCTCAGTTTTTCCCTTCAAGAACAAACTTTTATAGACTCCGAGCTGGTAGAGCTTTTGGACAAGCACGCCATTGCAGTGGGACCCTTCATACCCGAAGGCTTTTGCAGCAACGTGTTCTTAGTCCAAAAGAAGGGAGGGGGCCAAAGATTGGTCTTAAACTTAAGAGATTTCAATCCTTTCGTGGTCTACCGGCATTTCAAGATGGAAGGGATCCATCTTCTATGAGATCTGCTCCTAGACGGGGATTATATGGTACGGCTGGATCTCAAAGACGCCTACCTTACGGTGCCAGTTTGCCCCTCCCAGCAGAAATTTCTCCAATTTGAGTGGAAAGGGCAATGGTACCGGTATTGCTCTCTACCTTTCGGCCTGTCCTCAGCGCCTTGGGTGTTCACGAAACTGTTGAAACCAGTGACCTCTCGGTTACGGGAGATGGGCGTGCGGCTCATCATTTATCTCGACGACATGCTTATTCTGGCCCAAGACCAAAGACTCCTCCGCACACACCTGCATTGGGCGATTTCCCTCATGCAGGAGCTAGGCTTTGTGATCAATCTGCAGAAGTCGGTAACCATTCCTTCCCAACTAATAGAGTTTTTGGGGTTCCAAATCAACTCAATCTCGGCTCAACTGCTGCTGCCGATGACCAAGGTCAGATCGATCAAGAGGGAAATTTCTGCCACTCTGAACAAGCAGACGATCTCGCTTCACGTGCTAGCGCGCATAGTAGGGCTTCTTGCATCCTCCATTCAAGCGATTTTCCCCAGGCCCCTACATTACAGAGCGTTACAGCGCCTCAAGATATTTTATCTTCAGAAAGGCTTCCATTACGACCATGTGATCCCCCTATCTGAGGAAGCTCGAGAAGAGCTTCATTGGTGGTTGGACCACATGGTGGCTTGGAACGGCAGGGCGATTTTTGGTACCTCCCCGGACGTCGTTATAGAATCTGACGCCAGCAGATGGGGATGGGGCGCACGATGTGGAGACTTCTCTACCGGCGGGCGATGGTCCGCCGACGAGTTGCGTCTACACATCAATTGCCTAGAACTTCTGGCCGGATCGTTCGCGATAAAGTCCATTTCGCCAGTCAAGGGCAACTGTTGCATCCTTCTGCGGATGGACAATGTGTCGGCGGTGAGGTACATCAACCGCCTAAGGGGAACACGCCTAAGGGGAACGCGATCGAGACTGTTGGCCATTATTGCGAAGGAGTTTTGGCATTTTTGCCTGGATCACAAAATCTCAGTGATAGCAGAATATCTCCCAGGCAGGTTGAACAAGGTGGCGGATTGGAACTCCAGATTTCTTCAGGATTTCAGCGACTGGAGGCTTCACCCGTCTTTATTTGCAGAGATCATGCATATGCGAGGACCGTGTCAGATAGATCTCTTTGCCTCCAGACTCAATGCTCATCTTCCTCGGTTTTTCAGTTGGAGGTCGGACCCTCTGGCGACAGGAACAGATGCGTTCCTGCAGATTTGGGGTCCGCGGAGGAATTATGCCTTCCCGCCCTTCGCCTTAATTCAGAGAGTGGCGGCGCAAGTCCGACGCCAAGCGGCGTCGTTAGTTCTAGTTACTCCCTTGTGGAAAACGCAGTCCTGGTTTCCGACACTCCTGGAGTTGTCAGTGGATCTACCGTTCATTTTGCCCACATTTCCTCTGCTTCTGCAGGACCCAGTGGGTCTTCCCCATCCGTTGGTTCTGCAGAACCAATTATCTCTCATGGTTTGGACGCTCTCCGGAGGCACGAACTGCTTGAGGGACTTTCATCGGCGGCTGCCGATTTTATGCAACAGTCTTGGGCTCCGTCCACCCGTAAACGATATTCGGCTTCATGGAAGCGATGGATGGGTTGGTGCATTCAACGGAATCTGGATCCCGTGGGGTCAAATGTTACGGACATCTTAAATTTCTTGTCTGAATGTGCAGAGTCTGGGTTGTCTTATAGGTCAGTCAACAATTTCAGGTCCGCCATTTCGGCAGGACATGCCCATATCGAGGGTAAACC